>OX579676.1:55325387-55951956 GCA_951230905.1 Cheilosia variabilis
CTTTTTGCGGGATTTGCTCACTTATAATAAGCTAAAAGGGACAAAGACTTTTTCAAATCTCATTGTACAAAAAGAAAGGGATTTTACTTTTTGGTAAAATTTTGTTAATCATTTCATTAGAATAAAAAAATTTGTCAACTTACGATCAAAGTAAATATTTTTATGTTTAGAAAAAAGTCATTCAAAATATCTGAATGCTTACATTTCTTTTTTTATTTCCCTAAACTCATTCTCAAATCAAATTTCTGTGTCATTTTTGTATGAAAAATCAAGAATAATGAAATTTGAAACCGAGATAAAGTTTCTTTCATACCAGTCATTTTCAAATAATTCATAAGATATTTTATTTTATGTTGAATATTATTTTCATTTTAATGCCGAATGCAATTTTATGTTTCTTTTTGTAACGTCTTAAAAATGTATACTAGGTACCTACATTTCTATTTTTGTATTATATACAAACGTATCTTAATATGTATTTATTTTTGCTAGCTTGCATAGACAGAATTTAATAAAATCCATAATAAAATGTGGGATTTTGGAGAGGGATAAAAGGGATATATTTAGGTATAACCGTGGGATAACCTGCCTCTAAAGTCTGTGTCACTTCAGTGCAGGCCTATTGTCTGTATCACAGTGTAGGAGCAAGAGAGAGGTGCGAGCACACGTTTTCTTTCTCTCTTCCTCTCATAGCCAGTGCATGAAATATTTATATTTATCTCTGTCAGTATTTCGTTTGCGAGTACATACATATAGAAATATAGATGGAGCTAAAGAAGTTTTACTTCAGTCGCGTGGACTAAAGCACACTCGTTTTTTTTAGCCTTTATTATGAAATGAGGAGAACGACGCTTGTATTATTCGAAAGGTACAGTGCCATAGAAGAGCACAAACAAATAAGGTTCATGACGGGTCGCACGAAACTTTCTCGTTCTTCAAAAGTTTGGTGGGTTGTATACTTATTTTATATGGTGGGTAGGTAAAAATCTGAGAAGCTATGCTAGATAGAAGACACGGTTCATCAAATATAAATAGATAAATACATAAAATCCACTTCTGGCTAATTCGTCTGATATGACAGTATCAAATAATAATGTGAGTTTTGTTTGTTCAAGCTCTCAGTTGCAGGCAATTTTCGGAAGTTGTAGTTACAGAGTCTACTACATTATCTAAATTCAAAAAGCTCTTACACTTTACACGATTTTTGAGTATATGTTTTTTTTGGGCATGTTTTTATTTTTGACTGTAATAGATTCTTAATGCTCACTACGATTTGAAGTAGGGTTCGTGATAGACCGACATCTTTACATATTAAGAATTCGGGGTTTTATTTAATATTTAAGCTGTAAATATTTATTAAAAAGAGGATTTTCGTAATTGGAAGATTTGGGTAGCCATTTCTTAATACGGCTTTGTTTGCATTTTTAGAATGCTTAGGTATATTATTTTCAACATGGATTTTGATCAAAAATTTTCATAAAATTATGCAAACAAAAAAGTAACAAATATTGAAATGTTTAATTCGAAAAATACTTACGTACCTATTAAACTGAAAAATGAGTATAAGATATTGTTGGAGATGGGAGCATTACTTGGTTTTTAGATTTTTAATCAAATCGAAAGTAAGGTTTTCAGAGATTTCTAAAATTATCGTTTTCGGTAATTCGAATTGAAACTAAGGGCCCAACAATGTTTAAATCATCCACATTACTTCCAGTTTGCATTTTTGTCAAAATAGTTGTGCCATAGAACGATAATTTAGATAAAAACTGAGTTTGCTATTAAGTTATAAATGACCATATTACCTTAGGAATACAATTTTGTTAAAAAGAAAAGACCCTTTTTCTATAAAGTCCAATTTTGAAAAATTTCGTTTTTATAATTAAGTCTAAATCAATTCTTCATGCAAACTCTAGGGAAAAAAATTCCATTGTACGATAGTTTAGAGAAAAACTGAGTATGCTACCAAGTGAGGAATTAATATACCTAAGGAATGAATTTTTGTTAAAATCTTTTGGACCGTTTTTTAGGTAATTTAAATTTTCCGTTATTCGAAAAACCAAGTATGCAGCGATGTTAAATCCATCTATATAAGCTCAAATATCAATTTCGATTGAAATCATAAGAGCCGTTTACGAAAACATCGAACTAGTTAGGAACCTTTATTATGGGAAGTGCAGTAAATAAAGGGGCTAACATTATTGTAAGCAAACAGACTACAAATACGAAGCTTAAAGCAAATATGTTTTGAGTTCCTCCATCACCGTAATGTCAGAACTAATTCTGATTCTGTATAACTTGCATCTAGTATGTGGTCCAAATGATGCGTACCTGTAGCGACAGATAAAATACCAAGACAAAACTCACAACATGTGTTCATTTATTTTTTTGTAATTAATTATAAATTAAACTTAAAGCAGGTATATTTTTGTACACAAACGATGTAAATATAAAAATTAAGTAAGCACTTATGATAATGATTAATTACTTAGCAGTTCCAGTGTTACATCGGCCAGCAACTTTGCCTGAATTCGCAGTTTTGCAGCTTCAGGCAAACGCTTCATCTTTTTGCCAATGCATTCTAAAAACAAGTCGTTTTCATCTTTCTCTTCTACTGGCCTGCTGTTCACTGCCGTTTTTAGGATCTCTACTAAATCCACAAGAGCTTCCTTTGAGTCATTTATGCTTGCAGCAAACCCTCTCGATTTCGATGTCGATGGAACGCTTTGAGGAGTTTCATAAAATAAATGGCGTTCGTTTGAATGCACCACTGAACTTTTCGAAGATGATATTTTTTGAGTCGACGAAACACTTTGGAAGGCTTCTATAATAGCTTTATTTTCTCCCGTATTACTCATAAATCTTTTAGTATTTATGGCACCTACTAAATCGATTAAGCCTTCTTTTGAATCTTCTGCAGCTTCAGACTTTTTTCTCTTCCATTGCGTACTTTCAAAAGTTTCGTCATATGAGTAGTTATCTGGAACAATGAAGTCCTCCTTTAAGTCTTCCACTTCTACCGTATAACTTATCGGCGTAGACGGATTACTTTCGAAATTTTCTTCATACGAAAAATGTTCAGAAGCGAACTGGGATGTCACATCGACATCATAACTGTCGTTAGTAACCGAAGTCCTTTCAAGGGGGTTCCTAATGAAAAAAAATTATCATTTAAGATGGTGTTGCACTTTAAGATTATTTAATTCTATTGGATTAATTAATAACAATTTATTTTCGGTTTGGTATCGTCTACTTAATGCGTGACTTGAAATAGAAACCTGGGTACCATTTTCTTCCGATCTGCATTCCCCCTCAATTTTAGTAGTCATTTTTGTTTTTAAATTAATTTTGACGTTACATTTAAATTTGTATAAATTATTGTTTTGTATTTTTCTACGTAAACTGCAATATTAACACGTTGCAAAAAATTAGCCTGTGTCGCACATATGATTTATGTGCAAGCGTGGTAAAGAACAGAAGGAGTTCCTTGAGGAACTAAATGTGAAAATGTATTCTGTTGAGTATGATTTAGTCATCCATCAATTACTAATGTCGTTTTCCATTGGTTTCACTTGGGGATCCACTCATTCTGAAATCCAATGGAACAACAAAACTGCTTCTGAAAGAATCCACAAAAGTATTGGTGAAATGCCAAAAAATAATCTACGGCTGCTGTCAGCTGGCTTGTATAAAATACATAAAATACACTTGTGTGAGTGCTTCTTGAGTGGATTCTGACTTCAAATCGAGAAGCGAAATTCTCTCCTCAGAATCACCAGAAGAGTATTTTTTGTGCCAATGGAACGGTTTCAGGAGTGATTTTTTCGATTCCGGACTCTTCCGGACGCTTCTTTTTGCCCAATGGAAAACGACATAAAGGTAATCATAAAGATAAGGCTAATAATAAATTTAACACTAAATGGCTTCCGAAATGCGTTAAGATAAGTGCAAGTGAACATAAAGCGCTTTTACGGCCGATTCAATACACACAAGAACGAACCAATAAAACTCGAGTTTTATATTCGATTGAGCAGCAGAAATCTCAGTTCAATCCTAAAATACCTAATGGAAAATCACATTCAAATTATATCAATTTTATCTGGTTCATTCAGTTTTCGGAATTCGACCATCCTAACATACTTACGTAAAGAAAACGATCATTATTCAAGGTCAGATGCAACGGGCTTAGTATCACTGCGAAAGTGCGAAATTTCTGAATAAAATTTCGTACGCTTTTGCACTTTATCTATAACATGTCCTGACCCTATTGCCACATAAAAATACAACAGAGTAAAGTGTATCTACCCTGTCCTTCTGACAGTATGCCAAATGTCAGTGTTGCTAGGATTAGAAAAAGTGTGTTCACGATCACATAAAATAAAATGAAATAACATTATTCAATTTAACTACACCTGTAAAACGAAACCGTACAAAATTTCTTTTGTTTTTTTAGACCACCTAAATCTAAAAAATACAAGCACAAGCTTTAAATTTTCTATAAAAATAATTTATTATTTTTTTCGTAAGAAAAACTTTTTCAGATCAAATTCTCAGCTAATTTCTTAAAAAAAAAAACAAAAAAAACATTCCACTGATAGGAGAAGCCGGGGCACGAATGAAAACTTCAAATGTGTTTTTATCTCCAAAACTATTTTATAAGAATAAAAAAAAATGCTTGTGCCCCTGTACCGGTCACCCATGCCCATTCTGCCCCATATTTTATTCTACTTAGATGGGTATCCAAAAAATTCTTTTCAACCGTACCATATAAGAGAAATAATTGGATTTATACAAACTAGATTTAATAACTTTGATATTAAATGGTAAAAAATTCAATTTCAACCTGGCCTTCGTTTCAAAAACCACACTTAATTTTGCTTCAAAATACCTTCCACTTAATTAAAAAACTTTTTTATGCCAGCACACATGCTACTTCTGTTTAAAAAATGGTTCTCCCCCACTTGCCAACGATAAATAATGTCAGACAGCTTACTTTCCGATTTTCTACTTTACTCGACAGAGAAATGCAGTGGGGCCCAATTTTGGCCGAGCACCTATTATGCCCCATGTTCCCCTATATTTCATTTAATTTCTTTACTGTTCCATCTGTCATTTGTTGTAATTGTTTTTGTAGGCAAACATTTTTCTGATAGATTTTTTGCTTTGACCGGCTAAACGTAAGAACTCATTTTTATACTTTTTGCATTGTATAAGGCCTTACACCCTAATAATATTGGTCTACTAACCCATTTTTAGCTTTCATCTTAAATATTTTTGGAACTACAATAGTATTAGGTGTTACTTAAATTGAACCTGGACGCTACAAAATGTTAGTAACTACATACCTACATTCAACCACGCATTGCATGAAGCAGGAATTAACAAATGAATATCTCTTTTTTTCCATTGCTATAACTAGAACTACATTAAAACATGTATTCACTCTATCTTCTTTCGTTGTTTATCCAACAGAGAAGAGTAGCGAAAGAAAAACGAAAGCATCAATCAACAAAAACAAACTCAAAAGGGCGACACACTTCGTTCGCCTATTCGCAAGGGACCTTACCTACCTTTCATTAATAACTTAAAGTAAGGTACTTCGTTCTTGCGTCGTCATACGGAGAAGAAAGAAACGAACAAAATAAACTCAGAGAGCCGACAAGGGGAAACAAAGATCCCATAGTTGTTGTAGTAATGTTGCCTTCTATTCCAAAATACTTTTCCAACGACATAACATGCATGTACCTACCTATGCAGTACGTTTAAATCAGGAACATTATTTGCTTCACGTATGAATATACTATCTATGTTATATTTATGTCCGCACGTATATCCCCGTTTCGCGAAACCTGAGAATATAAGTTGGTGATAAAACGTCAAGAACTTAAAAACGCAGCACTTTTACCACTCGAATATCTACAACATTTTCAGTATAACTATACCTACGACACATTCAAAAACTACTTTAAATATTAGTCTACATTATTATAGATAGTAGCGCTAAATCAACAAAAGGGTATTTACTTTCTTCTCTTGACAGATGGAATAAGGAACATCAAGGAATCGTAAAATTCCCAGCGGTCAACATCTGCTGATGAGTTTTCCGACAGCTGCTCCATTTTCTTTTTCTCTCTTACGAAACGATCTCTCAAACTTCTCCATCGCTGTTTACAATCATCGTCTACAAAATTCATTCGTTATTGGTGTTAGATTACAAAATACAAATGCACTACTTACGTGATCTGCCGAGTTTTTTACTAATGTCCCGCCATACTGCCGTTCGTTCCTCATTATTTTTAATCGAGCGGGATTTTGTATGATACAGACATTTTCTTTCTTTAACTAGGTTAATTAATTGCTCTTCAAAGTCCATATTATTCATATTGTGCACAATAAAATAAAACTCAACGAAAATCACTCCGTCCGTTGCTTATATGTCGACGCCAACGCAGCGCATGACTGACTAAAGCCTAGACTACTGTTTATGTGATGAAAAATAAAGTACGATGTAGGTACACAATTTTATACGAAGTGAAACGAAATCGATTTGTAAAAAGCTACACAACGCGACTACCTATCTACTGAAATCGAAATGTCAAACGTACGAACGAACGAACGAGCGACCGAAGCGAAAAGGGATTGTATTTTGTATCTTGTATGTTGTATTCGCATGTGTAGTGTAAAGATAAAGTGTACGGCGTGTAAGTATATACTATATCCATACTTATATACACATACTTTGTGCGTACGTTGTGTGTACCTACATTTTTGGGGTGCGGTTTCCACTTTTTGTATTGGTGACGCCGAGCACGTTGATTGTATACAGCTGCTGTAGCGGAATAGTTCCGGTAGTGTTGCCAGCCTTTTGTCGAAGATTTTGTGTTTTTCAAGGTATCTTTATAACATTTTTGTATGTTTTTTTTTTTTGGCTCTTGATTCATATAGCATTATATCTAATTATAGTACAAAGTGATTATTTTGAGAAGCCAAATTCACTTTGGACCTTACCAATAATAATTTTTAATCTTCACCTTATACAATTTGTAAGTTACAAGATGCAATTTTGTATAGAAGATTTCGCCATTGTGAAAAATGATTATCAGTGATCAGTGGAAGTTTTTATTAGATTTCATTCAAATTCACTTCCATTCCAAACCCGTAAGTCCAAATAAATGTCAATTTCTGTACATCAAAAATTCGAAATCCTCATAAGAATTCAAATTATGTAGTACAAAATTCGTTAAGGTCTAAAAGCCTTTTGAACTATGTATATATTCATATAGTATGTCTTGTTTATTCGTTAAAAAGAGATCTGATCTTAAAGTTAGAGTAAATATAATGTTCCCCCAAAATTTCTAAGCACAACAGGGAGTCAAAAAAGGACACACATGTTCACTAAAAAATCATTCCCCCTTTGCATACCTATTTATTTCTATTGAATATTTAGGATATGAGATGAGAAATCATTGGTAACGCAAGCATACGGAATGCATATAACTATATTCACCATTTAATGAATTGATTAAATAAAATATGTGAAAATATATCATTATCTTCACTTTTTAAATGTGAAACTGAAAATTAAGAGCTGCTTGATTTGGTAAAGTTTTAGACCCCTCAAAACTGACTAAGTACTTCCTGGTTATAGCTATACTTTGGACTGAGAAAGCTTCTCTTTTCTATGCCATTCGGATTCGGCATAAAATAGTTGATCCATTTGCTATAAGCTATGAACCTGTTTCGAAGATTTATTTTTAATGCAAAGAGCATGTATTTTCATAGCGAAAGCAAGTGATTGTCATTACCCCTTTATATAAAGTGTCCAGGCTAGATTTTACATTGCAATACAATACATTTTTTGAAACTATTTCTTGTACTTCAATTTTACTGATATTAAATTAGGTCTACCGGCAGCTTTCAAAATTTCAAAAGAATATCTAGCTGCACCTGACATCGCTGGCGCACCAAACGGGCATACTGTACGATTTGCGATACGTTGAAGAAGTATGAATTATATCTGTAGGTACCCATGAAGTTTTTTGTCCGTTCG
Organism: Cheilosia variabilis; assembly: GCA_951230905.1. Lineage (NCBI taxonomy): Eukaryota > Metazoa > Arthropoda > Insecta > Diptera > Syrphidae > Cheilosia > Cheilosia variabilis. The sequence continues at coordinate 55,333,438 of OX579676.1, forward strand.
GAGCAGTTGACGAAAATAAAAAGGGAAGATATCAGCTTCAAGCGCTGCACAATGGAGTTGCTTTGTGTTTTTGAAAGAGGGTTATCCGCGTATATATTTTTTTTACTTGTTCTGTGATACATGAATACGTTTGCAGGTATTTTAAATTTGAAAGATACTGAGAAGGTAGTCATTTTCTGAGTTTTCACACGATGACCATTAATCTGAATAATTATACTATAATGGTACTTAGGTACCTATTTCTAGTAAAATCTTAAAATGATCTTGAAGAACAAAAATAAGGACTGACAAATGACAAGTTGGCTATGGATACGGAATATTTAATTGTAGAAGGAATCGCTGTTAGGTATTTTTTGACAGCACACGTGTATGGAATTTCGTTACAGAAACTGTATCTCGGCAACACTATCTTTTACCGCTTGAACCAGTTTATTGGAACGTTTTAGGCGTTGATGAACGGCATGTCGACGATATCCCGTGATCAACAAAATTCGATACCAAACGATGAAAGACGATCGACGGTTCATGGTAAAGATTCCATATTGATTTGAAGTTTCAAAAATATGTTTACATACCGACATAAAATATCGCGCACCTGTGTATAAGAACATATCTATTGCAGTATGGATAGAAAGATAGATTTATGAACTGTAATGAAATACTGAATAATAATAACTGATTATGACACTTAACTGATGTAGGTATAAAAAATTCCGGCCCGGTAATTATTTAAAATAAATAGGAAAATAAAACTGAAAACAGTCATGCACTTTTCATTAAATATCGGTCAAATCTGCTTTACATATTAGGAAAGAGGGCTTTAATGAGGCAAACTCGTGTCGGTTCGGGGTCGGCATTCTGTAAGGTAACGTGTGTAACATAGGAAAATCATTCGTGTGCACGAACACCTTTGATCGTTTCGCCTTACAGAATCTGACCGCTGATCTTGAACTGCTTATTTGGATAAAATCCTTAGATCCCTTCGAAATCGTTATAAATGAATTCTACTGCATATTGGTTATCGGCGAATAATTTGATTTGTGTATTTAATGAAACTTTCTACAGGAGACGTTTTACATATTTAAAGAATATTAAGACAAATACATTTATGTACTTTATACTCATCGATTATTAAATTTTCTTAAATTTCACTTCATTTTCTCAAAAATTTGAAGCCAATGTGCAATTATGTATTTCTAAAGCAAATACTTTCCAAATACGATTTTCATTTTTACGGATTACTTTCTAAGAACGCTACCAGCAACCTTGCCCGCAGTGAAATGGCACATATTAGGGGCCAGTGCGTGTTAAGCAGAGATGAATGAATAAAAAGAGATGGATTTCTTTCGTAAGTCTATCCCCCCAAAACCCATTTATTTGCATTGCTGTTTTTGTAATTCCAACCCCCGTCTGTGAATACATGTGACTTAAAAAAAGCATGTTGCTAATGGCCGGCCACTATCCCTTTTGCTTTAATGGGCAATTGTTCAATTGTCTTGTGTTTCGTATTCAACAAGTTTGGTTTTTGTTAAGGCTTCGGTTAAAATAAAAAAAATAGTGAAATACACATTTCGGAATAGTGAATTATTGCTTTAAAGTCCAATTCATAAAGTCACATATACTAGAAAAGAAATGAGCAAATGTGCGTGACTTCATGAATTTTTCGGGAAAACAGCTTGTAGGCAGCCGCCTTTCCACTGGAAAGTTATACAGGGTGTCCGCCGGGAAGGTATACTACTTTGTTTGTTTATAATTTTTGATTAAATGAAAGAGAATGGATCTTATATTGATATTTGTTTTATTTAATGTCGGCAATTATGTATGGAATACAATATCAGGTAAATGTCCGCCTCTGTTAGTCTCACAAATGCGAGCCCTTTTGAGCACATTTTTCATTACATTCTCACACATTTCACGCGGTATTTCATTAATTTCATTACGAATATTTTGTTTGAGTTGCTCAAGCGTTTCTGGTTTGTTTGCATAAACCTTGCTTTTCAGATATCCCCACAAAAAGAAGTCCGGAGCAGTCAAATCAGGTGACCGTGGAAGCCAATCAACATCACCATTTCTTGAAATAACTTGTTGTGGAAAGAGGTCTCGCAGTAATTCCATTGTAATCCTAGCTGTATGCGATGTGGCACCGTCTTGTTGATACCACATGTTAATCAAGCCCAAAGCATGAAGTTGTGGCGTTTAAAAGTTTTCAATCATATCACGATATCGCTCCCCATTCACAGTTACCGTTACGCCGGTTTCATTTTCAAAGAAGTAAGGTCCAATGATTCCTCCTGACCAAATTGCACACCAGACTGTAACTTTTAATGGATGCAAAGGTGACTGATGAATAACTTGAGGGTTTTCCATTTTTTCCATCATTCACTACACGATAAATAGTGCGTTTTGTTGGCACGTTGTTTCTCCCAAAAATTTCACGTAACTTGCATCGTCACAGTAATCGATGATTGATTTTGATAAAATGTTTTAACGATTAAAACACATTGGTTTATCGAATATTTTTCCATCATAAATTTGCCACGTGTCTACTTCACGACTGCCAAATATGAACTGTCAAGACTAATGTTTACCAAAATGGCGGCAAAACAAAGTAGTATACCTTCCCGGCGGACACCCTGTATATCTCTGTGTTCCATTATCTTTGGTGTTAAGTAGGTAGAAATTGTTAAAGTGACATTTGTCAATACGTATTTCTATGTTACATTATGAAGGCATCTTATCTGTGCCATTGCCTAAAGTTTCATCTTATAGCTAAGTAACTAAACTACATCGACCTAAGTTGGGGTCTAAGAATACATTGCCCCTGGTATCAACGTTTAGCTAGGTAAAATTCTCACATAGTTTGGCTAAATTCGAACGTGGCAAGTTCATTTCCTCTTTTTACTCGGCCAGTTTTATATGCCATTCATACAAATCAAGTCTTCGTTTTCTAGTGATCATTGACCGAATGATCTTGCAGTACAGTTGAAGATCCTATATCTGCGGTTAAAAACTGAATGTCATTTGGGAATCCGAGTGGCTAATATTTGGTAAAATGGTGTCAAATGTGCAATTGTGGAAACATTATATTTTACTCAATTTTATGGCATTCTTGCATTAATTGCCATTATTGGTGGTAGGAAGCATAATATGTGTAGGACTTAATTTGCAAGGGTCAAATTGAGGAAAACTTTCAACGTAACTAAATGATTTTGTTAACAATCCAGTTTTGTTCCATGTGCTCAATTAGTACTGAAACCAACGTGATTTTTTTATCACAACATGAGGCTTCAGTGCGCTATAAAGTTCCAAGAAGAACCTTGAGAAACTATTTAAAGAGCGGTTCAGCTACAAAGAACAAGAAGAGGATTTGTCCTGGAGGTTCTTTAGACCAATACCCAAAATAAAATATTGCGATTCCAATCCTCTGCATTTTGCAGCGTCAACTATATTACACGAACTTTAATCTTAGTAACTTTGCAGGGAGTAGAAAATTGCTATGTTTGTTTTTAAAGAGACACCCAGAAATCTCAATTTTTGTAAATTGGAAATGATAAATCCAACAAAAGCTTAACAAACAGGTTGTCAGTGATCATTTTAAAAGAAAACTTTTTATTTTAGCAGGAAAACTAAAGTAATTTTGCAAAATCTTGTATGGGACTTATTCCGAACGAATGTTCTTAACAAGGCCCAAGGTATCTAAGGTTATCAAAAACACTCAAAAAATATGTTTTGACTTGGTTTTTAACATAATAATAAGTGTTGTTATATGCATAACTGCAAAAAGTTTAAATATCACTATCAATTTAGTAAATTCTTCTTTGAGTCCCCTACCTCATATGGCTTTTTGTCTATTTTTAATAAATATATACGTGCCATTTTATTTTTTTTTAATTTAAGATTATTTCACATTTTATTTCCAATTAAATGAAATATTAATAACGGAAATATAATATCAAATTAACCTTTTAGAATTCTCAAAAGAAAACCATTTTCTAGTAAACTTAACAGGTAAAAGTTCGATATTAAAGTACCGAACGTCTTATTTCTATTTCTAGCATGGGCGTCACTTAATATTAGCCTTTAATAAGTCTTATAAACTTACACGGATTTGGCTTAGCAAAAAACCAATGACAAAGCCAATTAAATTAATTAAAATTGTTTGTTTTTATTATGACAAACGCAACCATAACTTGCGATTAAAATTTAAACTGCAACATCTGTCGGGTAAGCTAGTAAGTTGGTCCATATAAATTCATGTCTTTTATTATAAGGCTAAGATGCAAAATTGGTAATACCGAATTTTTTTTTACAAATTCTGTTTATTTTTTAAATGAAGATAATTACGGTACAAAGATGGTAATTACAAAAACGTTTAAAACATTTAGAAACCACCACTGAATCGATTAGTTTAAATTTGCAAGAATTCTTCGGTATTGACCCGGAAGTGTTTCAAAATTACACAAAGTGATGTTTCCCTTTCCGTGCTAAAAGACATTCAGAAATATCATTCTGGGCACTTACAGGAGCTAATGCTGTTCAATATAGAACTTTGATAAACAAACCACTTTGAAAAAAGCAGACAGGATAGGAGAACGGGGAGCGTCACTTAACATATATGTACATAAAAATTATGTAAAATTTTTATTGACAGCTTAAGCCTTAAAAATTGCTAAATGGATGTGTATATTGTCTGATAGAAGGTGGAAGCATCAGACTGTATGGGAGTGTAGTACCTCCCATACAAAAACAAACATTTCAAACGTTACTTCTCGGAGCTAAAGTTGTTGAATTAATATTAGTAATGCGGGACTTAATACGAAACATAAGGCACAGACAAAGTCGACCGAGTACACCTTATTACAGTGCTGTGCAAATTAATTGGGACAGGCAACATTTTTATGATTTTCTTTATTTTTTTATAAAATGTTGTCAATTTTTTTAAAATTAATAATTTATATGGCCGCCTTTGGCAGCAATTACATCTTTAACTCGATTTGTCATTGATGAAACCAATGTTGCGCAAATTTTTCATATTTCTTCGTCGTGGAACCACACTTCAATAGTTGCAGATATAAGCTTTTTTTGGTAGTACAATCCCTTTTCCTCAGCCTTATTTTTATTATGGGCCACAGATTCTCTATTTAGTTGAGGTCTGGAGAGTTGCCTGGCCATTCGAGCACCTTAATACCTTCTTCCGCAAAGAATGCCTTAATTTTTTTTTAAGTGTGACCATGGGGCAAGATCTTGCTGAAAAATTGCATTTTCGGTCGGAAACTGTCTTCTCATGGTCGGTAAGAGCATATGGATTAAAACGTCAGCGTACTTGATGCTATTCATCATCCCTTCCATCGGCTTTAAGCTCCCGGGGCCCAAGGAGGTGAAACAACCCCAAAACATTATTTTGGGGGGGTGTTTAGGGGCTTGAACAATGTGACCAGGTCGGAGCTTTTCTTTGTCACTTCTCCTCACGACACTTACCCGGTAGCCCTGAACTTCAAAATGGCTCTCATCAGAGAAAATAACACTTCCCCATTCTTGCGAAGACCAGTCTTTATGCTTCTTTGCCCATTGCAACCTTTTCCTCATCATAGCCTCAGTTAGAAGTTCTTTTTTAAGTGGTGTTCTGGCCTTGCGGCCCACATCTAAAGGACGCCTTCTAACAATGGATGAGGCCACCACCACACCAGCCGACGCTAAGTCCCTTTGAAGATCACCGCTAGTCTTCCAAGGATGAATTACGCTGTTACGGATCAAAGTTTTGTCATCGCGATCCGTTGTCTTGCGTTTTCGGCCGCAATGTCCTGTACGAGCCGTTGCAATGGATCCTGTAGCCTTGTGCAACGCTATGATCCTTGCAACACTTCATCTTGGAACTCCAACATCATCTAAAATCTTCCGTATGCTTTTGTCAGTGTGCTCATGCAAAGCAATAATCTTAGCCCTCTTCTCCATGGAAGTATCCATTTTCAAATTTGTATAAAACAAACCAACCAAAACTAATAAAAAATCAGATAACAGCTTCATGACACTAAACCTTAATAAATGCCCAAAAACCTGCAACTTACCTTCGCAAATCCAAAAGCAAATATTTGTAAAAATTAATTTGCAAATAACCTTTCCAAAGTTTAAAACAATAACGCGAAAATCATAGCCTACTTACGATTATGTTTAAAAATCATGCCTGTCCCAATTAATTTGCACAGCACTGTATGTTTTTTCTTGCAATAAAAACTAATTTTCGGGTCACCCTTTACCTATTGTAGTAACACGGCCCACTTCCAGCTGATTGTGAAAATTGGTCGCGTCGCAATGTAGAAAGTTAAAGTTGAACTTGTATCCGTCGCGAGCTTCGCCTGCCTCGAGTCGACGTTCAATTCCTCAACTTTTCCCATAAACTGAGTGTGTTGAATGCGTAAACCGTCAGCGTTGAACGTCGGATTGTCTCCAGGGTTAAAGACAATTTACTACAATAGTACTTCACTGACTCGTACGTCTCCACACTGTCTTGCAGCCCTGAGTGTAGACACAAACAAAGTCTCCAAGCGCTCTCTCTCTTCCAGCCAATATAAAACACATGAGAAGGTAAATATACCAGCAACCAGACAAGCAGCGTGAGAACAAGTGATTACACTGATCAGTTTCGATTGTGTGATCATTAACAAAACAATTTTATATTCTCAGCGAATGTTCGCGCGACCCAACGCAGATTTTTCGTTTTTGTGTGACCGAGACAGTGAAAATCGTGAACAATATCAGGCTCAAATGATTATTGTGTAGTTTGTGTATATTTTTGTATATAAAGACGCAAAGTGATCGCTGATCGTGTTAATTGTTTTTATCCCATGTGGCATGTACTGTGCAAAGCCAAATTGAAGCTTTACCTGTGAAAGAAGGAATATATTATATATTCTAATCATACGAATATGTTTGCGATATCAACATTTTTGGTGCTCCTAGTGATCTTTGAAACGGTAGGTATCTGTAAAAATATTTACTTATGAAACTCGTTTCCATTTGTTTACATTGCACATACTTGGGTAATATTTGGGTTGGGGTGCTCCTCTTCAAATTTGGTGGGATAAATGTTTTAAAAATATTTGCAACTTTTTTATTTCATCAGATAAATACCGGAGGAGAGACCCCTAATGCAAATGTTTGACCAAATTTTATTAATTACATATGTATGATATGATTCCGTTGTCAAAATTATATAATGAACATAGTTTCGGTTTTAGAAAGTCGATACTTTTAACTCAAAACTTTTTGGTTTACCTTTAAGACATAACACTTACAAAATTGGAGGTATCACTTGATATTGTCGCATGCTTTAAAACAGTTTAATTTGCTTAAGCCAAACAGAAAACACATTGCCGTTGCAAATATTTCTGCTTTGAATTTGTTGCTCTGCTCAAAACACCTGATAAATCAGCAGTATAATGTATACACAACACACATGTTATTTTCCGTTGTTGTGGGTTATTATATTTAAATTAGTGGGCAGTGTTGGAATTCTTCATTAGTGAGATTGTGAAAAAAAAACTGTGTTTGTGTTGTGCTTCTGGAATCATTATTTCTTAAATATAAAAGCGGTTGCATAGTTAATTCCTGTCTTGTTTGAATTAATTGTCTACAAACAACCCAGGCAATTATACAATCCTCCTGAAACGTGCTTTAAAGGCGGTAACAAGTTAATTGACAGTAAAGCGTGCGTACACATCGGGGGTATTAAAATAGGTATCTACGAGTATAATAAAATCTTTCATAGACTCATTTCTGATTAGCTATTTACCAGTAAATGAATTATTCGGTTCTGATAATGTTGTTACTAAACAAAAATACAATCAAATGGATTAATCGGCAATGATTATAGTCGTGCGAGCCCATCTCATTAGTATGCATATTATGTGAGGTACATGATATTGCTCTTCGTTTGTTAGCGTTTTGAAGACCACTAACCACTTAATAATATACGCATATGTGACCGAAGACATTTGTGGAAGTTAAAAACGATTAAGTGACACCTTAGATAAACTTCCGCAATCAGTTTGATTAATTTCCAAAAATAAATAAATGAATGAATTGAATTCATCTAACCGTATATTGACGCAATGGTTAGGGACTAGTGACCGATATTTAACAGGTTGGATCCCCAAAAGAACGCACAAACTACACCTTAAGGGTTTTGCGATACGTCTCCGAATAAAATTGTAGGTATCTTATTCTCCAATCATTTATTTTTATACCCTCCACAGGAAGGAATATACACTTTGTCATTACATTTGTAACACCAAGAAGGAGTCACCGGAGACCTCATAAAGTATATATATTCGGAATCGATTTAGCCATGTCCGTCTGTCTGTCTTTTGAAAGCACGATAGCGCCCAAAGGAATTTGGTGATAGGACTTCTTTTTATCGTCGTCAGGTTTGTATTACAAATGGGCTATGTCGGTCAAGTAGTTCTGGTACCTCCCATACAAAACCAATAGTACCCCCATATGTCTCTCTGTCTGTTGAAAACACGCTAGTGTCCAAAGGCATCAACGTAGGCAAATGAAGTCTGGTGAAAGGACTTATTTTTATCGTTGTCAGGTTGGTATTAAAAATGGGCTATGGCGGTCAAGTATTTCAGGTACTTCTCCACAGGCGATTAAACCACTTTGTTATTAAGTATGTCACAGCTATACTATTTTTACAAAAGAAGCACTTTCTAGAAATTTCATTGCGTTTTAAAATTCAATGTGAAGTAAATAAATTAAGAACATTTATCTTACTTGACCTGTGCTATCGACTGGGCTTTTACAAACATACCCATTGATAATGTGAAAGCTACTACACGCGAAACCGCTTCTAACTATCATGAAACCATTATTTTGCGTATAAGTTAGAATAAGATCAAATTATATATACCTACCTATTCTATATTACAATATATTTTACCATAAAAAATAAAATATTACAACAAATTATCTCTTTAATTGTATTTTTATTAACTTAGTCTCTCTCGTATTTTCAATGAAAACATCTCCAGAGGCAATGCTATTAGTCAACCAATGTTTTTTCTATCACTTATTTTTTATGAATTCGGCCTTATCGCAAAAAATTAAAAACCATTTCAGGTCAATTTTAAACTTAGTACTTTCCAGAATTTTGCGCAATATAAATAATTACCTATAGGTGCGGGTCATAAAATTTTAAGAAAACCTACAAAATTTACGGAAGGGTTATAATAGTCAAAAAATAATAAAAAAAAAGGTAACAAAAGGTAGAATTGTAATTAGATTACTCAAAAGCTGTTTTTTATTATTTGTACCTATATCTACCTGTTTATGAGAATCAATAGCGATGCATTTTAATTGTCTATCTTGAGATCTTTCTATTACTGTTTTCGTCACTTTCAAAAGCCAACTAGTTCCAGAGATATTTTAAGTTGAATACTTGGGTTAGAATCAAAACATATGTATTCCTTCAATCAAAATAACTCTATTCCAGTACTAAATTCAAATATTTGCTCATGTAAAAATCCAAATATGAGTATTCCACGGCTTAAGAAACGTTTTCTTTGAATATTTCAAAACTAGTAAAAGTGGAATACGTTGTTTTTAATTCTGATAAGCATCCTGTTTAATGTAATTACGTACTACCTCACATCCCTAAAATTTTGCATGACTTGTTTGCAGTGGAGGGTATCAAAGCATCGGCCAGGCCGATGATTACATTTTTACTTGTTTTTTCTAACTTTGTTTCCAGGCGCTATTTGTCCTTAATATTCAAAAACTATTTTGAGACCTTTTGTGTTCAATTTTTGTTTTCCTATAGGTATACACTTATAACTTATAAGTGCTATATGTTTTTCTAGAAATATTTAAACACGAGTATGCACCGCTCTAAGTGATCCCAAATGTCTACGTTTTTCTTTTTTTAGTTCAGAGCACAACCTGAACTGTTATACAAAAAGTTCGTGTTTCTTTTTTAGCTCAGATACATCAGAGCTCAGAATTTGTGTTTCTTTTTTCGTTCAGAGCATCATCAGAGCGCGCTCTATGAGCTCAGAATAAATTGACTGAGCATCCTGAGTGAAAAACTGATTACACACTTCCACTTCCTCAGAACAATCTGAGCACGCTCGCTTCAGAGCGCGCTCACAATACCCGAGCTCAACTCTGAACTAAAAAAGAAAAACGCCTATAGAGGTACCTACCATCGGAATGCACACTATGTCCTGTCAGCCAGTCCACTAAACAAAACATGCCAACTTCTAAGAAAAACATTATAAATAGCATCAATTGTGCATATGGTTTTAACTTGCTGGTGGTCATCACATTATCATGATTCATGAATCATTCTTTGTACTTATTGCAAGAAAACGTATTCGCAGAATAATGCATAAATAACATAGCTGCCAGATTGCGAGTATTTCAGTCATTGGCATTAATTTGCAGATTCTTAAATTGCAGGTAGTTATGTATACCATAGGTACTTCTAATTGTTATGGAATTTTAGGCGTAGCGTAAAATGAATCTTTTAAGCATGCTGGTGTTTCTAAAGTAATTATAGAGCGTACGATCGATTAGGTATCTAGTAATATAGTCCAGTTAGTTTGTTGTAATTGCGGAAACTGAGTTGACTGTAAAAATCATTTCTGTCGACCAGAAGTAAAGGGTGATTTTTTAAGAGGCTTAGAACTTTTTTTAAAAAAAAACACACAAAAAATTCGAAAAAAATGAATGAAATATTTATTTGAATCGATAGTTTGAACCTTGCAATTTAATGTTTAAAGATAATTTCATGCAAATGTTGACCGCGGCTGCGTCTCAGGTAGCCCATCCGCTTTTGGCATACTCTTTCACACATATCGGCCGGTATCTCACGAATGAATGCATGGATGTTGGCTTCCAGTGCGTCAATCGAAGCGGGCTTGTCCCTATACACATTAGCCTTGGCATACCCCCACAAAAAATGATCTAATGGTGTCAAATCGCACGATCTAGGCGGCCAATTGACCGGCCCGAAACGTGAAATTAACTGTTCACCAAACTCGCCTCGCAATTGCGCCATTGTTTCGCGTGCTGTGTGGCATGTGGCACCGTCTTGTTGAAACCACATATCATGCAAGTCAAGATCTTCCATTTCGGGCAAAAAAAAGTTTGTTATCATCGCTCAGTAGCGTTCACCATTGACAGTAACGCTGCGATTCGCATCATCTTTGAAGAAATATGGCCCAATAATGCCGCCGGCCCATAAACCGCACCAAACAGTGGCTTTTTCGGGATGCATTGGTAGCTGTTGCAATGCTTCTGGCTGATCTTCACTCCAAATTCGGCAATTTTGCTTATTTACGTACCCATTCAACCAAAAATGAGCCTCATCGCTGAACACAATTTTTCGATAAAAAAGCGGATCCTCGGCCAGCTTTCCGAGCACGAATTTTGATAGTAAAATTCAATAATTTGCAAGCGTTGTTCATTTGTAAGACGATCCATGGTTAAATTGCAAACCAAACTGAAGCTGTTTGACAGTGACACAAGGTACTAAACACACGTCAGCTGTCAAAACCAGTGTTGCCAAAACCAAACCAGATAAAAAATCACCCTTTATTAATGCGGTTAATAAAAATATCTGTTTATGTGTTTGAAAATATGGATCTGATGCTATTCTTGTTGCAGATTCACAACTTTCTTAGTAAAGCTGATAAGGATTAAGGACTTTCTAGTTTCATCCGGAACAAGGATGTTCTACTCCTAGTCCACAAAGATTTAATTTAATTTTTATTTAAAGTCGGCGCTGTTGACTAGATTCGTTTAATTACGGTATTATCGTTTTTTTATAGCCCTTCGATCCCTGAAAAAAAAAACACAAATTACAAAAATGTTAGGGTTCTTTCCACTATGTCACCTCCCGCGAACGTCTGACACAAATTCGAGAGTATAACTGTCATGAAAGAGCTTATCAATTAGCCATTTGGCCTAGGCCTTAAACCGTAGATCCCTTCCATTCGTCCCAAAACTGAAAAACTCGAACAGAACGATTATGAGAGGCTAGGTCTAGGGTCTTTTAATTACCTGTTGCGCCAACTATTTACTAATTTCTTTTATTTAGAAAGCCATAGATTTGTTTGATCCTATTAGAAACTTTATATACCGAATATTGCTGTTGCTTCATTGTCATATTTGTTTAGAGGTGTTGTCTTTATAAATGGCGGTTTTGGTCAGCAATACTGAAGAAGCATACGTTTCGATGAGCAAATAAAGTGACTTATGTTTTAAGAGATCCTCCAAGTGCTTGAGTTGTTATTGCAATATTGTTGCTTCTGTAAGTATGACCCTCAAATATTTGACATCAATGGAGTACTCCACGAAATTTTTTCAACTAAACTTTGGCACAATTGTTTGGATTGAATTTAGCTTGGTGCGCCAATCAATCAATTTGACTATATTGTGATGTAGCCTAAGTTGCAACCAAGCAGATCTTTAGTGAACAAGATACAGAGGAGGGATAAAGTGATGTGCTTTTAAAGAATATAATAACCTGTTTTACGTTTTGGTTGAAATTGCATTTTTTCAAAAACCTTTTGTTGAGTAAATAATAAAACAAAAAAATCCTGTTTTTATCGTTATGTAGTATCCATTTCAACAAACCCAATTACTCAAGACAATCACTTTTTTGAGCTCTCCCTTCTTCATAACTAAAATTAATTTGCGAAAGGTACACATTAGCAGATTGAAATAAATCCTTTTAAGATATTCGAGGACATGTAAATACATCGTAATTATGCAAAGACAAAGGCCAAAAGGTGGTCATTCAAGCCGTTTTGCGTGTTGTTATCCACAGCTTCTTGTATTAATTAATTTTTACGGCTAAATAATAAAATCAGCTTTCTGTGCAAACAAAACCGGATTTAATTTTTCCAACGTACAGATTCGCTTCACTAACTCCAAGTAGGTACTTTTGTTTGCTTATTGTGAATCGAGTTTGAGATTAATATAGATATAGGTGCAAATAGGTACATTTCCAAGTAAATACGCTCGAGGTACTATAAATCATAGATTGTGTAATCGATAACATTTTAATTTTAATAAACATTAAGGAACCAGTGTAAGTCAATCTGAATACCTTAGCACTTATTGTAGTGTAGTCAATTGGGAATATTTCCTTTACTAACAAGTGCGGAAACTTTGATTTCATATTTCTAGATAATAAAATTTAAGTTCATGCATAATTTAAAATGGCAATCGTTTTCTAGTTTTTATTATAACTATCCTGAGCCATTTTTCAAATATTTTATAATGTATCCAACCACTTTGCAAGAAAAATAATCATTCGTTTTTGAGTTTTTTTATTTTATACTCTCGGTTATTTTTCAAACGTCCGGAGAGGTGGCGGATTGAAAAGAAAAACCCAAAGATGTGTTTTTTTTTTCGCCGGTAGAGCCTGAGAACCCTCGCTCAGCAGTCCAGCACACTCACCCTGAGCCACTGCGACAATGCAAATACCTATAGCCCTCTACAATAACAAGTATAGGTATTGGGCCTTACTAATAAACATTTTTAGTTTCGACTTTAAATTTTGGTAGTTCACAGTGGCTATATTTTCCGTAAAAAGATGAATTTAAAGTCGAGACTAAAATTTGTTATTGGTATCGCGCATTGACTATTAAATAACACTGTAGTAACAGTAGTTACCCAAGAGAAGTTGTTTTCGAACTCGAGATTCTTATCAGTTCTGACACTACGATGATAGAGGAACTCAGGGTAGGAAGTATCGAAATTCTATCCGTGTGCAACTTTAACATATGGAAAAATATTTTCTAAACTGCGTATGTGAGTTTGTTGGCTCAGAGTTGGTGGCAATCCACTTTTGGGAAATCGATTTTTCACGAGAAAAGTTAATAACAATAATATTTTTTTTAAGCGGATATAAGAAACCTCTAAAATATAAAAAAAAAATTTTCTTATATCCGTTATGGACTGTAATTAAAGTCATGCTCAACTTGATAGCTTACTTGGTTTTCCTTTACACTATTGTGTATTTATTTTTAATTATGGGTAGCCAATTTTAAAAAAAAAATGTTCCCACTATAGGTATATAGTTTTCATGAAGACGGGAACAACGACGTTTACCAAAATGCACACTTCGAGTGAAATTGACGTTATTGATATGACTGCGTCATTTTTGGCAAATAGTGGTTCTTAAAAAACTGTAATTTTCGATATCGAAAAAATCTTAAAGGTATTAGGATGCATACTCAACAATAGCCTGTACTTAGCTTTAAGCTAAATAGTTGAAGAAAGAAAGGTACTTACCCTGCAATATCTGTTAAAATTCTGTTTGAATTGTTTCACAAAAACCGCTAGAACGAGTTTGAACGAAAATCATATTTAAGATAACAAAAGTATTCTTAATAAGATCCCGTAATAACAACAATATAATATTTTTTGACTTCCTCTCCTTGTTATTTTAATATCAAAACTAATTAACAATAATGAAGATAATTTAGCTTTTTTTTAGCAAACTGATTACTTATGAATCAATTCAAATTTAAATTTTCCTTACATACCTTGTTCGGAAAGTAAAACCTAAAACCTTAAAAGAATTTATTAATTAATTTGACTCCCGTTACAACTATGAGTTTGTTTCCAAAGAAATTCAAGTCCTTACCTATGTCTACCCGCTTACTTCTTTGTTCTGTCCCACAGAAAACAAATATGATTGGGACTTCTATCGTACAAAATTGTCTTAGACTATGTACTTCTAGCAAATAGACAGATAATGCAATATTTTCATAATTCCTATAGTTTCAAGTATAATAATTATTTGTATAAAGATTTACGAGCTTGGCTAAACAGCCACTAACTTAATCAAATTTTACTTTCATCCATTTAAAAGGCTAACATATTCTTTCAACGATAGAAAGATACATAGTGCTCGAATTTCCGTTAGTATTGGACCCAATACTAAAAAAATAAAAAAACATCTTCGCACTGACTGGAATTACAGAGGTTAGAAACTTAAAGTTTTCTTTAACACAAATCAGTGAAATGGGATGAATGGGACAGACGGACTGTGCCAGTTTAAAAAATATATGTGTTTTAATTTTAACAACAGTCTAGAAAGCTGCACCTTGGAAATGTTTTTTATGCTTCGTCTTTCAATAAGAGTGAAACGATTTCTGTTCTAAATTGAAGCTAGGCCAAAATAGTTATATTTGAAACAAGATAGGTATCGATTAATGATCCGCACCGCTTTCCAATTTGTATGACTGCCTATAATGCTTATTATGTGAACAACCGTTGAGTACCCACTACCAAAAATTAGCTCAAACTTTGTTGGTATTTTTTTTTTAATTTCTTAATAGCGTCAAAGCGGCAATAAGAAATTTCAGATTTTACTAAATATTTTTGCTAGAAAGAAAATATATATACCTATAACAGGAATCGAAAAATCAATTTTGAAAAGGGGGAAACACCACGCTCCTATTGAATGGTAGTATTAATAATCTACCATTTTTCTAGTAGATGTTTAAGGATAGAGCGAATGTAAATGAAATAGTAAATAGTTTCAGTCAAAATCGTTTTTTTGCTAAATGAAACCGCAATGGTAATATTTACATCATAAATCTCAAAATTTCGGCCTCTTACTAGTACCTTAGGTACTATTAATCTCAACTTTACATTTACAGTAGGCTATAGTGAAATGAAAAGTAAAATTGTTCCAATGTTTACAATTTGATTTATATTTATCTCGAATACAATTATCTTAAAACAGAAAATAAAATGCATAATAAGTAAAATGAGAATTAGGACCTAGTTCTAAAAACATTACAATTACTGTCGCACTTACGTGCATAGATAAGTTCAAGTATTTTTACATACACTTCATTAAAATCGTTATGACGTAATATTAACCAACAGCTTAATGGTTTATTTTGAACTGCCGGTGCCGGCTACGACTGGCTCCTAAACATTTTCGGAGTTGATGCTTGCAAACCATTCATTCAGAGAGGTTCGTGTAAGCTTAAGCCCTTCGTCTATTGTTGTTTATGTTTTTATTTCCAAACCTTTTAATTTATGGAAAAATGTATTTAAATTAAATTATAATTTAATTAAATTTGTCTATTTCTAGACAGTTTGCCAGATCGAAAACTTACCTTTAAAGCCAAAATTCCGAAGACCCAATCTAACCCAAAATGCAAACGACACGAACATAGAAATGGTTTAACACTTTGATTTGAATATTGTCAAATAATGCTAATATTTATTACATTTAAATATTTTAAGAATAAATCTGAGGTGGACGATATTATACGAACTATCTTTTCAGTGACGGATTCAGGTCTAGTACTATTCAACACGACTCATGTAAGATAGTTGCATCTTGTGCTTATAAGCGTACAGTCCTTAAGACAATTTTCATTTGTTTCATGTATGCTGATATCGCTTTTATTTTAAATACATAATCATGTAAGAACACTAACGATAGTGTTGTTGAAGATAGTGAACTTCAAAATGACGAAGCATTTAATCAGAAGCAAGAGTTCAAAGTGCAAAGAAATTCGGACGGCAAGCTGGACATAGTATTTAATGATGTATCTTTTCCACAGAGGTCAGTGCAACAACGGAGAACCCCCAACGCTTCTAGCCCGCAAAAAGGTATACCAATTTATATATGCTTTTACATTTTTTAATTTCTCTCTGGTCTTTAGATATATATTTTCCTGACGAGATTGACATTGACCCAATATGCAAGCGAGATGGAAGCTCACTTTGTACGAAAGTTGAAAATTACCCGGAAGAAGAATTGGAGAATATTTTGAGAAATCAACTTTTAAGACTTGACGTTTTATTTAATGATTATGATGACAAGCAACCGATTAACATAAGCCAACGCATGAGTCCTGGTGAGGAGTCGCTATGTGCCAGTGAGGAAAAGGTTGTGTATCCCAAGGCAGGCGAATCAAAGGACTCCAAATGGCTTTATATTGTGAATCACCCCAATGCGACTCAAGGCGTGAAGATAGAACAATGTGTGTAAGTAGTATTTTAAGCTATTTGGCAGTTTCCGAAAATACGATTGAAGTGATTCGGATCTAATTGCAATCGTTTTGATGCTGTTTGGTTCATTAAAATGAAATTGATTGTCAAATCCCTGATGCAAAATGTCATCAAACATTACAATTGCAGCCGGAAGTGCCAAAGGGCATTGATTTGGGAGCACTTCTTTGGAATGTTCATATCAAGAAGAATAGATATAGTTTTACATGTTATGAAATGCGCAGTTTATGCGGTATCTTTTATTTTAGACGGTATACTTCTGAGATTTCATTCGTCAGACATGCATTCGTTGTGAGCTGTTTTTAAAAAGTGTAGCTCTGCTGCGGATATTGATATTGATCCGTTGGTTAGTTGACTGGTTTATGAGGCTGTTTTTTTCGCTCCCAAACACCGTTTTGGTTGACACAACTCATCCGACTCGTAGAGGAATGGTAGTTAAGCTCAAAACTAGCCTGTGGAGCTAGGGAAGTTAATGTATTTACTAAATTCGGAGCCTTAGATTCCCGAGAGGTTAAGCGCAGATTCTAGTTTCGTTTGGGCCGTCTAATTTGCATCTGCTCAGCTACGGGAGTGGGTGTTATGGGGGCTGTGTGAGTTCACAATGGTCAGGGCTGATTTCCTTTAATCTGCAGATAATGCGCAGAGTTTAGGGTTGAGCCTTGTCTGTTGCTTTTATTCCCCCTATGTCTTAATTGCTGGAACCCAGACGAGAATAATTTCTAACCGATGACCTGTCCGGGGAAACATCTCACATAAAAAGCATAGACGTAGATATGATCGTTTCGAGAGCCTTTATCGCGGATTGGCTGCCAACAAAGACAGCTGCTATTAGTTCGGTTTTTTTTTTGGTTAAATTGGACGAAAGTTTTGATTTTCGGTAGGATTTTGTTTTTGACAACCGTTGTAGAGCCTCTATATTCTATATTCTCTGCACCGATTGTGATTCTACACCAAGTGTTCCTTCATCATCTTTACATATATCTGTAGTATAACTCAGCTTCTGCGATAGAGTTTTATTCATACTTTTTTTGTTTCAGGGAACCCAATGTTCATCACCAGTCCTTTTTGTAGCGTGGCTTTGCTGCGTTTCAATAACGAATCCTTTTATTCCCGGCTGGCAGTTTTTTCTGAACTTCTTGCTTTTATTAGTACGGCAGTTACCTCCGGCCACAACACAACCTATTACCTTATCTGTCAATCGGAAGGCCAGGCTCTTTACTTAATACGTTGAACGCAAGGGACTTCAATTTCGAAGGGGGTATTCCCCGTCTCATTTTACAAAATTCCTCCGCCTTCATTTGAAATACACATTTGGCAGTCAAATTGATAATTGACCAAAAAACTGTGGAATGACATGTCTTCCTTAAACTTTACTTTCAATCCTCATTTGTTCTTTAGCCTCACCTAGTCCTCAGTACTTTAAGTAATATGTTATCTCAAATTTGCAAACACCAAAGGTTAACAGTCAAGAAAAAATCCAACAGCACACATCCAAATAACGGCTAAATAAGTCTACAGGTGTTGTATATGAAAATTTCCTGTTGAAAAATCCGTCCAATTTCAATTCGACGCTTGATCAACTGTAGTCTACCCCAGTAATATGATGCAGTGCACTGAACCGAAAGGAACTCGTTATAGATAAAATCGTCAATTACGGACACGAGTTTTTGTATTAGATCGCAACCCCATGAATGAAACAACTCTGCTTCGAAAGCCGTGAACATGAGAACGGCCATATTTGCAGGTCTTATATTCATCCGAAATGTACGACTTTGTATTTGAATCAATCCTTGCTGAAGTAGAGTTAATGGAAAAAATACTGTGCTTCCATTCTGTAGGTAGCTGCGAGTATAAATAAATCGACAATATTTCAACATTTCGCGCAACTAAATATCTCAGGAGTTTTTTTATGATGTTTCCTTTTTAGGAGTGTATACAGCAGTGTCCTGCGTTGCATTTGACTATTTAAAACTATTTTTCGATGCGTTTTTTTTTTAAGTGCCCAGTGATAATGTATAAAGATACGTTTTCCATTTTAAAGTTTCGATATGCCTTGACCCGAAAAATTGTAGTGTGGTAGCAATGAATAACGATGAATAATGAGTATGATAAGAGAATGGGTACGTTAAATGTACCCAAAATCTAAATTTTCAAGTATAAAGGTTTTTTCTGAGACTATAGTTTACTACAATAAGATGCTGAATAGCTGAATATACATTTAATATCTATGGAGTTTGATCAAAACGATACAAAAGTCCTAAATCGTCGTTTTGAGATAAAAGTGTTTTAAAGTTCAAAAATTTCTTCTAAATCCAGTTTTAGATAATAATGCAATTTAATGTTTAAAGATAATTTCATGCAAATGTTGACCGCGGCTGCGTCTCAGGTAGCCCATCCGCTGAGTCCAATTTTGGCATACTCTTTCACAGTGTGTCAATCGAAGCGGGCTTGTCCCTATACACATTAGCCTTGGCATACCCCCACAAAAAATAATCTAATGGTGTCAAATCGCACGATCTAGGCGGCCAATTGACCGGCCCGAAACGTGAAATTAACTGTTCACCAAACTCGCCTCGCAATTGCGCCATTGTTTCGCGTGCTGTGTGGCATGTGGCACCGTCTTGTTGAAACCACATATCATGCAAGTCAAGAACTTCCATTTCGGGCAAAAAAAAGTTTGTTATCATCGCTCGGTAGCGTTCACCATTGACAGTAACGCTGCGATTCGCATCATCTTTGAAGAAATATGGCCCAATAATGCCGCCGGCCCATAAACCGCACCAAACAGTGACTTTTTCGGGATGCATTGGTAGCTGTTGCAATGCTTCTGGCTGATCTTCACTCCAAATGCGGCAATTTTGCTTATTTACGTACCCATTCAACCAAAAATGAGCCTCATCGCTGAACACAATTTTTCGATAAAAAAGCGGATCCTCGGCCAGCTTTCCAAGAGCCCATTCACCAAAAATTCGGCGTTGTGGTAGGTCGGCTGGCTTTAGTTCTTGCACCAGCTGTATCTTAAAAGGCTTTACGCCCAAATCCTTCCGCAAAATTTTCCACGTAGTGCTGTAATAAAGGCCTAACTGCTGTGAACGGCGCCGAATCGACATTTCGCGGTCTTCTGTCACACTAGCTGATACGGCCGCAATATTTTCTTCACTACGCACAGTACGTAAACGTGTTGGTGGTTTAATGTCCAACAAAGCAAATTTGGTGCGAAATTTGGTCACAATCTTCCGAATAGACTGCTCAGAAGGTCGAGAATGCCGATCATAAAATGGAAGCAGCGCGCGATGAACATTTCGAACCGAGCACGAATTTTGATAGTAAAATTCAATAATTTGCAAGCGTTGTTCATTTGTAAGACGATCCATGGTTAAATTGCAAACCAAACTGGAGCTGTTTGACAGTGACACAAGGTACTAAACACACGTCAGCTGTCAAAACCAGTGTTGCCAAAACCAAACCAGCTAAAAAATCACCCTTTATATGCAATAACCAATTACCTAAATTTCAAAAAATTGTAACTAAAAGATGTTTTAATGTTGTTTTGACCAAACGCTATTTTGATTTTTTTCTCAACGGATTGAGATAAGATTCAGATTGGAATTAATAACAAGTCTTAAAAAAACAAAGGTATTTATTTAAGTTTAACAACAAAAGAAAAACTGGAATATTATTTAAAACAAAAAAGTAAACGAGACATTTTTAATGAATGGAAAATCAAATGTGAAAGAATATTCACAATATTATTACGATTACTTTGCCAAAGTAACAATATTAAACGTGTGAAAACAAATCAACAGTTGAGTTGCATGTTGCTTTGGCCACGTTATTAAATGAAAAAATTTAAAGCTTCTGCTCGGTCAAAACAGCACATGTGGAGTAATGCCATTTTGATTAAACACAATAATTTGAAAAATTTTAAGCTTCTGTTGGGTCAAAACTACGCAAGTGCAGTAATGTCCTTTTGATGAAACACAATTTTTTAAATACTTGCAATGTGTGTTTAGGACATAATAACAATAACCTTGGTTTCGGTTTATTGAAACTAATGCTGTTAAGACCAAACGAAAATATATTTTTTTCTTCTCTCAATTCTCAATTCAATTTCGCCGTAAATGGACTTATGCCTTTTTGACCAAACATCGTAGATATAATATACTGATTACATTATCCAATACAATGCGCGATACTAATCATTATTCGTTAATTAGTCATTATATAGTGTCCAGGCTACATTTTACGAGCTCACAACGGCGAAATTTTGCATATAAAATTAACCATTGTGACCTACAAAATATTTAGTGTGGAGGTTAAAAATGATTACTAGTGGGCCCAATTGGTTTCAAAAACATAATAAGCCCCATATCCCACAATACGAGTCACTTAGTGCATCTTTCGGAAATCGAATAATATGTATATTAACACCAGTTGTTTTGTTAGTGAATCAATCACGAAGTTGTTAAAGTTACTCATATTAAGAGGTAAATCGAGTAACAATGACGTACGGCGGTCAAATTGCAAACCGGTGGTTCGTAGGCATTGACAATATTTTTGGAAACTGCGACTTAACTATTTAAGTCAAAGTTATAATCCAAAGAAACTCGCCACTGTCAACTCAGCCTCGAATTTATTGACTAGATTCGTCGGCTACCCTTCCAAAGACGTCTACTGAAACAGCTGCTTATGTGATCTGGGCCATTCAAAACTGAGATACATCAAGTCACTTACTAAACTATAGATACTTGAACATCCCGCATTTACAACTAAGAAACAAATACTCGTATATGAACATTTGTAATTATGTTTCTTTCCTTATTTTGCGCGAATATCCCCACGATGCAATGCCTTGTATGTATTTTGATTTTAATCGAAAAGTAGGTATATCTTCTTCCATTCAAAACTTCGTCTTTTCACTTCGAAATCAACCAATTTTTTTTATGGATATAGTTATTATGTACACACAGACGCACCCAAAATTTGTTGTAGATTTTATGACTAAAAACAATTGTGAATGCAGCAGCGTTCGTTGTTGAATGTTCAACACAATTTGTTAAATACACGATATTTATGTGTATAAAATACAGATTTATTAGTTTCAATTAGTTTCAAAAATATTGACAATTTTTTTTAGTTCATATCATTTAACATGGCAAAATAAGGTAGGCTTTCATAGTTTTCAGTTAGAGCATTAAACAATTTTCTGTCTGAAAACCTGAAACATTTAACAATAAGTTAGCAAATTACAAGCAAGCCTTTGTTGAAAGAGACAGGCATATGTTTCTACTATTTTTAATTAAATGTATAAGTATATATTGCTTACTATTCTGATGATTGGATAAATGTCCAAGTGTATTTGGTATACTGGCCCTGATTTTCTAATAGCGGATGAATAATAAAGTAGAAAATGATGTATAATGATAACCCAAGTTCACTGTCATTGAATATTTTACAGATGTTCAATAGCAGCCACCCATGTAGTTTTGCTCCGCTTTTTTTCTACTTCTATCAGCCAGTTGCTATGTAAAGATTTCTATAGACTAGAGTGGCAGAAATTCTACCATTATAGTGATCTGGGTCGGCATTCTGTAGGTCCCTTTACATCAGATATTTTACTCTCCTTGCGACACACAAAAGAGTCTTGCAACAACAAATCAAAAAAAAAAAAAGGCACAGAGCAACGTTGCCGCTAAAATTAAAAAAAAAGTGGATAAAAAGGGAACCGAGCCGAAAAAGGGACCTCCACATAAAAATCTTATTTAGGAACACAAAAACAAACATCTACCTATTTATAACAACAAATTTCTAATGGCAAATAAGATAAAATGGAAAAAAAGCTTTAAGAATTTCATTTGATCAAAAATGCGTCTGAGAGAAAATATTCACTTAAAGAAATTGCTACTGCACGTCATCTAGGGAAGTTTCAATTCCTTTTGGACGGACTATAATAATTTATTATTAAACAAGTATTGGTTTTATTCTCTTTCTTTTATAATTTTTGTACTAAAAAAGTGTACGGAATCTTTGGATGTTCAAATAATTTATAGCGAAAAAGACTTCGCAGATAAATACCCGACAATCACAAGATAATCATTCTCCGATTTTTACGAAACCGGAGAAATTCCATTCGAGATATCCGTTTGTTATACCACTTACTTTTGACAACTACACGGCACATTTCTCCGAAGCTCTCCGATAACTAATTGACATATACGCACAATTTTGTGACTTCCTGTACCACAGGTAGTAAAAGTTTCCGGGTAACAAATTTTCAACGGGTATAAAGATTGAAAATCGATTGCAAAATGTATGGCCTCATCCTAGTGATCGCCAGTGTATTATGATTAGAAAAGATAAGATAATAAGTACCTAATTATTTCACCGTACATGTTAGTATAATTTCAAATTCCCTTCTAACGCGTAATGTTTTAAGTCAATAAAAAGTGCATTATTAAAAATTATGAAAAAAGCCTCATAAGAGCGGTGAAAGCTCTTATAGGGGTAGGTTTTTGGAATATCTGAAGAGACTTGTTTCATCATTAGAATTGAAGATTGTGTACAGTTACTTAGTTTTATATAAATTCGAAAAAGTAGAAACCCTCTTAGGGTTTAGATCTTATCAGGCAACTTTCAATCATAGCAATAACTCTGGTGGCCTCATATGGAAGGTGAAGCTTCAAGGCATATTCCAATGGCCAGACCATCTTTATCTGCGCGACTTCATTACTCCATCGACATTTTGGAGACTTGTTCTTGCAGCACAAGACGATATAATATCATTTACTAATCTTTTTTCGAACGGCAAAATCATATCGATTAGAACACAAACATTCTGTGGCCACAAGCGATAACCGCTTAAGTCGACTTAAGACAAAAACTAGATTTTCGCTTCATTATAATACGCGTGCTCTGTTCTACCATAGAAAAAAATCCTGGCATTTATACTTCAATTTTCGTTGAAATAAACCAAAAAGAAAAAACCGCTTAACTCATTCTCATAACTAACAGCATATTAATTTAATAATGAAGTTTGAAAGTACATTTCCTGATAATTATATATTTAGACTTAAGCGGTTTTTGCTTGTGGCCACAGCATTAGTGTGCTTTTCAGCGAATTTTTTACGAGTTCATGAATGTTACCTTTTTAACTTTCTTATATTATATCTACGTAGCTAGTAAGTGAAAGATATTGTTTTCGCACAAGCTTCGAACTCGTGATGTTACTCAATTCTGATATCACCATGATAAGGACACGCAAAAATAGTGGGTCCCGCAATTCCGAACTTGTGTTTCTAGGCCTACAGCCTTAACGGCTGCAGGGATTTCTATTAAAATTAAAATTAAGAGTTTGGGGAACCGTCAAAGTTTCCGTTGTAGAATGAATCTTATCATATGCATATATTGCCTTAAAGTGGGTAAAACATTAACTCACACTAAAATGCCTATCAACCAATTAGAAATATAAAACTTTTAAAACACACATTGGACGGCGCAGCCAAATTTTAATTTTCATAACTTTATAATAAAGTGTAAATTATGAGTAAAAATTGTTTTCAAACTAACGTATTTTTTCGATATCTAGATGTCGCTTTTGTTAATAAAAAAAACTATGTAAATATCGAAAATTGTGCTACGGTTCTTAGTTAATAGGGTTGATTTTCGATCACAATCGATAGATACTTTAGTAGTAATTAATTAATTGACATATCACATAAGTACGGTACAGCTAAACCTGCAAACATTCAGAGTATTTAACACAATTCCTATATTTTAAGAAAGGTTTGTTTTGTCGGGTATCCCACGCCAGGTCTTTAAGATTCTGACCTTATAAAATTGAGGAAATTAAAAGAAAAACCACCAAATACGCATTAAACGAAAAAGTTTCATGGAGCCCAGTCATCCACATCTTAAATTCTTATCCCACCCGAATTCAAATTAAAACGAGGGCAATTATTTTATAACTAAAATTATCGAAGTAGGAAATAATTGTATTTATGTAGAACTAACAAAATTTAAGTTATATTTTTTTCTTTATTTTTCCAGAAATGAGGGATCTAAGTGCACATTTGCCGAGTACTTCCCGAATGGATATACCGCCAAGTGCAAACAGAAGTTCATATACCGAAAGCTAGTTGCTGTTAAAAATGGCAAGCTCGAGACGGATTTTTTCAAAATACCATCATGTTGCCAATGTATTTATAGGCAAGAGTAAATTTTAATAAAAATGTTGTTGTTTATATTAATTTGTAGTATCGGTAGTAGTATCATTACTTCGTAAACAAGGAACCAAAACTAAAACTAGAAAAAAGTTAATATCTGCCAAAAGTTAGCTTTAAAAGTTTGGCGAAAATCAATATCATTGAAATTAAAACGTGTTCACAACACGCGCCCAAGACATCACAAAACTCAGCAAATACGGAATGTTGATTTTAGATTTAGAAGTGCAGTGACGATTGTTTAACGATAAGCAAAAAGAGCAGAATATTTATATCAACCTTCTTTTAGTGGTTTCTGTGTATCAATTAAGCCTGCCTTCGAAGATATGCTATATTACCATGCCCTCGACAATTTGTATATATACATACGAATTGGGGAACAAATCAATCTTTTTTTGATTCGGATTACTTATTGCAGATCAAAGTTAACAATACTGTCACTAATATGGATCTATACCTTTTTACAGTTTATTCAGGTGTATGTGTTTACAGGAGGAGTGCTTGGCACACAGTGTATGTGCTCAGCTGATGAAGCTGTCTAGTAGCGTACGAATGCAATTGCAGCTCAATCTCGTTTCACGTTTCAAAAGTGATGAGTCGAGTCACGAAAAATCGGAGATTTGAAATAAAAATCAGATGATCCCAATGGAAAAAGAAAAAAAATATGGTAAAATAATACAGTAGTACTATACAAACTTCGAGTCGAGTTCATAAATGTAAAAAAAGGAAGTCCTGAAAATCGTAGGTCCATTCCCTCATTTTCGGGAACGAATATTGCTCTTATATTCATTAGCAACATGAAAAGAAATAGTTAATGCTAAGAGGTCAGTTGTTTACAAGCAATAGTCCATTTTAGGTCGGCATTTACAAAACCATTTTTGTCAACGACTTCCAAGTTCGTGTTTGCTCTTTGTCAATTCAAAATAAATCGCAAATACGAAAATTTCTTTGAGAATATTTTTTTTCAATATTTTCCAATATTACTATTTGTGCACTGATGTTTCGCAATAACATGTATAACTTTACTCTTCTTTGGTAGGTACCTACCTATTGTGTTAAACGTTTTTGGTAGAGGGGTTAAATACAAGCATTTTTTAGAATTGTAAACTAGTATCTAAAATGAAAAAAAAAATTAACAATGGCAGCACTAACAATAAATGCTAAAGCGTTTTTCTAAGCCCAGAGTCTATTCTTTCCTATGTTCTTAAATCAAGTTATTTCCGTTAATAGTTTAAAAAAAAAATGTTTCAAACTTGAAATTTAGGAAAACAACAACAAAAAAAAAATGTTTAATACTGATCATATCAATACTGTGAACATAGAGTATAAATTTGTTTCTGCCATTTAATGACCGTAGTAACTCTTAATTAAGCACTGAAAACCAGATTGATTTATTTCTTCTGGTTTTTGAGAATATGGAAAGTTATTTTAATATGTTGTGCCGCTTAGAGTATGTTCATAGTCGCCCGGCAGGCGGCAATGTGAGCAGATTTCTTGGACAGTAGCACCTACCGCACGCTAATTGTTACCCTCGCAGCATGAAATATGCAACCCCCTGCTTGGGCTCACTGTTGAACTTAGGGTGGGTGCGAGACTGAGAACATACAAATTTTCTTTGAATTAGTTTTTATTATAGGCAATAAAAATGGATTTAGTATTTAAGACTAGAAGACATTAGTCAATCTGTATCTTAGTGTTTTTTTAACAATTAATATGAGCTACTGCTAGTACTAGTACTAGAAAAAAATTTAATGACTATGTTCATGCACAACTTTTTTAATAATTTTGTTTCCTGTTTAAGAATACAAAAATTTACATTTTCTTATTAATAATAATTGCATATTCATTTATACTTACAAATTTTGTTTGCTAACTTTCATAGCTTAAAATTTATTTAGCTTCTCGATTTTGCTTTTGCCAAAGAATTTTGTTGCACTTTCGGTACATAAGATACGTTATGTTTGTTGTATTATTTGCTTATTTAAAAGTTAGCCAATATGAACTAATAATTCAAAGATAAGAAGCTTCCCACAAAGAAGAATAGGGGAATAGGCGAAACGGTTTAATTTGGCAATTTGGCTTCACGCCAGCATTGCCAGTTTGGTGGTTTTCCCCCCAGATCTAGGTGTTTTTTTGACCGACAGGGGGGAAAATTAGTTAGGGGTAAATCTGAGGTTTTTTTCTTGTAATTGCGTTCAATAACACCAACAAACCAGATCAATGTATGTTCCATTTATGCCAATTCCATTCCAACGCATTCCAATATGAATTGGTGCCAGTGTATTAATAAACCACTATCTAATAAGCTACATGCATCACACACTATTGCATTTACGAAAAGTTCACAATCATTACATATGATATGTAGTCACGAAGTTTCAGCATATAGGGAAATTGGCAACAACAATTCTATCACTTCCATTTTCCAATGCCAGTGTAGATAGAGCATTTTCGATTTTTAATATAGTTATGGATAAACTGAAAAACAGAATGAGCATCAAAACGGCTGATAGTATTTTGCACGTATTAAGATACACTCTCAAGGCTGGATCGGGATGTATCAATTTTACCCCTACTGATCAAATGATCAAAATGTTCACATCCAAGCAGATGTACAAAAACATAAATGAATACAACGACAACTATATTTTAGGACTTTTTTCTGGAAGTTGATTATATTTACTTATTGGTTTTCTTATTAAATCTTGAAATCTGAATTCACTTCCCTTTTTTTTAAATACATAGGTACCTACATTAAACAAAACTTTTTAGTTCTTGAAATTTGTACCTTTTCAATTCCTACAGGAATATATCAACATGTCTTATAATTAAAAATACTAGCCAATTAGAAAAAAAGGTTTTTGTAAAAGCTTTTCGAATATTTATCACATTTTCTTACATTGACCGACTGGATCCTAACTTTGAATACTGTTTTATTTTTTAACATTTTGTAACAATTACCTTTATATATACAATACTGTCTGGGTAGCGTGAACTAATTATTGCACAGGCTGTCCATGCTAACCAGGTTGTTCACACTATCCAATATTTTACCCACCAAGATAAATACACACCGACAAAAGTTTCCGTACTTTAATCATGTACACCAGTGATTCCCAAAGTGGTCCAGGTGTCCACGGGAGACTCGACGGGGGTCTACGTTGGCATGACAAAAAATGGGGGTTCATCAGTTGTAAGTGACGAAAATTTATCTGGTTTCGATAGTAAAGAAAAATGTTTTCAGTTAGGCATGGATCAGATATCCTGTTTATTTAGCATTAATTTCCTTTTTTTCAAACCTCCCTTAATTTGTTTGAGTAGTCTATTTTAAGAAGATTAGCGACTGTTACTTGTAAAAACTTGCATATTCGATATTCAGTGGAAAGCGCCGCCGTCCGCCCGCAAGGCTTGTTCAGACGTGCAAAGTGATGAAATACGACGAAATACGAATAAATGGAACGTAAGAAAGTATATCATTTTTCTTTTGGAACTCAACCGCGACGCACATTTCCATCGTAAGATCTAATCTTCACATTTTTTGACGAGTTTTGGGAATATGGTAAAAATGTAGCAGCAGGGGGTCCACCGAAACCAGGTTAATTTTGAAACTGGTCTATAAGAAAAATAAGTTTGGGAACCTCTGATGTACACCAATAACTTTTCATCATGCTTACCTGAGGGAGAAATAAATTATGAAACCAATCTTTAAAAATATCGGTAGTCATCCATGCGTTCTTGGAGCTACGGTAATCAACAGGAATGTCAACATTTTTGAAGCAACGAGGTTCCTTGGATTTTCCAATGATCAACGGCTTAATTTTGTAAAGACCAGTAGCGTTAGTGCATGCTAAGAATGTAATTCTGGCTTTTTCAATTTTTCTACCTGGAGCAGTTTTTTCTTCTCTAGTCACATACGTTTTTTCATGCAACAACTTCCAAAACAAACCCGACTCATCAGCGTTATAAATTTGGTTCTGAGATAGCTGAAGTTCATGGATAGTCTTCGCGAAATTATTTTTGAATGGTGCAACTGCGGTGTGATCGGATGAAAGTTTCTCTCCACAGATTTTAAGAAGCCGAACACCAAAACGTGACTTGAATCCTCCTTCCTCTCTTAGTTTTTCATGCAACAGTTTTGCTTTTTCTTTCAGCATCTCGCCACTAACAGGTAGATTCTTTCGACGATGCTTTAAAAACCATTTATACAGCACCCGTTCCATACGAGGATACTGACCCTGTTTTAAAGTTTTTCTTTTGGGCGAACTGTTTTGGCTAGTGGTCACCACTTTAAAGAGCTTATCCTTATTTTTTCTTATGGCCGAAAATGTAGATTTAGCAACACTGTATTCCCGGGATAAAATTGATGAGGCTACACCCCTTTCTAGTTTCTCGATAACATCACCTTTTCTTTCAACGATAAGAACTTTGGTTTTTTTGTTAACATTTTTGCACAGATAAAAAATAGACTTTATATGCCGAAAAACGAATTGCACTGAAAACAAGCATACAAACAGGAGCTAGTTTCACGTTTTCAAACGTGAATAGTTTTTTTTTATTGCAATCAGTACAATCTTTATGAACAAAAACGGAGTATGCGATGCAAAAATATATGTGTACGTGTGTGTAAAACTACGATGTGTAAAATAAAGGGAAATCCCCGAAATGGGAGCATAAATTTGTTGTTCATGCTATCGCGGTTTTTGTTGTTCACGCTATAGAGTGCTCTGTATAAAACAATTGGTGTTCATGCGAGCCAGGTGTTCACGCAGCCCAGTGTTCACGCTACCCAGACAGTACTGTATATTTAATTGAATATATTAACCAAAATACAATAAAATAAACAAAATTTATTATATTCATGCTGCTATGATTCAGAACGATAGTCCCCATAATCTAATTGTCCAGAGTTGTGGATGTATTATAAGCAAAGCTGTAATATTCAAGTCAAAGTCTAAACTGGGCAGTTGACTATAAAAAACAATGTCGATGTTCAAAAAGTTCTATTAATATTGCAATAAAATATCACAACAGAGTTGCCATCGACTCGATGTTCTGTGAGCTATTTATTTATTAAATATGATTGTGATGAGAAGTTTTTTTTCATTATTTAGGCGTTTATGGAGGAATAGCCGACATATCTATGGTAAACACCAGTTTTTGCGTTAAGATTAGGTACATCTATTCAAAACCAATCTATTCAACTTGAGATAACTAGAAACTTTGAATCTGCCTATACTATTACTTAACTGATAGCCCTGATAACCACAAATGTTATTGTGAATCACTGCTGCACAGGTGGAAGGCCATTAAAAGTTTTCTTACCTAAGTTTAGAACAGTTAAGTTTAAAGTTAAACAGATTTCCGCATTTGGATTTACATATGGAAAATTTCACCATTGTGACTGTGAGTTCGTAAAATTAAGCCTGGACACTAAATATGATTACTGGTATCGCGCAAAGTCCATTAGCAATTCCGTGGTACCAAACACGGTTTACATAAAATCTAACATTAGGTACCGCTATAATTGTGCTCATTATCATTTAGTTTTAGGCAAACCGTCCGGAGACGTAATAGTACGGAATTCTCTCCCGCTATCGTCCTTAAGTATCAAAAGATAACTCTGAGACTCTGAGACTCTGAGCCGTACTAATAACAAATTTTAGTCTCGACTTTAAATTTACGGAAGCTCACTATTGCGAAATTATGGATAATATAGCCACTGTGAACTACTAAAATTTAGAGTCGAAACTAAAAATTTGTATTGGTAAGGCCCTTTAAGTAATCCCAGCAACTGCAAATAAGCAAAGTGAATATTCGAAGAGGGAAAAGTTTATGGAAAAACACATAAAAAAAGAAGAAAGAGAACAGAAAAAAAATCGGAATGAATTCCCAGGAAAATCAATGATAACAAATTTGAATGGAATCGTATGAACACTCGAAGTTTGCCAGAAATTGAAAGAATATGCGGAAGAGTTTATGTACCCCCATGATGATTTATAAATCTAGAGGACCGCTGATCCCAGTTCACAGTGGAACGTAAAACTTCAGTTCTTTAAAATATTATGCAAATCCAGACTGGAAAAAGACATTACATTTATATGGTACTAGCAATTACCCGCGACTCCGTCCGCGCGGGACTCTGTTAAAATGTACTTTTTTAGTAAAATTGTTACTGAAATAGTTTTTTTTAAAGGATTTCTTTATAGACAATGTTTCTTTTTTTTTATCGGGCGGCAGTAATATTACCAGACTTGAAGGTGAGCTAAGGTTAGGTTAGGTTACCGTGCGTAAGGCAATCTTCCCTTAAATCTATACCAGCGTATTTCAATGATTGGCCTTTAAGGGGAAATTGTAATCTTTTAAAGTTAAAGGGGTATCAGAGGAATGCGCAGCACGAATACTTTTTCCCCTTGAGTAATCCCGGTCAATATAATAGCTTCGATTAAATTTGTATGCAAAGCTTTGATTTGCAGTCTAGTGCCATTACATAGTTTTGGTGGTTTTAAGTTCCGAAGGAGCATTACGGGTGTGCCCTTCCGAAGCGTTAGTCTATATTATGGAGTAGCCGATGGTTTAAGCGGATTTAAAAACTCTACCGGATAGTTAACGGCTTCATCTTCATTGCAAACAGTGTCTACGTTTTGCAGAACAAAAAGGAAATTCGAAGTACACACCAAACAGCATGAGTTCGCTCGCGCAGATGATACTTACGCGTTACGCTACGCTACATTCTACATATCCATAGAAACGCCATGAGATAAAACGATAAACACATTCTCAGTCAGACTTCACCAATTCAGCCAACACCAAACGCACAGCGCACAGCAAATAGCCATATCCGCACGCATGGGTTGGTATGGACGTGGAGTAGACTGCGATTATTATTCATTTCAGTCATACTCGCATCTCGCATGCCCGCCGCACACAACCCAAAGTCCCAAACCGATACGGAATGGAATATGGAACGTCAAGTCGTAACAGTATGAAGATTAACTATTTTGTAAAGAAACCGAACTTCACTGTGGCTGTGGGTGTGGGTATGTGTATCCATCTATAATGTTTCCATGGGTACGATCTACGATATACTCAACCCACTCACCCCCAAGCATAGCTGGCAATCGGGAAATCAATCTAAATTTCTTGTTGATTAAATAAGATCTGTTTTTAATTTCTTCTAGCTCAGCCTCTGGAAGGAACAGAAAGATAAATGATGGCTTACAATACTCGGTGAAGTATTGACTAAAGAGCATCTTAACCTTTTTTGAATTGGCCAAGCTTTATGAATGTAATAGCAGGTTGAGATAAAAAGGTTTTCATAATCTTTTTCAACCTTTATAAGGCGAATTTTGAAAAAAAGGCGAAGTAGGTATTCGATGGTTTTGCACTTTCTATAAACTCCAAAAATTTCAAGTTTATACGATTAACGTATCGCGAGTAACAGAAAAACCTCTCTGAAAAGGGCAGGGAGGGTCGCATCGAAAAATCCCTTGCGCGTCTACACAGCTAGTGGAACATATCCTGAAAGTTTCATGAACCTAAAATTAGCGGTTTGGCCTGTACGATGTCTGTCAACTCAATCACGCTACTCTTTTATGTATATAGATACCATCATCCGATAGACTTGCTCTATTTTGAATTCTCTTACTAATAAAAAAGAACAAGCGATAATATTGTTTTTTAATTTTATTTTGTTTCTTTTTCGCAAGTGAGAAGTTTTTTTTTGAATCTATTTACCACCTTGCCTTCACGGAAAGAATTGAAAATCACCAATTGCAAAATTTTGAGTTGCAATTTACGATTTATATATTTGTCGCAAATCACAACGAAGTTTTCATGGATTGATACAGAAATTGGTAATTTGACATTGAAAACGGCGGATAATACCAAATTCTGTTTGTTGTAATTTACGATTAGAAGTATCAATTCGAGCTTTTTTTATTTGTAGTGATTTGCGAGATTGTTTGGCGCAATTTACCACTCTAATAGGTCAATTTCTCAAACACCACTTCACAATCTCAAATTGCGAAAAATATTTGGTGATTTACCAAAACTGAATGATGAATCAATAAAATCTTGTAATAATTTAACACATGAAACTGAAAACGTATATTGACGTAGAGAAGTCGTAAATTGCAAAATATTTTTTGTAATTTCCATGGAATCAACTACCTGATGTGTGGATTTTTTTATGCACAGTACATAGTCCATGTACCTATCGATTTCCTTTTAAGTCCTTTCTTTATATGGATGAATGTATGTATGTGGTATTGCTAGACAGCTGTAATAATGAAGCCAAATCTTCATTGTGCACATTGCGTATCGGTGCAGAGACAGGCAGTCGGTATTCAATCTTTGTTTAAAGCAGTCGGGTTAAAGTTGTTTAAATTTAAATATAACTAATTCGTATGGATAGTGAGAGTCCTACTAATTATAAAGCCTTCTGGAATACATTTTGTAAGTACCTATTGAATTCCAAAAACCCTGAAGTACCTACGCATATAAATCTGTATTTTTTTTTCAGAAGTTACATCTTGCTATTAGAAAAGAAGTATCAATTGGAATGTATTCATATGTAATCGAAAATAATTGTAAAGGTTCGTATAAATGTCAAGTTCATCTAAATATTTTATTTGTATTTTAAATTTCATCATAGACCGAAAAACCACCCCAGACAAATCCCGTTGCCTCCGGACGATATGGCGCCGTATGATTTTCTTGGATATCAGGAGGAATACAAAAATAACCTAATTAATAAAACTATGAATTTTGATTTGTAAATCACAAGATATAAGTTGCAAATTGAGAATAAAGTTTACTAATTTCACGACAAAACATTTTCAATTTAATGCGGTGATGCCTCAAATCACTACTCAAGAAACGTAAATTGCAAAATATGAATTGCAAATTGATCAAAATAAGTTGCAATTTACGACTAAGAATTTGTAAATTGCAACTACTGAAATCGTAAATCCACCCCTGTTAGTTCGCAAATCAACACTATTGAGTTGCAATTCAAGACTAAATGGTTGTATTTTGCTAAGGGAGGAAATCGTAATTCACAACAGAAAAGTGGTAATTTACGAATTATTTTTGCAATTTACAATCCATGTAATATCAAATTCATAACTATTTGTGTCAAATTGCGATCGGTTATGGCAATATCTATTTCTCGTTTGATCGCATTATTGATACTGAAAAGTGTTGATTCACGACTTTTGAGGGTCAATATCTTCACTTCGTACAATTTCTAGAATTGCGAAAAAAAAGTCGTGAATCAGTAAATCCTTAGCTAAGCTCTAAAACTAGACAAACTTTTCGTGATTCTGCGCTTATTTTTCTTGATTTGATCTTTAAATTCTTTCCGTGTTGTATTGGATGGATGGATGGCTCAACATATTCCGAATAGTTTAGAACAAAACAGATGTGAAACAAGGTTGTCTACTCAGTGCATTCCTGTTTTCTTTGCTTATAAACGACGTAGTAGAAGATCTTCCCGGAGGAGTAAGAATTGCTAATTCTACCATCAATGTTTTGTTGTATGCAGATGACCTCGTCTTACTTTCTGAATCACCGGAACATATATGCAACTAATGATTAACCGCTTATCATGTTACTGCAAGAAATGGGGACTGTCTATTAATACGAAAAAGTAAAAAATGATGGTCTTTGCGCGATCCCCAAGAGCGCACAATGAAAAGCAACGCGAATATGACGGTCATCTTCTAGAAACAGCTAAAGACGGTCATCTTCTAGAAAACCGAAAAAGCCAATAGCTCTCAAAGCTTGCTTAACTTTTCATGGAAAAATGTGTTCTCAAACAAAGGAATAATCATATCTGCAAAATATAAGGTATTTAATTCTGTTTTTAAATCAACTCTTTGCTATGCCTCTCTACCTTTAAATACTCCTATTTATGCCGTATACTTCGAAGCCGGACTTCCTAAACTTCTGTCGAACATAATCAAGTCGCAGGCTGACTTCATAATTTAGATATGCAGTAACTATAAAGAATCTAGACTCTCAAAAAAAATGCTTTTATATGAGTTGAGAAATAAGGACTGGTGGTATGAAAAATGCCAGCAATTGTGGTGAAAATTTACATATTGATCCGAACCACCTGCGTAATTTAAAACACCAACTCTACCGCATTATTCAGAAAAATTAAGACTTTAATCGAGATGCGTTCATCATTAAAGGCTAGGGCTAGCGTTCATCCGAAAGTACGTTATTATACAAACAGCTTAGCTTTAATCTAAGCCGCAAAAACTGCTTGCATCACTCACTAAGCTATGATGAAATATCCTTAATATTCGAGCAAGGTGTGAGCTCCTGCCCTTAAATCGTAACCCTTACAATGAAAGCTCCAATCAATTCTGTACGCTCTGCAATCTAAAATCAAAAGACGATTGCTTTCATATCATAAGTATAATTATACCCTATATTCAGACCGCAGACCACAATGTGTAGTTATATTTACTCAAATGTAAATAAATGAATAACTTACTTACTTACTTGATTCTATTTCTGATGTGGTAGTCTGTTGGTCAGTGGCATATTATGTGCGGTGTTAGGTTTTGTGCTGTCCTCGAGTACATAACAGGAAACTCTAATCAGAACTAACTTTGAGGTCTCAAAAAAGAACAATATTTCTTTTTTTGGATGAATTTTCCTTTGCATTTAACTTTTAGTTTTCAGAACTCTAATCACAACTCATGAGAATTACCAAAAAAATGTTTTTTAAGAATTTTAAATTTCTTGCATCTAACTTTTTTTTTTTGAGAGAGACAATTACTTTGTTTTAAATGTTCGTGGCGGAATGTTTTCAAAAAATATTTTCTTCTGGCCCTATTCGGCGAATTTTTTTAAACTTTTATAAACTCCAGAACTATTTAATAAAAATATTCTAGCAGAACTATTACAACAATATTTGGCTTTAAAAAAAATAAACCTTAAAAAATTATTTGCAGCTTTGAAGTTGGTACCCAATATTGCGAGTTGAACTATTTAAATAGGATTCAAAATAAATAGCTAGAATACCTATGCATGAAAGCTTTTAAAAAGTTATCGATGCTTATGACTTTCCCTTCCCTTGCAAAACATAGTCACTTGATAAAAGCCTCGGACCAATGCTGTGATCCCTTTAGCGATGTTGAGCAAAGCTGCATAACTATGTATCATTTGACTGAAATTGTTTTTCGGAGCTACATATCTTATTCTCACAGGACATCTTTATAGACGTCACCATAAAGCAAATATGTAATTGAATAGCTAACCAAACTCTTTAAAATAAATCAATCAAAGGTTAACGACTCTAATGTTGATATAGAAATGATTTAATATGCCTAAAAGAGTATTTTTGTCTATCCTTCCCTTAAAAATCAAACAAATCACTTTTGTTTGCCTATCCTTTAGCAAACGAAATCGAACCGAATGATAGATAGGTATATGTATAGAATTAAACCTGAAATACCCAGTTTTATTCTATGCAACCAACTTTATTGATTTCAGCAGGTATTTTTAAATCAACAGTTCATAGGTGATGTACTTACATATATAGTGTGCTTTCTAATAAATTGTTTGTATCCCTTCCTGCGTCTAATGCCCTAAAGCAGTACCCATAAGTATATGGAAGTCTTCAAAACTACGAGTGCCATTGGTAGCGCGACTATTATTCACATAACACGAACAGACAGCGTATTTGATTTAATAAAAAGATATCCTTTCCTGCTTCTAATGTTGCTAGCCCCTCGTGCATTGTAATTATTGAATATTCCACCTATGGAATAAATACCACTACACGAATATATTCCACAAACACAAATGGCAATTACATTGATAGTTCCAGTGTTGACGCAAATGGAACTATTAGCCTCGCTAGATACTCCTGTTAGTTTTTCGCTGTGGTTCTTTGAATCTGGTCAACGAGTTACGAGTTTTTAACACACATGAAACTTACTTTTTCCAGTAATATTTACCTTCACAGGGTCATTGATTTGTTTTTACAATATTCTTGCAAGAGCGTGTAAAAAAATCGATATGAAGAATCTATTGATTTCACAAAGCATTAATATTTTTGACATGTCAACCAGTCACAGGCCATTTGTTTTTGTTATTTCATAAAGTGCACATACATGCCTAAAATATTGCTTCCGATCGATTTTTTGATTAAGCCTTCAAGCGGAGGGACGAAATCAAATAATAACAACATCAGAAGGTGCTATATTAGATAGAACATGGACATGGTGAAGAGTATGTCCAACTGCACCATGTCAATGTTTATAAATGTTGTGGTTACACGGAAAATCAGTTCATTCTTACAAAACCGTTGTCGTCATTGCAGTTGAAATTCAAACGGTTGTGACTACAACAGGGGGTTGCTAAGCATTCCCGTGTTTACATTTTGTGTATATGGAGTAAATTAGGTGCAATTTTGTGATATTAGCAGTGATAGTGATACCATGGATACGCGGAATGGAGTTTGGACGTCAAGTGCATTTGACCGCGAGCGTGGATCTAATACTAATCCAGGTAACGAAAAAATCGTAAATGATTTTGAATTGCATTTAAAACCTTCAACATTTGGAGCATTACATATAGATACCGTATGAGTATACGTAAACTCCCAATTCAAGCCAATTATCCAAAGTCAGTGTTACAAAAGGTGTACATTGTACAAGTTAAGATAATATTTTTTGTTTTTGTGTTTGGAGGTTGGCTGAAAGGGTAAATCATCGATAGGCATTGTAGAGCTAGTTCGCGAAGGATGCTTCTCAAAAAAAAAAAACCAACTGAGGGACTGACTTTCGTCATTCCGAATGGGATTACACATAGTCGCTCGACTAATCGGCAATTTGTTTTTGAATTATTTGAAAAACTGAAAAGAATAATGTAGGAATATTATTTTTTTTTGTTAGAAATATTACCCAATTTCTTTGCTTTCGCTAATTTTTTTACCTGCCTTAATATCCTGCGATTACATTGCAAGGATTTAATAGTTCGGTTATTTTTAAGCTAATGCGATCTAGAAGGTTACTTCTGGAGTCCATAGGTCCATACTGGTTTCAGAATTTGCTTGTTTAGCCAATAACTTATTGTATTTGGACAGGGATGACTATCTCTCTAGATACGCTTTTCATCTCAGTTTGGCGTATAGAGTCATGCCTAGATATTAGGCTGTATTTGAGTATTTCACTGCATTTTTGTAAATGTACCTATACTATATTTTTTTTATACTATATATTAAGAGAGTCTTTAATTGGTGAAATTTATTCAAGCTTTTTAGTTAAAACCTCCTTGTAACAGTTTGCAGTTAGGCTTTTCAACAAAGCTTGACTATCATTTTTGAGGTACTTTTGTATTTAAGCGTTTTACGAGTGTCTGTCCAGACTTGTCCGGTGGTGAAGCGATATTTGACTTTTATTGTACGTCGCTCTAAATTTTTCACAATTCGACATGAAAAATTATTTTTAGGAAAAAAGTGTAGATATAGATATGAGCTAATTTTATTTTTATTTCTAAAAGAAAATCATCAAACTTAAGTCTTTTAAATTCAATTAGTCTTTCAGCAGCTAAACAACGGCTTTTTATGAAGTAAAAGAAATAGTACAGGGTGTCCGCCGGGAAATGTTTATAATTTTTGATTAAATGAAAAAGAATGGATCTTATATTGATAAATGTTTTATTTAATGTCGGCAATTATGTATGGAATACAATATCAGGTAAATGTCCGCCTCTGTTAGTCTCACAAATGCGAGCCCTTTTGAGCACATTTTTCATTACATTCTCACACGTTTCACGCGGTATTTCATTAATTTCATTACGAATATTTTGTTTGAGTTGATCAAGCGTTTCTGGTTTCTTTGCATAAACCTTGCTTTTCAGATATCCCCACAAAAAGAAGTCCGGAGTAGTCAAATCAGGTGACCGTGGAGGCCAATCAACATCACCATTTCTTGAAATAACTTGTTGTGGAAAGAGGTCTCGCAGTAATTCCATTGTAATCCTGGCTATATGCGATGTGGCACCGTCTTGTTGATACCACATGTTAATCAAGCCCAAAGCATGAAGTTGTGGCGTTAAAAATTTTTCAATCGTATGACGATATCGCTCCCCATTCACAGCTACCGTTACGCCGTTTTCATTTTCAAAGAAGTAAGATCCAATGATTCCTCCTAATGGATGAAAAGGTGACTGATGAATAATTTGAGGGTTTTCCATTGCCCAGAACCGACTATTCTGTTTATTCACATATCCATTCAAAAGAAAATGTGCCTCGTCACTCATTATGAT
Source organism: Cheilosia variabilis (assembly GCA_951230905.1). Classification (NCBI taxonomy): domain Eukaryota; kingdom Metazoa; phylum Arthropoda; class Insecta; order Diptera; family Syrphidae; genus Cheilosia; species Cheilosia variabilis. The sequence goes on from OX579676.1 coordinate 55,372,995, forward strand.
TTGTTTGTCATCGTCACAGTAATCGATGATTGATTTTGATAAAATGTTTTAACGATTAAAACACGTTGGTTAATCGAATATTTTTCCATAATAAATTTGCCACGTGTCTACTTCACGACTGCCAAATATGAACTGTCAAGACTAATGTTTACCAAAATGGCGGCAAAACAAAGTAGTATACCTTCCCGGCGGACACCCTGTACTGAAATTATTAAAATACCTACTAGTAATACTTTAAATCTTTTCCTACCAAATACATTGGTTTTCCAAAATCCAATTCTGTTATTTTTTGGTGCTCTTGTTTAAAAAGATACCAAAACCAAAAAAAAAATTACCTACCAATTAAAAAAAAGTTACCAAGGTGGCAACCGTGGATTTATGTACTTGTAGTTACCAGTAATGCAATCGCAATACGTATTTCCTATTTCAAGTTATGGTCACTCTGTCAACGATATTTATTTCATAGTATTTTCGTATATTATATTAAATACATAATATTATGTTAGATATATTATATTACATTCCATTACATTACATTACATTACATTACATTACATTACATTACATTAAACTACATTACATTATATTACATTACATTATATTACATTACATTACATTACAATGCATTATATTTATTATATTATATTATATTATATTATATTATATTATATTATATTATATTATATTATATTATATTATATTATATTATATTATATTATATTATATTATATTATATTATATTATATTATATTATATTATATTATATTATATTATATTATATTATATTATATTATATTATATTATATTATATTATATTATATTATATTATATTATATTATATTATATTATATTATATTATATTATATTATATTATATTATATTATATTATATTATATTATATTATATTATATTATATTATATTATATTATATTATATTATATTATATTATATTATATTATATTATATTATATTATATTATATTATATTATATTATATTATATTATATTATATTATATTATATTATATTATATTATATTATATTATATTATATTATATTATATTATATTATATTATATTATATTATATTATATTATATTATATTATATTATATTATATTATATTATATTATATTATATTATATTATATTATATTATATTATATTATATTATATTATATTATATTATATTATATTATATTATATTATATTATATTATATTATATTATATTATATTATATTATATTATATTATATTATATTATATTATATTATATTATATTATATTATATTATATTATATTATATTATATTATATTATATTATATTATATTATATTATATTATATTATATTATATTATATTATATTATATTATATTATATTATATTATATTATATTATATTATATTATATTATATTATATTATATTATATTATATTATATTATATTATATTATATTATATTATATTATATTATATTATATTATATTATATTATATTATATTATATTATATTATATTATATTATATTATATTATATTATATTATATTATATTATATTATATTATATTATATTATATTATATTATATTATATTATATTATATTATATTATATTATATTATATTATATTATATTATATTATATTATATTATATTATATTATATTATATTATATTATATTATATTATATTATATTATATTATATTATATTATATTATATTATATTATATTATATTATATTATATTATATTATATTATATTATATTATATTATATTATATTATATTATATTATATTATATTATATTATATTATATTATATTATATTATATTATATTATATTATATTATATTATATTATATTATATTATATTATATTATATTATATTATATTATATTATATTATATTATATTATATTATATTATATTATATTATATTATATTATATTATATTATATTATATTATATTATATTATATTATATTATATTATATTATATTATATTATATTATATTATATTATATTATATTATATTATATTATATTATATTATATTATATTATATTATATTATATTATATTATATTATATTATATTATATTATTTTATATTATATTATATTATATTATATTATATTATATTATATTATATTATATTATATTATATTATATTATATTATATTATATTTTATTATAATATATTTGACATATACATTATACGTACACAGAACTGATCGTATGATTTGCCACATTGTTCGAAATGTTTAGCGTTAAATTACGTCTTTTGTCCACGTATTATTCTTTCTATGTAAAAAGTATAGTAAGTTATCTGATCATTGTTAAGAGTTAGTCAAAATAAAGCTGCCTGGTTTATTACATGTGGCAATTGTGTCGTTTAATACGAAGTCTTAAAAAAATAAATGCAGGAAGATGGACAGAGAACAAGTAAAGCTATCTTATAAACCTTAACCTAACCATGCTAACAATTTTTTTTTCTTACATAATTTATTTTTATAAATTCATTTAAAAGTTTGTTATTAAAATACTTCCACCCCGCGGCCATTTATTTTTACATTTTACATGAAATTGGGTAGGTGCACAGAAGCCGACTGCCTTGTTGAGATAGGCTTATTTTTCCTGAGTAATTTGATCTCTGTGTTGTGTTTTGTGGATGTGGGTCTTAAAATAAAGCTAGAAATTTTTTTAATTCCTACTTACCATTTTCATTACGATGGAATATTCGAGAAGAACATTAAATATTTATCTTACCGCACATTAGTACCATTTTCATACTCAGGAAATCAAAAGACATGTACGCGTATGCCAAATAAGGCAAAAAATTTCAAATCAGCAGGCGAGTGACAGCTGTTGATTGTCGTAGAGTAGGGGGAGTTGGGGAACCTTGCTACAATTTTATTTGGGACTCCAAAAAAAAGGTAGCATACCGACAGAAATAACAAATAAATTCTAGCTACCTTATATCAGACGTATCTCCATTCACAAAAACTATTAGGACCTATTTATTAAAAATTGAATTTGTATCAAACTGCCCCAATGTACTCACGGGATACATTTTTACATGCCTTAAATTGACCGAAGACACCAATATCAAGAGGCTGTAGTTTGTGGAACGTATGTGGATGAAACAATATGAAACTTTTCCATTGTCACGAGAATAATTAATTGCATCGACTGAAACATGGGACTCATGATTATCACAAATAAAAAGAATTGGCATTTCCTTTGCACTGTTCGGATGTTTTTGAATGTGTTTAAGGACTTTCAAGAATATTTCAGTATTTATCCATCCAGATCTAGATGACAAACTGAAAGATCCCTGTGAAGCAAAATTCAAGATCATAAACAGTATTAAATAGACGGTCAGCTCCCGCGCACCTACGATTCCCCCCGCAAATTTTGAAAATAAAATTCTCTCTTAAATTTCCTATTTGTGAATACATGTGAAGCAGCAAAAAATGAATTTCTAAATGGTGGGAGGAGTAATTAAATACTGACACTCAGCAGTGTTCCTACATAGTGGTATCTCTACCTTTTTGTGGGAATTTCAATTTTGGAAAAACTTTAAATGCGTAAAATGAAAAAATTTTCAAAATTGTTGAACTTTGTAAAAGGAATATATTTACAATGTCTTGCTTAATTAATTTTTCAGATAAATAATGAAACAAGTGTATGCAATAAACAAATCCTTTCTTAAAATGTATGTAATTTAAGTTCGAGGCAAAAGCCATGCCAAAATTTCTGTGAATAGAACAGATACATTAGGTAGGATTTATTAATCGGAATAATATATGTTTAACTTATCTAGGATATAATTATAATAATCTGGCAGAAAAACATTCAAACTACATTTCACCATGACTATTAACGCAATAAATGTACATAAAAAGGAGATTTGCCTTAAGCAACAGTTTCTATTACCAAAAAAATAATCATTATAATGTTAGCATAGCAAATTGCGATTTATATACTGAATATTAATTTAATATGATTTTCTCTCCGAACAACACAAATATTATTTTTAAAAATATGTTTTTTTTTTCATGAAAAAAATTCGAGGGAATTTGAGTTTAGTGAAAACGGAAAAATGAACACGCTTCGTGTGACAAATAAAGAGAGAGTGCTAAGAGCACTGACTGAGAGTTAGTGTATTTGGTGAGTTTCTGTCACCTAATGGATGCGCTGAGAGTTTAAGTTCGTTGTTTTATTTCACCACGAAAACATGTAGATATTCTAAAAAATGTATAATAGCGAATGTAATCAACATAAATAAACAAAGGAATAATGTGTGAAATAAAATAAGATATTTTTGTTCCTATAATTATTGTGTCTGTTTTCGTTTGCTGTTTTTGGCGAAAAATTATTTCACCGTGAATGTCCACAGAAAAACGGCAAAGAATTTAAAGAGAAGAATTGATTACAAATATTTAGATTTGAAAGGATATAAGTTTTAAGTTATAATGTTTAAATGATTCCGTTTATAAAAAAAAAAATATTAAATTTATTAGAAAATTTGGAAGAATTGACATAATTAATGAAATTACATTTGAAATCAATTGCGTCAGCCGAGAATATGAACAATGTTCATTTATAATAAAAAAAAAAATCTAATAGACACAAAAATTTATTTTCTTTAAAATGTACGGGAAAGAACGAAACTCAAAATGTATTTAAGCAAAATTGGAAATAAACATGTTTAAGTTTTGCTGCTTACAATTTATTTGCTTTTAATATATACAATTCATAATCATTTGTAATCAGATATTTTTTATATTAATAAGCATTTTTTTATTTTTGTCAGTGATTCATATAAAGGGTGATTTTTTAGCTGGTTTGGTTTTGGCAACACTGGTTTTGACGGCTGACGTGTGTTTAGTACCTTGTGTCACTGTCAAACAGCTTCAGTTTGGTTTGCAATTTAACCATGGATCGTCTTACAAATGAACAACGCTTGCAAATTATTGAATTTTACTATCAAAATTCGTGCTCGGAAAGCTGGCCGAGGATCCGCTTTTTTATCGAAAAATTGTGTTCAGCGATGAGGCTCATTTTTGGTTGAATGGGTACGTAAATAAGCAAAATTGCCGCATTTGGAGTGAAGATCAGCCAGAAGCATTGCAACAGCTACCAATGCATCCCGAAAAAGCCACTGTTTGGTGCGGTTTATGGGCCGGCGGCATTATTGGGCCATATTTCTTCAAAGATGATGCGAATCGCAGCGTTACTGTCAATGGTGAACGCTACCGAGCGATGATAACAAACTTTTTTTTGCCCGAAATGGAAGTTCTTGACTTGCATGATATGTGGTTTCAACAAGACGGTGCCACATGCCACACAGCACGCGAAACAATGGCGCAATTGCGAGGCGAGTTTGGTGAACAGTTAATTTCACGTTTCGGGCCGGTCAATTGGCCGCCTAGATCGTGCGATTTGACACCATTAGATTATTTTTTGTGGGGGTATGCCAAGGCTAATGTGTATAGGGACAAGCCCGCTTCGATTGACGCACTGGAAGCCAACATCCATGCATTCATTCGTGAGATACCGGCCGATATGTGTGAAAGAGTATGCCAAAATTGGACTCAGCGGATGGGCTACCTGAGACGCAGCCGCGGTCAACATTTGCATGAAATTATCTTTAAACATTAAATTGCAAGGTTCAAACTATCGATTCAAATAAATATTTCATTCATTTTTTCGAATTTTTTGTGTTTTTTTTTTTAAAAAAGTTCTAAACCTCTTAAAAAATCACCCTTTAGTTTATCGATTTCGATTTTGTACAACAAAGATGTAAACATCCCGGACTATATAGATTATCTAGGTAAAATGAAAGAAATCCTAATACCTACCTAACCTATGCGTTTTAATATAATTTGGTACTAAATTCACCACACCATACCCAGCGTTTTCTTAACACGTCCTGATAACGGCCAGTTATTTGAATTATTTCAATTTATTTCAATGTTACCACAGAATGAACTGTGAGGCATCTGCCAGGTTCCTATGTGCGAGTGCATGTGTGGCTAATCTACTTTAACATGGCACACATACTTTGCCACATAGCAACACGGAAAGCAGCTTGTAGGCAAATTCTCTTAAGTTGTAACAGCTGACGGTCTATTTAATACTTAGTTTATGTTCAAGATATGACATTAATAAACATGAATAAACATTAATAAATATGAAACACATAAACTGGTATAGTATTACCACAGGCTGTTATAGCTCCTCTAAAAGTCACTAACTCCCCTCTACCAACATTTTTAGAGTATTCAAGACCGTAGTGATGCCAGTTTCATCCAAAATAATTATTCGATAAGGTGCAAACTAAATCTTAAATGAACATCTTTTCGATTTTTAAAGAATAGGTATATACACATCAGCCTTATTGAACGAGAATGATCGAGCTATACTTGTGCTTTCAGGTTTCCTTAACTCTATTAGGGTTTATCTTATACGGTAACAATATATCCAATCCAAGTAAGACAGCACTTTTATTATCATCCCAGGATGTTGGATAACTACAATTTTAGTTTTTTTTTATCGTATTGGTATTTGCAAGCTGTCGTACTTAAGTTGTAGTCGGTCCACCAATGTGCATTTGACTGCGTTTATAATATTATATTAATTTTCTACTTCTGTCTTCTTTTTTTTTTTCAATTCTATGCTGAAGAGTAGCAGATTTCAAATTATATTTATCATCAGTTTTTCGAATTCGAATTGCTGATCTGCCTTCCAACATCTGATATCGCAGAAGCCACTGCAACTTTATCGATGTTAGTTTAATACGTTCGCACCATTTTCCTTTGAAAAAATAAAAATATTATTCTGTATTTTACATAGAGAAGATTTGTGGGGCACATTGATACGCATCAAACTACCCCGGGATCGTATGGATCAATGTGACCCAACTTACTTCACCGAAAATAAATAATTAATGCAGTTAAAACAATGTTTTATAACAAAATCTTAAGTGATGTCAACCAGATATGCACTGTGTGCTTCGTTTAGTGGTCTGCTGCGTTTTGCTTTCAAATAATATCGATTGCATCTATGATGTTATCCATGTATCAATGTACCCCATATTCCCCTATTCAAATTTGGTAGAGCTGTAGGACTTGCAGTGTACAGAAAGGAAATAAATAAAAAAAGTATCTAATGAAAAAAACGACCTCAAAGACAAAAATATTTAAAATTTTCAATTTCATATCTATAAATATTATATATGTACTGGAATAATGTTCCAATAAACAGGTTCTTAGGGCTAGGCTTCTCACAACCATTCGTCCTGTGAGGGTTTCATTTTTGGGATCTACAATTTTATGCCGAGTCCAAACGTCCAATTGGGAAGCGCTTTTATGACAAATATACTCTCGGATGTTTGTCAGACGTTCGCGAGAAGTGGCGCAATGGAAAAAATACCTTCAAACCTTATGTTGGAATTTTGAATTTTTTTCAGACTTAGCTGGGTGCCTTTATTATTATTACCTTTTTGTTTTCTAGTTTAGAGTTTGAAACTTTGAAATTTAAGACTTCAAATATATGCCCAAGAACAACTTTCTTTCTTACAGATGTTGTAAGCGTCCATACATCTATAGCGAGTTCAATTGTGAGAAGTGGAAGCAAACCCATCCACTTCAATTCAAATTTAGTTGGCGTCCAATCAAGGTGAATACAAACTAAAATAATATGGTCCACAAATTCATTTACTTTATTTACTTACCAATTGCAAATTTTCAGATTTCGGAGAAAATACTACCACAAAGTAGTTTTGGCCATACTCATATTTTTTATTTTAGTTTTAATAATAGCTGTGATATTTTTAGCTTTAGGAAGTAAGTATACCCACAGAATTTTTAAGTTCAATTTTGAAGGTTCAAGTAATATTATCTTAAAATATATGAGATTAATTGAAGCCAGCAAAATCAGTGGATGGTGTTTGGACTATTAAGTTAGGTGTTTTATGTTCAACCGCAAAAAATATTTCCGAACTTTGTGCTCATGCTTTATTCGTTTTTTTTTTTTTCATGGGTCCTATTCTATATCGATGAAATTCGTATTTTTTAGTGTTAAACACATTCCTTCATAGAAACGTGGTTGATTCAAAAATTGGTGTGGAATTCTGTGAGGTGATTTGCCTAGTGATGTCGTGGAGCTTACAAATGCAACGTAAGTGTTAGTACCATTATGATATCCTTAATAACGATTTGAATTTTCAAATCTAAAGAAACCTCCGTTTTGCAAGTGATGCATTTTCAATCGTCCCCACCACCTTACGTTAGTTCAGAAGTTCGTGAGTGCAAAGAAAGTGAAGCATTTTTTTAAATTTTGCCGGAGGTTTACCTGCTTCCCCCTACTCGCAGTAGTCCAGCACACTATCCACTGAGCCGGTCCCATTTGCTTAGAATTGTTTCTTGAGTTTAATCTTATCTTAGACTTGATTTTTAAAACTGTAGTAGATGAAAATTATACAAAATTTTTTTTTGTCAATACTAGAAAACACGAAATCAAAACAGACGTGCAACAGCAAGGAGTGTTTAAGGATAGGCGCCAGTTTACTTTATACAATGGATTCTACTATTGATCCGTGCGAAAACTTTTACGAATTTACCTGCGGCAATTGGGCCTCTGATCACCCGAAACCTGACTCAGTGACGTCTAACGACTGGTTTCGGGAAGCCCAATCAAAAACGTTGCGCAATGTACGAGAATTTCTCAGATCAGAAATTAATGACACTGAACCCAACGCTGTCGCAAAATCGAAAACCATGTATAAAGCTTGCATGGACGTCGCGCTAATGGAGGACCTCAATCTAAATCCATTAATGTACTACTTAAGTCTTTTCGAATTGCCGGATATCCCATCCTCCCTAAATCTAACTCCACCCGCAGATGAAAAAATAAATGATCCCCCGTTCAACTGGGTTGCTTCTTTGGTCCATATAAAAAAACAAATGGGGCTGGATTTGATAATCGGATTCGATATATTTCCCGATCCAGTGAATAGATCAACTAACAGAATTGCCGTTGGTACCCCTGAAACAGAATCACCGCTACCATTGTAATATTGATCTCTTTTTGAAATTTACCTACCAATTTAACAAGGAACTGTCTTGCAGCAATGACGATTACCATATACGGCTGCTTAAGGCTAAAAAGAAACTAATTTCATCTCTAAGCGACGACGACAGCTCAGAGGAAGACAAGAGCGACGACTCTAGTAGTGATAGTGCTGGACTTTCGGCATATGTGTCATACATCCGAAAAGTAATAGTGATTATTGTAGAGTATCTATACCCTGAAATGAACTCAGACGAAATGGATGAAGCTGTTAGAGAACTAACGTATGATGCCATTAATATAACAAAACAACTCTACAAGGTCAATAGTCTTGAACGTTTAGCTTTATATTTCTAAAATTATTATCAAATATGCAAATAATTTAATTTGTATTGCATCACATGTTGTTCTTTATAAAAATTACAGCACCTGCAAGCTACACATAATGAGGTTGAGGCATCTCTCATCTTTTTGAAAGCGGCTTTGTTTGTCGTTTTCAATATTACTAATAATTATTAATATTCAATAGAGTTTGCCCAGTGATAGAAATTCTATAGTTTTAATAACCTGGCTTAACGCGAAATATTGGAAAACAAATTTCACACAGAACTGCAAAGCTGCACAATCTTACCAACTAAAAAAAATCAAGCCAACATGTTTTGTTTAAGGCGGTAAATGTAGCTCCTTAAAATTTGGCGAAGATGTCTGGAATTTCAATCTGATATAGAAACAATTCATGCTACGTTCCTAATATGCCGAATTAAATGCAAATGTTAATAAATAAAGACACTTTTGTTGACAGACAAACATAATTTATGAGTATGCGACTGCTAGTTACCTTTAATTACACAAAAAAATCACCTTTTCAAATCAAATTAACCATACAATAGTAAATCTATTTATGAATTTTTTGTATGGTTAATTTGATTTGAAAAGGTGATTTTTTTGTGTAATTAAATTAATTAACTTCTATCATGTATACGGTGCTGCACGAGTCCTTTTATGTAGGTATGTCAGAAGCGATTCCTGAAAAAAATTAACCATACAAAAAATTCATAAATAGTAAATCTATTCATACTACTATAATCAGAATCGCTTCTGACATACCTACCTAAAAGGACTCGTGCAGCACCGTATACATGATAGAAGTTAAATTTCGAAGGAATATGCAATCACAGATCTGATACTAGACAATTATTATAATATGTGTATTTTTTCGATTAATTGGCAGCCTGGTCATGGTGGTGGCTATAAAAATGGTGTTGGATGGGGCTTATGGTTAGTCAAAATATGTGGGAAATAAAAACGGTCATATTTTTAGCGTTCTCTTATATAGAAGAAAGATATTTGTTTTTAGTCCAAATCCGATCTTAAAAATGGTGGATCTCGAAATTCTGTCGGCGTACTGTCAGTCGCTGCAGACGCCTCAACGAGTTTTTTCCAAACTTTGCACTATATTTTCGGTTTATTCTTTTTAGCACCAATCCAAACATTATTTTTTCTTTTCGAATACCTATTAAAATCACCCTATGAAAAACTTTACACTTCAGATTGAATGATATTCTACTATAAACTTAGGATAGATATTTAGATCGTCAAATCTGAATAAAAAGTTTATCCCGTTTCCCGTTTATTAATTTAAGCACTCTAACTTACGACCTTTTAATCGTTCATATTTAAACATTTACAGAAGTAGATAGCATTGAATTTTCAATATTATTACGCATTGCAATGAACGAGAAAGTTTCATGCGATTCATTCAGCCACTTTTCTTTAATCTAGCACTCAACTCTAAGAAAATGCTTAATGTTAGTTTTGAAGTATTCCTCAAATTCAAAAAGACCAATCTAATTTTTACATTTTTTGTTTGTTTTTGTTTAGATGCGAGAGGAAGCAGAAAACTCAACGAAAGATTCAGTCAACCCCCTAGACGATATCGTTTATTTATCAATAAGTGAGCTGCAAAATCAAACAGATAAATTGATCTACCCCAAGACTCTTCCAATATGGGAAACATACCTTCAGCTTATAATGGACACCAACAAAGACTTTAAGGCCTCAGAGGAAGTACTCATCACAAGCCGTTCAGATATAATCTACTTACAATATCTTGTTGAATTCCTATTAGACCTATCGAAGTCTCGACTTCAATTTTATTTATGGCTTAATATTGTAGAGGAACTCATTCTGCATACAACATCGGCGGTTAGACAGTTACACAGTGAATACATGAAGATTATCATCCAAACCGAGGGAACTACTCCAAGATCTCTATATTGTTCCAATGGAATTAACAACTTGATGGGAATGGCTGTAAGCTTTAGCCTAGCTGATGATGAGTTTACAGTGAATACGTTGCCGAAAGTTCATGATATGTTGTTTTATATACGAGAATCATTTAATGATTTGGTAAGATCCACTTCATGGATGGATTCGAAGACTAAACAGGCAACACTCCAGAAGTCAGCTGCCATGAAAAGCCTAATCGGGTTTCCCGAATGGATTACAAATAAAACTCTTCTTGATGAGTTCTATGTTGATGTCACTGTTAGTAACAAAACGCATTTGGACAATATGATGAACGTCCTTAAATGGCAAATGGCAAACAAAATTCGTAATTTCAAGGAATTCAATGATCTTGGATGGGCTATTTCACCGTCTAATGTAAATGCGTTCCATACGTTTCAGTCAAATACGATAAGTAAGTTAACTGGAAATTTTAAGTCTAAATCTGTAGCCTAGGAATATATTCTTTTAAATAATTTATAGCAATATCGTAATTATGTTAGATCTTGTTTCCAGCTTGCTTATGTTCCTTAGGTAAGACTAGGTTCGAAATGGATTCCTTATGATGCCTTTTGTAGTTTAAAGAAAGAACAATTTTAATAAATTACCATTTATCCTAAATCGTTTGTTGTCAAGATATAGCCAAATGCTTTGTGGTAAACTCTCTTCCTCGTTTCTCTATAGCGCATTGAGTTGGTAAATAAAGTTGGCTCCATATAGGTTCTAACTGCATGCCTTGAGCATAATGTCACAGCCTTAGTCTATTTAAGAATAAATGTTTTGAAATCACGTATGTATCTCTAGAGCAACCTGTCTATCGATGTATGTATATATCAGATATTGATCCTATCGGTATAATCTCAGCAGCTCAATTAGAGGCAGAGCTTCTGGTTACAAGAAGCTTTAATCCGAGAGTCGTATAGATACATGCGATCTATGTACATGTACATATCTACAGATAATATGCTAGAACTTATTTTTGAACCGTCCGTTTACACAATACAGCAGTATTCCTACCAAATCAATTTCTTAAATGAGCTTTAAAAAGCTCAGAAGAAATAATTTAACTTAATAACTTTAACTTACCGTTTGGTATTACTTTCAAACCTTATTTCTGAAGTAATTATCTGTCCATCAACGGGACTGGTTGGGGTCATAAGCTAAGTATAAAAAAGACCGTCAGTTCAGGCAACTCAAAAGAAATTGGGCCTTACTAATATTATTTTTTAACCTCCACACTAAATATTTTGTAGGTAATTTTGCAATTTTGCATGGAAAATGTTGGCATTGTGAGTTTTAAAAATCTAGCCTGGACACTAAAATGATTATTAGTATCGCGGATTGACTACAAGCTGTTTTCCGTGTTACTAGGTATATGGAAAAGGATGTATGCCATGTTAAAGTAAATTAGCCGCACGCTATCCATAATTACATACACCATGGAAATCTCCACTAGGTACTACAAACCATAGACAAACCATACTGAGACCATAGACAAACCATACTGAGACCCCCAACTCACAATCCTCTTGCCGCTGGGCCCCTCAATTTTTTTTCAAATTCGCCATTTTGTATTCCTATCGGTGTTATGTCAAAAAAGAATCAGTGTGACATGCAAAAACACACAAAAACTACAAAAATAAATGCTGCCAACCGCGGCAACCTTGGGGAAATGTAACAGAATTCGGGAATTCAACATTTTTACATAACTGAATGCCATTGGTTAGTTATTATTAATTGTTAAAAGGCGAATAATTTGATTTGTTTGGTTAGTAAAACTATCTAAAGTTGATGTTCTATATACTAGAAACATATTGGGACAAACATGGTTGTATATTTTCCGCTTTTGGATATCATTAACTTCGATTTTGTGTGTAAATTTTTCTTAAATAATGAAGAAAATTTGCTCAAAATGTTTTCATTTTCCCTCAACCAATCTACATTGTTAATTTTTCATGAACATTTTAAGCAAATGTGCACTTATTCCCAAAAAAAAATATTATCCACACATAACGAACAATTTCAAATTTAACGGATAAGACTCTATGAACTCTGCCAGCAACTTTGCCTACAGCGGAAGTGTCTCATATCTGCTGGGAGTGTGTTGGTGAGCCGGAATTTTTGAAGTTTCGTGACATTTGTCAATACGATTTTTTATGTAACAATACTAGCGCACAATACTAGCGTGTACACTCCATAAAAAATATAGCTTGTAGGCTAAGTAACGGGAAATCGGCCGGAGTTGGTGGTCTCAGTATTGTCTCTGACTGAGACCCCCAACTCACAATCGTCTTGCCGCTGGGCCCCACAATTTTTTTTTTAAATTCGCCATTTTGTATTCCTATCGGTGTTATGTCAAAAAAGAATCAGTGTGACATGCAAAAACACACAAAAACTACAAAAATAAATGCTGCCAACCGCGGCAACCGTGGGGAAATGTGAAAGAGTTCGGGAATTCCACATTTTTATATTACTGAATGCCATTGGTTAGTTATTATAAATTGTTAAAAGGCGTATAATTTGATTTGGTTGGTTAGAAAAATTATCTAAAATATATGTTTTATATACAAGAAGATATTTGGACAAACATAGTTGTGTATTAACCTCTTTTCGATATCATTAAGATCGATTTATTGTGTGAATTTTTCTTTAATAACTGAAGGAAACTTGCTCAAAATGTTTTTATTTTTATGCAACCATTCTGGATTGACAATTTTTCATAAATATTTTAAGCAAATGTACACTTATTCCTAAAAAAAAAATACTATCCACACGTATATAAATAATTTCAAATTTAACGGACAATATTTTATGTACGCTGTCAGCAGCTTTGCCCAAAGCGGAAGTGGCATATGCAAGGTGCGAGTGTGGAATTTTTGAAGTTACGTGACATTTGTCAATACGAATTTCTATGTAACAATACTAACGCACTTAGCGTTTGCCACCCCATGAAAATATAGCTTGTAGACAAGTAACGGGAAATCGGCCGAAGTTGGTGGTCTCAGTATTGTCTCTGCTACAAACTGCGATTCGAAAAAAAAAAATTGATTTGGTATATAAAACTACAGTCGAAACAATCCTTAGCAAAATATTATTTTGAAAACAAAAATTGTTATTTGCTTGTGCTATACTTATTTATCAGCTCCATTTTTTAATTTTTTTTTCTATGTCCTCCGAATTAAAGTCACATATAAATAATTTTTCTTAAAGTTATTTTCTATGATTCCGCAATTTATGTTTCTTCCGCTGTGTCACCTCTCGCGAACCTCTGACAAACATCCGAGAGTATAACTGCCATGAAAGAGCTTCTCGATTAGCCATTTGGACCCGACATTAAATTGTTAGCTCACTTCAATTCGTCCCAAAAATCAAAAAACTCACACAAAACGAATGGTTGTGACTTGTGAGAAGCTAGGCCTAGGGTCCCCACGGACCTGTTGCGCCAACTATTTATTATTTTGTAACAACAACAAACCACTGGCAAAATAAAAGTTGGCAGAGCACATACATCCGAATACTGATACTCTAACAGAGCGCAAACACATTTTCTCTGTAGTAGTGTTTTCGAGAAACTATACTGACTTTTGGTTTGCAGGGTGTGTACCCGGCTATAGGCATAAAGAGGTATCATAAGTCGTATCATCGTATTATCCTGAGGATGACTGTGTCGCTGTGTGTGTTGTAACTTCTCGTTGGATTGGACGTTTTATGAAATTCTCTGAGTGCAAGATTAAAAAGTTCTTGATAAAGCAAAAGCTGTGATCAAAATATTGCTGTAGAAACATTTGTATGAGATGCGTCTTCTTGGTAATACTGTATCCTTTGATTTAATACTTAGTTTATTGTAAAAGCGAACGCGGTCGAAAAGGTTCTGGCATGTTCCTGTGATTGCAGAAGTGCACACTGAACTTCCAAATAATATTTTCTGGTTATTCCAGATATTTGCGAGCGTACCGTTCCTAGTAGGTATTGGTCAGAGCATATTTCGACATTACTGAATATACATCTTAATTACTGGAGACATGACTTCCGTCGATCGCAATCAATCAATGTGATGTTGCTTAGGGTGCGCTTTATTATAAGCAAAAAAAAAAGAAGTTTTAATTTTGACCGTCCCAACCCGTCATTTGGTTCCTTTTGATAAAAAACAATATTTCTGAAAGTTTTATAAAAATCGGATAATGTATAGAGGTCGCTACCGACAACCAAATATTACAGAGGGCTTATACTATTAATTTTTATTAAAATTATATTAATAAACTAGCTGTACCTACCCGGCTTCGCCCGTGTAAAATGTGGTTTCAGAACAGTTGATGGAAACAAAATTAAGAAATTTGCTGTCTTGTTGGGGACAAATTTTTTTGGCTGTTTTGTTTCTATCGACTAAGATAGTGATATTTGCTGCATTACTTACCCTGGAGCACTTTACATATAACTGCCCGTGCTTGAAGCAATTCTTGCTTAAATCAACTCCCGCATTTCTTAAAGTTTGATCCTGTTACTTATGGATTGTCATTTCAAAACAAACATTAATAGGCAATCGAATCGGTTTAAACTGAAATTAATAATTACTGTGAATTATTTGTATTCTTGGTATAAACACCGCATCTCCTTTACCACACCAGGTAAAATTAAAGCCTCATGTCAAGCATTATGTTGCTTATGTTATGGGAACTCCAACTTTTAATACCATTTTATGAGCATTGAGGCCATGGGCTGTTAAAAACGCTATTTAAAAACTCTACTCTATAAAAAACGAAATGGGTAATTACCCACGATCTGGTATCACTGAAAGCTATACCTATCTGATATTTCTTTCATAGAATTTTTTTTTTTTTTGTAAGCAAAACAGAGGTAAACATATTTTTCCTACATATTTGACATTTCTTTTATGGTTTTTTTTTTCTTAGCAAACCAAACAGCATACTGCCTCTGCCTGTCTCCCTCTCAGCCACAGGAATAAAATAAGGTTAAAAGAGATGTGAATATATTGCGCGGTTAGTGTGTTTGATTTGAGAATGAAGTGCCTATCCACTCACCCAGGTGAAAATCGTAGAAATGTTTCAAATTTTGCCTATTTATTTAAAAACCTTTTAAGTTATCGAGTTAATGGATATCCTAAAATGTAACCGCAGATGTCCCCTATAAGCTGGTGTTTACTATATTTAAATGCTCCCAGTATTTTCGAACGGAAAGCGTGACAAAGAAAAAAGCGAAACGAAACGAAAAAATTAATTACTCTTGTCCAATTTTTTCCGGAATTTGTAAAGATATAGAGTTGAAACAAAGTGGATATTCTGGGCCTATTTATCCTCTATAGGACTGATAAAAATGCATCAGAATATATTCAATAGTTTCTAAGATTTTTGCATTTAAAGACATGCAGTCAAATTCAATCTTAGTCGAACAGAACTACACCAATTTTATTTATATGATATAATAATAAATTTATATTAAAATTTTCGTAGGCGCAGTGGCTTAGTGGTAAGTGTGTTGGACTACTAAGCAAGGGGTCCCAGGTTCGAATCCCGAAAAAGACCCAAATTCCAACCATTGCAGCTGAGATTCGGAAAAGGCAATCAGAGATTTCAATAACTGCAGCTGTGGCAACTTCATTGGACAAGGCAGTTTCGTAGTTTTGGCGATCTATGTTGGACCAAGCTTTTTTGAAACGCTTAAAAATTTGAATATCTGGACCTGTTGTTGGTCCTAGTGATGTCATGACCACTGCTTCCAACATTATTTCGTAGATGTGGTGACGGCATGCCAACCACAGCATGTCTTTGTCCATTTTTTGTTCTAGAAGAATGCACGCACCATTCCTTCTTCCCGTATTCACTGACGTAGTGTCAAATCCTAAACACTTCACTTTATCGCAGATTCCCCATTCAACAGCTGCCTCATAAACTGCGGTTGCTGCAGCCTCACCCGTGCCAGAAGTTAACTTCGGGACTCCGAGAAGTTGATCTATTCCGCTTCCAGAAACTAAAATTGGAGGGCGATCAACAATGTCACTTCCAACTATATCCTCCAGTAGCTTACCGTCCCAGTGAATTGTCAATGGAACTTCTGGAGTAAATTCCACTTTTAAATTCGCAGCAATCCTTAGACGGTTCTTCGCACGCTCTCGGCGAATAGAATTCGGATTCACATTGTACTCTGCTGGATTATGTCCTAGAAGTTTAAGTACAGGAGTCAAAACCAATGCTGCATTCCGATCACTTAGTTTGGCAACATCAAAGCTAGCCGCCAAGTTTTGATCTAATATTTTCTTTCGTCCTCTCTTTGCAGGCTGCACTCCAGACGGCGACAGAACTGGTCCTTCGCTGGCTCCATGATGTTCAGTATCTTCTACTTCTGATTCAGATGATGATGAGTCAAAAAGTACCTTCTCTTCGCGAGACTTTATTTCTTTCTCTTCTAGCTGCCTTCCCCTCTTTATCTTCTTTTTTTTTTTCTCCAAACGCAATTCTTTTTTCGCCAAAACTAAATCAACGTTACCCATCTTCCCGCGACGTCCCTTTTCCCGTTGAGCAATTAGGAATTTCTTGTCCTCTTCAATGTCAATCAATTCTAATGCTGTAGCATGGGCAATATCGAATAGATTATCTAGTTCTTCCATCCAGTTATCCTCTTTCTTCTGTAATCCATCTGAGCGCTTCGCCTTGTTTTCTTTATTTTTTTTTAATTTTTCCCATTCTCTGCAAATACCTACCACTTTATCAACAACGTGATCATTCCGTTTTGTTGGAATACGGGCTTTATTCCAAATTTCTATAACTTTTTTTGCAGTGGAAAGAGATGCTTCTTTAATATTTTGTTTTAAAATTTGTTTATAATGGAAGAACAATGAAATAACTTCCTTCCTTAAAGGTAACATTCTTTCATTAAGACAGGATGATATTTGTCCAATCAACCAAATTTTGGTTTTCTTTCTAGTGGTTACGTTAGCTGATTTTAAAAATTCTCCTTGATCAAAACTACAACTAACTGCGGCCATGTTCACTGTTGAATTCACTTTTTCAATTTTATTTAAGCACAAAAAGAAGGAAAAATTATAGAACGGGTACCTACAGTATTTAATCAAATATTTGCTGAGCATCGCTATTGGCAACAGCTCCAGATCGCAGTAGACTGTAAAATCATCAATACTAAGTGTTGTAGGGGTAATAAAACGCGCTAAAACATATTTTTTAAACTTATTTTACTTCGAACGACATTTAAAACTGAATTCTAATTTTTTACTCATGAGATGAAACCAATTGACTGGTTGGGAAACGATAATTTCAAAAGTTTAAAAATAAGGCGCACCCTTATGTTGCTATTAGTCAATCTTATGTTTATGGTATTCTTTGTATTCTAGAGATATAATTTAAAATCAAAACACATTGTTTGCCTTTGTCGATTGTGGTGTCGTGTAAGCTGTGTATTTACAGTTAAGACTACTGCGAAAATTGCAATTGATTCACCAAGTACGATTGCATGCTAAGGACATTTTGCATCGAGGCGTTAGCGCATATTATGAATGATTTGAAAAATTTATTATTTGTCTAAGGCGTTTATTTATATACACATATATCTAAGGCTACAGTTTGTATAAGAATGCTTCGTTGTTGTAACTTCCAACATATTCATTAAAATGAATACACTTTTTTTTTCAGCTATACCAATTGCAATATTGCAGTATCCTTTTTATAGTCTAGGACTGGAGTGAGTAGATATAATATTTACAGCACTTTCTTGATACATAGTCACTGGAATGTTTTTCAAACACGTCAACATGGCACCTGCCAAAAAAAAGTTTCTGACACTAGCTACTAGTACACCGTTTTTAACGTAAAAAAATCCTTCCAAATATTATATCGGATGATCATTTCAACAGGGCTCTCAACTATGGTGCTATTGGGGCAATACTTGGACATGAACTTACACATGGCTTTGACGACAGCGGCCGAATGTACGATCGCAGCGGGAATATGAGACAATGGTGGTCGAACGACACAGTATTGGAATATGTAAATCGAACTGAATGTTTTATTGAACAGTATGGTCACTACATTCTGCCTGATATCGGAGAGTATGTAAGTATAAATGGTGACCCGATAGATATCGCCAAAAATTCTATATCGATTTTCTTATATATGCGGGTCTCACAAAATTGCAAATTTCAAGTTAAGGAGTAACCAAATTTAATACTAAATCCCCTGCTTGGGGTCGCTATAGGATGATGAGCGAGAGCGTAGGTCCGAGGTTAAATTCATGCAAATTTTCTTTAAATAAAATTATATAATGGGAAATGGACCCTAAGAATCAATTAATATTTAATTACACAATTTAATTTAAAAGAGAAGACAAACCATTTAGCTTTCAGCGCTCAAAAAAGAATTAATAGAGGCAGCAATAGTTTATATTAACATATATATATATACATATACAATAATATATTCCTGGTTTTCAAAAATGCTACAGTCGTTTATTGTCAGTGATGTTATTGTTTTTCAATATTTGAAGCATATTTTTTTTTTTCATTACCCCTCCCGCCTAAACGGAGCGAGATAGACACCGTATTTTAGTAAAAAATGCTTGTATTTAACCCTATAAAACAGACATAAAACCTTTTTAATTTCTCGGAGCCTAAGTAATCGTGTTTCACCTATTTCTGTGTTAAGAACAATTCAAATTAAGATCCGTAACATAACAGTCATGTGATGCTTCACTTTTTTGTACCGATTACGGCGTCATTTGTCCCGAATTTAAAAAAAATATATATATAAAAAGAGACCAAATAACGATGGGCTGAGTTTCGTAGAACGGAAGAATGCAATTTTATTGTCTACACATTTTGTCACAAATGATAAAAAATAAAATAAAAAATACACAATAAAACGTAACAAACTAAGAATGCTTTGTCATTATGAATGTATTGGCAATTTTGGTATCTGCGGATTACTTCGAGAAATACACTCAGATTATGTTAGTTGAAATTGTTATCTATATCTATTGAAAAGCATGTGTACAAAGAGTATGATAGTGGGTCGGTAAAACTTAGAGTAATGAGCTCTGATATCATTGGCAATAATGAAGGGTTGATAAGTTTTAAGACATCTTCAATGGACTTTATGTTTGTTCAACTAAAGCTACATGTATACATTTTAGAGTTGTTCAAGCGCACACAAGACACGACGTGATTTTCAGAAAAGACAAAACTGTTATGTAACTTCTACCTAAAATGCGATCAAATTTTGTCTGTTGGGGTTTTAGCTCATATTATTAGGACAGCATTAAAATATTTCTGTTAAACTAATCTGTTATGATGAATGTTGCTTAGAACATTCATTTACTTTCGGGGCTATGTAAGAATAAAAAGATTTGTTGCTAATCCTCACAAGACTTTTATAGATCGGTCGGACCTTTAAAAAAAGAAGCTTCTTTGTGGAATTTCCTTGACCACATAATATTCCTTATCTGTATATAGTATCTAATGCTAAAACTTTGCATAACGGCCATGTGTGAAATTCAGCACAGCTTTATATTTTTGAGTACTTAATCAATTTACCAACAGTGAACGCTTTAGATTCCCGGATGCAAATTGTTGACATAGCAGATTGTTTAGCGATCTATTTAATTTTATTTGACTGCGAACCAAAGTCATGACACATTTTTGTTCTACTTTTCTGTTTGGCCACAAAATTGCGAAGCGTCAACGTCAAAGGGAATTTCAACCAAATGCATCACTACAGCCATCAATATTCGAAAACTTGAACCCACGTAATATGGGTACTCGTATCCACAGCTCCCCCACTTCCATCTGCAACATTCTAATAATTTATTCAATGTTAAAGTTCGATTCGTCGCTAATGTATGTAGGTACGTGCGGTTTCCTCGTCGCGAATAGCTGCTCATCTGCTCATGGAAATTGTAGTTAGTTGAAAAATTAAATGGCATTAAAGGAAACTTTTTATTCAATCCAAACTGTGTCTAACGAGTCCTTTGAATCTCTGCTGATTTAAGAAAAGAGCTTCGATGCACTACTAGCAGATGCTGATGAAGAACTTGAAACACATTGAAACTTTTCTTGCTCTAAGATAGTTATGAGTTTAAAATGCAGAAAGTTAAGGACCTTTGGCTAGGTATTATTCCTAGTTATTGTATAAATGTGCTGTTTGGAAAACGACAGGACTTTGTTCGAAATACCAATACTATGCTAACTTTTTAAGTTGTTTCCAAAGTCTTGCTTAGTTGCTTGTAAGAGAAGACCTTGTCTAAACTGCCTTTTAAGCATTATAGACACAACTCCTTGCCTTTCTTGGGATCGCTGTACTAATATAGTTTCTGCACTTCACTGCAGGATTTAAGATGACAAAATGTTTGCTTTTTTTGCTTGAAAGTCTATCTAAGTAAAGCAAAGTAAAATATCTAAATACGCAACAAAGTGAGTTCTCCGACAACTCTTCACAAAGAATCAGTAACGCTTTACCGGGGATGGACTAAATTTTTCTTTCTGTTCTAAAATAAATTCTAAAATCGCTCTTTTTACTTTATGCATCATTTTTAAGGCTTCTCTTACTCTATGTACTCGAATAGCGTTGATGGGTCTATTTTCTAAAATCATCTTATAATGGGTCTTTTATTAATAGTGATTGGATTTCAATACAACCAACTAAGTTTTCGCTATATATTTTCAAAATACTACAAAATGAAACAGCAGACTATACTATATATTTTCACATCAGAATCTCATAAGAAATTTATAAATAAATCTCCCCAGCACCCCTACTTTCAGACATTTGCTTTAAACTGGCTGCATAAATAAAGTAGGTTTGGGAGACTTCGTAGTTGTGGGTATATACAAATATTGAAATTGAGTAAACAATCTCCTATTCGGTGTGGTCTCCTACCTATGTACATATTTTTATTTATTTCATCATAGAATATAAATTAAAGAATCAATCTTCTCTTGCAGGTTGACGGTGAATTAACTTTGGGAGAAAATATTGCAGACAATGGGGGACTTCGCGAAGCTTTCTACGCCTATAAGAAGTATGTAAAGAAATTTGGCGTGGAGAACAAATTGCCAGGACTAGAACACTACAGTCATGAGCAATTGTTTTTTATATCGTTCGGTAACTTATGGTGCGAAACTCTTACACCAGCTGCGAGCCGTTATGCTCTTCAGGACTCACATTGTCCTGGTAGCATACGACTTAGGGGGGTTCTTTCCAATTCAGAGGAATTTGCGCGAACTTTTAAATGTAAACGTGGATCAGGAATGTTTCCAGACAACACCAAATGCAGGATATGGTGATTTTCGTGTTTTTTTTTTTTTTTAATTTTTTTGTAGATGTATATTTGTTAATTAAGTGTATTTCGAACTTCATAAATATTTTGTTTTTTAGCTTATGTTGTAGATTTGATAAATTTTCTAAGATTTTCATGCTTTCGAACTACAACTGCAAAAGTTTGTTACTTCCTAGTCTGTAAATTTGGAAAAATTAAAATTAATTCTGAAATGTTTAAAGAAGTTTTGGGACACTTTTGCAACAAGCGTTCAGATATTTGGTGTACTGAGTTTGGAATTGCCATAATAGCGACAAAAAATATCTCGTTTTTGTGCAGTGCAGTTCCAATAAAATTCGACATAGTTGAAAAAAAAAAATTATTTCCTAATAAATTTAACTAAAGGGTGCAATTCTTAACTAATTGTCTAGGTATTCGTTTATCGAAAGATACGCAAGCTAACTCAAATGTCAGTTTTGTTCCGCTGTATTGACTTTACGTTTGGGAGCTTGATGGATGGGTCAATATAAAATGAATGAGAACCGAAAGTCATGGTGCAACTTCTTTAGATAAAAGAGTCTGCAGTGAACTAATTCGCCATTCCAATTGGTATATGGGTTAAGTCATTGCTAGTGATGCGGTCGGCGCAGATTCGGGCCCTTTGGGGACAGCAGGACTCTCTCCGAGAACATAAAGGAGAAATAATCAATACCAGAGTTGTTCAGGATTTTATATTTGTACTATGTACCAATAAATATTTGTAAATAATACGAATGCATTCGTAAAATGTAAAAATTCGTTCGAGAAATATTTACGAATCCATTTATTTATTGGACAAATATTTGTACTATGTACTAATAAATATTTGTAAATATTACGAATACTTTCGTAAATCGATGCGAGGTTTTATATTTGCAGTCAAACATTTCCACTTAGTCTTGTTTGGCTTGTGACAATGCACAGAATTTATGTGGGCGACTTTAAAAATGTTTGTCCTGGGTAGCAATCGGACAACTTCTCAAAAGAACTTTTTGTGTTTTCTGAATCATAGACAAACCATACTGAGACCCCCAACTCCGGCCGATTTCCCGTTACTTAGCCTACAAGCTATATTTTTTATGGAGTGTACACATCTGGTGCGCTAGTATTGTTACATAGAAAATCGTATTGACAAATGTCACGAAACTTCAAAAATTCCGGCTCACCAACACACTCCCAGCAGATATCAGACACTTCCGCTGTGGGCAAAGTTGCTGGCAGAGTTCATAGAGTTTTATCCGTTAAATTTGAAATTGTTCGTTACGTGTGGATAATATTTTTTTTTAGGAATAAGTGCACATTTGCTTAAAATGTTCATGAAAAATTAACAATGTAGATTGGTTGAGGGAAAATGAAAACATTTTGAGCAAATTTTCTTCATTATTTAAGAAAAATTTACACACGAAATCGAAGTTAATGATATCCAAAAGCGGAAAATACACAACCATGTTTGTCCTAATATGTTTCTAGTATATAGAACATCAACTTTAGATAGTTTTACTAACCAAACAAATCAAATTATTCGCCTTTTAACAATTAATAATAACTAACCAATGGCATTCAGTTATGTAAAAATGTTGAATTCCCGAATTCTTTCACATTTCCCCACGGTTGCCGCGGTTGGCAGCATTTCTTTTTGTAGTTTTTGTGTGTTTTTGCATGTCACACTGATTCTTTTTTGACATAACACCGATAGGAATACAAAATGGCGAATTTGAAAAAAAATTGAGGGGCCCAGCGGCAAGAGGATTGTGAGTTGGGGGTCTCAGTATGGTTTGTCTATGCTGTGTATTTATGAACTGCTACATTTTACAAATTATACTACTTGAAGCAGATGTCGATTGCTCGCGGCAGGCTATCCATTTTGTACGTGATATTTTAAAAATTGCAATAAATTTTGATTGGTGCCAAAAGTTTACCAATTAGGGTAATATATGGTGGAGCCGACGACTCTCTTAATACTTTTTCGTCAAAGTACTCCTTATAGAGAGCATCGGTTATACATACCACAATAAATGCATCGCGCGATTCTTCCGTTGTGAAATTTTTTTGCGATTTTCTTTTCCTCTTTGGGTTTGAGGAGTCCTTCAGCATTTTTATGGCTTTTCCATTGGGCAACAGCGATTGGGTTAGCCTAAATACTGCGGCACAAATCGCATCTGTTCAAATTTAATAAATAAAATAGCTATGCATAATAACAGAAGTGCACACATGCAATGGACATACTACTTACTTACTTAAAGGGCTCCCGACCCGTGAGCCTTCCATCCTCTGCGATCCCGGGCACGCTGCTTCCAGTTATCCAGACCAAGCGCTCTGGCATCCGCGATGGCTTGGTCTTTGAAACGGAGGTTCGGTCTTCCTTGTCGTCTCGAACCTGGCGGCTGGGATTCGAAGATCCTCTTAGCTGGAGCATTATTGTCCATTCGCTCGATGTGGCCGAGCATATGTAGTCGACGTATTTTGGCCTATTGGACTACATCCACATCTTGGTACAGCTCATAGAGTTCGCGGTGGTATCTTCTCCTCCATTCGCCCTCCTCGCACACAGGACCAAAAATCCGCCGAAGAATTTTTCTTTCGAAGGAGCCCAGTATCAGCACTCCCTTCCTGCTTATCGTCCAACACTCGGCGCCATAAAGCAGAACTGGCAGTTAGGAGTTTTGAACCCAATTGTTTTGCCAAACCGTAGTAGCAGCAGTTTCCTAGGGTAATTCTTCGCCGGATCTCCACTACGATGTCATTTGTAGAGTTCATGTTTACACCGAGGTAGATAAACTCCTTAACTACCTCGAAATTGTTGCTATCAATAGTGACGTTCTGTCCTAGGCGGTGGACAGATGCTTGTTTGTTTGTTGATAGCATGTACTTAGTCTTGTCCTCATTTACTACAAGACCAACGAGTTTAGCCTGTTCTTCAATCGCCGTAAAAGCCTCTATCACGGCACGCTGGGAGCGACCGATGATGTCAATATCGTCTGCATACCCCAGTAGCTGGACGGATCTGTTGAAGATAGTGCCTTCCGTGTTGACACCTGCCCTGCGCACTATCTGCTCTAACACGAGATTGAAGAAGTCACATGATAGTGCGTCTCCTTGCCGAAATCCGGTGCATGTTTACTACTACTCGCTACAGTGTGAAAATTTGGTCATGCAATGGACATACTTCGGTGTAACTCCTCTTTATTTTCATTAACTTCCCTGTCTGTGTCATTTTTCAAATCCCGAGGCAAAACTTGCGATACGTCCACAAAATCAGTTTGGTTGTCAAGGAACAGATTTTTGACGCCAAACACGTGATTGAAATCAGATTCAAGCTAATCCGAATAGTAGTAGAAAAACCAGTTAGAAAAGATAAACCATAAATAATATTAAAAAGAGTCACAGCACCAAGCACTTACCAATTTGTAGCCATATGGTTCTTTATATTGCGGCCAAGAATTGAACAAAGGCTTTTTGCTTGACACATCCCCGTCGTTCAAAAAATTTAGAAGTGTTGCGACACAGCCTTTGCCACGATTTAGCCGATCGTCGAACGACAGGTAGTCATAGATAAGGGATCTAATGTTCTCCTGATCATTGCTGGCTTCGTTGTGCAAAGGCTGCAACTTTTTATCCGTCTTAGCTCTTGGCTCTGAATTTTTTTTTAAATTTTTCCAATTATGGAACTTGTTATATAATTTTCCTAATGGAGCACCAGGTCTCTCCACATAGTAATATCCCTATGTATGCGTTAAAAAGTACTGTTAATTTATTTTATTTTACAGAGAAATTTAAGTGACCGAAAATATACATTAAATTTTTATATTAAAAGTATTATTACCAAAGCTTCTTGTGCGAGGTTCCTGCATTCGCTCTTGGAAAAATTTTCAATATTGTTTGAGACACAATATTGAAGAAAGGCTTCCACAAGAAATTTGCGCGTCCTCTCATCCAGCTCACCGTGCGTTTCCTGATATCCGCATATAATCTGTCCATGCGGGCTGCCACTCGAAATAATTTTGTGCAAATTTATTTTCGAGCTTTGCACAAACATTTGCGAAACACGAGGCGGGGATATGTTACGGCTACGGATATTTATTGGGTCCATTGTTTGCAAGGTCATTGCTGGCACAGGCTGTGCATGTTCCAATGACTGGTAGCGCTTCCAAATGGACCAATTGTATATAAATTCCCCTTGCATACCAAGCGTAGAGTTTGTGCCCTTAAACAATTTCGCGGCCAATTCGTCCGCGAAGTGTTTTAACACCCCGGCATAAAGTTGTTGCTCTATTGTGCAAATAAAGGATAATTTGTTATACAAAAGTCATATTTAGAGCATATAAATATGCTATATAAACTATAAATAAGTACAAAATTGTGTAGCCTACTTTCGAAATAGTCGAATAAATTCGACGAATTCCAGATCTCCAAAAGATGCTTGAGTTCAAGCACATCATTGGGGTTTGAATTGAACAGTAGGTACAAACGCTGCATCTCATCAGATGTACGTATGTCCTCACAGATATTAGTCGGCTCCGGATTTAAATGTTGACTTATGTTCATTACATCGTCCGCACTAAAATGCTGAACATATTGCGGAACGTATTCCGCTGCTACAAAGTCGTTGACTGCTGGTGTTTTCATCTTTCTTCAAATGAAGTGGGAGATTCTGATTGTGTAAGACTGCAAATGGTTGGAATTATTTAACGATGCAAATTCAATATGGTTGAAAAAAAGAAGAAAGGGGTAATATTTGCTAAGAAAAAGTTTTGCGTAGCTGTTTTGCATTTTTATTGGAAGTGCGGCAATGAGATTATTACAAAAATATACCGTAGATATGTGAAAATAGATCAGGAAACATAAATAATTAAAAAAATATGATTTTTTTGGAATTTTTTGAGAAGAACTAAGTACTGGATCTTATTACTAATACTTATATTATCTTTAATATGTATTTTGAACAAAATCGTATCAACGGTTTTTGTAAAATTATGCAGACAAAACAGTAACAAATATTGCAATGATATTTGAAAAATACTTTTGTTCGGATCGTAAGCATTCCTGGTGATTCGAATTGAAAATTAAGGACGCAACAAATTGTAAAACACCAATTTTACTCTTTGTATGCATTTTGGTCAAAATCGATTGTGCCGTTTTCGGGTAAACTAAAGAAAACCAAATTTTTAACAACGGCCTTTTTTCGAAAATCCATTGTACGATAATATAGAAAAAAACTGAGTCTGCTTTTAAGTTAGAAATAACCATATTACCATAGAAATATATTTTAGTTACAATCGTATACCGTTTTCGAGATATTTCCAAATTTCAAAAGTAACGTTATTCGATTTTGTAGCGAAAAACTGAGTATGCTGTCATGTTAACCTCACCTACTTAAGATCAAATACCTATCAATTTTGGTTGAATCGTCAAACAAATCAAGCTGGTAACATTTTAAATGGAAGTGCAAAAAAAAAAAAAACTGTCCCGAACTGTAGGCCCACAAACTCCAAATCCGATAGACAGACAGACAGACGGACGGACGGACAGACGGAAAGAGATTCGCGACCTCGAGTTCGAAATTTTGTAAATTTATGTATAATATCTTCTTCTTACTAGTAATCGAGCAAGTTGCAAAGCTTTGTAGGGATAACAAACCATTTCATTTTTAAATAGAATTGATTTATGAAATCTATTTGAGAGATTTTGTTCGTGATAGATTTAAGTCGCTCCAATATATTAACGCCATGATCCTAGTACATAGTGATAAATAAAAAATACAAACAATATTGTTTTGGCCGCAGTAAATGGAGTCCACGAGCTGTTTCGTGTGAATTGGTAGGCGGTCCAGCAAAGTCGTTCATATGCATTATTTTAAAAACACTTACTTCTGACGAAACATCGATATCGTAATTTGCATAATGCCTTCTATACCTATTTATTTTGACATCGCTACAAATAACATATGGTGTTTCTTGGCCAGCGAATATTAGAACTTCGGCAATTTGATATTTTTGCTTTTGCTTTGGTAAATGCACTCAGATTATAAGACGATTTTAATTGGTTATGATCGCAGAAAGGACCCGATTTCATGATTACTGAATGGTAGTGCAACCTAAGATGGTGTTTCGGTTTTAAATTATTGTTAAATAGATAAATGTAGTCTGCATTGTGGCGTTTGATGAGGTAGCTGAGATGCTCAGCCAAATCACTTGAGATATCGGAAAGGAGAAGAATTTCAATGATATCCAATAGATTTAAAAAAAGCCATTCTTCGAGATCATCGGCCACATAGTCGCCAATCATCATTGAAAATAAATTTATAAGACTCATCCTCTCACGAGCTGTCATTTTCAGGTGCGAATTGTCCAAATTAGCGTGAGTTATTTCTGCCGAAATATTACCAATTTCAATTTCACCGATGTTAAATGACTTTTTCCTGTCATTCAGTTTATTTAAATTAAAATAACGTTTATCAATTAATTTGTGAATGATGTGGCACATATCGTAATGACAAACGCCTTCAAATATGTCAATCAATCGAGTTTAAAATTGAATTCTCCTTAACGCCAGTCGAAGAAACGTTTTCGGCAGACACATCTACATCATAGTTCATTACATTTCTTAATAAACTTGGATTTGCAGTGGAAGCTGTGTGTGTTATAGCTTTTATCATTTTACAGAAGCGGAACAAAGCCCAAGACTAAATACAGTCATAACCTAAGTTATCACCTAGAACAAGTCCCAACGCAAAATGAACTGTTTTTGTGCCCTCGGGAGTGAGGGCAGCAAAAAGTATTTGCGCAGAAATAGGAACATTTTGGTTCCCGGTCGCTAGTTGCAATTGCAAATGCCCTTTAAAATTCCTAGTAAGGCTACTATAACTGGATAGATACTGTGTGCATTTGCCACCAAAAGTGCACCTGTAGGTATCCTTTTCCTTAAGCGAATGAATCAGCTTGAAATGTTTTGACATAGGTACATTTTAATGTTAATCGCGTTTGGCAAATAAAGCAATCCATCGCACCTTGCAAAACAATAATTTATATACGTAAAACACAAAAATCTAAGTACTAAAGCGAATTCAAAAAATATCAGCAGCAATAAAGAAAACTGTAAAAAGAGAAATGTTTCAAATGAGGGATTCTTCTTGCCAAACACTTTATTTTCTAAATATACTTTATTATTTCGCCATGACGCTGTGGCGATGCGTTCTGTTCTATCGTTGGTTACTGAATGAATAAAAGCAAAAGAATGAAGAGGGGCGCATGTTGCGCAGCTGGCTATGTACTCACACTTACGGTCGTATGATTTTGAGGGGAAGTATGTTTGTTCTATGTTACCTTACATTTGTCCCGTACGTTTAAGTCGTTCGTTTGTAGGGTGATGTCCTACGGTTTGGACCCATTCCACACAAATAATATAATATTCACAGTAATTTAACTAAAAATAGTTAAATATTGTTTTTGGAATGTTAATGCTAATTTTCCGCTGTTTTGGCTCAAGCTCATGTACTCTTATAAAATCAAACAAATATAATGCATCAAATTTAACAGAGTTCTTTGCAGTCCTTTGATTAGAATGATGCGTTGCAAATAGATTCATGCCAAAAGCCTTCGTACCTCACCAGTCAGATAACTGACCTTAGCTAACCGGCAACCATTGGGGTATTATGTTCATCGGCAGCGAAACTATGCCATTAGCGCAAAACATTTTTAGTCCACTGGAGCCGGCGCCAAATTATGAGTACCGCATCGCCGAAATGAATGACAGCAACCTGAATAAATTTAACGCACACAAACCACACAAACATATAAAACTCCAGTAAATACGTATGTAAATTTAAAAACAAATAATCGAAATAGTACGTATTCAAATATTTAATTATTTGCGGAAAAATATTACAACTTCTTGTCTAAATTTCGTAAAAATAATAATCATATACATGCCTATGGTAAAATAAAATATTAGGTTTATAATGAACACGAAATAAACTTACTAGTTGGTAGGTAAGGAACAAAATGTTAATGTCTGATGTGATACAACTTAGATGCAAATACTCAAGACACAAAATTAACATAAAACTCACTATTTATTATTTTTATATGCAATTGTATCGAAGTTTAATGGGGAAACTTCTTACTCTGTTCAGATCAGAGACAATACTGAGACCACCAACTCCAGCCGATTTCCCGTTACTTAGCCTACAAGCTATATTTTTATGGAGTGTTCACGTTTGGTGCGCTAGTATTGTTACATAGAAAATCGTATTAACAAATGTCACGAAACTTCAAAAATTCTGCTCACCAACACACTCCCAGGAGATATGAGACACTTCCGCTGTGGGCAAAGTTGCTGGCAGAGTTCATAGAATTTTATCCGTTTAATTTGAAATTGTTCGTTACGTGTGAATAATTTTTTTTTTTAGGAGCAAGTGTACATTTGCTAAAAATATTTATGAAAAATGAACAATGTAGATTGGTTGAGGGAAAATAAAAACATTTTGAGCAAATTTTCTTCATTATTTAAAAAAAATGTACACACTAAATCGAAGTTAATGATTTACAAAAGCGGAAAATACACAACCATGTTTGTTTTAATGTGCTTCTAGTGTATAGAACATCTATTTTAGGTAGTTTAATTAACCAAACAAATCAAATTATTTGCCTTTTAACAATTTATAATAACTAACCAATGGCATTCAGTAATAAAAAAATGTGGAATTCCCGAACTCTTTCACATTTCAACACGGTTGCCGCGGTTGGCAGCATTTATTTTTGTATTTTTTATATGTTTTTGCATGTCACACAGATTCTTTTTTGACATAACACCGGTAGGAAAACAAAATGGCGAATTTGAAAAAAAAAACTGAGGGGGCCAGCGGCAAGAGGATTGTGAGTTGGGGGTCTCAGTATGGTTTGTCTATGGTTCAGATATTCAATCAAACTGTTACACATTGTCAATGTTCAATACCTACTTGTGTAATTTAAGGTGTAATGAACAAATACTCATAATGTTATCTAAACGAACACTATTCTCTCTCATATACTATTAAAAACATACATATTCAAACGTTTGTAGAAAACTGCAGCCATTCGTAGAATGAACAAAGGCTTGGTACATAGCACGAGCACTGTTCGTACTGTCGCAAAATGGGGTCAGAATCGTGGATGCGGGAAGTTTAAAAACACAACTAAAATGTTTTGCAGAAATACGAAAGTACAGGGTCGGCATTCTGTAAGGCGAAACGTTAAAACGTTTTCGTGTGCACGAAGAAATTTGTTTGTGCAACATAGGGCAAACCATTCGTGCGCACGAAAATGTTCGATCGTTTCTCCTTACAGAATCTGACCCCAGGTTTCCACAAAGGTTTTATTTTTATGTTTTTTTATAAAATCTCATGGTTATAAAATAAAAAAAAAGGAGTGTGCTTTAGACCACACGACTGAAGTAAAACTTCTTTAGCTCAATCCATAATTATTCTATATGATTGTATGCAGTGTTGTTATATCGTGGGATTTATCCCTTTTTGTTGTAATTTCGATGTCCGAAAAGCCTTCCGTGGGATAAAGGGAAAAAGCACAAAAAACAAACCGCTCTTGTAAATCGTCTTTTATTAAATTTTCGACAATCTGCGGTTGTCGGTGCCGCTGATTGTATGTACTCGCAAACAAAATACTGACTGAGATATTATATACACTGGCTACGAGAGGAAGAGAAAAAGTAAATGCATTCGGTAATTTTTTGAATAATGAATAAAACAGGTTTATATGGATGGTGATGACGCATATGCAAATAATGCAATACGTTCACTCAGAAACAGTAAGGTAGCATTTAAATGAGTTGTTATCGAGTTCGCATTCTTGGCATATCTGCTCAAAAAGTTACCATAACCAGATAAAAATTACGAAATTACCGAAACTCAAAAAGCAAAAAAAAAACCAAATACCAAATTTGGATACAAAAATTCCAAAGTGGCAACCTTGCAATAGGCGTGACCTGTGTCTATATGTA
Organism: Cheilosia variabilis; assembly: GCA_951230905.1. NCBI lineage: Eukaryota > Metazoa > Arthropoda > Insecta > Diptera > Syrphidae > Cheilosia > Cheilosia variabilis. The sequence goes on from OX579676.1 coordinate 55,405,652, forward strand.
TATACAAAAAATAACTGGTTATAAAAGAAAGAGAGAAAGAAAATGTGTGCGGAGCGCAGTGGCGGCCTGTGCAAGATTTACAGAAAGCGCCCTTTTTTCATATTTGCACAAATGAATAAATCTTTTCCACATCACCCTGGAGGTACACTTTCAATGGGGTTTTGAGGTATTTTTTTATTTTGAGATTTTTGAACTAGATTCTTTTGTTAAATGTAAGTGGATGTGCAAGGAATGTACCTACGTGAACAGGGTGGAATATTTTGAGATTATGTAGGAAAGAAGTGAACTTGCATATGGCTTGTGGGATTTTTTTATTTTGCGATATTTTGAGTTAGATTCTCCTTGAAGTTGCAACACTGCAAGTGATGTGAGTTAATGTGCAAGAAATAACTCAGCACATGTGTGATGGATGTTGTTATTTTGGGCTTATTTGAAGAAGCTTTTTGTTTAAATGGAAATGACAGTATTTTTACGCGCAAGATAAAATTAATTTTTCTTTCCTAGCAATGCGCCCCCAGAACTTGGCGCCCTGTGCATTTGCACATCTTGCACATATGGTTGGTCGAGCCCTGGCGGTGCGAGGTGAGGGGAGATGCCACTCTCTTGCTCCTACAGTGTGATACAGACAATAGGCCTCCACTGCAGTGATACCAGACTTTAGAGGCAGGTTATCCCACGGCTATACCCAAAAAATCCCTTTTATATCACACCAAATTATAAAATATCCTACACATATCCCACGAAATATTAAATGAAAGAAACCATGTATTTTATTAAATTCTGTCTTTTTTATTAGTGACAAATACAAGTTACATTATACATTAACTATGCAAGCTAACGAAAATAAATACATATTAAGATGCGTTTGTATTTAATACAAAAATAGAAATGTAGGTACATCTAATACATTTTTAAGACGTTGTAAAAAGAAACATAAAATTGCATTCGGCATTAAAATGAAAATAATATTCAACATCAAATAAATATCTTATGAATTATTTGAAACTTTATCTCGGTTTCAAGTCTCATTATTCTTGATTTTTCATACAAAAATGACACAGAAATTTGATTTGAGAATGAGGAAAGGCTTTTTTGCATACATTCCAATGCTTCCGAAATAAATAAATATATTATTTTAAGAAATACTCGTGAATTCATTGACAGATTTGTCATTTTAGAAACAGTTTAGGGAAATAAAAAAAAGAAAATGAAAGCATTCAGATATTTTGAATGACAATTTTCTAAACATGAAAATATTTAATTTGACCGTAAGTTGACAAATTTTTTTATTCTTAATGAAATGAGCAATTAGGAACAAAAATTGACCAAAAAGTAAAATCCTTTTCTTTTTGTACTATGAGGTCTGAAAACTCCCTTCGTCCCTTTTAGCTTATTAAAAGTGAGAAAATCCTGCAAAAAGGGAAAAATCCCCCGATCTGGAATCACTGCTGCACTGTGGGCTGTGGCTTAGATATACGAAACGAAACGTAGCTCTATCTCTTTCTATCTTCACTAACTTATATCTGCCTCTCAACTCTCGTTCGCAATTTCCGTAACGTTTTCGTGACGCATTCACCAGCTTACCCCCCAAGTCAAGTGTGCCTAAAGAAGTTATACTTCAAAAGTAAAATCCCTTTCTTTTTGTACTACGAGGTTTGAAAAAGTCTTTGTCCCTTTTAGCTTATTATAAGTGGGAAAAAGCCGCAAAAAGGAATAAATACCCCGATCTTGGATCACTGCTGCACTGTGGGCTGTGGCTTAGATATACGAAACTTAACTGGCTACGAGAGAAAGAGAAAATGTGTGCTCGCACATCTTTTTCTTGCCTATTCAGATAATAGGCCTGCCCTGCAGTGATACCAGACTTTAGAGGCAGGTTATCCCACGGTTATACCCAAAAAAAATCCCTTAATACAAAAATAGAAATTTAGGTACATCTTACACATTTTTAAAACGTTACAAAAAGAAACATAAAATTACATTCGGCATTAAAATGAAAATAATATTCAACATAAAATAAATGTCTTATGAATTATTTGAAACTTTATCTCGGTTTCAAGTCTCATTATTCTTGATTTTTCATACAAAAATGACACAGAAATTTGATTTGAGAATGAGAAAAGGCTTTTTTGCATACATTCCAATGCTTACAAAATAAATTTTGAATGACATTTTTCTATACATGAAATTTAATTTGATCGTAGGTTGACTAATTTGTTTTATTCTCAATGAAATGAGCAATTGGGAACAAAATTTTATCAAAAAGTAAAATCCCTTTCTTTTTGTACTATGAGGTTTGAAAAAGTCTTTGTCCCTTTTAGCTTATTATAAGTGAGAAAATCCCGCAAAAAGAGATAAATACCCCGATCTTGGATCACTGCTGCACTGTGGGCTGTGGCTTAGATATATGAAACTCTCTCTCTTTCTATCTTCACTAACTCATATCTGCCTCTCAAGTCCCGTTTGCAATTTCCGTAACGTTTTCGTGACGCGTTCACCAGCTTACCCCCCAAGTCAAGCCCGCCTAAAGAAGTTATACTTCAAAATATAAACAAAAACTCACCGATAGATACGCACACAATTGTGCGGACGGGCGTTGTGAAGAAATGAACACAAAAGATGAAGATGAAAGCACTGCAAAAAATTAAACCACGCTCGTGAATTACAAAACAAGATTAAATAAAAATGTTCCCCGAAAGAGCAATACTACATATTTTTGGCTTATTTGCAATAATAATCAATTTGCGAACTGCACTCCCATATTTAACAAACTTGCAAGTGTATTTTGCCGGTTTATAAATACACAAAATCTTAAGGGATTAGTTGCAAATACACAAAACTTTATGGAAATTGTCAAACACAATATCAAACAACAAACACTAATCACAATATTACCTTTTAACTGATTATATATTATTTTAAATAACAATTTTATTTTGTCGAGAGACTAATGGGAACACGTCTTACTTTATTCAGAACAGATATTCAATTAAACTTTTGCAGTTCGCAAAGGGCACAGGCACACGCACAGCCCAAATGCAATTCAAATTCAAAATTCATGGCATACTTGTGTAATTTTATTATAAACTAATAGAGTTCTTATAAGGATTTTACGACAACCATGTTTTTAGTTTTTCTCAGAGTCGTAATTATCGTATTTTTTGTATAGGGACTATAGTAATGTTATTTATTTAACTAAAATTTGTTAGTAGTGGTATCTACACTCGCTCTAAATATCCCAACGAAGATTCGATATCGCCAAATTCCGATTAGTGTATTACCGGACTCGAATAATTTATCAGTACATACTCTTGGACAATAAGTACGCCGATGGCCATTAATGACCAACCCGGTTAATGCAAATTACTTATGTAAGCGCTTTTTTTTATGCCCAACAAACATATATGCTTAACGGATCCTTAATGGGAATAACTTCATAGTGACGTCCGTTGACTAAAGATTACAAACCCAAAAATTAGTTCGTATACAACCGCCAAGATAACCAATGTTGTTACAATATGGTTCCTCACATTGGAATAGAAGGAGCTAGTCAAATTGCTCCGCGGAGCATGTAAGATGTTACACTATAAAAAGGTTTCAGGACTATAAGATTATAATTATATACAAGTATATTTTGCTGCTAAAATACTGCTCGACATATTTGTTGAAGTCGTACTGGAAAGACAAACGGAATTCAGGCACTTTGAATGCGGAAAACGTGTATAATTTGGTCAATTGGTAATGTGTTGTATGCTTTCTTCATGTAATGAAAACACAAAACAACTACCTCCGTGAAATGATAAAAAGCCATACTATATGGGAATATAGTTGTCGGGAAAATTTCGGTTTTCGTGATTTAAACATACATTTGGGATTAGCGATCCGGAAACCATTATAGTTTTACTGTAGTTCTGAATCCGAACTCCACATCCTCTGCATTCACAGACTCAAAAAAGGTTGTTCATACGCCTAGCTTTTGGGATTGAAACTGTAACCTAGGATAACAATCGAAGAACATCGTATTTAAAACCTTATATAATGCTAAATATCGCCTTGAAAAGTAATAAAATCGTATAAAATGCAATAGATTCCCTAAATCGTGAAATTCTTTATTCCTGTGAAAGTACGTTCGATGCCATTATGTATGGAACTCGATCTCTTTTGCATGGCCACCACGGGCACGCTTGCAGAAGTCCAGACGCTGAACCCAATTTTCCACGGTTTTCAAGCATAAATCGGCCGATACTGCTGCAATTTCACGTTCGATATTCGTACGAAGTTCATCAATCGTCGCTGGCTTGTTGGCATAGACCATAGACTTGACGTAGCCCCACAGGAAATAGTCTAACGGCGCCAAATCGCACGACCTAGGCGGTCAAGCGACTGGACCATTTCGTGAGATAACACGTTCTCCAAACTTGGTTTCCAATAAATTGATTGTGACATTCGCTGTGTGGCTTGTGACGCCGTCCTGTTGGAACCACATGTCCTCCAAGTCCATATCATCCAATTGGGGCCAAACATATTCGGTTATCATTGAACAGTAGCGATTCCCATTCACAGTAACGTGCCGGTCTTGATCATCACGGAAGAAGTACGGCCCAATGACGCCGCCGGCCCATAAACCACACCAAACCGTAATTTTTTCGGGATGCAATGATGACTCATGGAGTACGTGTGGATTGCTGCCTGACCAATACCGCATATTTTGTTTATTGACAAAGCCATTCAGCCAGAAATGAGCCTCATCGCTGAAGATGATTTTTCGATGAAAATCCGAATCATTTTCAAGTTGTTGCTCAGCCCAATTCACGAACATACGACGCTTCTGGTGGTCAAGCGGCTTCAGTTCTTGCGTCAATTTAATCTTGTAAGGATGGAGGCCAAGATCTCTTCGCAAAATTCGCCACAACGACGTCACAGAGATGCCCAACGCTTAAGAACGACGTGTGAGAGACACATTTGGGCTTTCTTCAACTGAAGCCTCAGCGGCAGCAATATTCTCGACACTACGGGCACTTCTTTGTCTCACTGGCACGGGAACATTTAGTACTGTGCCAGTGGATTCAAATTTTTCCACTAGACGCTCAATTGTTGAACTGCTAGGACGATTATGACGACCATAAATTGGACGTAGCGCTCTTAACGTTGAGGCCACTGACTCCGAATTTCGGTAGTAAATTTGAATAATTTCGACTCGTTGTTGGCTCGTATATCTTTCTATGGCAAACCTTACTGAAGAGAAATGTCAAAAGAGCGGCAAGAAATTCGGCGTCGTTTGCTGTCCCTGTCGCTCTACTTTTGTAGCGTCCCTGTTGAAAAACCCTTTACGTATATACCGCACCCTGTCGCTTTGGAACGTGGAAGGAATCCCCGTTTTTCGAAGCTCTCCGACAACGAATTGCTGCGGAATTATGTTAATGTGAAATGAACGCATTTTTGTGCCTCATTTTTTTTTGTTCCGAAACGGATATTTCGATAGAGGCGGAGGACCCTAAACTTAAATTACTTTTAGTGGTACGTAAATTGTATTCCTCTATGGGTAAATGATTCGCTCCATCGAAAACAAGTTGTAATCTTAGATGACTTACTTTTGAAAGAGTAACTATCAGTGACGTTTATTCAAAGGTGCGCAGGTGTTCTCTGCACACCCTTAACAAATCTATTATTATTATGCACTGAACTTAAGTTCATTATCAAATACATTTCCGTTTCATTGCAATAATTTTTATATTAACTAATCAGCATTTGTAAATGAATAGCTAGTTGAAATCAACATAAGATGTTGAAAGAATTGTGTCGAACCAAATCTCCCTGTATCAATAATTCCAATTCACAGTCAAAGTCCCTTTTTGGTAATGAAACTCACCCATCAAGGTGTTCATCTCGCTTTAGAGCACCGTGGAGCAGTGTTAGTATGTCATTGAGATAGTTTTTCCCTCGGGAAGCTAATTTTTTCCCCATTTTTCCCTTTGGACCTAGTCAAAATTCCCGCAAATTTCCCACTTGGTTAATTTAAAAAAATCCAGTTTATTTTCAATATTTTCATTAACAAACAAAATAAAAGAGGGCAATATAATATTCTATAGTAAGGAATTTAATTGGAAGAATAAGATAAACAGTCATTTCATTACTGGATATACACACATAAAAAATCACATTGGTAGATTATTTTTTTGCATTTCACCAATACTTTTGTGAATTCCTTCAGAAGCAGTTTTGTTGTTCCATTGCATTTCAGAATGAGTGGATCCCGGAGTGAAACCAATGGAAAACGACATAGCCTCTTTCGTGTTTTATAATTTGTAGTAGATTTATTTCATAACAAGTCATTTAGATAGACTTGTTTTGTGAACACAGAATAATGTACTAGAAATATGGTATTAGGTTGAAGTTTGATGGAAACTTTTTTTTTTGTAAGTTGACCATATTTCACACAAAATCTTACCGCAATCTTATTTTTTCCCTTTTTCCCACGAGACGGTTTCTTACCGTCAAAATTCCCACTAAAAGGTAAATATCCCACGAGTTAGCAACACTGCCGTGGAGGTGGACAGGCAAAATAACCTACAAAAAAATGACAAAAGGCGTTTTTTATTATGCTCAAATGATCTATATAGATCATTGATTTCCACGGTTTACAACAAAAGTACGTGATCCAACTGTTGTTGTAAACCATGGAAATCCATGATCTATATAGATCATTTGAGCATAATAAAAAAGGCCTAAAATAAAAAAACATTTCCCTCATAAATCTACATGGCTTGGTGTTCTCCTACATCAAGCGCACCTCTTTGCAGTTCGCTTCGCACTTATGTCGTTTTCCATTGGTTTCACTCGGGGATCCACTCATTCTGAAATCCAATGGAACAGCAAAACTGCTTCTGAAAGAATTCACAAAAGTTTGGTGAAATGCCAAAAAATAATCCACGGCTGCTGTCAGCTGACTTGTATAAAATACATAAATTACACTTGTGTGAGTGCTTCTTGAGTGGATTCTGACTTCAAATCGAGAAGCGAAATTCTCTTCTGGGAATCACCAGAAGAGTATTTTTTGTGCCAATGGAACGGTTTCAGAAGTGATTTTTTCGATTCCGGACTCTCCCGGACGCTTCTTTTTGCCCAATGGAAAACGACATTAGTACTTTAGTTTTATTTTCGTTTTCGTTCCACCCTGGCAAACATAGAGTTGTTGTTGTTGTTGTACTTGTGCGAATATTCGAATATTTGAAATTGAAACTGCTTTAATTCAAAAGCTACTTGCAAAACCATTTGCAAGTGTTCAGTGTTGAGCAGCTCAATTATGTATTTTTTCGATATCTAGATGTCGGTCTTTTAGTTTATAAGAAAAAACATAAATAACGAAAATAATTGTGGTACGTTTTTTAGTATAACATACTTAGAAAAGGTATGGTCGATTTTCGACCACAAGCGATACTAGTTTAATTAAATCTTTTATTAGGCACTTTCATGAACAAAATTATGAATCCAAGCTTTGGTTGGCCTTCCCTGTTTTTTTTTTTGTAATTATCTGAGTTGCTGTAAATAAGCACATGGTTGCCCAACAGAAAAAAGCACCACGGCACGTCACTGGTAACTAAGGTAACATTGCGGCGACAAATTTAATGTCTCAAAAATGCTTTCAGTTAACTGATACCTTCCCTATGTATGGAGAATTCTTAACTTAATTTTACCAGCCCTATTGGCGACATATACGCATAATTTTTTGTTTGTGCACCTGCACATCCATGGCACATTACCTTTCGAATGATATAAGTTTCATTCTCCTCATTTCATTATAAAAAGGCACTTAAAAAGTGTACGGAAACTTTTGGTGTTCACGTATTAATATAATGATTTCTCCTGATGATTTCTATTCTCATAAATTTACACCGTCCAGCAACTCTTTTGACAATAATTGTATTGATTCCGATTTCATTCGTTCCAATTTAAAACACAAATCACTCTTTCAAAAATAAATAAAATTGCTGGACTTGTTTTAACCCTTTTAATAGAAAAAAAATTAACATATTTTCGTACGAATGACACAATGTTTCCACAACGGCCGTGTCATTTATACGTGTATGCAGGGACATGGGCAAGATAAGACCGTGGAGTACAATACGCCCGACATTATGAACAAACTGAATAGTGATTAAAGAGACTGGCCACACCAACGTGGTGGGTGCGCCCATATATTCAAAAGAGAAATGCTGCAGATGTCATACTAAGCCTTATAGCAGAGTTAGGAACGTATCCTGAAAAATTTTGTAATTTTACAAGAATTCTGATCTGAAACTTTAAATTATTTGCTTTGATTAATCAAAAATTGAATACAAAAACAAGATACGAACTATCGTAAAAGCATAACTTCGGCTGAAAGATTATTTATAACTCTACGGTAAGTAAAAACAAGCAAAAATTGCTTGCTTACAAAATGAACAATAAGAACACCGTTTTATCTAGTTCATTTTTAAATGGCAAATTGGAAAGATACTATTCATTTTCCCCCTCTTCTTGCATTGAATTCATCTGAATGATTTTTGTCTTTTTCTGGATAATTTTTTATAATCTGAAAAAAACAATGAATTTGCATTTTCCGGTGTCTTTTCTCTGGTTCTTCATTTCGGAAACTCGATCATTAGTTCAGCTATTATTTCCAAGACCGAAGTTCTACTCCTTTTGGGTGGCACTGGGCTCATTCTGGGAGGACTTTAATTTGACTTCGTACTTTTCGCAGCCGTAGAAGTCCACGTCCACGCCTCCTGAACAACTGGGCTATCTAAGCTGCTGGCGGAAGTACATAGTCTTTTAAAAGAGATATAGAATCAGCCAAATACAACGTCCTTTTCCGCTTGCCACTAGATCCTTATCCATTTGATTATTCTTCCCTCGTCTTGAGCAAGAATTGTGCAGAATTGTCCATTTGTTTTTACAACAATTTACGCAATTAATTTATTTCTTAGATTATTCGAATTTTTTTTTTCAGTTATTTAGGAACGGGGGAAACATTTAAGTCACTTTCAAATCAATTCCGCTGTGGTGCTTCCACAATTGAAAAAAAAAAATGTAATAGATTCTTGCAAGCTATTTGGAAAGCACTATTTTCCATTTATTTGCCACAACCAGATGTCAATAGCGGATGCACTTTGTAAGATGTCGAACTTTCCCAATTGCTCAGGAGCTATAGACAAGGATGCAATGTCCTCCAATCGCAGTATTGGAATATTGCAACTAGTATTGAAGTTCCATTCTGTAAACATGCAAACTGTAGTTGATGCACATGGCCATTTTATTTGTGTTGATGTTGGCGACTTTGCGGTAGTTGTGTTTTCAAGTATTAAAATTTTGGAAAACGACAACAAATTGAATTTTCCTCATATGCCCGGGAAGCGATGAATATTTCAATTATGTTTTTGTGGCATATGAAGGCTATTCTCTTCTTACGAGCGTAATGAAACCTTTCGCACGAAAAAATTTAACAAACGAAACCAGAGTATACAACTACAGCTTACCCCGAACTCGACGAGTGGTTGAACGCGCATTTGGTATGATTACCAAAATATTTTTGGCACTGTCATATTACTGCCTCCCATAATAAAGTGCAAATAATTAAATCTGCTGCGTGTGCTTTGCATAATATGATAAATAAAAGCGAGGGCGTGCTTCAAGAAATATATGTTGAGCATGAAGCTGTGGAATATTTACCTCAAGAAGAGATACATGAAAATATTGGAAATACAAGACCATCAAATGCTGCACGTATTCAGTTTTTGCAATACTTTAACTCCTCTCCTGGAGCAGTTCCTTGGCCATGTTGTATGCCATCTTATTTTGTTAATATGATTTTTAAAAGCTGTGTGTCAAGTATACATAATTACAGTAATACTGCATATATCTATATATATGTATAAACAGTCTGCCTTACCAATAATCAACTTTAGTCTGGCAGCTTATAACGCAAAGACTGCGCACTTTCAAAAATCCCTTTCAACGCACTTTTGATTAGGTTAATGAAATGGTTAATGCTTTTCTCTGCTTTATCTTGTTCCACCGCTAGTGCTTGCTTTTTGATTGGATTTCCTTTTTCAAAAGCCTGCAAGCTTCATATGTATGTAAAAAAAAGTAATATAAATTGGAATCTTTCCCAGACTTTCTTGAGAGTCGTCGCAAAAAGAATAAAATATCTGTAAGCTTAACTTTTGACGGCTCATACGTCATACCTCAATACCTACTTTTTCCAATAATTCTCTCTGCCTTAGGCGACTCAGGTAGATATTTGGCAAAAAACGTGTGTTTTGTTTCGCTTGCTTTGGTGTGTGTTGCCTCATAAGAAACAATGTTCTCTTGTTTCATGAAGCAAAACAAAACGTTTTGTTTGATCCGGTGTGTTTTCAGACTTATGCAAAAAGTCCTGAGCTCGAACTACCTCCCAAACATATGAACTAAAGCTCACTGAAAAATTGGTGGAAATTAGTTCATTTGGCTAGTGGGAGGTAATTCCTGTTCGGACTTAGTTCGTAGGGCCGAAATAGAGAGGTGTTACTCCAGAAACAATGATCGGAAGTTATACCAAAAGGTAAACAGAATGGGTCAAGGCAACAAAACCCGAGCAGAGTCTTGTAGAGATGAACAAGGAAATCTTGTAGTGAGAAAATTGTGCGAAACTCGCAAGCCAACACCAGGGGCACAATTTTCCAAAAGTCAGTACAACTGTTTGAGTACTAAGTAAGTATAAGAAAAAAAACTATTTCCCTTCTTAAGAATGCCAAATGCATTCAGTTTGTCGTGTTAAGAGTATGTATGATAATCATGTTTATTTAACTTGTGACAAAGTTTGGAGATCATTACTCATGTTCTTATTTTCAACAGCTAATAACGCTAAGAAATACTTATGACTACCGTGGTTCCATACGAAATGTAGCTTCACTTAATTAGTCAATACATCTGCCTTCGTATATTACACGAAACACGAAGGAGGAGACAGACTTGAATATGAGGAGTAAATATTATACTCCTAGGACGATTAACTGTGTGCGGGTACAAGCATATTCATTTAATGAATCGTTAAATAAAAGGGACCGAAGGATTATGTTTATGTCAACCAACTTAACATTTTAATTGAATCATTAAACCCCTTCACTTCTTCTGTTAGCAGTTTTGTTTTTGTATGTTATATATCCAGATAACTTTTTCCTGAAAAGCGGTTGTGGGCAGAGTTGCCGTTGACTTTTCGAAAAATGTATCGTTTTTTTTTTTTAAATGTACCTACCTATCAAAATTATCTGAATTTCAGCATCTTAAACGTACCAAATGTATCACAAGAAAATGAAGCTTTTTTCAAATAAATAAATTTATTAAAAAAGAAAGACGCGAAAATAAAAATACGAAATAACAAAATTCTTAAAACAATTATCACATCACCTGATTATCAGTCAATTCATTTGTACTAGCTTAAAATGTATTCGTTTTCTAAATAAATTTTTAGAATTTGTATAAATTTAAGGTATACATATTAACCTTTTAATTGTTGGAAAACGTACTAGCTGACGATAATAAATGCAGAGATTATTGGCATTTGACAACTGTAGAGTAGAGAGTAGGGGCTTATAGGAACTTGAAATGAATAACTCACACACTCTTATAAATTGGGAGAAATTTACGAGTACTATGTGCTCGAGTCGCACCGTTCATGTTCAGTACGGTATCAGTATGGGTGGAAACATCAATTCAGAATGAGCAATAGTTAATATAGTCAGTTTAAAAAATAAGAATTAATATTGCCAGATTTAAAAATATATGGAAAAAGGGAGATTGTGCAGAATTTTAATGGAAAATTGAAAATGTATCTAATTGAACCAAAATCAAAATAAAAGTATCTAAGTATCAATTTTTTGCACGGAAGCAAAAATGTAGATACAATTGTATCTTTATGGCAACGCTGGTTGTGGGGTATAATACACAATCATATCGATAGCTCATCACAACCCTCTACTCGTATCTGTCATGAACTTTATGCGGCAAAAATATTACAATATATGGATGGCTCAACATTGTTTTATTGACAGACCGTGCTCGCATTTAGCAAACAAAGAAACTAGTATTTTGTTAATTAAGGATTGCCTTTTATCGGCAACACGAACCTTGAACAAGTTTGTAAGAAATGAAGTGCGATATACATGGTTACTTGATGTGCTTGGTGTAACCCTTCGTTCTGTAGTTTTGCGTGATATGTTTGTTGTCTTTTAGTTGATACAGTTCATTCAACCGTGAGATACCTATTCCAGGTGTTCATGTACCAAGGAATAAGAATCTTAAGAGGACTACCCTAGGTAAAGATAGTTTTTCTTGCTTAAATCGAAGAGTTTACATTAAAGAACTTTTCGAGTCGTTTCGCAAGAAGAAGGCATTGATTTGATCCTGAACCTACCCGTGATAGTTCCACAAATAGTTGACCATAGAAGAAAACATTTTTTCCAAGAAGAAGTTCTGAAAATTTTTATCAGTGAAGATGATATGGAAAACGGGGCGGAACTTTGCTGGGCCACCACTATTCCTGCTGAGCAGTTAACATTTAACGGCTCAACTGATTTACTTTCTATAAATACGCTAAATTTAATTATCTCGGGACTATTATTCAATCATCAGGAGGTACATTTTTAAATGTTAGACTTTACTGAAAAGCCGATAAATCACTTGGGGATCGAATTTCAAAATTTTGTTTGAAGGAAGGGTTCGAACGGAAATCAAATAGATACCTGTATACAGCCTATATATCATATGCAATATTAGCGGTTAAGGTAAATAATTGCATAAACACAAAACAAAATAAATACCCGGGATGAGTTATTCCACCACACGATCTCATGTTTAAATTCTAAATAATTCTATATAGTTTAAATTCTACTATTTTCAATTACAAAAAAAAAACCTGCAATGTAGGATCTAACATCATTATATACTAATGGAATATATTAACTCGGCTCGTAGTTGCAATCAGTGTTATTAAATCGTGGGATTTCGCCCTTTTTAAATATAAAATAAATTATATATTTAAATTTAAAGTTTCTACGATTTAATTGCAAATTATTAGGTAATTTTGGATGTTTGACATTGATGTATGGGATAGGTAAACGTTAGTTCAATTATTGGACGTTGAACGAAAAAAGTTATATTCAACAAGAACTAAATGGGAAAGTGATGTAAATAAAAGTGATATTGAAAAATAACCCTTCCTAGTTTAGTAATTTTACTTTTATCTGAGAACGTGAAAAATTTAAAGTCAAGATTACTAACGTGGTCCGTTTTGAAAAAAAAAAATAGCTTCTGTGAAAATGTATTAATAACTTCTACAAAAGTTGTTTAAAAGATATCAGTTGAACATATTTTTATTTTTTTATAAGAAACAAGTTAAAGTAAATAAAATAAAAAAGGTTTTAACTAAGAAATATTCATTTTTATAAATATAGTTAACTTTTTTTGCTTTTATGGTTTCATAATAGCCTTTGATTTATATAATTATTTCATTAATTTAAGCAATGTCAAAGTTAAGAAATCATTCCGTTTTCACTTTGAGGAACACATCTTATCGTTAAGACCTGATGCACTACAGTTGCCTGAGCGTCCACAAAACGATTCGTGACACATTCCCCTATATTATTTTGGTAATATATTGATCTAAATATCGACTTTTGTGTATATTGAATATATAGAAAAACAGTGTTTCTCTTCAACGTATAGGGTTAACTTAAATCTTGTCCAATATAAAACAAATATTAGTTTTAATGCTTTATTGAACAAAAAAAGAACATACATTCACAGAAAAGTGTTTTATTGAAAAAAATAGATCTCTATAACCTTAAAACTGAAAGAAATAGAACAAACCGAATTTCAAAAAACGAAGGAGTGTCTCTAACTTAATAAGACTGCATACCTATCAAATATCCCGAAAATTGACCTTTTTGGTCAAATTGTCCGATAAAAAATAATAATCATAATATTGTTAAAAATCTAAAATATGTATGCTAAGGGTTAATTTAATGCGACTTACTTTTCGCTTTAAACAAATTTGGTTTTAACGTTAGATGTTTTTATAGAAAGTTTCGTGGAAAAAATAAGGAGGAAGGAAAAAAAACTGAAAATGTTATTTTCAGTTCCAGTTACAGGTCGCAAAAAAATATATTAAGACTTTGTTTTTGAAATAGGTAGTCAAATCTTTTTTTTAAACTTTAGTTGGCACTCTTTTGGCCTAGCCGTATTTTCTGTTTATTTAAAAAGATCTATTACCGGTCAGGTCAAGCGTTCTATATAAATAAAAATAAAAATAAAGCTAAGACTGAAATGCAGCTCTCAAAAATATGGAATTACTTAGTACAGCTTTTTACAATGGTGCCCTGTTTCCAAAAAATAATACTAACAATTTGAGTACAAATGGTGTGGACCAAAGTTTTCAGTTTTAAGCCTGTTTCGAATAACCACATGTTTCCCAATATTTTGCTTCTGTGTATTTGATTCCTTCTTATACGTACACAATAATACAATTTTATGAAAAATAAATAATGTAGCCACCTACCTAGTCATACCCAGGGACACTACTATTCATACCAAATCACCACAATCTAACACTTTATTTCAAAATCAAACATTGTACGAACTGTATGTATGGTTTTAATTTGAATTGGAAACATAACATTTCAGAAACAATTTTCAACTTGTCCAGCACATCAAACTATGTGTTCGATGTTGGGTTCAATTCCGAAATCCGAATGACAAGGAGCAGTCATTTCCATCCTTAATTAAAATACCAGAAAGGTTGTATCTGTGTAAATGTAACGAAAGGGGTGTTGAACAAATAAGCCGAATTTTTGCTACAAGAGGTTGTCCACGAATTCAAAAGATCTACTATAGTTTCTCAACTTTTAGGTTTATTAACTGTGGAACTTGTAGTAAAACTAGCTGTGTCTTGAGCGATTTCAAATTTGATTTGCATTGCAATTAGTATGGGTTATTACATCGGATTGAATGAAACAAATATACATTTAATAAGAATTTATGGGATAGACGAATACAATAATATTTGCTTAAGTAAATGAATGAAATTTACATTTATTTATGTGTTGAACATTGCTATGTATTTATTAGTCTGGACATACGTAACTTTTGATTCGTTTTGTCTATTGTGTAGCTTATGTAGTCAGGATAGCAAGTGGAATTCATATAAATATCTACGTGAACAAATAACGTAAAGCTTATGCAACTTCAGTGTTTCCACAATTTACCGATTGGTTTCCGCATGCTGATGTGAACATTGTTCGGGTGCAAACCAAGTATTGAGGAAAGCCCCGAAACTTCCACCAAGCGACGCTCTCAGCAACTGGTGATGTCTTCGCAAAGAATTTTACGGCAGTTATTTTCCAAATAACCTGCAATTGGTTCTCGAGTTAAAACGATCCACAACTGCTCGACGTTCTCATATTGAGCGATGAAGCCCATTTTTAAAGTGAATATACAAAATTGCAGATATGGGGTACCCAAAACTCAAAAATAATTTTTGAACATCAAATGCACTCACTCAGTATGGTGTGGAATAATCTCAGAAATGATCATTGGAACATTTTTTTTTTTTTGAAAACGACTAACAAGTTGCTGTGAATATGGATGACAATTAAAACTCATGATTGAAAGAATTTAAATTCCAAAAGTAGAGAACATAACAGAATTCTGGTTGCAACAAGATGGGACCACAGCTCACAGAGCTAGTCCAACTATGGCTCTCCTGAGGAATCGATTTTGTCCATCGGATAATATCGGATTTTTCTGATTTTAACCGCTCCAGATTTTTTTCTTTTGTTCTATCAAATAAGGTCAAAGCAAATGGGCACCGTCTTCCTTCACACTAAATGTTTTGTAGGTCGTAATGGGTAATTTTATACGGAAAAGTTCGTAGAACCTAATCTGGACGCTGGATTTGGGCTTAATTATTTTAAGCTTTTTCTTAAAAAGGCTTTGTAATTTTGAGCATGCAGATATTGTGAAATTGACGAATGGATCTTGACGTGTTGTTCCCAAATTGACCATCACTCCAAGAAGCCGCAGATCCATTAAGATGCACGGGCTGGTCCCAAACAACTTTCTCGTTCATTGGAAGTTTCGGCTTTTGAATGTTACTAGGTAAGTGCCTAAAAGCGAATAAAATGAACCTTATTCAAAATATAGGTAAAGTATGCAGTTCGTATTTTAAAATTGTTTTACAAATTGTGTGTTAATTTTGTTTGTTTTATTCCTTCACAGAACTAAAAAAGAAACATTTTCGAACAAACCCGCACTTTTACAACTTGGCAGCACTCACTTGTGGGATGAGACATACAAAAAAAAAAAAAAAAAACGAAGTTAATTTCGACATATTTATAAATAGGGTTCTGGTTCTGTAAAAGAGTGAATCGAATAAATCGTTTTTATTGGCTTTCACGTATTGAACTAAAAAGCCACTATCGTTCAATAAGTGAAACTGTCCTGGTGATTTCAATATTGCACACTGTGCTGTACGATATTAGGATCTCAATTTTCAAACCTTCACAAAAAACATTCGCTTGCAAAAATGAGGACATAAAAAACAAATTATTCATATGAAAATTTTTTTAAGTTTAAAATTTTTTTAGAACGAGAAAATTAACGAACATTATAATGACCTTTCAGTTTCATATTTAAAAAAAAATTAAGTAACGAAATATTTTCAAATATTTTATTTCAGTAAATGGATGTATTTATTTGTACAAGTTTGTATAACACTTCATATGCACGGCACGTGTTCGCAAATCCAAACATTGAAAGAGAAGACAATAGGCAAGTGGAAGACGAATTTAGAATCCACTTAGCCTTCTACTGCAGTCTCTCTATTAATTTTTTGTCACCATATTCGCTGGGCTCATTGGTTGCTATGCCGACCTACTGAGCGACAAGTCTTAGGTTAGATCTTCGAAAACTCACACAGATTTCATCATAAGGTTTTGTTTTCATCGCACTAACGATCGCGAATATCTGACAATCATCCGGGAGTATAATTGTCCTGAGAAAGCTAAACTCACCTATATAAACCTGCTGCACCAACTATTTATTGCACTATCGATTTCCAACAAGGATTTCAAAAGAAGTTACTTTTATTGGGTATTTGTTTTTCTGAATCTGTATTAGATAAATATCGGTATTATGTCTGATATCAAACGCAAATTTATAAGAGCGCTGAGTAAATTGATAAACGCAACAAAATAGTCACCTAATTGATAATAGATACATTTTAACTCAATGTACCTAAAAAAAACAAACTGATTTAAAATTCTAATAAAAACTAATAGATTTGTTTGTACAATTTTGCATTGATTAAAATTAAAAGCCTTACCAGAATAGCAAAGTTTATTTTTATTCCTATTCATAAAAAAAATTATGAAGGAATTTTTCAAGTTTTGTAATGAAATGTATAGATATCTTCAAATGCATGATTTCAATTCTATTAAATGATAGCCAAATTTCTGATAAATAGCCTCATCTGACAAGCCTGGGCATACAATTTTCATATCCGCCTTTCTGTCGAAGAATACTCAGCTAGGGGCCGGTCTGTTCACACTTCTCAGCTGGTCAAATCCTTGATTAGGTTATCATCGATTTGGTTTAACCAATGATTACAAATCAGTGATAACCAATGTGTGTTTGTTCACCGTTTTTTTCACTTCGGTCACCAAACCATTGATTTGTGACAAATCGTTCCATTTTTCCAGTTCATTTGTCAATTAAGTGATTAGACGAATCTATGGTTACATATTTTTTTCTGGTTCCTTGTGTTTTGTCTAGGTAATTTTTTAATGAATATATTTTCACTGTTGAATACATAAATGTCAAAATCAAATGATGCAGGATTTTTAAAAACCACAGGAATAATATCTTTTTGGTGTGAGACAATAAGCTAATAATTGAGAACAAAACTGAATCAGTACAACAACCAATAAAAATTGTTAGCCCATTATTGGGCCTCATCTCAATTTCGTCCACGAACGTCGCAATAATTTTCTCATTCTCGCAATATTTCCTCAATTTATGAGAACTGTCAAAGGACAATAATGTTGAAAGTAATCTTAATTCATCCGGCTGAAGTTGGGAAGCAGTCTGTCCCCTCACCTTCTATAGAATGGCGTGCAATGTATTGTAAACATATGTCAGTTGAAAACGTTAACTTAACCGAACAGATTTTATTGGTCAGGGGCCTTCGCTCCATCTTGCGTTACATATAAGTTTATTTATTTTGTTCTTTGTATTTTTTCCGCACAAGATTGCCCGCAATATTCTACAAAAAGTTGTTGTGAAGCAGATACGTCAAAACTAATACTTACGAAGTCGTTACAAAATCTTGAATAAACGAAATTCTACAAAATCATTGGTTAAATCTCGTTAACCGCGCAAAATTTGCTGGCTATCAATATATTGGGTTAACTAACCAAACCGTAGATTCTCTGGTTAATATTTTGCTGAAAAAACACATTCGATGATTACCAGCTGGAATAAACGATGATTAAAGAAACCTAGATTGAACAAACCGGCCCTCGATCTTGTAAATTTTTAGTTCGTTCGGGGTTTTATTTTTTTCTTAACGTTCGGATTAGTGTTAAGTTTTCAGTGATAGGAAACTCAGCAAACTCAGCTAAATCAACGTTAGTTTATAGTTATTAGCCATACCGACTTTAAGTCATTTTTAACTATGAAAACAATTAAACGAAGTACGAAGTGGGGTAATTTGGTACCCCTTACCTTGTATTACCAAGTTATTAAGAAATTATTAAGCGGAATATAGGCAGAGGCATGGTCGGGGGTGACCCAAAGTCCCCCAATCGGTACTCTAAAGGTTAAAATAAATTTTCTGCGACTTTTTCTTGATGACTAGGTATTAAAGTTATTAAAAGAACGAGTAGGCATATTATTTCTTTGAATGGAATTTTGTTTACTTTAATTGTATAAACTTAAATAAAAGTGTGCAAATGGGAAAAACATATTTGCTTCCAAACATTATAGGACTGGTTAATATAATATGGGTACCTACATACTCCGCAATATATCTGTTTCACATCGTCCAAAGTTCTACCATAATATGTAAATAACAACATATAATATATATATAGCTTTAAAGCCAACTCATGTTGAGGAAGATTCAGCAGCTACTATTTCCAGGTTCTTAAATATATTTTTAATTCACTTTTCTAACCTAGCCTAACTTCCCACTGGATATTCGTAAATGTAAGTATGCGACCTCTGCTCAAACAAAATCGTTACGTCCTGCTCCCGATCTGGTAGTTTTTGATTTTAGATTTACAGTTACTTGTCGAAAATGGCTAGTCTATACAGTTTTTTTTTTCCACACAGAATACAACACTTAAGTTAAAGTCACAGAAAATCATGGAACATTTGCCGTACTATGGCAAAGACTTCGTAGTGAGCATAAAGCATTAAATAGACCGTCAGCTCCCGCGCACCTACCCGATTCACCCCGCAAATTTTGAAAAGAAAATTCTCTCTTAAATTTCCTATCTGTGAATGCGTGTGAAGCAGCAAAAAAAAGAAATTCTAAATGGCGAGAGGTGTAATAAAATACTGACACTCAGCAGTGTTCCTGCATGTCTCATATCTCTACCTTTTTGTGGGAATTTAAATTTTTGAAAAACTTTCCTGCGTAAGAGGAAAAAATGTCTTAATTGTTGGACTATCAATAATCTGGCAGAAAAACAGTCGAACAACATTTCACTATGAATATCAACGCACTAAAAGTACATAAAAAAGAGATTTGCCTTAAGCAAAAATTTCTATTATCAAAAAATTATCATTATAATGTTAGTAAACTGCGATTTTTATACTGAAGATTAATTTAATATGATTTTCTCTCCGAACAATAAAAATTTTACTTTTAAAAGTATGTTTTTCCATAAACAAAACTAGGGGAATTTGAGTTTAGTGAAAAGGGAAAAATAAACACGCTTCGTATGAAAAATAAAGAGAGAGTGCTGAGAACACTGACTGAGAGTTCGTGTATTTGGTGAGTTTCTGTCAGCTGGTGGATGCGTTCTGAGAGTTTAAGTTCGTTGTTTTATTTCACCACGAAAACATGTAGATGTTCTACAAAATGTATAATAGCGAATGTACTTAATCAACATAAATAAACAAATGAATGTGTGAAATAAAATAAGATATTTTTGTTCCTGTTGTGTCTGTTTTCGTTTGCTGTTTTTGGCGAAAAATTATTTCACCGTGAATGTCCACAGAAAAACGGCAAAGAATTTATAGAGAAGAATTGATTACGACTATTAAGATTTGAAATAGTATGAGTTTTTAGTTATAATCTTTTCATGAAGATTCCGTTTATTAAAAAAAAAAAAATTTATTAGAAAATTTGGAACAATTGACACAATTAATGAAATTACATTTGAAATCAATTGCGTCAGCCGAGAATATAAATAATGTTCATTTATAATAAAAATAAAAAATCAAACAGACACACAATCAACGACAATTTTTTTTCCTTAAAATGTACGGGAAAGAACGAAACTCAAAATGTATTTAAGCAAAATTGGAAATAAACATGTTAACTGGTTTGTACCCTGATATGTCTCACGCATGTAAGTTTTACTGCTTACAATTTTCTTTTAATTCATACGATTCATAATCATTAGTAATCCTAATCAGATATTTTTTATATTAATAAGCGTTTTTTTTTATTTTTGTCAATGATTCATATAGTTTATCGATTTCCATTGTTTACAACAAAAATGTAAACATCCCGTAATATAAAGATTATCTAGTAAAATGAAAGAAATCCCAATATGTATACCTATGCGTTTTAATATAATTTGGTACTAAATCCACTACACCATACCCACCGTTTTCTTAACACGTCCCGATAACGGGCAGTTATTCGAATTATTTGAATTTATTTCAATGTTACCACAGAATGAACTGTCAGGCATCTGTCAGGTTCCTATGTGCGAGGGTATGTGTGCGGCTAATCTACTTTAACATGGCACACATACTTTGCCACATAGAAACACGGAAAACAGCTTGTAGGCAAATTCTCTTAAGTTGTAAGAGCTGACGGTCTATTTAATACTTAGTTTATGTGAGCTTCAGAATACCGCACAACTTACATTTAAAAAATTCATCAAGAGACACAAAAAACTGTTTAGCGAAGGTCTTTCATGGAGTTAGGTGGTCGAAAAACGAAAAAACGAGTCCGAACCGCTAACAAAATCGTGCGGCAAAATAAATACTTCGAAAATGCGTCCAAAATCACATCAAGGAACGAATCTGAAAATGTCGATAAGCTCAACCAAAAACCACATCCAAAAAAACGTTGAAACACGCCTTTAAAAGAACCTAAAATAATTGAAGGATGTGTTGTTATGGATTTCCAGTAATAGGGCCCATACACTACACATGCCTGCATGCACAAGCACAAAAATGCGCAAACACTCTTTCCCATACACTACGCATGCAAACTGTACAACATTCAGTCGTGTATTCACCGCTAAACAGAAAACTTTAATAAATATCAAGCTCAAATCGGCAATTTTGATTTCTTTATGTAGCACACACACCACACATGCTTGCATGCACAAACAAGAAAATATCAAAAATGTTTGATATTGATCATGCCGCTTGCAAAAACATACAGTTCAAACCATACACTGGCAGTTTGCTTGCGCAAGCACTGTATTGTATTGTATTTATATTGTATAATTGTCTCTGGGCATGTGTACTGGGTAGTGTATGGGCCCTATAAGGAATGACGCTTTGCTAATATTCATGCATGACTCATAACAATGCCCAGGGGCACCAACTTTTAAATTAAGTTTATGAAGTGGCATTCCTGAACCTATGAAATTACGTACCTGTTTTAAATTCCATCTTCCTAGAATAGATAGACAATTACTTAAAGAGGAAAAACTGGTTATTATAAGTGGGATTCCTTAATATTTTACAGTTCTTGCAAAGGTAATTTGAATAATTGTTATGTAAACTTGTCATACTGATAGAAATCTGTCACTGGTCTGAGCCTAGGTTCTCACAACCGTTCGTTGTGTGAGTTTCATTTTTGGGACGAATGGAAGGGATCTACTATTTTATGCCGAGTCCATACGGCTAATTCAGGAGCTCAGACAGACGCTCGCGAGAGGTGTCACAGTGGGAAAAAAGATGAACCCAAGTAACAATTTTACTTCGGTAAGGTTCAGATTTGTAATTTCTGTAGGCAACAGCTTCGATAGAGCTTCTATAGTCTTTGTTAAACGAAGTTGATCTATTTCGAAGCAATTGTTTCGATAATAACTTCAGTAAGTCCTTTACGAAGCATATACACAGGCTTTACAGAGGGATATGAAATTAAGCTTCGATAAGATCTCTATTAGACATCTGAAAATGTGTCTGGAGATGTGTGGAAAGTGAATTGCTTCGATGAATTGCATTATAGAAGCAATGAACTGTCATGCAGTCAACCGCTTGCGATTGGAAGCTGTACAGAAGCACTTACTCGTACTTCCTCCTAACTTACATAATATGGAGGCTTTATAGAGGTAAAAATTAATTTCATATGAAATAAAGAAACCATAATTAATGAATCGGGGAAAAATGACAAAAAATTAAACACTTTTAGCACAGTGAAAAATATGTCAATAATGTGATTCTAAATAAACACTTTTCACTCATAAATAAATTAGGTAATACTAAATGTCTTGCTTACAACTTCGGCCGAGTAAGCTGCAAGTTTATTGCAAATAAATAATAAATAATATTGTAAAATATAAATTATAAAGAGTACGCAAATACCATGAAAATTGCAAAAAGTCGTTGGGATAACATTTCATAATAGGAAAAAAAAAATAAAAGAATAAGAAAATGAAAAATTTGTTTTTCTTGTTCATTTTGGAGCCTCTATAAAGCTTCCATAAAGTTTCGGTAAGGTCTATCCAAGCTGTTCAGGAAGTCTTAAATAAGTAAATACTTGCATTAAAGTGTGCCAAATGCGTTTCCTTTAAACCTTATGCAGTTAATATTGCGGGAGGTGAAATAGCTTCGATAGCACCTTGCCGAAGTCAAATTGTTACTTGGGGAAATTTAGGTATTTTTTTCGGGAATCGAACCTGGGACCCCGGTCTGAGCCAACCAGCGATAAAAGGCGTCACTATACTACAGATATCGGATGAAGTGAAGTACCTTAGAGTTATCCTGAATAAGAAACCTCTTTGGGCAAAGCGCTTTCATTTCTTTGGCACCTTAAAGGTGCTTTTGGCAAGACATACAGCCCTTGATACTCTTAGTCTTAATTTTGATGTAGTCGAATCTTTCATTGACTCTTGTATGGATTCCAGGTTACACTGGGATTGCGGGAAATAAGATCTTCGCTGATTGAGCCTTCCAGGGTCCTCGGTCAGATCCACCATTGACCATTGGGTCTCTCTCGAACACAATTGTGTGTGGCACGGTTCCCCAGGATGAGGGCAGAGTTAATGTATGCTCCCGAACTTCTAAAGGAAATCAGTGGCATTCTTGCTGCCCCTCAGCAGAAAAGACAGCAGAAAAACTAATTGGCGGTCTTATGTGAAACTTTTATTTTGGCAAAGTATCTTAATGCTGGCGCTGGGCTTAAGTGAGACCACTGTGTGCAACGGTTGTGGAGAGAGCGAGATACCTCGGATCACTTGATTTGCTATTGTCCTGCCTTTTCTCGGATCAGATGCCGATCTTCGGTGGTGAGTACTGATACTATAAGGTTTTCATCACTGAAGTGTATTTTCTTAGCTTTCTAACAAAATTATGGAAATTCTGGTATGGGGTGATACTGGATTTGCTTCCTGGTAGTACAATGGACCCGTTGTATCTGAGTGTTCTAGTGGAGTGTTTCCTGACCCCACAAAAAAAGAAACAGAAATCTCAGCCGCCGTTATCTCTGGCATTTAAGGAAATGTTTTTGCTTGAAAGGCATGATGTGTTGCTGGTGTCCCGTATGTATAAGCTAGAAAACTTTTAACGTCAAAAGCCCCTTTAAGTACATAGAAGTAGCATAAAGTGACCATTCGTCCCACATTACGTGGGACAGTCCCACATTTACATGAACTGTCCCACATCGAAAATTGTCCCACAAAATGTCCCACAAAATTAGAAGATGTCCCACACTGTCCCACCAAATTGAGCTTCAATTTTTCGATCGTTTATTTTATAAATTATCATACTAGTTTAACTGAACGCTACCAACATTTAAAAAAATTAGATGCAGGAACATAACGACTGAGCTGAATGCACTCATAGTTTTCACAGCTGATTGCCACTGTCAATAAAGCGAAATTTGCATTTGGAATACAAGAACCGAATAGAAAACAAGGTAAGTTGTGATGTTATTAATTCTGTCTTAAATCTATTTCTTTTTTTAACTCTACGTTTACAGTTCAGTTATGGTAGACAGAAAGCGAGTGTGCAAGTTTACAAAGGAAATCGAGGCAGATTATCCTTTCATAAAAAACACAAAAAGAAATGACTCCACGGCGTTTTGTTCAATTTGCAGCAGCAACTTCGCCATGACTAGTGGCCGGTATGATATAAAACGACAATTGGATTCTGATAAACACAAGAAGACATTGCAGTCCTTTGCAGGATGTAGCAATTTGGTAAATTGTTTCAAGCCCGGCCGAAATGGTTTCTATTGAGAAGAATGTAGCCTTGGCAGAAGCAGTTTTTACGTTTCATACTATAAACCATCATCAAAGTTTTCGTTCGATGGACTGTACTTCTAAGGTTATCCGCACACTTTTTCAAAGCAAGTTTTTTTTGTGCAAGAACTAAATCGGAAGCTATCGTTAAAAATGTACTTATGCCACACGTCTTAGAAAAATTAACAAATAGCCTAATGAAAACTAATTTTAATGTTGTTTATACAGACGCTTCTAACCACAAAGATAAAAAAATGTTTCCGATAGTAGTCAGATTTTTCGATGAACTAAAGGGGGTACAAGTTAAATTGCTTGAATTTTCTACCTTGCACGGAGAGACTTCTGAACTAATATCGGACTACCTTTACACGACTCTACGAAGCCATAATATCGACAGCAAATTGGTAGCTCTCTGCGCCGATAATACGAATACAAATTTTGGCGGCGCTCAACGCAAAGGTACAAAAAATGTTCTGGCCAAAATAAACGCAAGGCTTTCTCAGGATGTAATAGGTATTGGCTGCGCTACACATATTGTCAACAATGCTATATGAACTGCAGCTGATCTTATGCCCCTCGACATTGAGTCTATAATAAAAAAGATCTATAGTTATTTTTATATTTTCACGGTGCGGGTGGAAGAACTAAAAATATTTTGCAATGAAGTAGATGTTGAATACAAAAGATTGTTGGGGTACTCTGAAACACGTTGGCTTGCGTTAATGCCAGCTATTGAAAGGATTTTACAAATGTATTTACCTCTTAAATCGTATTTCCTTTTAATAGAGAAGTACCCACTAGCAATAAAATCATTTTTCGAAAACGAGGCATCTGAACTCTGGTTGAAATTTCTGCATAACATGGCGTCTATATTCCACGGCACTATAAAATCAATAGAGCAGGAAAACCTAAATGTAATGGAAGTTGCCGAAATTTTCAAAAACTTAAAAAATAAGCTTCAAGAACGAATCGCTTCTGAATATTTGCCAATAGTGCTTAAAGATGATTTAAGTAAATTGGAAGAAGCGGGTCATATACATAAAAAATGGTTCCTAACGCATGTACTTAATTTTTACAGCACATCTTTTAAATATATAGATCTTTGGACTGAACAGTTCAGTGATGCAAGTCAGTTTAATTGGGTGTTACTTAAATCAGCAATTGTTTGGGATGAAGTTCAACAAAATTTTAGTTATTTAAATACACATTTTCCAAATCATAAAATTAATGAAAATGATTTGTTTGATGAAATATCATGCATAAAGAAATATGCAACTGCTAATAAATTACAGAACTGGAATGATGAAAAAATATCAGCTGATATAAGATGGGTGGAAATTTTCTCGCACTTAAAAAACTGCAATATTCCCTACCAAAACTCCAAAAAGTTTGTTGAGTATACCCTCTGTTTGCCGGGGACTAATGCGTCGACGGAAAGAATATTCTCAGTTGTGAATAAATTGTAGACGGTGGAGAAGTCACAACTCTCTGTCGAAACAATTAAAGCAATATTGACTGTGAGATCGAGCTATTCAAGCTGCGAAAATTTCTTGGAAGATGTGTCACAAAACAATAGCTTATTGAAAAAATGCATTCTTCAGAGAAGTATGTGTGAATAATTTATTAATATGTAAAATATATTTTTTTTTTGTTTTTTTTTTGTAAAAAAGTAAAATATAGTCATTTTTTTGTAACTCGTTTTTTGTTTAACTGAACTGTTTTTTTTCTTTTGTAAGCTAGCTGTTTTTTAATAGTTATTAAGACTTTGTTCCTGTTTTTTTTGTTTAAAATATGTGTTTTTCTTTCTATCCCGCAACTTCTTTTAATAAAATTGAAATTGTCCCACATTTAAAAAAAAAAAATGTGTATTATTTTTGGGTGAATTTCTTTACTTTGTCCCACATTTTGACTTTTTGGATCTGGACTTTAAAGTAGCAATAAAATTTGTATTCATCTCCTAAAAATCGGAAAAAATGTTGCCTCGTATCTTTTTAAAACAACGTTGGCAGGTTTATCTATCAATAATTATTATGAATCACTGCTAAAATCTAAAAACATTTCATGAATTCTTGTCGTTGTTAGAAGTAATTAAAATCTCAACCAAAGTACAGGGTGGGCCAAATACAAAAATTATTTTTTTTATGTAAATGGTTTTCCAATAAGAGGTGTTATTGTGAATGACCCGCTATTTCGGTAGCTGTCCTTTTGAAGCTTTTATTCTTTGATATTTGACAAGTAAAAACTACGCCATTACTAAAAATGGAACGATACACGCTTCAACAACGCAGTGAAATTATTAAAATTCACTACAAAAATGGTGAAAATCTTGCAGTCACAGTTCGCAAAACTAAAGCTTTTTTTAGTCGTCGATGATTAATGATTTTTTATGGTGGGAGTGGGATGGTATTGATCTGGACAACGTTTACTTTCAACAAGCCGGCGCTACGTGCCATACAAGCAACGAAACCATTGATCATTTACGGGAAAAGTTTCCGGACCGTGTTATCTCTCTAAGAGGTGATCACAATTGGCCAGCGAGATCTTGCGACTTATTCCTTTGGGACCACGTGAAAGATAAGGTCTACGCCAACAGTCGATTCAAGACCTCAAAGATAAAATTCGTGAGGCTATCGAGGATATAGGGCAGCCATTTTGCGATTTGGTTATGGAAAATTTCATGAATGCGTGCTCGTGGTAGCCATTTGGCTGATGTTGTCTTTCATTATTAACGGCATACCTTCCTCTTTATTATGAAATAAACATCCGATCATTTATCTCAAAAAATGACATTTTTCTTTGAATACCAAAATAACACCTCTTATTATATTATATTATGTCTTTATTAATAAGTGCAAACACTCCCATTAATTATGGAACACAACGTCGTTCAAGTGTCTGCCTCGGCTGGACTCGCAGAAGCGCATTCTGTCAGTCCAATTTTCCAAGACCTTGTTGATGGTTTCGGGCTGTAGCTCACGGATTGCTTGGATGATATAGGCCTTAAGTTGGCATAACATCGGTCCTTCACGGATCCCCCGAAAAAAAAGGCCAAAAGAGTCAAATCGCAGCTCCGAGGCGGCCAATACGGCTCTTAGCATGATTTGGAAATTTGGTGCGCAAAAGATCGATTATGGCATGAGCTGTGTGGCATTAAGCGCCATTCATGAACCAGAGGTCGTCAAAATCCATGTCTTTAATTTCAGTAAAAAAAAAAGTCGGTTAACATGGCTCTGTAACGCCCACCGTTGACCGAAACCTTGTTCCCAGGCTCATTTCCGAAGAAAAATGGTCCGATGATGCCACCACTCCACAGCCACATTCTAGCACCGTACGACGACGGGGAAAATGAGTGTTGTCCACTAGCATACCAGTTTTACGAACTTTTTGCCAACTTGCGTACCTACAGCAGGCGCGGTCGGTGCTTCATTTCGGCCAAAACTTCTTTGCATGGGCTATACAGCACTCACTTCGGAAATAAGTTTTCAATATTTCCCAAAGTTGTTCAAGCGTAAAGCGACTCATTTCGATCCGCAGAGGTATGATACTGTATACTGACTTTCTGTGAAGATTTCGAGTGGAAAACAGCTGTCAGTGTCAAAGCAACCTATGATTTAGGAAGAAACCAATAGATGTTCCACTTTACTTTACTTAACTTGTTCTCACTGCATCACCGGTAATCCATTCGAATTGAGTTTACATCACCAATTTTCAAAATTAAACAGTAAAATAGTTTTTTTATAATAACGTTTAATAGCCAAATAAATAATAATTTCTATTAAAAAAATCGTTCATAGGCTGCGAACATATTGCATTTATACGTTAATACAAATACAAAATATATATTTTTTTAATTACATACTGTATTTATTACACATTCATTCATAAGCACAATAACAAAAAATGTATATAAATATGCACTAATACTGCTTACAGAAATGTGCTTAAATAATATCATTTTATAATTAAGGAATAGTTACAGTGTAAAAAAAAGTTAAAGCGCTGGTATGTCTTGCGTTGCATCTGCATAATATCAAGTTCTCAAACCCTTTGTCCATTTGTGTTGATTGATTACATGCCACCACTACCGCAGTATTGTTGTTTCTGCGCACGAAAACTGACTCTGAAAAAAAAATTTTACCGATTATTTGTATAAAAATGCTTCTAAGTTTATATATACGAAACTTATTCTACAAGAATATTTATACAAAAGATCGTTCTTTAAGGTTCAATAGGTCTTATGCGCTCTCCATACCTACCTACTGCTCGCCAAACAATAACGAATCGGTCAGGTTCTTATATAATTTAACCGACAGGGATGACGGGACACAAACTAACCATCCAACCGCTGAAGCTATTATTCTCCTTGACTTTAGCGTCAAAAATATGTTTATTTCGGTGGACCATTTAAATTGCATCTGGGCGCAGTGGTCCTGCGGTTAGTGTGATGTAATATTAATCGAGTCTCGGAGTCTTTGGTGCTTGGTAGATCCGGGACTGTTAGAGACATGAGAACCTTATATATCACAGTGATGAGTAATGGCCTGTCGTCGTAGGCTAAAAAATTGCTTGCGGGTAGGAATGGTAAAATATTCCTGACTAATGGAAGCCATTTTATATGTATAAATTACGCTGCTCATGTACTTAACCTTACCAACAAGTTGACAGCAAAAGTTTTGCTCTTTCCAGTTTTAAGCGTTGCTATTTTTACATGCGGACTTTGCAAAAAAATGCAAACCATGACTTAAAGTCCAGTATCAATATAGGCAACATCTTAAGTTAGTGATTCATCAATCAGTTATACACGAAATAGATAAATATTTGTGCGTTTATCACTTCCGGGAGCCATTTTGTTTTATAGGAAAGCGAACTTTTGTTAGCCATCGCCATAAAAATATCAACATGCTAAACTTTCCCATAATTCCTACCACGTAAACAGGATGGCCGACCACAATACGTGTCACTTATTTTTGCGTGTTAGGTAATGATGTCCCTATCGGTGAAACAGATTTTTAATATTGGGCATCCATTTAAACTTCCGTGTTAGGAATGTGTGATGTTATGTTGAAATACAGCATTAATTTATTTGAATTTCTTAGTTTTTCTCTCTCGCATATTTTGCATCAAATTGCATCCGCGTGATCAGCTTGACCGATGTGCGACAAAAGTTGCAATTTGGCACTTTTTTCGAGAGCCTGCCACAATTGTTTGAGAAGGCGCTTAACAAATTTTTCAAATGCTGTTATATCCAAATAAAAACCTTTTAAATGTAACGCAGCTGCCGATAACAATACTATTATAGTGTTTAGCGAACCGAATCTTTTTAAATATCGTTAAAAAATTCTAATTAAGCTATTCTGCTTCGGAATAAATGCGATAGGAAAAAACAAAGGGAATTATTTTTTTGCCCGGAAAAACTCTCTTTTCTGATTTATTGGATTTATTTCGATAAAGATTGTGTGATTCTTAAAATGTTTCTGTTTGGTTTTGCATTTAAAAAAAATGTATGCATTTGTGCAAACATACTCGAAGTTGAATATGGTCGTTAATTAGAATTTTTCAAGTTGGAATTGAGATATTAAAAATGAGCGACACCGATAATATTTAAGATTCATTCTTGGAAACCTTTTTCCATGATTTTCTTCCACATCTCAATTGTTTGCCTGCTTCTGCAAATCTTTACTCAAAAGGTAAAATCTCTCAAGTCGATTTTTCACATTTTTCAAGAGAAAAAACTACTTTGAGTAGAAGGCTGCAATTTACTTCAGAATTAAGGCGTTATTCCAAATGCAATGTTTTTACTTCATGGAGTTAAGTCACTGTAATTTTATTTTTAATGCACACTTTCAACAGCAACGCAAAAACCATAAAAATCTCGTCGCAAGATATTTTATTATGACTTTAAATTACATTTGCAAATCCGCTCTTCGTTTTACAGATCTACTGAAGTGACTGTATATTTTCAGTATCACGCTTTCTATGTCCACTTTCAATTAATCGGTAGTGTTAACTTTACTTAGCAGAGTTGTGGAGAATATGGACCATGGACGGGACACCAAGCATTGATTATTTTGTGAATTGCAGTTTGCAGCTAACAAAGATGTATAAATGGCATGAACATCCGCCCGGCGTATCGATTATAAAAAAACAATAGAGACAAATTTTGAAATACGGGCTACTTAAAATAGTACCTGAAATACGGGACGTCTCTCAACCCTATAGTTATATCGCCCACAGTCTCGGAGTTCACCCTTTTTCGCTAGTTTTATTTCACAATCAGAAACAAAGATTTGTAAGGTAATAATTCAATTATGCCTGTCCAGTTTTTCTGATTAACTCTTCACTCTTCCCGAATTGATAAAACGTTTGTCTTGGCGATTCCTTAATAGGTATACCAATTTTCTTCCCTCACCAAAAACCGACCCATTACACTCACGCCTTTCTTTCTATGGTCTGCTGCACGATGATATATCGCCAGCTTATGAAGTGATTTCAATTACGAAAACTCCCTAAAGACCAGCAGAACGGATTTGTAGCAGCAGGTCTACTGGTTATTTGTTGGCTTATCTTCCCGAGAAGTAAAAACATCCATCACAACAAGGCAACCGAGACTTATCGGAGGCATTTGACATAGAAAATTCGTGCTTACGGAATTGATTTTATTTTTAATGCACTCTTGTTCAATGGACTGTAAAATACCTTTCTATAGCTTTCGATTCAAGTAGTTTTGGATAGTCTCAAGACTCCAATTCAACATATAAATGTTTTTTTGTTTTATTTTTCGATACTATTTCTCATTAATTATATCTTGCTGTCACTTCTAATCCAATACACTCCTTAGTTGATGATAATATAACCAGTTTTTCATATTCGTTTCATAATTAACGTAAATGCTCGTAACTAAGTATTTATCAAACATATTGATTTCCAAACGTAAGAGCAACATTAAGTGGAATACAACGTAAGGAGTGGGATTTAATGCTTCCAAAACGCAATTCTGCGTAACTTAATCAATGTGAAAACTGAACAGAGCCGAAAGACTTTTTATTCTATCTGTATGTATTATTAAGGACAGACTACTTCGAAACACAAACATATTTAAAGTCTCCAAAAATCCAATATATACAATACATAGATGCTACAAGTATCCATTGAGCTCTAATTGGGAAATTTATCTGACCCAGGCTTGAGTACGTACAGTGCTAATATCTGGTCAGGTGCACCAAAAACTACATAGCACCACCCAACCAGATAGAATTTTAAAGTCTGCTGTAAAATGTATACGTTATAAAATCGTAGTCGAATCAGTTGACCCACTTAAATCGAATACGTTTGTCTTGCCTTTCCAATCTGATCTGATGACATAGCTTAGCTAACTACATTCCACCTCTTCAAAAAGTCTTAAAGGATATGTTTTTTTTTTTTAAAGAATGTTCCTAACAGTTTTCTACTTACGTGATTTAGTAAGTTTCATTTCGCCTTAATAATTAACATTTTTTACACTGAGTTTTAATTTTTTGTAGGTCACATGGAAAATTTTGTATGGAAAATTCACCACTGTGATTATAAGTACCGTATAAAAATCATCAAAATCCGATTTGCGCATATTGAGATACACTCGACCTTTACAAATACTATAGTTAAGCTATATTAGAGTAGTGTTTCTTGCTCAGGGGCTCAAAAAAGCTAATAGCTTGGACCTAGACCAATGTTGGTCTAACTAGGTACATACAAATAACTAGGTTATATGACAATTCAACGACATAAGCGCGTATTATCGTTAGTAATAAGTGTTTTAGTAGTTATCTGTCTAGTTTGCACGGATGGCCTTACCGTTTGCATAGAGTTGGTTCGGATCTTTCTCCTTGTGCTAATATACGTTGTAGAGGTGTTGACACGCTGAAGTTGAAATGTATAGTCGCCTAAGAAATAAATAAAGAAAACAAATTCATTTCGATTAATTATTTAAAACGTCTCGTGATAATTTTATGAATTTTATTTATTACCATGACCTTCGATGCTTCGCTCACATCCGCGTTGGTATCTTCTCATGCAACAGCATCTTCGAAGTCCAGGAACTTTGTATATTATCTGCAGGAACCCGCCTCTAAATCTAGCATTCATATAGCAATAGATAATCGGGTTGTAGCAGCTATGCGACATGGCTAGCCAATGGAATGCAAACCAGAAGTATGGAAGTGGGGTCCATTCCGCGAGGCTTTCATCGTTTAAGAGAAGCTGCTAGCAAATAGTTGTGGGAATAAATTAAAATAAAATAAAGCAAAGTAATAATAATATCTTACAAGTATATTGAATGGAAGCCAACAAATAGTAAAAACAATTACCACCGTCACCATCATTTTTATCATCTGAAAAGGGAAAGAAAATAATAATTTTTATAGTTCTCATTCAAAATAAGCATAGTACGAGGTTAAAGTTTCCTATAAGTAGGCTACCTTTACCTGTTTGCATTTACATAGGAATAGGTATTTATTTATTCAAGAGAACAAACAACCTATGGTTTATTAATTACAATATTCTGTTTATAGGAAGATTGGTATAATAATTCTCTTTATAGGAAGTCAATGACATAATAATGACAGTAACACACATAGTTTATGTTATATGTTCCTATTGTTTCAGTTTTTTATTAGAATTTGACCGTATAGTTAAGAAAGGGTGATGAATAATGAATATTTAAACGTATTCGCCCAACAATACAGTCTCAAGGATATGAATGCATAGCATATGGAATGTTTTTATTTTCTTAATTATATTGATATGAATTCTTATTATTCTCTCGGATTTATACTTGTGGTATGCAAAGTTATCTGATTTGACCACAGGTTGTTCAATTCAGGGTGTTGATGCATATGCATACGTACTATAAAATAATTTTAGTTGTTAAAAAGCCTGCCCAATACATGGGCTTTATTAGCCTACCTACCGACATTTATATGTACAAGGTTCTATATTTTTGGCATTCGTAGGAATGAAAAATTTATCAAACTTTGAAAGCCGCTATTCAACAGTTCTAATATTACCTTCGGTGACAGAAAAACTCATAAAATTGAATTTCACAAATCCGTCATAATTTCACATGTGGCTTGTATTAGTCGGTGAGCCAGAACATTGTTGCGAATAATTTTAAATTTTTGGTTTAGGTCCATAGATCATGAAACTTGAGCTCTGTTTAGTCATCTCTGTCGCTTTAGCGGTTATGACCTCGCAAAGTTGGAAAAAAAGAAATGAAAAAACCAAGTCATTTCGTCCCATCTGATATTTTGTAGGATGCATGTCTTTGAAATGGTATTATGGTATAATTGCCAGAGCGATTTGTTGGTCACAAAGGGTTGGCAGAGCGACACAAACATGCAACAAAAAGTGGATTTCTATAAATTTGTCACAATATTCAATGCACCCTGAGTAACCTCAATCAATAACTGACAGAGCGATATTTCAATCGTAAGATCCTACCAGAGCAAATTCAACCTAACCTACTCCTACGCATCTTCCAAAATGAAAAGTTAAGACAAAAATAACTGCATCGTCTGAAATGAGAGTTCAGAGTTCAGTATCGTTTTTTAATATTCACTTTTAACCCTTATAAGTCTCTTACATGATACTTATGCAAGTTGGATTTTCTCAAACACGACTGTACTTTAGATAGCGACTAAACTTTCATACCAGAAGATAGAAGTTCATCTAATTCACTTAAAGGGACATCACTTTACGCCCCTAAAGCTAAATAAGTAAAGCAGGACAGATTTTAAAAGATAGTTTTGGAACGTGCCTAAAAAAACCTCAAAAATTCAGAAAAATATATGTTTCCAATGCTGCCGTCTAAAACTTGTGGATTGTAGCAAATGCTACTTCAAGAGCCATTGACACTTTTCTTGTAAAAACCGAAGAGAATGCAGTTTAATTAGGTAAGTTTAGGAAAAGGTTTTCAAAGGAGTACAACGTGTCGTTTTTCAAACCCAAGAAAGATCAGTCTGCGGTTTGTTTAAAATAGATACTTTTCCGCACAAAATTATTGAGCACACAAGAACTGGGAGCTAGATTAATTCCAAACGAATTTCATGAATTGTACAGATCACTTCATGTATCCACTCTTCCATTAAGACAGAAATTGAAAGTAGCAACCATAGACAAACCATACTGAGACCCCCAACTCACAAGTCACAATCCTCTTGCCGCTGGGCCCCTCATTTTTTTTTCAAATTCGCCATTTTGTATTCCTATCGGTGTTATGTCAAAAAGGAATCAGTGTGACATGCAAAAACACTCAAAAACTACAAAAATAAATGCTGCCAACCGCAGCAACCGTGGGGAAATGTGAAAGAGTTCGGGAATTCCACATTTTCATATTACTGAATGCCATTGGTTAGTTATTATAAATTGTTAAAAGGCGAATAATTTGATTTGGTTGGCTAGTAAAATTATCTAAAATATATGTTTTATCCAGATCATATTAGGACAAACATGGTTGTGTATTTACCTCTTTTCGACATCATTAAGATCCATTTATTGTGTGAATTTGTTTTTAATAACTGAAGAAAACTTGCTCAAAATATTTTTATTTTCATGCAACCATTCTGTATTGACAATTCTTCATAAATATTTTAAGCAAATGTACACTTATTCCTAAAAAGAATACTATCCACACGCGCTTATAGCAATTCTTCAGGACTTTAAGGTAATATTTAGAAGTTGATCTTAGTGATTATAATGACATCGAAATCTGCTGCAGCCATTTTGACCTGAAACTCACCCCTAAAATTTACATCGTCTGTATCTATATTCTACCTAGTGCGAAATTAGATATTGTAACTAGGTACATTGACGCTATTCGCTTCATTATTAACCTATTATCTTCAACGGATGCAAATTACATCTTTGGTGATTTCAATCAACCCAATATTCAATGGACATCGGGTGATTTGGACTGCACTTATCCCACCCCCGCCAACTCTTTATCCGCAATTGGTGCTTTGATTGTTGATACGGTGCACTCACTTCGTCTACTCCAGGTGAATCAAATCAAAAATATCATGGATCGTACTTTGGACCTCAATTTTACCAACAAAAGCGACGAAACTCTTGTGTCCAGGAGTCTCACTTCCCTAGTTCCGGAACACTCATATCATCCTTCTTTAAATCTTTTTTGTAAATTGAATTTTTATGAATTTTATTTGTGAATCCTTCAGATTTGATTTCAAAAATTCTAATTATAGTGATATTTGTGTAGAGCTTAATAACTATGACTGGGGTCCTTATCTGTCTTTTTATATTAATGAAATTTCCTCCAAATTATATGACGTTATTAATCATGTTATTTTCAAATATGTGCCTGTAGTTCGCATAAAAAATAAGGTTAATTCATGTCCCTGGGACAACGAAATCACTCGTAAGGCTTAAGTCTGAGTTGAAAACGTCTCTCTACCATGCGTACCTTATTTATGTATTAGTTCTAGGCCCGATAAATTTTGGAAATTTATCAATTCCAAAAACAAAAGTGATGGTTTTCCAACCTCACTCTCTTTTGAAGGACAACTTACTGATTCTTCCCATACTAAATATTTGTAATAACTTTGCATGTTTTTTCCAATCAGTTTATTCTAACCATGATTCCTTGATAGATGAACATTTTTTTGATTATCTTGATGGTTCCTATACTACTCTTTTTAATAAAATGGAATTTTCTGAAGACATTGTTTTTAAAACTTTAGCGTCTTTGGATTCTAGCCTTAACCCTGGTCCAGATGGGGTTCCTTCTATGTTTCTTAAAAACTGTGCGTTTCCTTTACATAAAATGTTATGCCATATCTTTAATTTATCTTTACGTACTAGCACATTCCCATCTGTTTGGAAAACTGCTTTTATAGTTCCCATTTTTAAATCTGGTAAGAGAAATAAAGTTGAAAACTATAGAGGTATATGCAAGCAATCTTCTATTCCGAAATTGTTTGACTCACTAGTTACCGAAAGATTAAATTTTTACTGTAATTCCCTTGTTTGTAATAATCATCATGGCTTTGTTAAAAAGAGGTCAACTGTAACCAATCTTTTGGTATTCACGAATTTCGTTATTTCTGAAATTAGTAAAGGTAACCATAACCAGGTTGATGTCATCTATACGGATTTTAGCAAAGCATTTGATAGAGTTAACCATAAACTTTTGTTATATAAACTTACAAGACTCGGTTTTCCAGTCTTCTTTTTAAATTGGCTTTCCTCCTTCCTCTCGGATAGACTCCAAAATGTTAAGTTTCGTGGTCATATTTCGAAAAATATATCGGTAACCTCTGGCGTCCCCCAAGGAATTCATATTGGACCACTACTCTTTATATTATTTGTGAATGATATCGTTAAATTTATACCTTAATGCTTTTTGTTGATGTTTGCGGATGACTTTAAGATTTATATGCCGGGAAATGATAATCGCCCTTTCCACCTGTTAAATTCACACCTTCAGAAATTTCATCTGTGGTGCTCTAAAAGCAGTCTCTCTTTAAACATTTCTAAGTGTTCTGTCATAACTTTTTCTCGTTGTAAATCCCCAGTCATGTATACGTATTCCTTTGATGGTTTAGTTATTCCCCGTGTTTATCTAGTCAAAGAGTTGGGCGTTTTCTTAGATACCAAACTATCATTTACTTTTCATGTTGAGTCCGTCACAAACAAGGCAAACAGAACATGGGGAATGTTAAGGCGATATGCTTGTGAGTTTTCGGATGTTTATGTTCTCAAGACCCTGTATAGCGCTGTCCGTATTATAGAGTTCATATAAATATAATTGAATCTATACAAAAAAGATTGTTAAGATTCTTAGAGGACTTCCTTGGCTCGATCTTAGCAAATTACCCCCTTATTTATCTAGACTAAAATAGAATCATTGGAGGTAAGGAGAACGGTGGCCAGAGTGATATTATTCATAGGGTTCTAATAGGAGAAATAGATTCAACGGACATCCTAAGTCTTCTCAATATTAATGTTCCTTCATTCGACCTACGTAACTCGCTATTTTTTAGTGTAGACCACTCTCGTACAAAATACGGTCTTTCTTCCTCAATTAATGGTTTAATGTCAGTATATAATGCAAATGTCGTTTTAATCGATTTTAATTTACCAGTTTCCTCAATAAAAAGAAAATTACTTGAGAATGTACAGTCATAGTTGTTTGCTATGTTATTTTTGTAACTTTAAGTACCTACTAATATTGTGGCCTTATGTCTATGAAAGATTTTTGTTCTTTGGTGACAAATAAATAAATAAATAAATATAAATAATTTCAAATTTAACGGACAAAGTTTAATGAACGCTGTCAGCGGCTTTGTCCACAGCGGAAGTGGCATGTGCAAGGTGCGAGCGTGTTGGTGAGCCGGAATTTTTGAAGTTACGTGACATTTGTCAATACGAATTTCTATGTAACAATACTAACGCACTGAGCGTTTGCCACCCCATGAAAATATAGCTTGAGAGCAAGGTAGGTCGGCTAGGTCGGCATTCGCCATCTGCCATATAGCCTACCAGCTCTACGAACTAAGTGGTAATCAACCCGTCCTATCCCATCCCTCCTTTCTCATCCCTTCACTCCCCCTGGGCTGGATCAAGGCGTCAGACGTACCGTGCCGAGGATCAACCAGGCCGTGGGCCCAGGTCTCAATAAAAATAGCGCTGGTCGAATACGGTGTGTCCAGATACCGGCGCCCTCTGGATTAAATAGCCTTGTCTGCATAATGCGGGGCTCTGTGCAGATCGAACTTCCTTTCCCTAGCTACTCGTGGGATCAAAATTTCAAACCTAAATAAAAAAACTAAAACCAAAAAAACAACTTCGGCAGCCAGCGGCGCCATCCCCATGCAACGCGTGGAAGAGCATCTGCAGGAACTCTGCATAAACGATGCTGCCAGTGATTGCTCGTTGCTTTCAGACGAAATACCCAAAAGGCGCAGATCCCTTGATGAGGTGTCCAACGCATCGAAGAGGGCTAGGAGCTCCACCGTGGGTTCCAAATCCTTCTCGGACGCGGTCAAGGACAACCTGATAGTCGCGGTAGTGGACCTGTCGGATGAGGAAGGTAAGCTCACTTACGAAAAGTGGGGACTCATAGAGAATAGAGTGATGAACTGCCTCTGTGAGTATATGACCAGCAACCAGCAGCCCATCATCTTTAAGGACGCTGGATGGCATCATGGATTCGTCAAACTGATCGCCTGCGACGATCAACGTTCGGTCGACTTCATCCGGGCAGCCATCGGTAGCCTCGGTGAAGTCTGGCCTGGGGCCAAGCTCGAGGTGGTGGACCGGAATTCCATCCCCCATCGACCAAGAGCTAGGGTCTGGGTTCCTCTCGAACCACGCGATCCCGCCAAAGTTCTTGCCCTTATGGGCTTCCAAAACCCGGGCCTTCCTGTCAAAGACTGGAAGGTCGTTGAATATCCCCGTGGCTCTGAGGAGGAGTCCAAGAAGACAGGTCGCTTGGTGGTCATCTCCATGTCCGCTGAGTCTATCCCGATTCTCAAGGATAGGAACTTCCTCATCAACTTCGGCCTGAAGGAAGTAGAGCTAAAGCTCTTCAGGAGATATGACCTTCGCAACGCTGCAGCCAACGTGCCCAGCTCTTCCGCATCATCCTCGGCTGACACCGATTCGCCATTAGAGGATCTGAATGCTACCATCGTGGAGAAATCTGTATCGGATAGCAATGCCGCTAAATCTGATACAGATTAATCTACACCACTCCAAATTGGCAACCGCCAACCTAATGGTCCGCCTCACCGAGGACGGACTCGACCTTGCCCTGATACAGGAACCGTGGCTCTCCAAGGACCGCGTAACGGTAAAATCAGGGCTTGTATTCTTGCTAAAACAATGCAAGCATGCAGCATAGCACAGGCGATCTTGCTGCAGCGCAGCTAACTCCGAACGACGGCAATCCGGTTTGGCTGGCATCTGGATCCCTTCCATACGAGGTAGCCAACCCGCCATCTGCTGAGCTACAACGGATGGTCAAGGAAGCGGAGGACAAAAAGACCGGAATTGTGATAGGGTGTGACACAAATGCACACCATGACCTATGAGGCAGTACCGACACAAACCCTCGAGGTGAGTCTTTATTTGGGTATCTAGTAGAAACTAACCTAGTAATTTGCAATAGAGGGGATAGTCCAACCTTCATTGTTAAAAACAGGCAAGAGGTAATAGATGTTACCTTAGCCTCTCTTAATATTTCCTTGGCTATTTCAAAGTGGACAGTATCGGACAGTCCATCTTTCTCGGACCACCGGTACATTCACTTCACTCTAGACAGTAGCTTCATCCCCAAAAAACGTTTTTACCGCAACCGTAGGAAAACAAACTGAGTCAAACATAATACAATCCTATCTGCGAATCTGGCTAACCATAGACCCTCGCCACGTAGCGATCAGGCCGAACTAGATTTGCTGAACAACGTACTCACCTCAGGCCTGGATAAGGCTTCCACGGGCTCCTGTCCTCCCACCATAGTGAGAGATGGCAGATTGCGCTTCGTTGCAAGAGCAGGAAGGCCTTTAACAGAGCCAAAACAACGAAGCTAGACACGGACTGGGAAGCTTACAAGGACAGCCTACGAATCTTTAAAAAGGAAGTCCGTAAGGCACAACGTAGCTCCTGGCGCAATTTCTGTGAGAACATCAACAACACGAATGAGTGCTCCAGGTTGCGAAAAGTCCTTTCTAAGTCCACCCCTGTACCTTGTGTACTAAAAGACCTCAATGGCCAATGGGCAGAATCAGAAGAACAATCGTTGAATCTGCTCATGGATGCCCATTTCCCTGGCTGCACGCCTGTCACTGGTAATCCTGACTTCAGTAGGGATGCCCCTTTGGGTACCCTTCCAAAGGCAGTCACCATTTGCGAGGAAAAGCTGAAGTGGGCCGTCAACAGCTTTGAACCGCAAAGGTTCCAGGTCCTGATGGCATCTTCCCGGCGCAACTACAGAACGCCTTTGACATTGTCAAAGACAGTCTTGGGATGATTCTGGCAGGTTGCATAGCCCTGGACCGCATTCCTTCGTCCTGGACATTGGTTAAAGTTGTTTTCATTCCCAAAGCAGGTAAGACCTCACATACACTTCCAAAGGACTTCAGACCAATCAGTCTGTCCTCCTTTCTATTGAAAACACTTGAGAGGATCATCGATCTTCACATCAAAAGTACTGTTGACCAAGCGCTAATTTCTAGCTCTCAATATGCCTATCAAAAGGGCAAATCCACTGAGACCGCCCTTCATTCAATCGTCGGGTCGATCGAAAGGTCTCTCTCATTCAAGGAATATACTATGGCAGTTTTCCTGGACATAGAGGGGGCCTTCAATAACATAGAGACTCGTTCGATTATTCAAGCCTTAAACAAGCTAAATATTGGCGAACAAATATGCTGCCTAATCGGCCATATTCTCACCCGCAGAAGGGTGACAGCCACGTTTGGCAGCAGCGCTGTCGAAAAACTTGTGCACCGTGGTACGCCCCAAGGGGGAGTGCTATCTCCACTACTGTGGAATCTAGTTCTCAACGAATTATTGATTTCAATGGAGCTTTCCGGATGCAAAGTCATGGCCTACGCGGATGACGTCGCCTTACTCACTTCAGGAAAGTATCCACAGACTCTTTCCGATATTCTGCAACTTGCGCTACGTAAACTAGTCGCCTGGACCAAAAGCTGTGGTCTAAGCGTCAATCCGACAAAAACGGAGCTAGTTCTATTCACTAGAAGGGTCAAGACTCCTCTTATCACCCCCCCTAATCTCAATGGCACTCCACTCGAGTTTGTCAAAAGTGCCAAGTACTTGGGGCTCATATTAGACAACAAACTCTTATGGAGGGAGAACATTGCCGAACGTTCTAGGAAATCCCTAGTGGCTCTCTACTCCTGTAGGAGGGCTGTCGGCTCGAGATGGGGTCTCCAACCAAATATAATGCATTGGCTTTATACCGCGGTGATCAGACCGATCATTCTTTACGGCATCGTCGTGTGGTGGCCGGCCTTGGATAAAAAGTGCAATCTGAAGGCCCTTGAGAAGACTCAACGCCTGGCATGCATCAGCATTACGGGTGCACTGAGGACATCTCCTACCGCGGCTCTACAAGTAATGCTTAATCTTCTTCCTCTAGACATCGTCAGCAAGGAATACGCCGCTAACGCGGCTATCAGACTCAGAGAAGGTAAGCACTGGAGAGGACAACCAACTGGCCATGCCAGCATCCTCTTACAGACCCTTACCCTCTATTACTGACTATCTGCCTACGAAAATCGACTTCGAAAAGGGCTTTAAATGCGAAATACCGGACAGATCCCGATGGGACTCACGAAATGTCCTACACGAAGGAGCACTGTCAATTTTTACGGACGGTTCCAAAACATTAGAGGGAGTCGGAGCAGGGGTATTCTCAGAAGTACTGAGCCTGGGCCTCTCCTTCTCTCTCCCGGTACACTGTAGTGTCTTCCAAGCCGAAATCACAGCTATTCGTCAAGCCACAGCGTGGCTGTTGATTAATGAAATATCACACAGGGATATTATCATATATATTGACAGTCAGGCTGCCATCAGATCCTTAATATCCAGCGAAATAAGATCTAAAGCGGTGGAAGATTGCCGCGTATCTCTTAACGAGATAGCTGGACAGTACAACCTTACCCTTTGCTGGGTTCCGGGACACTGTGATATCCCAGGGAACTGTGCAGCTGACGAACTTGCTAGATTAGGCTCCTCCGGCGTTGATAGTGTCAGTCTGCACAACGTGCAGGCACCGCTGTCTTACGCTAAACAAATTATCAATGCGAACGCAGCAGGGACAGCAAGTCATAGATGGAAACATCTAGGACACTGTGATGTTGCCAGGCTTACCTGGCCGACACTGGATAATAAAAGATCCAAAGAGCTTCTACGTCTCAATAGACGTAGTATTTCATTGGTCACTAACGTCATCACCGGTCATTGTGTTCTGGGCAGACACGCGCAAAGACTTGGACTGCCACATAATGACTTTTGCAGAAGCTGTAGGGATGAGGAGGAGGACGAATCCGTCACCCATCTCATCTGTAGCTGCCCTGCCACTTAGGAAACTACTTCCTCAATGATCTTAGTGATCTATGCAATATCAGCGCTGCCAGCATTCTTGGCTTTATCAACGGTAGTAAATGGTTCACAATGAGTAACCAGTAAAGGAACCCCTAAACACCAGTGGTATGCTCAATGGGCCGATCAACGGCCTAAGTGTTTCTCTCACCGAGAGCCACTTTAACATAACATAGCATAACAACAAAAATAAAGGAAAAATGTCGGGACTGCCCTGCAGCTTTCATATTTATTTGAATATCAATCCATGTAGCTTTTTTTTTTAAATCATTTTGACATCGTTTCTCTTATCGTCCACAACATGTAAATGCCTTCGGACCAACTCACGCAGCATTTATTTTTCTGCTTCCGACCAGTTTTGTTCTCTTGCTCTTTTAATATTTTCGTTGCGGGTCATCTGCAATTTTATAATTTTTCTTCACATCATAAAATATAATTATGTTCGCACTTATTTTAGTTTAAAAAAAACGCCAGAACCAAGTAGAACCACAACAAAACGCAAATTACAAGTTTTAAATTCTTTTGACTTTTTGCTGTCAGAAAGTATTTATGTAGATAATAGATTTGTAGTAGAATACACGTTAGACTCGGATCTAATTAAACAGATATATAGCGCTGTGCTGTACTAATAACAAATTTTAGTCTCGACTTTAAATTGACGGAAGCTCACAAATTGCAAAATTTGTATGGAAAATATAGCAACTGTGAACTACTAAAATTTAGAGTCGAAACTAAAAATGGTTATTGGTAAGGCCAATAATCTATAATAATTTATAATAATTTTATAATAATTTAGATTTAGTTTAGTTAGACCCAGGTTTATAGTAAATTAATTTTACACAACAACTTTTAACAAAATCAACTTTTATTTTATTAAAATACTTAAATTGTATGACCTGTCTGTTGTCGGCTGAGGGTTGAACTGCCTCCCTGGTGATTGTGTTGTCTATTTATATGTTTGAGTGGTGTATGTTTTGGGGTTGTTATTTGGTTGCGCTGGTGACGCTGTCAAGTGGGTGATCGTAAATTATCTAGAGCAGATTATTTATCGTCACATTCGTCCTGCGTACGAGTGGCTTGGATCGGATTTCGTCCTATCATTATGCGCACATGTGGTTTGGTTCGGGTGTCTTCTGTGGGTAACTTTAAGGCGTCGATCGTGGGAATTGATTTGTAAACTGACCGTGGGAATCGATCTTGGAAGTCGATCGTGTTAACTCTCCTCCTAGTCAGTAGAAGATTGTCCCAATCTTTCTTGAATAAGGATGTGCGCTCTGCTTTCGGTTGCTTCCATGAGTTCGATGACATCTTGGTTAGTACGCTTGGCTTTGAATAATTTGTAATATTTATATATCTTAATGATGGCGAATGTGGTTACAATTATGAATAGAATTGTTGATAGTCCCCACAATATCGGGTGTTCTTTAACTTCTGTTACATATGGCTCAATGTGGTCAATATTTGTGTATTTTAAATCTGAGTTAAGTGAGCTTACAAATTCAAGTATTGTTATTTTGGAAGGTTTACTTAATTTTATGTGTTCCACTATTTTATTCTTAAAATTAACATATGTTTTATTATCTATTGTAACATTTCTTTCGAATTGGATTAAATTTATTCCTGATAATTCTTTGTTATTAACGATATGAGAGCCGGTAATAACGATACTCCCTTCGGTGATTATTTCTACAGGTAAATTTCTTTCTTTAATCTTCGTGCAGTTCGCTTCAAAATTATTGAGTAGTTCTGTTAGGCAGTTAGGAGTGTGAAGAATAAGGCAAAAGTCATTGTTTAATTCTCTTTTACATTTGGTATTATAAAACTGCTTATGTAATTTAATTACTTCTTTTGGTATAATAATTTGTCCACCGTTTACATTATTACTTCTGGTTTTGTAATGATTACCCAAAGCAAAAACTTTCGGATATCTAATATACACAACAATAATTTCGTTTTTTTGAACAATCTTGAACTCGGATGCGTCTAATACATCGGTTATGGATACTTTTTCTTTTTCTTTATTTATTATATTTTTGATTTCATCTACATCTAGGATTAATGTA
Source organism: Cheilosia variabilis (assembly GCA_951230905.1). Taxonomy (NCBI): domain Eukaryota; kingdom Metazoa; phylum Arthropoda; class Insecta; order Diptera; family Syrphidae; genus Cheilosia; species Cheilosia variabilis. The sequence goes on from OX579676.1 coordinate 55,450,566, forward strand.
TTTAAAATATTTGATTTGCTTAAATTAATTGTGTTTATTATTTCTCTTAATTCTACTGCTATGTATTTAACAATTCTAATTTTTTTGGTTTCTTTGGAAATTAGTTCAACATTTAACTTTTCCGTTGCTTTAAACAATTGAGTATTTATGGCTATTTGTTTATTATCTGACGCGATTAACTCTTGTAGCTTAAGTTCTATTTTTATTATGTCATCGTGGTCTGGGGTACCAGAAATCCACTTCCACAGGGTTCCTATCTCGTTTATACCTCTACGTACCCTATTCCTGATTAATAATTGACTTAGTAGTTTATTTGCTGCTTCTAATTCCTGTTTTAATTCATCTGAAGGTTTTTTCTCAACTGACATACTGCCTAAAATCTCCGTATATGAAGTTAGATTAATTAGGTGGAAAATTTCTCCGCTTTCTTTGTAAATTGCAGCTGTTGCATCCTCTACTAAAATGTATTCATCTTTAGAATAGTCCGTTATTTGTTGGCTCGCTGTGGAGGCAACTAGCATCAAGATTAAAAACATCATCTGTAAAGTTAATTTCTTATATTATCTTTGTGAATCTGTCTATTATTTATATCTATTACGATATTCCCTAAGTCTCTCTTGACCTTCTTTTTGACATATAGAGGTTTGTTTTTACTTCTCCTTTGACCTGTATCTACGAAAATTGTTTCTCCTTCTTCATAGGTTTTATTTTTCCTATGCTTATTAAAATATCTTATCATTTTCTGTTGATGAAAACCTATTTTATCCTTAGTTTCTTCGTTAGCTTTATAATTGTGGAATATGTCGATTGGTCTTTTATCTGTTACCATATGAATTGTTTCATTATATTTCTTAGTGGCTAGAGGCATAATATCTTTAATGTCTGTTAAATGCGCAGATTCTTTTACTATTCTTATAAGTTCTGTAAGCGTAGAATGGATTCTTTCTATGGTTCCATTGCTTTTTGAGTGAGCGGGTGCTGTAGTTTTATGATTGATGTTTAAAAGGTTGTAGGCACATTGTGCAGAAGGTGAGCAAAACGCAGACTCGTTATCGGTGATCAAAGTTTTTACGTTACCGAATATTGGTAACAATTCAATCATCCTATCTTTCGCTTCGGTTTTTGAGCTTACTTGAGTGGTTATTAGATATTTAGAGAATGGATCTGCCATTGTGAGGAAGGTTGCATTGTCGCAGTAATAAATGTCTGCGTGGACACGTTCTCCTCCTTCTTTAGGAATTGGAGTCTCTCCAATTGGCTGTTTATTGGGGTGTCTCTCGTATTTGTTTTTTTTACATATTTCACATCCAGCATTTATTTCCAAAATTCGTTTGTATGCGTTTGGCCAGTAATATTTGTTAATGATTTGCTTGTATACTTCTTTAGCTTGTCTATGAGCTCTGTTGTGTTCATTCGTGACTATTTTTAATTGTTCTTCCTTTTCCGTTATATCTTCTACTATTTGATTGCAAAATATAAATTTTATTGTTGGGAATTGTTGCAAAAGTTTATTTTGAATTCTAGAGAATGTCTCCTCGGTACTATATATACCTATAGTTAGACCCTTCTCGGTAATTTTTTTAATTTTTCCTAGTATTTCGGAATCTTTAAATAAAATTGTGTGTCTCCAGTAACCTGGGTGGATTTCTTTTGAAATAATGTTGTTATTTAAAGCTTCGTAAAAAATAAATTGCGTTTTAAAACTATTAATTTTTTGGTTTACTCTTTTGATTTTGGGTATGGGGCTACTCTCTGCACTATGTACAGTCCCTTCAATTGATGATTCGTCGGCGTTCATCATGTGTAGCTCTTGTCTGCTAAGAGCGTCGGCAACAACGTTTTCTTTCCCTGGTTTATAAATAATATCCGGAGCGTACTCTTCTATGAATGCGCGCCATCTTTTAATCTTCGCGTTAGGGTTCTTGTCGCCAATCGCGAATGTCAGTGGTTGGTGGTCCGTATATATGCGGATTCCACTTACGCCATATAAGTAGTTTCTTAAATTTTTTAATGCCCAAACGATTGCGAGTAGTTCTTTCTCATTTGTCGCGTAATTTTCTTCTGTCTTGCTAAGAGTTCGGCTTATAAAGATAATCGGTTTTTTTTCTTGGCTGAGCACTGCACCTATGGCTGAGTTGCTAGCATCTGTCGTAAGCTCAAATCTGCTATTAAAATCGGGTTGGTTAAGCGTTATTTGCTCGCATAGCCTATCTTTTAGTGTGTTAAACGCCTTGATAGCTTCGTCGTCAAACTCGATTGCTATTTTCTTACTATTATTTTGCCCAGTTCGGCCATTTTCTCCTCTGAGATATTTTGTAAGGGGTTTAGAAATCATTGCATAATTTCTTATAAATTTGCGGTAATATCCGGATAGTCCTAAAAATGATCTAAGTTGCCGTAGGGTCTTAGGTTGGGGGAATTCTTTAATACACTCTGTCTTTTTCGGATCCATTTTAATACAGTTGAAGGATACTATGTATCCCAGAAATTCTACTTCTTTCATGAAGTATTTTGATTTTTCGCTAGAAATCCGCATGTTTGCTAGACTTAAGGCTTTAACTATTTCTTCAATGTGTGCCAAATGTTCTTCTTCGGTTTCCGAAAAGATTATTACATCGTCGATGTAGACGTGGCAAAATTTTCCTATGTATTCACGGAGTATGTCATCCATGGCTCCTTGAAATATTGAGGGTGCGTTCTTCAATCCGAAGGGCATCCGAAGGAATTCATACTTTCCATTATTAACGCTAAATGCCGTTTTTTCTCTATCACTCTGTTCCATTAGAATTTGGTGGAATCCACTTTGAAGGTCCAAAGTAGTGAAAAACCTTGCCTTCCCTAGATTTGCTAAAATCACTGCGGTATCGGCCATTGGATATTTTTCCGTTTTAGTGAATGAATTTAGTTTTTTGTAGTCGATCACCAATCTATGTTTCTTTGAACCGTCTTCATTGAGACCCTTTTTGTCTACAACCCAGACAGGAGAGTTGTATGCGCTTCTGCTAGGTTGTATAATATTGTTCGAGAGGAGATTTCCTATTTCTTCGTTCACAAAGTTAGCTACAGATTGTGGATAAGGGTAACCCTTTGTCCATATGGCAGCGTCATTCGTAGTATGTATGCGACATTTTACGCTTGTGTTATATGGGAGAGAATTTAGATTTTCCGTAAACACTCCTTGGTATTTCCTTAAAATCTCTTTTAGCCTTCCCTTGTGATCATTGCTTTCTAGGTTAATCTCTAAACTGTTAATTAATTGATCACTGAATATCAAGGGTATTATGCCCTGGTCATATTCTAGTGTCGAGTCCCTTATGTTAATGTTGCCTTTTACTTTACGTAATGATTTAATGCCAATGATCGCGTCGTAATCTTTAAGTTTATTTAATTCAAAAAATCGTTCCTTAACTCCTAAAATGTTTATTTCTTGAAATGTTTTAATAATGCTTGTTCCGTGAACGCTTTTTACTCTAGATGGGATGTCTAATATTTTATTAGAAAACAGTCCAGGTTTTACGTAACTATGCGTGGCACCTGTGTCAATTGAAATGTTGAATATTCTACCCGACTTACTATCCGTTCTTCTTATATATGGTAAGTCGTGCCTTAATCTAAAAAATGATCGCCTTCGCTTAAGTTGTGCAACCGGGGGACTTTGTTTATAGGTACTTGGGCGCTATTCGGCCGCTCTCTTTTATATGCGTTACTATAATCCCGTGTTGCGTTATTCGGGTTCCTATAATTACTGCGGTTAGGATTTTCCCAATGTGATCTCTTATATTGGTTTTGCCGTTGAGGCACGAAATTCCCACTAGTGGTATCCATTCTCATTGGATAATGTTGATTATGGTTAAAGTTATTTTGGGGAATATAATGTTGTCTACCGTTGGGTTGTTGGGGTATCTGCCTTGGGGTTTGTCTTTCGGTGAAAGTTTTAATACGACTTTCATTTGTTTCTATTTCCTGTGCTCTAGCTAGAGCGTTTGGAAGGTCCCCAGGATTAAGTGCGAACACGATGTTACTGGCAGGTTGGTTTAAACCAGTAACGAAGACTCTTAATGCGTTCTGCCGTGCTCTATCTGTCAAGCATTCGGTTTGCGCCGTTCTTGGACCATAGGTCATAATTGTTTTATTTATTATAAGGGTAAGTACCTTTGTTACATTGTCGTAGAACTCTTGTAATGATTTTCTATCCTGTCGCATATTGCTCAATTCTGTCTCTAGCATGTGTACTGGTCTTTTATCGCTGTTCGTTAGATCTAGTCGTCCTAATATCGCGTCAATATTGAGTGGTGTCCCGTGGCTTGTTAAAACGTCGTTAGCTTTCCCTACTATCTTGTTTCTAACTATATTTACAACTGAATAATACCTAGCACCACCTTTACACGCTTCGTATACCTTCATTGCGTTTGTTAACGCCGTACGCCAGGAGACGTAATTATCCCCATCAAAATTTGGTAAGCACTTTGCTACTTCTAACCCTTCCCCATCTTTTACTGTAGGATCTATTGTTATATCCTTGTATGATTCGATATCATCACAAGGGGAAAGTGAGGCTAACTGTCCTGTAAGGAATTCTATTTGTTTCTGTAACCCTGCTGTGGATTCCGCCACCAGTTTACCTACGATTGCCGATAGCTGTTCCGCTGTCATATTCATATTGCTACGTTTATAAATTTCTGATTAACGCGAATTGATAGTTTGGAAAATAACTCTTAGGTTAAATACTTAAATTAACACAGTTTGTCTTTATATATATATAACAATAACTTTAAAATTCCTTACGTGGATTTACTTTGCTGTTACTGGAGCTTCGGCTGCTTATGTGCCTACTTTTCCTGATCTGTTGGTTCACTTGATGTGTCCTTGGTTGCTGCCAGGTGCTTTACGTCCGGAAGTCTTTTTTGAGTTCGGTGGAGTTTGTTTATCAAACCCTTTCCCTCGTTGTTCAGATTTATATCTGAATTTTTCTATTTTATTTTTGGTGGTTCACGCCGCGGAAGGATAATTGGTATTTTTTCCTTCTTGACTGCGGTAGTGGTTTCACTTATGTAGTTGCTTTGCTTAATGTTCGAGAGGTGATGTTTTATTTTTACTTCACTTCGATTACTACACTTGATTTGCACTTTTTTAAACGTGTCCCTGCTCGGGCGCCAATTAATTTTACACAACAACTTTTAACAAAATCAACTTTTATTTTATTAAAATACTTAAATTGTATGACCTGTCTGTTGTCGGCTGAGGGTTGAACTGCCTCCCTGGTGATTGTGTTGTCTATTTATATGTTTGAGTGGTGTATGTTTTGGGGTTGTTATTTGGTTGCGCTGGTGACGCTGTCAAGTGGGTGATCGTAAATTATCTAGAGCAGATTATTTATCGTCACATTCGTCCTGCGTACGAGTGGCTTGGATCGGATTTCGTCCTATCATTATGCGCACATGTGGTTTGGTTCGGGTGTCTTCTGTGGGTAACTTTAAGGCGTCGATCGTGGGAATTGATTTGTAAACTGACCGTGGGAATCGATCTTGGAAGTCGATCGTGTTAACTTAGTATGACTATGAACATGCCCCATTGTGTTTAAAATAGAAGTTCTCTGTAATGCATGAACCGTTGTTTCCCAGAATTTCAGATGACGTCAGTACCAAGGTTTTTATGTATATACGGTATGTGCATTGGTTCATGAGTTATAAGTATTTTAGTGAACATACCTGAATTTGTGATGGGGTATATATTGTTGTCTGGCTCCGAGCCCTTTAAAGGATAATTTTGGACCCGATAGGTGGCGCTGCTATCAATCTCCGAAACCACTCAACTGATTTCAATGAAATTGTGTGGATGGGTATGTTTGGTTCCAGCTGGGAAGATAGAATAGTTTTGGACCTCGATATGCGGCGCTGTTGTCGATCTCCAAAATCACTCAACCAATTTGTGTCTATGGTTGGTTGCAGTTGCAACGTAAGGGATAGGATAGTTTGGGCCCGAAATGTGGTGCTGCTGTCGATCTCCGAAACACAAAATCAATTACATTTTGTGGATGGGTATCGTTGACCCGATAGTTCCGGTATTGCTCTGCTTTGGGGTGGTGGGGGCAAATCGCAATCATTAAAGAATATGTGATACGGCATGTGCATAGGACGTACAGTGCATTTCGCTTGGTAGAAAGAAGGAGAGGTGCATTGTATTCGTTATTCGTATACTCTCATTTTTAAAAATTGATCACTCGCTCAAGGAATCCAGCATACTAACCACTGAGCCGCCGAGCTCACAAGTCCCAACTACTGATATGTCCTTTTCCATTGGGCGTCCGGGAGAGTCCGGAATCGAAAAAATCACTTCTGAAACCGTTCCATTGGCACAAAAAATACTCTTTCTGAGAAGAGAATTCCGCTTCTCGATTTGAAGTCAGAATCCACTCAAGAAGCACTCACACTAGTGTAATTTATGTATTTTATACAAGTCAGCTGACAGCAGCCGTAGATTATTTTTTTGGCATTTCACCAATACTTTTGTGGATTCTTTCAGAAGCAGTTTTATTGTTTCATTGGATTTCAGAATGAGTGGATCTCCGAGTAAAACAAATGGAAAACGACATTAATGTTCTGTAGCACCTATATCGAAAGTGGAGCGAAAAAAAAATCCGAACGGTGATTCTTCTTCCCGGGCTAACTTCGAGCGCCCTCCATTACATCACAGCACGAGTTAACAAACAAAAGCTCAAAATGATCATGGGCTTCATCGTTAAGCACATTGTTTTTAGACAATCGCGTTCCTAGATAGACTCGGTCGAATGGCGGAAGCGAGGATTGCCTAGTGCCCACATTCTGCTTTGGTTGATTTGGTTTATGGCGAAAATCTGACCGGACCAACTCGATCTTTTAAAAAGATGATCACATAGACGTTATAACTTTCAGAAAAAAATCTGTTAGTTAATTTTATTTATTTATATTTTATTTGCCAATGGTTACGCAAAGTTCCTTCTTCATTCGAAACCTAGAGTCTTAAAATTGCAAGCGTTTTTGGACATTTAATATTGATCAGGAAAAACTAGCGGCTAAAATTGCACCAATAATTGAAATAAATGAGGGCCGTGCATAACATAGGTATGTGTGTTACGTGAAAGATGTATGGATGAATCGAAATATAAAGCGTCACATAATGAACCCCCACAACCACATAATATCAATAAAAATAACGCAGAAATAAATTCAATTGTATACAAATCGGCATCTTTAACATGCCCCACATTAAATAACCGTTAGTTCGATTTTGCTATTTTAAAGTTGCCATCAATTAATGAGCTCTCAATTTGTAAAAACTGTTAATAGAGTTGAATTAATCAACGAACATTAAAGTCTGTAAGCCTGTACGCAATCGGCGTAAGCGTTGTTTTCATTCTTTTTTTCAGCCTATTGCTTATACACGATCGGTAGCTAGTAATAATAAACTTGTAGCCCGTTAATATGCAATTAAAATGTTTCCGACATTTGGATTCCCATATCCGGGTAAAAACTAAGTCTTTTTATGTCACTTTTTTATTGAGTGTCCCACGATAAATGCTTGCACATAATTTTCTTCCAAGTTTTTGTCATAAGATCATCAAGTCAACAATAAACGAAGAGATTTCATGCCAAACTTAAAATAAAACTAGCACTGCACTCTACAGTGTACACCAGTACACAGGCTGCGATGATTATGTTGCATCAAGCGTGTAGCGAACAATGGTTAAGAATGTTGTCCAGGGAAGCTTATATAGGGATCCTTCATAGACATTACTTTTATGCGTCTAACTCACTTCTACTTTTATTAAATGGTTTGCTTTAAATATATAGAGTTATATCCTTCTAAAATTGAACGTACAAACACATATAAACTAATTCGAGGTTTGTCTCTCCGTAGATATAAACGTATGGTAACTTAAACCTTGTATTTATTTACTTGTAAAAGTTAAATCACAGAGCTAACCTCGTTTGGTTTTATTTCCATCGGCATTAAAACTTTTTTTATTTTAGGGGGGTACTATTTGAATTTCGATGCCACAAAAAGTGCACGTAGGAAATAACATTTGAGTATCGGAAAGTCTATGCTATAGGTCATGATGTTGTGTCTGAAGTTGGAAGCTCTTAAAAATGTGCGTATGTACTTCGATTAGGTTTTCTGAAATGTTTTCACTGAATTAGTTCGTTAGCAATAATTTGTTTAATACGGTTGAATTCCCTTGTGGAGTAAAGATATATAGATAATAAAAAACTAAGGGCCAATTTGTATGTCCACAAAAATCTTACGAACTATTTCACCGACTTACAAATGTCTTTCTTTTTAAATGTGTTTAATGAATAGCTATGTGCCGGTTTCAATCTGATTTTTTTAAATACAGTAGAATCTCGGAAACATAAACGGTTGTATAACATGAACTGTTCGGAAAGATGAAGGATTTTTTTCCGCCACAGAAGTGTTCCGACAGTCTACCATAACATATAAAGAAGTCCGTTTTTATACCCTTTATAATTAGCTTTTCTTTTTTTGTTATGTTTCTTGTTTTTTTTTTTTTTTAATGAAATAAATTGTGATTCATATTCAATACATCAATTGAATGTTTTTATTAATGGCTACTATTATGCCTCCGGGCTATACAATCGTTTTACATACGAAAGACGCTGTCGCCAGGCCAGCTGTTGGTATGGGAGCCGGTCAATTCGGATTTAGTCTATCGAGCACTAGATCGAACAGATCGAACAACACAAACAGGAAAATATCGAGAATCGAACAGCATAACAGGAAAATATGAAGAATCAAACAACACAACAATCACGATTTTGAAAATAATGATCGACACGATTTTATTGGGAACTAGGTATTAGTATGCTGCTCGCGCTTAAATTAAGCCCTCATACAAAAATGTCTCCAAAGATAAAATTAAGCAAAGCAGTAGGTACGCAGTTCAAGCTAAATTTGTTAGCCGCTGTACGAAAAATCTCCACAGAATTTAAGTAGGCGTATTAATGCAAAATACATTTTTCCACAGCTAAATTTTGACAGATCAGGGAAAATATCGGTATTTCAAACGAAAGCAAAAAAACAGGTTGGAGAATGGTAAGTTCAACACAAATAAATTCTTTGTTGTTAATTTAATTTCTTTTAAAAATGGAACATTTTAACGAGGAGTACCTGGAAGAGGTTTTTGACGAAGTACAAATAAAAAAACCAAAAAAAAAATTCCAACACAGTTTTTTTTTTTACCGAATCTACACTGTCAAAATTAAGCGAAGCGAGCGCGAGATGTTAATCAATTCCGACATTACAATGACAGAGGAACTAAAAAAAAAAAGTTTGCAGTATTGATTGATTGCATTCTATTTTGTTTTCACTTACATTTCACAGGAAAAAAAACCTATAGTAATGCCACACCTTCACTCTTTACATAAGACTGCAACATTTAGTTTTTAAAGCGAATTTTGGAACTCCCGCTGACAACTTAACTGTAATAAAAATTGGTAGCATCTCTCAGAAAAATGTACAGTTTGTAAAATATTGATTGTCGATTTTTAACAGTTATTTTGTCTTTACCAGGTCTTGACAAATATATCAACCAGAAAGTGCGATCTTAAAAATTACTTTATTTTATTAATATTAGCTGTTTTTTTATTATCAGCTATGATCCATATGTATTCATCGATTTACATGCACTTACAACAACAGCACATGATCCTGCTTCTCATCGAGATCACGAATCATGATCTGGAAATTATTTCTACTGTTTCCGACTAGGTGGCTTGTTTCATTTTTAAATGTTGGTGAGCCTGTAAACGATAGCCACACAATCACGTTGCCAGACTAAAAAATGGAACACAAAAAATTAATTGATTTTTTTCCGCATTGGAATAAACTCCCTGTCCGTATTCCGAGTTATTTTGTTTTTTCTCGTTCCATAAAGGTGACCAGCCAAGCATTTGATAAACAATTAAATGCCTACATGCTCCATATTTATTTCTAAAACACTTATTAATTAATTAAACAAAACAATTTTTATTAAATGTTTAGAAATGTTTTGCTGGATTGGATGTGGACACCAAAAAATACATTTATGTTATGTTACCCAATCGTGATGGGAAATCATTTTTGTTTTACAAGTTCTCCTGCAGAAAGTGAGCGCTGTTTTTCGATTATTATATTTTTAAATAAAAATGTCCAGAAGAGCTTGGATACCTAATGAGAAAGTGATTCGTTTAATACGATTATTTGAACCAAATCGAGTGTCGCGTGATTCCCGAGACCAAAATTACAAAAATAAAAACTTTAGTCGCAGCTACATTATTTTCTTCTAGTCCAAAAAAGGATAAAATTGAAACCTTTCATAAGCATTTAATAAATAAATTTCAGAAATCTCTTATAAGCGTTTATGAAATGTGTCCGCTTTGCTTCAGAAACATAAACATAAACATTTGTGAAATGTTTCGGTGGTCGGGACACACCTTAATCTGCCAAGATAAACTCAAGTGCTAGCAGCAACAAATTGTTCATGTGAAAAGAAAAATTATGCAAATTTGATTCAAATATGCTAACACCCCCGACATTGCAAGTGAGATGACATGTACCTTGTGTGACGTCACGTTGAGCAGAATATTTGCAATATGATAATATGGCTGGTGGCAATATGAAGTTTGAAATACCCTGTATTATCCGTTTTGTTTTCTGAAAGCAACTGCTGCCACAATTCCAAAATTAAACTTTTCAATGATCCGTTTTGTTTTATTTTCGTGATCTGATTCGGATCAGATCATGCTGATAATAAAAAACAGGTACCTATTGCATACCTTGTTCGTTTCCTAAGTGCATTCTTTAAAATAAAAAAACCAAAGTACAGTTTTAACGCCAAAACCGAATTTCTATATTTTGTTTTGCATATCTTTAGGCTGAATATTAATGAATTTATTTTTATTTGCATTCGTTCCGTTGAATTTTGGCCTAGTTTTTAAACGACTACGAATACAGACGCAGACAGATACTTACAAAGCGAATATTCTTGGTCTAACGGTTTCACAAAATCGTATGGTATGACAATTTCTTAGGCATTAGGGAATTCAAATTTCAAGCATTCTATTTTAATTATTGTTGCAATTCTATACACCAGTGCAAAAACATTCTACTGGTCGTTTACGAGAAGATAACTGGCTATGTAGGAGTCATAGTTTATAATTTAAAAGCAAATTCAAGCTTACTGTTATTAAAAAAGCAAATCTCGCTATTTCAGTATGCTGAATGCATTTATGCTGTTAGACTGACATAATATTTGTAACATTGCGCATCAGGTTCAGGACAGCATAAAAGTTGTAGGTACTTTACCCTCATGTTTAGTTCTAGGCAAACATTGCCGAACCCTTTTTTAGAAACTGTTCTATTAATTGCTTTCTAGGGCACTCCAAACTCCGAAAGTTGCAGCGATGCAACGAAGGTATATTAACAATTTATTTTTTTTTGAAAAATGTAGGAAAACAGAACGGATTTTATATGGGTGTAGTAGGTATAATAATGTTAAAAAATACCTGCTAAAAATTATATAAAAAAAGTACAAAAAAAAGAAGATAAAAGGTAACAGGCGGAGTGCAGCAAAAAAGGATCTGTTTCTGTTTACAAAAATAATTCTATATATTTGTATTTTGAAGCTTAATTGTAAATGATTCGTAAATAAAACTTAGCGTATTGATGACAAATACCTAATGTAAGAAATATGTATTGTTGGCTATTCCGGCATATGTGGTTTTGTGTGCTGTAATAATGATCATTTGAAAGTCCATTATACAAAATAGTTTCACAGCAATGCTACATTCGTCCTAAAATAAAAACTTTTAAACAACTTGTTGTTAAAAGCTTGTTAGGGTCCAGTTAACGAACTAATACGCCCGCGTCAGCAACTTATCGCTGCTTCACTTGCTGACCCAACAGTTTGCTGTTGATGAGGTGCGAACCTGTTCCCACAGTTCGGGTGCGAAGGGATCGCGTTTCAATGCCTATGAAACGTTCTCTATCGAGAGAACAGCGAGGAAGTGATCGAATTCATCAACAGTGACACGATTTTTCTAACAAATTTCGTGGGACGACTGGTTTCTCAAAATTCCTCAAGGCATCTGAATGGCACCTACGTTATCTGCATGGATAATGAGACGATACAGCTTCAAAACAGGACATTCTTCAGTCTCAAAACCACGAATCTTCAACCCCTTCCTCCTGTCCTGACTAACATCACAGGCCGGAATCAAAAATTAGACCTAGAACATGTACGCCGTATTAGCATTAGGAACATAGCTCGTCTCAGCGACCTGACGCAAAGAATTGCCGTTTCTCATATAACGGATCTTTCGATCATAATGGTAATCGCAGTCATCGCATGGATCCTATGGCGAAGGATAAACATGGACCCAATGATCCCACCTGTAATTACGCCTAGGGAAAACCCGGAACCTGCGGATGCCCCGAGTTCCTCGAACCCGCCCAACCCAGCTCTGGTCACCAGCGATCTACGGGACGTAGACCTTTGAAGGGGGTAGAGTTAACGAACTAATACGCCCGCGTCAGCAACTTATCGCTGCTTCACTTAACGATACGGACAATAAATCTTTAAAAGGAAATTACGGTGTTTCACTTATAACGGACAAGTTGGACCAACCCCCAAGGAGGTTGGTGTTCGATTTTTACAGACTTGTTGCGAAAACTATTTGTTTTGTTTTTTATCTTTAATTAGTGCGGATAAATGTGTACCATTGTGACGTTCATCCTATAACTCACACAATATGCAACTTATTACCTTTGACTCAAATAGAGCACCTCCTTTTTGGCTGCAATTATGACACACGCTCCAAACAAATAAAAAAATATAGAACGAAATTCCACAATAAAAAGCAAACAAGTTGCTAATTTGAGGCATTAATTCTAATTCAATTAATTTATCCTTCGGAATGTTACAATGGCTCTAACCACTACACTAATGCTATCTTCTTGGCAAATTGGTTCTCCGCAAACTTTAACGACGCGTACTTGAACCCATAAAACGTGTTAGTCTTACTTTAGTTTAAGGGAAACACGAGAGAATACAAATGATACGTCTGTTGAAAATGAACACTGTCTCACCCGTCTTAGATTTGATGTGGCTGTCTTGTAGAAGTAAACTCGTTTGCAATCTAAGTGGAAACCCGCAAATAAATCAACGACTATACCAACACGCATTATTTTTGTGCTAAATGCCTATGCTGCTACCACACACCATTTGGTGATTGATAGGAATCCCAAAGGGATTTCCTGTGGTCAACATGAAGGCCCTTAACACGTATTCGTTAGTTAGTCTTAAATGAGGATAATATGATGCTGAGAGCTGAGTGAAATATTTTATCCCAACCTTGGAGGCACGCAATGTTTGAATTTAATAAATAATTTATCAGTTTAATAACGCCATGCAAATATTAGGACCCATCGCATGTTGCTTATATGTATTATCCAAGAATAAATACTTGGCAAATACGCACGTTATGGAAGTATGTAAATGTAATACGATATGTTGGTATGTACACCAACGCAGACAAATGTATTGTGGCAGAACTGTAATATTTCCAACTGTTTACTGTTCCCTTCTGACACGTGCATTACAAATGTTTGTTTGAGTGTAACTTTATTTATGATGTTTACTAGACTTTGCTGGTGCCTACTTTAGAAGTCCAGCGCCACACACCCAAGGGATGGGGCCTTCTTTAGATACTGCATAAAGAAATAATAAACAGTCTGAAAGTTAATGGCCTTATAAAAAATAAATCATAAAATAGATATATATTTTTAAACCTTCTGACTCCTTTAAAGCGATGAAGGGTGTCACTTCTAGCAGAAGATTTATTAATTTCTCAGGAATCAACAGTTTTCCGAAGAAACTCCTACTTCCAATGCCGCAAAGGGCATATAATGTGTTCCCCAGTTTCGTCTTCTTCAAAAACATCTTATAACCCATAGTGGCTACAAAGAAATCTAATTAAGTTTCTTATATCTACTTAGGTTTAAGATTGGAATTTTTTTTTTTGTTTTTTTGGGGAACCATTTAGCTCGTTTGGTCTGTTTTTGACCTGGGTATGTGAATTTGTGAAATACATTTTGTATAGACCCTAGCTATCATGTTGGAAGACGAAAAAAGGGTGACTTAATATTTTTGTAGGCGGGACAATTTACACTGCTGGCACACAAACTATAACGAAAATTAAAATGCTCTCAGTTTTCAGTTTCGATTAAAAAATAGTACCGAAATATTTTCAAATGACCGTTATCCATCGAACCGTGTGGCAATCGGAAGTTATCCGTTAGTCAAAAACCGCAACCTGAAATAGCTGCTTCACAAAGTTTGGTGCATTTCCCCATTTGAAAATTGCGTGCTTAATAATTTTTTTTTTGCCTCACGATTTGTATTCCAACTTCTCGTTCTTGTTTCGAACGGAGGAGATTGTAAGTCGCGCAACGAAAACCAATTGTGTAAAGCGATACTGAGAGTTTCCTGCTCTGTGATGGTTTTCTAAAACAATCCGTGGCCATTTCACAATTTTTAGTTCTTTAAATCTCATTGAAGCCAATAAACTTGTGAAATTCCCTCTTGTGGGAATATAATTGAAATCTTTTAATTTATTGTTTCGTATTTTTTTGTTACCATCGATCATCGTACCAAAAGTTTCGCAATCTCTCTTTTTCAAAGACTGCGTGGCGCCCTTATTGCAAATTAAACAGATTGGCGTGTAACTGCGTCTTATAATTGACACAGGTGGCAAAAACTTTAGGGAAACCCAGCATAGCTCGTCAATAATACTAAACTAAAGAAACTTTAAGTAAAAATGTAATATACGCCCCTTGCTGTTTAACTTACAATCACAGAAAACAATCGGACAGGTGAAATAATTATGCAGGACCCAATTTTCTCCTTTCATGGTAAGTTAACACGATCGACTTCCAAGATCGATTCCCACGGTCAGTTTACAAATCAATTCCCACGATCGACGCCTTAAAGTTACCCACAGAAGACACCCGAACCAAACCACATGTGCGCATAATGATAGGACGAAATCCGATCCAAGCCACTCGTACGCAGGACGAATGTGACGATAAATAATCTGCTCTAGATAATTTACGATCACCCACTTGACAGCGTCACCAGCGCAACCAAATAACAACCCCAAAACATACACCACTCAAACATATAAATAGACAACACAATCACCAGGGAGCCAGTTCAACCCTTAGC
This sequence comes from Cheilosia variabilis, assembly GCA_951230905.1. Lineage (NCBI taxonomy): Eukaryota > Metazoa > Arthropoda > Insecta > Diptera > Syrphidae > Cheilosia > Cheilosia variabilis. The sequence continues at coordinate 55,465,825 of OX579676.1, forward strand.
CGACAACAGACAGGTCATACAATTTAAGTATTTTAATAAAATAAAAGTTGATTTTGTTAAAAGTTGTTGTGTAAAATTAATTGGCGCCCGAGCAGGGACACGTTTAAAAAAGTGCAAATCAAGTGTAGTAATCGAAGTGAAGTAAAAATAAAACATCACCTCTCGAACATTAAGCAAAGCAACTACATAAGTGAAACCACTACCGCAGTCAAGAAGGAAAAAATACCAATTATCCTTCCGCGGCGTGAACCACCAAAAATAAAATAGAAAAATTCAGATATAAATCTGAACAACGAGGGAAAGGGTTTGATAAACAAACTCCACCGAACTCAAAAAAGACTTCCGGAAGTAAAGCACCTGGCAGCAACCAAGGACACATCAAGTGAACCAACAGATCAGGAAAAGTAGGCACATAAGCAGCCGAAGCTCCAGTAACAGCAAAGTAAATCCACGTAAGGAATTTTAAAGTTATTGTTATATAGGTATATATAAAGACAAACTGTGTTAATTTAAGTAAATACTTAAATAAGAGTTATTTTCCAAACTATCAATTCGCGTTAATCAGAAATTTATAAATATGAATATGACAGCGGAACAGCTATCGGCAATCGTAGGTAAACGATATAAACGCGATATTAGGACGACTAGATCTAACGTACAGCGATAAAAGGCCAGTACACATGCTAGAGACAGAATTGAGCAATATGCGACAGGATAGAAAATCATTACAAGAGTTCTACGACAATGTAACAAAGGTACTTACCCTTATAATAAATAAAACAATTATGACCTATGGTCCAAGAACGGCGCAAACCGAATGCTTGACAGATAGAGCACGGCAGAACGCATTAAGAGTCTTCGTTACTGGTTTAAACCAACCTGCCAGTAACATCGTGTTCGCACTTAATCCTGGGGACCTTCCAAACGCTCTAGCTAGAGCACAGGAAATAGAAACGAATGAAAGTCGTATTAAAACTTTCACCGAAAGACAAACCCCAAGGCAGATACCCCAACAACCCAACGGTAGACAACATTATATTCCCCAAAATAACTTTAACCATAATCAACATTATCCAATGAGAATGGATACCACTAGTGGGAATTTCGTGCCTCAACGGCAAAACCAATATAAGAGATCACATTGGGAAAATCCTAACCGCAGTAATTATAGGAACCCGAATAACGCAACACGGGATTATAGTAACGCATATAAAAGAGAGCGGCCGAATAGCGCCCAAGTACCTATAAACAAAGTCCCCCGGTTGCACAACTTAAGCGAAGGCGATCATTTTTTAGATTAAGGCACGACTTACCATATATAAGGAGAACGGATAGTAAGTCGGGTAGAATATTCAACATTTTAATTGACACAGGTGCCACGCATAGTTACGTAAAACCTGGACTGTTTTCTAATAAAATATTAGACATCCCATCTAGAGTAAAAAGCGTTCACGGAACAAGCATTATTAAAACATTTCAAGAAATAAACATTTTAGGAGTTAAGGAACGATTTTTCGAATTAAATAAACTTAAAGATTACGACGCGATCATTGGCATTAAATTATTACGTAAAGTAAAAGGCAACATTAACATAAGGGACTCGACACTAGAATATGACCAGGGCATAATACCCTTGATATTCAGTGATCAATTAATTAACAGTTTAGAGATTAACCTAAAAAGCAATGATCACAAGGGAAGGCTAAAAGAGATTTTAAGGAAATACCAAGGAGTGTTTACGGAAAATCTAAATTCTCTCCCATATAACACAAGCGTAAAATGTCGCATACATACTACGAATGACGCTGCCATATGGGCAAAGGGTTACCCTTATCCACAATCTGTAGCTAACTTTGTGAACGAAGAAATAGGAAATCTCCTCTCGAACAATATTATACAACCTAGCAGAAGCGCATACAACTCTCCTGTCTGGGTTGTAGACAAAAAGGGTCTCAATGAAGACGGTTCAAAGAAACATAGATTGGTGATCGACTACAAAAAACTAAATTCATTCACTAAAACGGAAAAAATATCCAATGGCCGATACCGCAGTGATTTTAGCAAATCTAGGGAAGGCAAGGTTTTTCACTACTTTGGACCTTCAAAGTGGATTCCACAAAATTCTAATGGAACAGAGTGATAGAGAAAAAACGGCATTTAGCGTTAATAATGGAAAGTATGAATTCCTTCGGATGCCCTTCGGATTGAAGAACGCACCCTCAATATTTCAAGGAGCCATGGATGACATACTCCGTGAATACATAGGAAAATTTTGCCACGTCTACATCGACGATGTAATAATCTTTTCGGAAACCGAAGAAGAACATTTGGCACACATTGAAGAAATAGTTAAAGCCTTAAGTCTAGCAAACATGCGGATTTCTAGCGAAAAATCAAAATACTTCATGAAAGAAGTAGAATTTCTGGGATACATAGTATCCTTCAACTGTATTAAAATGGATCCGAAAAAGACAGAGTGTATTAAAGAATTCCCCCAACCTAAGACCCTACGGCAACTTAGATCATTTTTAGGACTATCCGGATATTACCGCAAATTTATAAGGAATTATGCAATGATTTCTAAACCCCTTACAAAATATCTCAGAGGAGAAAATGGCCGAACTGGGCAAAATAATAGTAAGAAAATAGCAATCGAGTTTGACGACGAAGCTATCAAGGCGTTTAACACACTAAAAGATAGGCTATGCGAGCAAATAACGCTTAACCAACCCGATTTTAATAGCAGATTTGAGCTTACGACAGATGCTAGCAACTCAGCCATAGGTGCAGTGCTCAGCCAAGAAAAAAAACCGATTATCTTTATAAGCCGAACTCTTAGCAAGACAGAAGAAAATTACGCGACAAATGAGAAAGAACTACTCGCAATCGTTTGGGCATTAAAAAATTTAAGAAACTACTTATATGGCGTAAGTGGAATCCGCATATATACGGACCACCAACCACTGACATTCGCGATTGGCGACAAGAACCCTAACGCGAAGATTAAAAGATGGCGCGCATTCATAGAAGAGTACGCTCCGGATATTATTTATAAACCAGGGAAAGAAAACGTTGTTGCCGACGATCTTAGCAGACAAGAGCTACACATGATGAACGCCGACGAATCATCAATTGAAGGGACTGTACATAGTGCAGAGAGTAGCCCCATACCCAAAATCAAAAGAGTAAACCAAAAAATTCATAGTTTTAAAACGCAATTTATTTTTTACGAAGCTTTAAATAACAACATTATTTCAAAAGAAATCCACCCAGGTTACTGGAGACACACAATTTTATTTAAAGATTCCGAAATACTAGGAAAAATTAAAAAAATTACCGAGAAGGGTCTAACTATAGGTATATATAGTACCGAGGAGACATTCTCTAGAATTCAAAATAAACTTTTGCAACAATTCCCAACAATAAAATTTATATTTTGCAATCAAATAGTAGAAGATATAACGGAAAAGGAAGAACAATTAAAAATAGTCACGAATGAACACAACAGAGCTCATAGACAAGCTAAAGAAGTATACAAGCAAATCATTAACAAATATTACTGGCCAAACGCATACAAACGAATTTTGGAAATAAATGCTGGATGTGAAATATGTAAAAAAAACAAATACGAGAGACACCCCAATAAACAGCCAATTGGAGAGACTCCAATTCCTAAAGAAGGAGGAGAACGTGTCCACGCAGACATTTATTACTGCGACAATGCAACCTTCCTCACAATGGCAGATCCATTCTCTAAATATCTAATAACCACTCAAGTAAGCTCAAAAACCGAAGCGAAAGATAGGATGATTGAATTGTTACCAATATTCGGTAACGTAAAAACTTTGATCACCGATAACGAGTCTGCGTTTTGCTCACCTTCTGCACAATGTGCCTACAACCTTTTAAACATCAATCATAAAACTACAGCACCCGCTCACTCAAAAAGCAATGGAACCATAGAAAGAATCCATTCTACGCTTACAGAACTTATAAGAATAGTAAAAGAATCTGCGCATTTAACAGATATTAAAGATATTATGCCTCTAGCCACTAAGAAATATAATGAAACAATTCATATGGTAACAGATAAAAGACCAATCGACATATTCCACAATTATAAAGCTAACGAAGAAACTAAGGATAAAATAGGTTTTCATCAACAGAAAATGATAAGATATTTTAATAAGCATAGGAAAAATAAAACCTATGAAGAAGGAGAAACAATTTTCGTAGATACAGGTCAAAGGAGAAGTAAAAACAAACCTCTATATGTCAAAAAGAAGGTCAAGAGAGACTTAGGGAATATCGTAATAGATATAAATAATAGACAGATTCACAAAGATAATATAAGAAATTAACTTTACAGATGATGTTTTTAATCTTGATGCTAGTTGCCTCCACAGCGAGCCAACAAATAACGGACTATTCTAAAGATGAATACATTTTAGTAGAGGATGCAACAGCTGCAATTTACAAAGAAAGCGGAGAAATTTTCCACCTAATTAATCTAACTTCATATACGGAGATTTTAGGCAGTATGTCAGTTGAGAAAAAACCTTCAGATGAATTAAAACAGGAATTAGAAGCAGCAAATAAACTACTAAGTCAATTATTAATCAGGAATAGGGTACGTAGAGGTATAAACGAGATAGGAACCCTGTGGAAGTGGATTTCTGGTACCCCAGACCACGATGACATAATAAAAATAGAACTTAAGCTACAAGAGTTAATCGCGTCAGATAATAAACAAATAGCCATAAATACTCAATTGTTTAAAGCAACGGAAAAGTTAAATGTTGAACTAATTTCCAAAGAAACCAAAAAAATTAGAATTGTTAAATACATAGCAGTAGAATTAAGAGAAATAATAAACACAATTAATTTAAGCAAATCAAATATTTTAAATACATTAATCCTAGATGTAGATGAAATCAAAAATATAATAAATAAAGAAAAAGAAAAAGTATCCATAACCGATGTATTAGACGCATCCGAGTTCAAGATTGTTCAAAAAAACGAAATTATTGCTGTGTATATTAGATATCCGAAAGTTTTTGCTTTGGGTAATCATTACAAAACCAGAAGTAATAATGTAAACGGTGGACAAATTATTATACCAAAAGAAGTAATTAAATTTCATAAGCAGTTTTATAATACCAAATGTAAAAGAGAATTAAACAATGACTTTTGCCTTATTCTTCACACTCCTAACTGCCTAACAGAACTACTCAATAATTTTGAAGCGAACTGCACGAAGATTAAAGAAAGAAATTTACCTGTAGAAATAATCACCGAAGGGAGTATCGTTATTACCGGCTCTCATATCGTTAATAACAAAGAATTATCAGGAATAAATTTAATCCAATTTGAAAGAAATGTTACAATAGATAATAAAACATATGTTAATTTTAAGAATAAAATAGTGGAACACATAAAATTAAGTAAACCTTCCAAAATAACAATACTTGAATTTGTAAGCTCACTTAACTCAGATTTAAAATACACAAATATTGACCACATTGAGCCATATGTAACAGAAGTTAAAGAACACCCGATATTGTGGGGACTATCAACAATTCTATTCATAATTGTAACCACATTCGCCATCATTAAGATATATAAATATTACAAATTATTCAAAGCCAAGCGTACTAACCAAGATGTCATCGAACTCATGGAAGCAATCGAAAGCAGAGCGCACATCCTTATTCAAGAAAGATTGGGACAATCTTCTACTGACTAGGAGGAGAGTTAACACGATCGACTTCCAAGATCGATTCCCACGGTCAGTTTACAAATCAATTCCCACGATCGACGCCTTAAAGTTACCCACAGAAGACACCCGAACCAAACCACATGTGCGCATAATGATAGGACGAAATCCGATCCAAGCCACTCGTACGCAGGACGAATGTGACGATAAATAATCTGCTCTAGATAATTTACGATCACCCACTTGACAGCGTCACCAGCGCAACCAAATAACAACCCCAAAACATACACCACTCAAACATATAAATAGACAACATAATCACCAGGGAGCCAGTTCAACCCTCAGCCGACAACAGACAGGTCATACAATTTAAGTATTTTAATAAAATAAAAGTTGATTTTGTTAAAAGTTGTTGTGTAAAATTAATTTGGTATAACATATAAGTTCGACATTGCGCCGTACTAATAACAAATTTTAGTCTCGACTTTAAATTTACGGAAACTCACTATTGCGAAATTTGTATGGAAAATATAGTCACTGTGAACTAGTAAATATTAGAGTCGAAACTAAAAATGGTTATTGGTAAGACCCATTGAGTTCGTTGAATCATTGTATTCAATACGTGTTACAATTTGCCTTCAAAAAGATTACTACGACCCTTCGCTAATGTTATTTTATTTATTTTGTTATTGTAGGTATACCTGCATTATTCGTTATATTCAATGATAAATTATGACTAATCCTTTTCTGCTAACAGCCGTGGTATACCAATTGACGGAAATATGCCGCACCTCGTCATTTAGATTGCTTGACATACTCAAATTGGACTTTTTCAAAAATGCAAGTCATTTCCATAAGAATTAGCTGTTTTATAAGATATGTTCTTATGTGGCGGATCTGAGGCACATTTTAGCGAGCTTCACTTTTTTGTGTGCAGGTAAAGTAGAAGCCCTCAACATATAAGGAGAAACAGTTTATACATTCTAACTGTAGTTTTTCCACCTGAAAAAGGTACCAAAAGGGTAGCTGAAAAACGGAAAATTGGTGTATATACCCACCAAAAGCACGTTTTTGAAACTTTAAGTAGGTAATTGTTATTATATTTCTAAGAAGCAAATATTAAGGGTGCCCCGCCATTTTTTTGGCAAAGTTCTGCCAGCAATAAAATAGCTTCAAATCATTATCCCTGACAATTCAGTAATTGGAAAAACCAAGGGCTATACTAAGGAACTAAACGTTATTATTCTTGAGCAATATTTTAGCATTATGAAGGTTCGGCAGATACAATTCGCAATTTTCGTACTTCTGAAATGAGATTTATTTACACCTCGTCAAAATTCTCAAATTTAAGATTCATAAAATGATTGTTGAGAAACAAATGCATCAACAATCCCATTGCGACTTCATAATCTGTGCTGAAATTTCCAAAGACCGTTGCTACATATGGTATACAGCCCAATTGAATTACCGCACAAGTCAGAATTTTTTCTGTGCATACATAAACATATACATATCTATCTAATAGTAGTGCATTTATGCCATTTACCCTGACATGTTAATGCTATCCCAGAAATAGAAATGAAAAATTTACAATTTTTTTTTAATACCTACCTGTATCTTTCAAAATTAATTCTTGCGCAAATTTTGCGAAACCCTTTATAAAAATTTAGCGGTATGTTAAAATATATTCATGTAGCAGCTTTTAACAAAAAAAAAGCCTAAGTTAATATAACAAAAAAAAACATAAATTTCTTGTGAATGTGCATTTCTTTTACTCATTTTTTCGTTATCTTGCTGAAATTTTAAACATCGTTTCTGCAAACCGACAGTTGACATAATATATTGCCAACTCCACATTTTACAATATTTAACATAGTTCCCGTGCGACTTTAATTTTATTACAAGCGGATAACGATAAAGACGGCTTAATGTCGGTAATAATAACAAAAAAAACTCATTCTAGCTTCTTAAAATAATATTAAAGCCTACTTATTTTGACCATAAGTCACATGTAATTTAATTTTTTTTTTAATACATTGACCTTACCAATATTCACTCGGATATACAAACGATACATTGACCATCCGCTCGTTATAATAATGAAGAGTGTTGTTTAATAGACGATGCTCATTATAAATTGTTTTGTATACAAAAAACATATAAGTGTTCTGTATTTTTGAAGTTGTTCATTATTTGTTTTGTATTTCATTTAAACTCTTAAAAACAAAAGAAAACCAAAATTCAATGAAAAAAATGATAATGAAAATGTGCGTCAAACTTTCTGAACGAGCAAAGAACTAATCTATTTAAGTTTTTCTTTATAAAGTACCTATTGAATAATTTAAAATTGTGTTGAAATTTGTTTCCTTTTCAATTCTTCATTATTTTGAATTCTAAAATGTTACTAACGAGGACCGACCAAAATCTTGTATTCACATTTACCGAAACCTATTCTAAGATTGATAGACATGTATTATATTTAGCTGGTAGCATTCCAGTTAACGCACGCATTGGCTTTCAGGACCTAAGTGCTTAAAAAATGTTGCCTTTATACTAGTGGAAAAAACCTACAGCGTCATAAAACTCGCACATAAAACGATTTATCCCTGGTTCCATAACTTTTTCAATTGAATACATTATTTCATATCACTAAAATAAATTTGCTCTAAAAACTTTCTAGCACAAAACTGTGCCGGCGGTTTTTTATGGCTTTGACTTAAGGCACAGCACAAACACGCTAAAGAAATTAATTGTAGTTCTTAAATCTAAGTTTTCAAGGTCATTTGCGAGCTTTGCGGTGCGCAAATATATCAGGAGCTTAAATTCTGACACTATCCATTTATTAAATAAAACCATAAAGCCTTGCTCAAAAGATTGGTTCGATAAGCGAATTACATGCCACAAAGCGGATAGCAGCATTTTAGTATTATCGAATTTATGGGTTCATTGCGTATTATAAAACAAATCGCGTGATATTGGAAAAAAAAGGTAAAGCATAAGTATTAAAGCGGTATCCCACGAAGCATGTTATGGGATAAGGCGATTTTATATTTCTACTTGATAACATTGCCGATATTAATAAAGGGATGTTTTCCTCTATTGCATATCCCAAAAGGGATATTAAAATTGAAACTGAGAAAAATTAAGGCGGAAGTTTGCTGTTTTCACGCTCGCTCAAGTAAATTTGTTTTTGCTTTACATTTTTTGTATGAATAAAGAGTTTTCTATTACGGATCCTAATTTTCCTTTCTTTTTAATCTTTATAAGCTCTGGCCGCGTACAAGTTAATATCCTTTTATGTTTTTGCCAACAGTCATTAGTGCATGTGTGAGGATTACGATTATTATCGCTTATGAAATTCCATTCATCCAGAACGATTGAAAATGCGATGAACTGAAAACAGGGGTTGGGAATTTGTAATAACTATAAACACCTATTCAAAGAAAAATTGGCATTTTCTTGACGGAGGATCTCTATTTTTACGAGCAGTCCTTCGATACCTAACATTAGCTCCAATTGCTAAGTTGGATGTAGGTACAATGCGCAAATCCATTGAATGGAATTCTCTTTTCTTTAACGCTCCCAGGAAATAAAATAAACTTAAAAAAATATATTAAAACTGGTTGTATTCACCTCGATAAGTCGATACTTTACAATATGCATAAAATGCAGACTTTGTCTGGTATCATGGTCCTGGAGAAAAATCGAATAGAAGGATTTTAAGGGCGTCAAAAAAACTTGGATGCACGAATGCTGAGAGTTCTCCAAATTCGCTTGCATATCGCAGAAATAGCAGATGTATTTTCACGTCCATATTCAGTTTCTTAGAAATATAACTCTATTGAAATCGCCACGTGCATTATGTCTGTCTGAACAGGGTGAGGGGAGGAGCGAGTACTAGACATTCCTTACGTCCTATGCACTTGCCCAACTTTCTGAGCTCGAAGAAGCTATATACATCAAGGATGAGATGACAAATCTTTGACGAACTCGGTAATTTAAACGTCAGATACATCAAACTCTTTAGTTAAGCTCCACTAGTTTAACGACACATTTTAAAGTCATTAGATCATGTAGCCAGGTTCGAATACCGAAAAAACCAAAATTCCAACTTATGGTTTTTTTCCGCTGCGCCACCTCTCGCGAACGTCTGACAAACATCCGAGAGTATAACTATCATGACGGAGCTTCTCAATTAGTAGAACCCTTCCATTCGTCCCAAAAATGAAAAACTCACACAAACGAATGGTTGTGAGAAGTTAAGCCTAGGGTCCCTACAGACCTGTTGCGCCAACTATTAATTAATAGATCTTGTAGCCACAGTGTGACAAGGATAATGTCCAAGTATAGACCGAAAACATAAAGTTGAACAGTGATCAAGTTTGTCCACATATTTCTTTGATTTGTCAGAAGGCTAAGCATATCGATCTGCATTCTATACTTGTGCTTCACTCTGTAGGTAAGTACATCATCGAACGGCCTACGTAAAATATGCGTTTAACCAAACGTTGACATCTATTCTATGGGATGGTACAATTTATGAACATGCGAGCATCTCGGCGCCTCTCACATTTCAACAGGTCAAGTGATTTGAAAGTTGTTTTGGCTGAATGTCTTTTTGGCGTCGCTGATGTGATTCTCGATTTATCTTAGCTAAGAGATGCTTAATATGAGTTTGAATTTGTGTGCAATACGCGTATTTGACTCATTTACACACGCAGGTTGCTACACATGTCTCCAGACACAGCGTAACGTCTCATTATTCATTTAGAATGTATTCCTCATGGCAAAATCTTTTTTTATTCTATTTTGTGCCAGATGCGGTCAGTAATGTTAACACAAGGCTCTGTACGGTTCACGTCAACTTTTACTTCGTATGACTTGTACCGATTTCGTAATCATCGTATGCAAGCTCTATTTATGCTAATATGAGATTGTGTTACTATCGTCAGAATCAGTGCCAGTAGCTGAGCAATTATAACTCAAGAAAAAAAAAGAAGTTTCCGTAGTGAATAAGCATATTCTGTTGAAATTTTCACCGGGAATCGCAAATAGTTTAAGTTTATATACTGTCTGCGTTTAACCACAAATCAAATATAATGATTAATATTCAGTGGGCCTTACCAATAACATATTTAGTTTCGACTCTAAATTTTAGTAGTTAACAGTGGATATATTTTCCATACAAATCTCGCAATTGTGAGCTTCCGTAAATTTAAAGTCGAGACTAAAATTTGTTATTAGTACAGCGCAGTGTGTTTCAATTTAAGACTTTAAAAGTATATTTCTAGGAAAAATGTAATGGTTTGTAATGTAGTGCAGCTCCAAGCGTTACCGAATTATAAAAGGAATGGACTCTAGATGATTCACTTTCGCCTAATGCAAAATATTAAAGAGATAGCTAAGGGATCGACCAGCGGGTAATTGACCTTTTACGAAGTTGACAACTGTTCCATCAATCGAGATTTTTCGTAGTAAATTGAACTCGCTGAATTTGTAGGTTCACGTACAAGTTTTAAATAGGAGAAAAATAGCAACACTAGGTGCACTTATTTCGGATGAACCGCGCAAGTGGTCACTTTATTGAACGACCTGTATACTGAAGAATGAAACTGAATAACGTTTGACTTAATAAAGGACAAGTTATTTAGTTGGTTAAACTTGTTAATTTGGTAAAAGCAAACACTCAAAATATATAAAGCCACTAGCGGACCCGACAGTCATTGTCCTGCATGATATTTCAATCGATTAGGATATTAAACAAAGTATGAAATGAAAGACAAGTAATATAATAATTTCATTATTCTTTATTTTGAAATAACATAAATTTTTCTAAAAACAATTCGTTATAATCAATAATGTTTGTTTAATTTCATCTTAATGCGAGTTGATGAACAATATTTTTAGTCAATTCCTGAGGAGTATAAATGAATAAACTTGACAGTTTCGAACGCGAGAACATGCCATGTGAAAAGCCCGGATTTTCTAGATCAAACCCACAAATCGGCATTGTTTGAACTTGTGACTTATTAATAGTCAAGGCAAATGCCAAGCGAATTCGAAATTGCAGACGTCTGAATGGAATGGGTGGTGAGTCTTCAACAGGATAGTTGACTGCTTCGTCATGATCGGGTACAGTGTCGATCGATTTGAACATATCTCATTGCCGGGCAATGACTGTTGTATTTTGAAGTTAATAGTGTCACCATCGATATTTTTTGCAGCTAAAATAGCTCAATCACGAAGCCACGCATGATTAATATAATTAGCTTGTAAATATGCAAATATGCTTTCAATCAAAGCATCTTTCGTATTTACCATGTTGCAGAAATTGTCTGGCAATTTGATGCATTGTGTGTCTCCATGCAATGGTATTGTTCCATTTCCAATTTTGAGCAATTGATCGGAGAATGATTGTCATTTGAAAGCACGAAATGAATTTTGCGAATTTTACGCAAAAACAATTTAGATTGAGATGTAGCTCCAGCCAATAGTGCTTTCAATGCTTTTGGCTTCGAATTCAATGGTGGCAATACAACTTTTCCAGACGCGCAGCAGAAACTGGCCGATTCACCTTTGTATTTGAGTGCATGACGTATTGGCATTGTTTGTTCATAGCACCGATTACAATTTGTGAATGTGACGAATAGTCGATGTCCGACTCATATTCAAACGCGAGGAGAAGAAGTGATGCACGTGTCAATGCGCGATACACTTGCAAACAGTGTTTGTATACACTTGAATGTGTTGGTGACTCGTTGACGGGCCAGTCTTTGTCTCAATGCATTAGCTTCAAGGCGTTCGTTGCGTTGCTCTTGACTTTCATTAGCACGTGATTGCAGCCTGGTTTCTTAAATTTTCATTGTCCGTCAATTGATCTTCTGCCGATCTATTTAACCGACGGTTCTGGACTAATTGTGATTTCCGAGTCCGTCGACCAATATTTCCTCCTCGTCCACGAAGACGTGGCATTGTTTTATGCACGTAACTTATATCTGAATATAATACGCTCAATATTTACGTAAATGCGATACATATAATATCAAAACACAGCGTACAAAAAATTAAATGCATGAATGAATACATACACCAAATGAATGAATGAATGAATGCATACACAAAAATGCATTCAAGTCGATCCAGCCGTTTAGTTGCAGTATAGATAAAAAACCTAGATACCGACTGCAGCGCCATCTGCCCGGTGGATTTGTGAATCTAAACCATACAGGGCGCCGCCCAAACGCATACAAAAAAAATCATTCAAATCGGTCTAGCCGTTTAGGAGGAGTTCAGTGACATACACACGTACAGTAGAATTATATATATAAAGAAGAAATAAACATCTTAAAGAAGCACTAAAAAAAATTGCGTATCAGCGACTTTGTAAAACACATGATTCGATTTTACTATATAGGTAAATATAAATATGTAACTGAAAAAAGTATACTTAATTTGGTTTTTGTAATTCTGCATTATTTTTTAAGGAGACTGTTGTTATTCAAAACCTGTCTTGAAATATATATCACACTGAAAAGAGCCAAGTTCTCCTACATATAAAACAAAAAAGTAATGAGATCTAAATTTACGCCAAGTCCTTTGTTGAATAAGGTTCGTTTTAAAAAAAATTGGTGAAGTTCACTGGCCATGCTTTTTTTTGTTATCTACTATAAAATCTTGCCAAATAAACCCACAACTTTTTTTAACTTTGCACATTCTTAAACTAATAACTTGGCTCTTTTTATATTTATGTTTTTGGTAAGATTTCACTATTTTTTGTGAATTGTTTTGTTTCTTACTCGATAATTTGATTTTATTCCTATCGGTGTTATGTCAAAAAAGAATCAGTGTGACATGCAAAAACACACAAAAACTACAAAAATAAATGCTGCCAACCGCGGCAACCGTGGGGAAATGTGAAAAAGTTCATGAATTCCACATTTTTATATTACTGAATGCCATTGGTTAGTTATAATAAATTGTTAAAAGGCTAATAATTTGATTTGGTTGGTTAGTAAAATTATCTAAAATATATGTTTTATATACTAGAACATATTAGGACAAACATGGTTGTGTATTTACCTCTTTTCGATATTATTAAGATCGATTTATTGTGTGAATTTTTCTTTAATAACTGAAGAAAACTTGCTCAAAATGTTTTTATTTTCATGCAACCATTCTGCATTGACAATTTTTTATAAATATTTTAAGCAAATGTACACTTATTCCTAAAAAAAATACTATCTACACGTATATAAATAATTTCAAATTTAACGGACAACATTTTATGAACGCTGTCAGCAGCTTTGTCCACAGCGGAAGTGGCATATGCAAGGTGCGAGCGTGTTGGTGAGCCGGAATTTTTGAAGTTACGTGACATTTGTCAATACGAATTTCTATGTAACAATACTAACGCACTTAGCGTTTGCCACCCCATGAAAATATAGCTTGTAGGCAAGTAACGGGAAATCGGCCGAAGTTGGTGGTCTCAGTATTGTCTCTGGTTTTTATTACCTTTGTTTGGTTTTTATTATGTATCTTGAGAACCACTATTTCTACAGAGTTGAAATTTGGATAAGTAAACCTTTTTAATGAACTTTAGCAAGAAGAGTTTTTAGCTCAATTGGTTTTGAAGTTAGAGGGGGGTTACAGACAGCTTAAATTTGTTTATGTAAATAAAGTGTAGTGACTTTATTGGAGAACTTGACTGGACACACCGTGCCCTTTGATTTTTATTTATACAATAAAATAAAAAATAGTCATCCAAAGTTTCGGTACACTTTTTAAGTATTTATATTGAAATGAGTAGAATGAAACCCATATCATTCGAAAGGTAATGTACCATGCACAAACAGAAAACTGTGGGTATATGTCGTCATTAAGGCTGGTAAAATTAAGTTATAAATTCAACATACAAAACAGGTAATTGAATTTGTCGTTACCATAGCAACGTATTTAAATATAAATCATCTTAGATTCGAACCTGTTTCCGATGGAGCAGCTCATTTACGTGTTTTTTCGATATCTAGATGTCGCTCTTTTCGTTTATAAAAAAAAAAACCTAAATAACGAAAATAATTGTGGTACGTTTTTTAGTATAACATACTCATAAAAAAAGGTATGGTCGATTTTCGACCACAAGCGATACTAGTTATTATAAATTAGTCGACTTTTGTAACGTCCAGACAAGTTCCGGAATATGAACATAATATCCAGATATGTTCTCATTTCGAACGCTACTTCTCCAGTCGGAGCGGTCCACGTTTTCGATGTACGGTTAAGCCCATGTATCCAACACGAATTAGTGCTATCAGGGATGCGTCCTCCAAGTAGGCCAAGGATAATTTATTCAGACCAATTCCCAAATCCTTCCTCTACTCGTTTGGGAATCACACTCTAGAGGATGTATAGGGTGTCGTTTCTAGAATTATGGATACTCCACTTAGGCATCCTACACCCGCGATTTCAATTTCAAATTTGACAGTTGACAACGTTAAGGACAAGTAGATTTTCACCCATTTTGAGCTTCATTCGAGTACAGTCGAACCCGCATAATATCACATCAAACGGGCAACAAAATAATGTGACTTTAAGCGGGCTGTGACTTTAAGCGGGTTGTGACTTTTATACATTCAGGCATTTATAATAAACACGGAAGTCCAGCATATACATATGTATGTATCAATCTCACTGTGAGAAAGCCACAAACAGTAAAAGTTTCATATATTAAGACAATCGACAAAAGAAAATGTACATACACACCCCATTTTTGCATTGAAGACGACTTCCATACATATTACGTATGGACTGTGAAATGTGACTATAAGCGGGCAAAATTGCATGCAGCTTTTCTTTGTAAGCATATTTTTTGTGTGATTTTAAGCGAGTTGTGATATTAAGCGATGTGCTAATAAAAGGTTTTTTGCCAGTACAAATTGTACAAAAAAGACAACTGGCTTCGCATTAGTGTGCTATTAAACGAGTTGTGCTATTAAGCGATGTGACATTATCCGGGTTCGACTGTACCTATATACAAGGTGGGCCAAAAGAAGTCATCCGATATTGTTTGGCTCTCATTTTTTTCTAAATGAAAAACTTCGATTCTGTTTCTTGATTATGTTTATTTGAACCTTTAGAATTTTATTGGTCAAGTCGAGAAGATGATATCGGTCAAATGGGCGCCGTCAGCGTCGGGCTCGTTTTATGGCATTTTTTATCACTTCGGCGAGAACTTCGGGCGACAGATTCTCGCACTCGTGTCGAATGTTGTCCTTAAGGGCTTCTGGGGTCTCGGGCTTGTTCACGTAAGCACGGGACTTCAAAAAACCCCACAAAAAAAGTCTGGAACGGTTAAATCGGGCGATCTTGCGGGCCAGTGCAAATCGCCAAAACGAGAGATGAGGCGACCCGGGAGCGCCGCCTTCAGAATATCGGTTGTGGCTCGCGCAGTGTGTGCCGTAGCTCCGTCCTGTTGGAACCACATGTCCTCCAGTCCTAAATCGTCCACTTCGTCCTCGAGATTGAGGATGGCTTGGGCGTAGGCTACACGCGTTTGGCAGTCGACAGGCAGCAGCTGATGCACGGACTGGACTTTGTACGGGAGCATGCGCAAGTCTTTGACGAAAATTCGCCTTAGGGAGGACCGGCTGATGGCTAATTGCGTCTGGTCGATGTTTCCGGCGACAGCTCGACATCCTCGTCAACAGCAGCGATATTCTCGGCACAACGGGCGCTCTGGGCCGGCCATTCTTGGCAACGTCTCGTGTGGTCCCATACTCTTCAAGGTTGGTGGCCAAACGGCTCAGTGTTTGCGCAGTCAGTGTCGGACGGCCGTGGAATCGGCGACGGAATTCGCGCTGCGCCAACACTACAGACGAATTGTTACGCAAAAAAATAGACACGATTATTCCGCGTTCTTGGGGAGTGTATCGCTCCATGACTTGTTCACTTGTATTCTACATCTGTCTAGTCCACAAATGTCAAACAGATTTGACATTGGCGGCCATTTGCAAAAATAAGAGCATCTTCCAAAAGGGTGCTCTCTTTTGGCCCACCTTGTATAAATTGCATTGCTTAGTACCTATATCTGCGCAGTGTTCTGGTGAAAGAAGTTAAAATGTGTGCAAAATATTTCTTGCAAATCCTCATCACCGACAGTGACTCCACTGCTATACTCTATTGCTGACTCTACTGCTAAAGTTAAGATGGTGATAGCGTCGAATATAACCTTGAACATAAATCTATTTTACAATTTTTAACAACGCACTTCGTTTTCAAAGACTTGTATTGCATACAACAACAATCCTTGCATTGTACAGTAGAAATGATTCTCCAGTCCTTATAAAATAAGATATGTCCAAAAAAGTGGTCTTTTATGAAAAAGTCATTAAAAGACCTAGCACCTGATATTCAGAATTCTAGAAGCATAGTAGAGACATGTTTGAAATAAATCTTTAGGTCAATGCGCTAGGTATTGAATTGAAAAATGTCTACTTCTACATTTTTATCTTATATCGTATATGATTGTACTCTTAGCTACTAAAGAAAGAACAAAAATATTTTTTTTTCGTCGTATTTTGTCACCGTACTTTTAATTGCATAAAAAAATCTTATAATTAAAATACTAAAACTAACACAAGGTTGTCACTGCATCCCTTAAAACTAAGTATACATTTACACACAGACAAAAGGAAAGATTTTATATACAAAATTTTCGACAGAAGGGGAGGGAGTGGAATAGAGATAAAGGACAGGACTAGCTATTTTTAGCCAAGCACCATTTTAGTATGGACCAGACTTGCCAGGTGGTCCGTAAGATGTCGATGGTCCGGAAATATCACCTCCACCGAAGCCAGTAGAACCGCTTCCTCCACCACCACCAATGCCGATGCCGGATCCTCCGCCAATGCCAGATCCTCCGCCAATGCCGCCGATTCCTGATCCACCACCGATGCCAATGCCTGATCCTCCACCGATGCCGATTCCTGAGCCACCATCTCCTCCAGTTGAGTATCCACCTCCGGACGAGTCCTTTTGTGTCTTGTATTTTATGAAGTATACTTCTGGTTTTGAGGGTTGAGTTGGGGCTGGAGTTGGGATAACAATATCGGGTTGCTCTTCTGGCTTCTTAACCAACACGTAAACCAAAGTCTTCTCTTCATTCTGAGCTTGAACTGGAATAACTGGAGCTTGGTACGATGGAGGTGATGGAGCCTTAATGAAGATGATTTTGTAGTGCTTCTGGGATTGTTGGATTGGAATGTTTGGCCTTTGACGGACTTCTTCCTGCTCTGGTGGTGGAACATGAACATAGATGTGTTTTTGCACAATGGTTGATCCTCCACCGCCAAATCCACCAATGCTGCCCCCTAGAAGATGATTAAAAGTAAATAAGTATTACGGTTTGTTATTAAGACAAAAAAATGCATCAGCTTACCACCGAATCCGCCGCCACCACCGCCTCCAGCTCCACCGCCGAATCCACCGCCGAATCCACCACCGGATCCTCCGCCAAATCCGCCACCAGATCCACCACCAAATCCTCCACCTGATCCACCACCGAATCCTCCACCTGATCCTCCTGATCCTCCTGATCCACCACCGAAACCTCCGCCACCGGAACCACCGCCAAATCCACCACCGAATCCACCGGAACTACCGCCACCACCGCCAGGACGATTGTATGCGTACCCAGCTTCAGGCCTAGCCGAGGCAACAGCCAAACAGGAAATCAAAATAAATGCTCTCATCTCTTTGATGTGACAAATAAGGTAACAGGTAAACTGAAGGAATAAATTTATAATCCTCTGGTAAAGTTTGATGGCCGATCCTGGATAGGAGTGATGAATAGAATATGTATGCTTTTAACACGGAGCCGAGTTGTTTACTGACGATCTGCTCCAATGGATTCTCCCATTTATACCAAATCAAAAACCTCTGAAAATCGCATGCATACAACAATGAAAGATGAACAATTATGGAATTCGAATGGCACTATACTGTACACCAATGTACACCAATCTCAATGGACGCCAGAGGTTATTATCGGTTGATGACGGGGGTACCTACAGTGTGGGATAAGCTGACGCTGAAACCACTCACACACAAACAAATCAAACTCCTGTATCAACCAAAGAGCCAACTGTTGAGTCAAACGATGAGAAATGTCACTTTCGTTTTTATTCTCCACTCCAAAATGCACCGAAATTCGAATTACACCTGCAGTGGTGGGGCAGTAAGATCCCACGTAGCTACACTATACATATCAGTGGCTCCGGCCAGAGAAACTCCACAGACGACGGACAGACCATCACATCATCGCAATTTTATTTTATTTCACCCGCTCTCTGCGATCTTCCAGAGATTGCTGCAGAAGAAGACTCTGACTCTGAGAAACCGCACATCACCAGCACCACCAACCGACCGCCAAGCCATCGTTACAGTGGCGTCTGCAAACTTGCCTAATCCGCGTAGTTAGCGCAGTGATGATCATGTTTGTACCCTACACCTAACCAAAAATAAAACGCAAATACATAAAGAAAGACGAAGACGAATAAAAGATCTTCGTCACCTTGAGCGAAGAAAACAAACGCATGAGCAAATGAAGAATAACGGACCAGCAACCAACGTATGGTATATGCGATCTCCTCCAATGGCGAGGCCTTTAGCCTCTGTGACGTGCTGTTACGGCAGAGTTACTGTACGCGAGCGAGTACTCGTGCACCTATACACCAAAACGATCATGTGGATTGGCAAAAAGAAAAAAAAAGATACAAGAAGTACTTTCAATTTCAATATGCGCCGAGAGACGTCGAGAAAGTTCCCCACGATGGTATTTACCCATGGGAAGTAAAAGAAAGACAAAAAAGAACAATGGACACGAAACCTTTAAAAAAAATCACATTGAGGAAGAAAGAAAAGATATGATACAAGACAACACAAAAGTATCTATCCATCGTGCCAGAGCATACACAACGTGTAAATTGGAAACTGAACGTTAGGGAAGAGCAAGGCAAATTGCTTAAATGCTCCAACCTAAAACGAGTTTGGAAACTACAGATCCAATCGGCATGGTAGTCACGTACATTTGCAAAAATTTTTCAAAGAATTTAAGACCTCAACATAAAATTGTAGTGCAGTCTATGTTGTCATTGGCAGTAGACTGGACTTTACCAACGGACATTTACACATTTGCAGATTACGCAACAAAGCATTACTCCAAATGAAGAGGTAGATCTTCTCTGAAATATTTGCAATGTAAATACATACATAGAACGGTTGGGAAGGATCTTGTACATTCATTAACACACAGTCTTTGGATGCGGTCTTCTAGTTTCTTTCCAAATATATTTCCAGCAAACCCAGCTGAGGCATTAAGGATACATCTACAGAAAGCTGAAACAACTTGTTGAAGTGTATATCGAAACTATTTACAAGGCAATTATCCGCTGCAGCTGACAAGGACCGGTATTTTCTGTATTAATCCCATCAGTTTCAATTAGAAATGTAAACAGAAAAAGTTCCAAGATTTACATCTGAGCTGTGTGTAAAAATCGTTAAATGGCTTATGTTTTTTGTCAGAAATGAAAAGGAGACTGCTATATTGTTCATCTTCTTTTTACCTCGACCTCCCGAAGTATTGTACCGCGAACCACACAAAATAAAACATTTTTTTTTATGGTGAATACCGTCATGCTGCCAAGAAAGTGTCATATCTTCAGAAATAGCACACACAATACCAAAAGAATAGAAGCTACGAGTCATACAGAAAGTAAGAACATTGTCCTTCTCCGAAAAATAGGGCAAGCGAAAGTCTACTCTGCAAACTGTTCCAAGTTTTAGCTGTCTGGCAGTACCTATTAGGCTATAACTATATAAGCCATTCAGACAACTTGACCAAAATAAAGTGACAGTAACCATTTGCAAACCCTTATCAGACAAAGCCTTAGCTTGGTCACTAACCTCTTCAAGATTAGAGAAGGAGATGGTTTTTGTACCATTTATCAAAGCGCTGACTGGCCTGCACCAATGGGTCAACGTACCTACTGCGTAGCCGAAATAAAAACTCGAATCACTAGAAAAATACAGTCAAAACTATGACACATTTGGCACCTGGGTATGAATCTAGATGCTAAACTGAAATGGAAGGAACATGTGAAAAAGAAAGTACATAGAAGAGCTCAATATTAGATACCTATCTATAGAAAACGTTATTGGTTGCTAGTACATAATTCGGAAATGTCCATTGAGAATAAAATGTTATTATATAACCAGATACTGAAGCCTGTTTGGAAATATGGTATCCAATTATGGGGTTGTACAATGAAAACAAATGTAAAAATAATACAAACATTCCAAAACAAAGTCCTTCCGGGAATAGTAAATGCCCCATGGTATATTAGAAATAATGACTTGCATCGTGATTTGCAGATTCAAATTGTAATACCTTCTCAAACGCCACGTTGAAACTAAACTCATTTCTTGGATTGGTCATGATTAAGGAGGTGTTTTTAGTGCGGTTAGAGTCCCACACTACTCTGGGTTTCTAGCCCCGTTATGTCTTTCGAAATTTTCACCTTCAATAACAAAAAAAAAAAAACATTTGGCACTGGAATCACTTGCATGAATCAAAAATTATCAAGGCAATCAAACTTTCTGTGCGAATGACAACTGACAAATAAACGATGTTTTGATATGACGAAGTGAGTCCAAATTTGTAGAAGAAGAACCATTTGGCTGACGCAATTGATTTTCACAAAAGTTACTATCAACTATCACTCCTCCCAAATGCAGAGGAGTAGGCTTCTCAACCACGTTAGCTTAGAAATAACCGAACTATTGAATACTGACAATCTAATCAGGAGCTTAAGGCGAATAAAACCTCTTGATCTATAAAAATTAGATGAGGTTATATTTCCTGAGAAAAAAGTTCAGAAATCCGACAAAATACAGATTTTTCTTTAAATTTTTTATAATAAATCGGTAATAAATTGCCGAGTAGTTAAACCCTAACGGCTAGGTGTAATCCCATCCCATATTCAAGGTGACGAAAGTCACTCACCTGGAAAGTTTTTTTTTTAAATCATGTTAAAGTTTCTCGCTATTGTCTTTTGATGAATTTGCCTTCCAGTGAACGTCCAAACACAAAAAAAATATTTTGTTTTGGTTTTGAATAGGTACTACTATATCCATTCTATGGATTTGTCCTGATGCAGTAAAAAAAACTGCAAAATAAAGTAATGCATTTTTGAAACTTTGATATACCTAAGCGTAACCAAAGAAAATTTCTTCTTCTATCTATTTTGAAAACTAGGAATAAAAAGGATACTTCTACCATCAAGTTACCTTAAATCAAGGGTGCATTCAGACATTCAACCTTAACACTATTGTGGCTATTCGTGTATAAATCAGGTAGGTACATAGGCTTATTATACGCTGACTTTTAGCTTAATAATTGCCAAAGCTGAGGCAGATTTGCTTAATGTTCTATAAATATACTGACAAAAACAAATTAAGAGGAGTCGACCACTTTGGATACTCACGTTACGTAAGGGTATTTTTTTCTGAACTGAGGTTTATTCTATTTACCCTATATTCTATATACCCAGGTCTCGATTCTTTAAACCATTTGGTTTTGAGAGTTTGGGATTCTAGGTACATTTGTATACCATATCCGAAAGGATATACTAAATATTGAAAATACGTAGTAAGAGAAAGATATTGTAATAGTACAAAATTTCGAACTCAAGCTGTTAATCAATTTTGACATTATGATGACAGAGGAACTCAAAAAAGTGGGTCGTAAAATACTGTCCGTCTGTTCGTATGTCCCGAGGCCTACAGCCTAAACGGCTGCCCGGACTTCGTTCAAACTTCGGATTTAGAGTTTGGGGGCTTATTTTTATTATTTATATTTCCCGACCTATTTTCACATAGCTATGCTATATTTTGGTTATAATCTCACCCCAGTAAGAGTTACGCAAAACTTAATTTTAGCAAATATTACCCTTTTACTCAACCTTGTTGAATATGCACCTTAAAGTAATTGCAGCCACTTCCTTACACAATCAGTAACTCCAACACACACCGGCATATTCGGTTTATAACTGCTAATGCAAATTCAAAAACAAATCTCTGAAAACTTACATATATATCTATATAAAGATATCGGTCTGGCACGAACCCTACTTCCAATCGTAGACACCTTAAAGCAGCGTTACTAATATATTCCAGTCAAAAATAAAAA
This sequence comes from Cheilosia variabilis, assembly GCA_951230905.1. NCBI lineage: Eukaryota > Metazoa > Arthropoda > Insecta > Diptera > Syrphidae > Cheilosia > Cheilosia variabilis. The sequence continues at coordinate 55,488,783 of OX579676.1, forward strand.
TATGCATGAGCAGATCTGAAAACAGAAACCATTGCTACACTTTGCCTGTACTCAAAAATCTTGCAAAGTGTAAGAGCTTATAAAATAGTACTGTAGACGCTTTTAACTCTTTAAGCATAACTTGGGACCATTGCCTGTTACTGACAGCTTGAACTTATAAAAACTCACATTGTTATTTATATTTATGTACTGCCTATCAGATGAATAACCCATTTTGAATTTTATTTAACACTACATATTCCTTTTCCTATATTTTATGCACGTTTTCTTTTATCTAGCATCCATTTTTACCTACCTACTTAATAAAATAATAATAATAGGGCCAGGGCACAAATCCTCATTCTATAGTCCTTGACGTGGGCGCCCGCCTGAAAATGGCTAACCAGTTAAACTGGTTAGTGTCAGCTAAGGATCTACGCTAACGCTTCAATGGTTTGTTGTGGTCCTTTTAGTTTGAGGTTGGAGTGGGTTAGTGGCGTCAACCGCACCGTACCAGGACCGCCCAGGCTGGGGGCCCCAATAAAATAGCTCAGTCGCTAACGGTGTACTCCGGATACCAGGCGCCCTCCGGTTTCAATTTAGCCTTATCTGCGCATGCGGGGCTCTGTGTGGATGGACGGTTTTTCCCTAGCTTCTCGTGGGATCAAAATAGAAAACCTAATCAAAAAAACCTCTTCTGATGGAGATAAGGATGAACTTATCTCTGTCTGTCAGCCAACTGCTGAACCCAGTCATGATGGACGGACATACCGCCCTGATAGACAGTTCGTCGACAGTGATCTAGAATCCATCGACACGGTGAGCTCCGTGCTCACGGAGGAGGCCTACAGGAGCTGCTCAGACGCTCCTGAGACCGAATCCATTAAAAATCTAGGGATAGAAAAACTCTCCCTTCAAAGAAAACGTTTGACCACCTCCAACAAGAAGAAATTACGACGCCTTCTTTCCGGATGGCCACCTTGAGCCTATACACCTAAAAGCAGTGGAAGATGCCATCGTCAGGGAGGTGAATAAGCTCCCCGACGATGGCCCACAGATTCGTTTTCTGGGCTGCTCATATAAGCCAGGGTGGTTGACGGTTAACTGTGCAGACGCTAGCACCAGAGACTGGCTAGCCAGTATCGTCGACAAAATATCACCATGGGTAAACGCTAAGCTGCGACTGGTTGAAGGAGACGACCTTCCTAAACCCTGTCTGGCAACGGCATACTTCCCTGGAACCTCCCGCTCCGCGGACGACATTTTGCGGTCACTTAGGCTGCAAAATAGAGTTCTCCCCACCAAGGACTGGAAACTTCTGAGGAAAGTGGCGAATGCTCAGGGTCTTGCCTTGACCTTATCGATGGATGAGTGTTCGGTTAAACTCCTTGAAGACCTGAACTGTCAGCCGTTCTATAACATGAACGGTGGAAAAAGAGGGGACCCACATAAAAGGATCCCCCCAATCAACAAAAAAATATGAAGGTTGTCCAGATCAACCTTCACCACTCTAAGGCCGCCTCGGCAGTCTTAACCAAGACCCTCATCTCGGATGGTCTTAATGTCGCCCTTGTGCAGGAACCATGGACTAGCACAGACGGTAAAATTCTAGGACTCTCAACACCTGCAGGTAGGATTCCTTACTCCACCTCATCAAGTAGACCTAGAACTTGTATTATTTTTAATAATAACACGAATTTCTTCCCACTGACAGAGTTCATTTCCAGTGACCTCACGGCAGCCATTGTGAAGATCAACAACACCAAGGAGATCATAATAGCATCCGCCTATTTCCCCGGTGACTCAACCGCATGCCCACCTACAGAAATAGAGAACCTACTCCGGTTTTCGCAACGCTCCAAGACAGAGATTGTTCTTGGCTGCGGCAAATGCACATCATACCATCTGGGGCAGCTCGGACATTAACAATAGAGGTGAGTCCTTAATTGATTTTATTAAATGCAATAATTTATATATATGCAATATCGGGAAAGAACCAACCTTGAGACCTCAAGACTGAAATGTTTAAAAGGTTGCACTTTTACCTGGTGGAGCAAAGGTCTCGAAAAGCACAGATCTAGAGTAAGGAAACTATTCAACAAAGCAAAACGCAATGATGATTGGCAAACCTACTCCAGTGCTCTAACCAACTACAATAAAGAAATTAAAAAGGCCAAAAAAGAATCATTCAGACGGTTCTGTGAAGATATTTCTGATATTCCTTCCAGCTGCAGACTACATAAAGTTCTTGCTTCTGATAGATCTGTACCTTTAGGTACACTTATCGATGAGAACGGCCATCTGACACAAAATAAGAAAGAGACACTTCAACTCTTACTTAGAACACACTTTCCCGGATCAACCATAATTGATCCCCTCACATCAAACCTATCCCCCCGACTTGAGCGGATCTGTCTGCCGACGAGAGGGGGCTGGAAAATTGCGAAAGAAATCTGTAGTACCAATGCCGTTAGATGGGCCATAACCTCCCTGAAGCCTTACAAAGCAGCAGGGGAAGACGGCATATTTCCGGCACTTCTACAGCAGGGAGCTGACACACTGGCACCCATCTTCTCCAAACTATTCAGCTGTAGTCTGGCCTACGGTTACATACCGGAATCCTGGCGAAAGGTCACAGTTAGATACCTACCCAAGGCAGGAAGAAATTTGGATTCTAGTCCGAAATCCTTTCGCCCCATCAGTCTCATGTCTTTCATTCTTAAAAGCATGGAAAAACTAATTGATAGACATATTAGAGATGTAGCTCTGAAGAACTTTCCGCTCAGCAAGTTTCAACATGCCTATCAACCAGGTAAATCCACCGAGTCAGCGCTTAATGACTTAGTAACCAAAATTGAATCCTCCATCAACCGTAAGGAAATCTGTCTTGTCGCTTTCCTAGACGTTGAAGGAGCTTTCAACTACACATCTTTTGAGTCCACCAACAGGGCTCTCAACAATATGAATCTATCTCCTATCATAGGAAAATGGATAATGTCAATGCTGAATGACAGAATTATTCAGACCCGCATCGAAGATGTGGAAATCGCGGCAACCACAACTAGAGGGTGCCCTCAGGGGGGTGTCCTCTCGCCCCTCTTATGGTCCCTAGTAATTGACGAATTGCTCCAATCCTTAGAAGATCTGAGGATACATGCCGTTGGATATGCCGATGACGTAGCAATCGTCGTCAGTGGCAAATTCGAAAGCACGGTCTCAGAGATACTGCAATACGCTTTATCTGTTGTTCAGAGATGGTGTAATAAAGAAGGATTTTCTGTTAATCCGAAGAAGACAACTATTGTCCCTTTTACGAAACGGAGGAAACTAGATCTCCTTATTCGCCCCACCATGTTTGGCGAAACCATTGACTTCTCTCGGGAAGCCAAATATCTGGGAATCTACCTTGACAGCAAACTATCATGGAACCAGCAGATTGAATGATGTATTGGCTTTACTCGCTCGTCGTAAAGCCAGCAGTTACCTATGCTGCCGTTGTCTGGTGGACGAAAACTAAAGAAGTCACCACAGTAAAATGGCTAGACAGAGTTCAACGTTTAGCTGGAAACTGCATGACGGGCTGTTTGCGTTCCACCCCGACAATGGCGCTTAATGTCATCCTAGGTCTAACTCCCCTCCATATACATATTCAAATGGAGGCTAGACTAAGCATCCATCGCCTGTACCATTCGAATAACTTTGAACCTTTTGCATTTCAGGGAGGTCATTTGTCTTTGCTCGACACTATGGAGCCTTCAAGCCCATTTAGCATGCCTCTTGATGACATGCTACCTGAATATGGCCACCATAAAAACTTCTCCATAATTATCCCCCCTAGGGATGACTGGGAAAAATATAAACCCAATCCTCATCCTCCACTGGATTCCAGCCCATAGAGGATTTGAGGGTAACGAATCAGCTGACTCACTGGCTAAATCGGAGCACCCACTCCACTTATCGGACCTGAACCATTCTGCGGAGTCAGCAAAAACCATTTCAGGAACTATATTAAAAAACTTTCTCGTACCGAGTCAAATGAGATCTGGCACAGCACAACTGGGCAAAACTGTACCAGACAATTTTTCCCCAAGTTCTCCCCCAGAAAAGCACTCTTTCTGATTAATCTGGAAAAAAACAACCTGAGAATCCTAACAGGAATAATCAGCGGCCATGGCCTCGTGAAAAAACATCTCCACCGCATTGGCGTCTCACCGGACCCTATTTGTAGACTCTGTCTTGAGAGTGATGAAACCTCTCTTCACATACTCACAGAATGTCCGGCTCTATGTCGTCTCAGAAAAAGCATCCTTGGCGGTGAAATTGTCAATTCAGTAACCCTTTCTGACATACACCCAGTCTTCCTGACCGCCTCTGGAATGAAAAGATGGCTCTAGGAATCTCTCCAGGGTAGGCACAATAGGCTCCTTTAAGAAGCCGCAGTGCCAGAGCCCTCCTTGAAGGTTCTCCCGCTCTACAATCTAATCAAATCTAATCTAATAAAATAATAAAACAACCAACTAAACTTTTGATGAACAAGAAAGTTTCGTTCGACCCCGTAGTGCACTTTATTTGTTTTTATATTATTAAGTAACAAGGGCTATCGGCTATGGGTGTCATAGTTTTAATGCAAGCCATTGGATTCAGCAATTCGTTCCCCTAAATTAATGACTAATGTAATGTGCTGCGCCTTGGAAGTGGTAGTACTACTTATTTTGACATAAACATAATTGGTCAGGCTATAAGCGAAGAGTGGCTTAAAATCCCATGCCCTAATTTAAGGAAGACAAAAAAGTGATAACAGTGATTATACTTAGTTGCGAATCAGCTTACGAAGTGCTTACCTCATACAGTCATGGCTTAATAAATAAAAAGAGTACCATTTTCATCGATATAATTATAACTAGCATTTAAAACATTTCAAGAGTGTCTGATTAACTATGTGGCATGAAGTAATGTTCAGTTTAATGAACACTTTTTTCACATCAGTAGGTTTGAACGTTGTATATACATAGAACGGGTGTACATCACACGTTATTATTTTTTCAGTCCGTAAGCGTTAAGGAAAATTAAAGACTTGCTCAAGAGCAACGTGTGTTTAAAGAAATTAAAAGATTTGTCTTCAGTGGAAAAAGCGAATACGTGACTACCGCAATACACCAAATCAAACCAAAGCCGGCCAATTTTATAAACAGTATGATTGCATTTGATTGTAAACAAATTATTTCACAAGGTGCCTCTATAAACTTTTTTTATTATTAGTCGAAGTATGTATTTCTGTTTTCTGGCTGCGGTGTTCTTAAGCAATGAAAAGAAATAAATATATTATAGCTAATGGTGTTGCTTAGATAAGTCTATTATGAATATACGCACCTAACTGCTATAAATCGTCTTGCTGTTGTGTAATGAACAGTTTTTGTCTTTTCCATATAAAAAACGGAATGGCAATAATAAAATAGAGCAAAGTGATGTCTTACCAGGGTGCATCGAGTTTAAAAACCGAAGTAATTATCAAATTTTACATAAATAACAATATTGCACTCGTTCGCATTAGTTTATCTATTCACCTACTAAATAATTACTGTAAAAAAAAAGAGTTTGCATCATTAGGGCTTAAAAAAATGTTCAATAGCTAGGTACTTTGTTTGCAGGTAAAAAGGTCTTTTAACAAAAATACAGTGTTAGACTTCTAAGCGAGAGTTCGAATCATCAAATATCTTCTCAATTAGCCGTTTGGACTCGGCATGTAATTGTAGACCTGTTGCGCCATCTATTTATTTTTTATTACAAAGTTCAAGCCCAGAGAATATGGGTTTTCAAAAATCGGAGCGATCGGGTGCGTCAGTGTAAAAAAAAGGGATATCTTATTTCCAACATATGTGCGCATGGTTTAAGATCGCAAACTAAGCAAAAACTAAATTTATATGTCTAACCACTGTTTCTTTATCTAAGACTAGCATTCATCAGGATAAAATTAGAAATCAATACGACTTCAAAAAAAAAGCTGCATTTACACATCACACATTCCTAACACGACGGACAAAAGGGATGCCCAATACTAAGTAGCCGTGTGACTGAAAGGGACATCATTACCTAGCACGCAAAAATATGTAACACGAATTTTGGTCGGGCATCTTGTTTACGTGGTAAGAATTATGTTAAAGTTCAGCATGTTGATATTTTTCTAGCGATGGCTTCCGAGATTTCGCTTTCCTATAAAGCAAAATGGCTTCCGAAAGTGATGAACGGATAATGATTGATTTATTGATCATTTGTTGGTTTCATTTACTGACAATCGGCCGATGCGTGTGCGTGATATTGTAAATGCAGTAAATACTTAGTGTATGATTACAAATATAAATAATGTTTTTAGTAGTTGCCAAAGGACATTATGGTTTGGTATTCTGACGTATTTTCAAAACAAAAAAATTTCAAATGTGACCAAACTTAGAGGACACCTACAACATATGGAAACATTTTGAATCACAATTCACAAGTACTATTTAGAATCACTTTGTCCCAAATATTACGTAAAATATCGCACGATAGTGCCATATACTTAAGAAGAGAACTTTCATCATCACCAGACTACCAACATCTTTTTGATTAATTTCTCTTGATTTTATGAATATTATCTGTCAACGTTTTGTTCGTTCATAACCACAGTTAGCTTTGAGTAAACAGAATTAGGGATTAGTTATTGCGAAATAGCTATCTACAAAATAAATTTCTTATTGTAAAATATTTCCCCGAATACGAAACTCATAAGGCTAATAACTTTTTTTTGTTTTAACCAATTAAACAGAGTTTTGAGAGTGTTACCGTTGTATGCTAATGTTGTACCCTGCACCCAATCACTTGCATAATTTTTGTAGGATTATTTTTATATTATTAATTCCTATGACATATTAGTGAACGTTACTACATCATGTTATAGTTATTTTCTGTGATTAACAGATACTACATTTACCCCGCACAACGCCTGACGCCTGAGTAGACAAAGTTCTTTGAAAATTATATGTTGTTGCCCATTGAGGTAGATAAATTTAGACATATTATGTAAATACGTCAAATTTTCGTTTCGTTCTTGTTTGGCAGCTATACGAATAAGTAGTAACACCAGTGGGGGAGCGAGGGGGCGAGGGGGGCACAGGCCCCGGGCGCCACTTTGCAAGGGCGGCAATTTAGAGCAGTTAAAATTGTTAAATATAAAAAAATCAGTCCACCGGATTTATTTACAACGTTTACCAGCGTAAACACTGCTTCACAGTAAGTAATCAGACAACCCATTTGTTGCCTAACAATAAAATCCAATGAACGCTACTCCCTAGTATGCAACTACATTTTATCAGAAATGACAGCCCTCTACAGCACCCACAAATTATAACACAGTACACAACATCTGCATTCGATAATACTTTTTTTCTCTTTTCTCGGTAGAAGTTTTGTGTGTATGCGTATGTAAGCGATGTATAGCTGGAGACTGGATTTCGTGGGAATAAGTTATTTTGTTTTTGCTTTTCTTACTTATATCTAATATAATTAGTAGAGACCATATGCAACTCATACTGAGACTACCAACTCGCAATCCTCTTGCTGCTGGCACCCTCATTTGTTTTCCTATCGGTGTAATGTCAGTTGGGATCCGTGTGACATGAAAAAAAACAAAAAATATAAAAAAAGCTGCCAACCCTGGACAAATGTGGTGAAATGGGATCGAGTTCGCGAATACCTACCTTATTTTTATGACATTACTGAATGCCACTGGTTATTTATAATATATTGTTTAAAGGCGAATAATTTGATTTGTTTGGTTAATAAAACTATCTACAGAATATGTTTTACATATTAGTACAAACATGGTTATATATTTACCTCTTTTCGATATCAGTAAGATCCATGTCATGTGTACATTTTTCTTAAATAACTGATAAAGGGTTGATAAAAAAGTTTTTTTTTATACAACCACACTCTGCGTTGACTATTTTTCATAAACATTTTATGCAAATGTACACTTATTACTAAAAAATACTATTCACACGTATATAAATAATTTCAAATTTAACGAAAAAATCGTATGAACGCTGCCAGCAACTTATGTAATTTGACAGTGCGTTGATGAGCCGGAATTTCTGAGTTCACGTGACATTTTTCAACACGAATTTCTATACAACATACTAGCGCACATAAAATTTGCCACCCAGTAAAAATATAGCTTATAGTAACGGAAAATCAGCCGAAGTTGGTGGTCTCTAGAGAAGTTGGTAGAGACACTTTCTCTACATAATACCAAACAGATAAATCGAAAATGTATTACAAAATGTAATTGAATCGTGTTTTTCTAAAGAATTTTAATTTAGATAATTAAAGTTTAATGGGAAATACCGTTGTTTATTTGAAATCCTGAGGAAAGTAATTTTTATCTGATAATTGAGAAAGGGAAATCGAAAAGTAACCGATATTAGAAAATGTTAAATTTTGCGGTTTCATTTTTGCCTCGCTTGCTAGAAAGTAGTACGAAGAACAGATGACAAAATGTTGAAGAGAAATTTTACCAAATTTGGGTATAACTGGTTGAAACCGAAGACAAAGGTTTTTTTTTTTTAATTTGTGGAAAAATTACTGGAGGCGGTATAAATCGGGTCTGCCCCGGGCATTTCGTTTTGAACGTAGTCGTTTATATCAAAATCAAATATAGCAGATGCTGACCATAAACTAAGTATTAAATTTAATACCTACTTGGATTATGATGCTGACTTTATGATTATGTATACGTAGCTTTGAAATCAAAAATATGCGTTGGCCATTGATTTGAACTCCTTCGGTCTTCTTCATTGTTGGCCATTGATTGCCTTGTAAATTTCCTGATTCGATTATTCGACTAACTATTTGTAAACGGACAAGTGAAATATTACATCACTGTTTGGCAAGCCACAAAGTGCAACTGTAGGTCAAGGCCTTGTATCACTAAGCTACTAGAATATCAGAATTTGAACTTACATACCTACTTTATTTCTCCTATTTTTTTAAGTTTTTATAAAGCAAGTGTGTACATTGTTCTGTGAGACACTTATAATGCAGGATCATTGACTACAGAATTATATTTATTTATTTATTGTACCCGGCGAAGCAATTAATCCCCATGATTTTGAATTAGGTATGCAAAATAACCTGAAATACTCGTATAATCTTATCATAGTTCCGTTCGAGCAAGAACTCTGTTTTCATAGGTAGACCACCCAGTGATTACCTTAAATAGAATTTTTATTTTATAAGTCTAAAATCAGCCATTCAACATGGAAGGATAGAGCTCTAATTTTATACACGAATGTCGGAGTGAGAGATGGCAAAGAAAGAAACACTTTTTCACTGTCGTATAAGATGCAATAGAAAGCAATAAAAATTGGTCTTCCGGTACTAAGAACAGAAATACGTTCATGTCGGTAATGGCGAAACTTTTCATGTTAATGCGATTGAGATAGATTTTAATTAAGCACCTAAAGTTTTGACTCTCCCACGTCTGTATTACAACTATCAGCGGTCATTACAGTATACCTTAGTTCAGTACTTTGAAAATGCTACCTAATTGTAGGCCTCTTCCATTCGTGGTAACAGTAAAATACGTACTCACATGAATCGTTGCGAAACTCTATACCTATATGCATAGATGCACCTGTAGTAAGCTTACAGATTCAGGCTTCCACTAAAAAGCATAAAACATTCATGACATTTAATAGACAAGTCACCTACACTCAACAACATTGCAATTCAATATCAGTCTTTATTTACTGTTGTACCTGCTGTGATGAATTTGAATCCACAGGTTTTTCGGGGTCACTCACCAAGAGTATGTCTCCCATCTTTAAGAAGAGCAGGAAATACGTTTGCTACAGTACTACAATGATTTACTTTCTGTTTTGCGGTAATTGCATCACTTAATTTGTTTTCATTTTCGTGTGTATAAATGTTATTATACGAGAACTAAATCTCAATTGCCTTGTTTTGCCAAACTTCTGACGTGATGAATAGCACATTTACACCACAAGAAAACCTTTGCATAGAATAGTCAGCACATCATTAAATATATGTATATGTAGGAATGCCGACGATAACTACTGCGGCATGAGAAAATAATAAGGAAAAAGAACAAGATTGAATCTACGTAGTTATATGTATATATGTATATAAAGGGTGATTTTTTAAGAGGTTTAGAACTTCTTTTAAAAAAAAAAACACAAAAAATTCGAAAAAATGAATGAAATATTTATTTGAATCGATAGTTTGAACCTTGCAATTTAATGTTTAAAGATAATTTCATGCAAATGTTGACCGCGGCTGCGTCTCAGGTAGCCCATCCGCTGAGTCCAATTTTGGCATACTCTTTCACACATATCGGCCGGTATCTCACGAATGAATGCATGGATGTTGGCTTCCAGTGCGTCAATCGAAGCGGGCTTGTCCCTATACACATTAGCCTTGGCATACCCCCACAAAAAATAATCTAATCGTGTCAAATCGCACGATCTAGGCGGCCAATTGACCGGCCCGAAACGTGAAATTAACTGTTCACCAAACTCGCCTCGCAATTGCGCCATTGTTTCGCGTGCTGTGTGGCATGTGGCACCGTCTTGTTGAAACCACATATCATGCAAGTCAAGAACTTCCATTTCGGGCAAAAAAAAGTTTGTTATCATTGCTCGGTAGCGTTCACCATTGACAGTAACGCTGCGATTCGCATCATCTTTGAAGAAATATGGCCCAATAATGCCGCCGGCCCATAAACCGCACCAAACAGTGGCTTTTTCGGGATTCATTGGTAGCTGTTGCAATGCTTCTGGCTGATCTTCACTCCAAATGCGGCAATTTTGCTTATTTACGTACCCATTCAACCAAAAATGAGCCTCATCGCTGAATACAATTTTTCGATAAAAAAGCGGATCCTCGGCCAGCTTTCCAAGAGCCCATTCACCAAAAATTCGGCGTTGTGGTAGGTCGGCTGGCTTTAGTTCTTGCACCAGCTGTATCTTAAAAGGCTTTACGCCCAAATCCTTCCGCAAAATTTTCCACGTAGTGCTGTAACAAAGGCCTAACTGCTGGGAACGGCGCCGAATCGACATTTCGCGGTCTTCTGTCACACTAGCTGATACGGCCGCAATATTTTCTTCACTACGCACAGTACGTAAACGTGTTGGTGGTTTAATGTCCAACAAAGTAAATTTGGTGCGAAATTTGGTCACAATCTTCCGAATAGACTGCTCAGAAGGTCGAGAATGCCGATCATAAAATGGAAGCAGCGCGCGATGAACATTTCGAACCGAGCACGAATTTTGATAGTAAAATTCAATAATTTGCAAGCGTTGTTCATTTGTAAGACGATCCATGGTTAAATTGCAAACCAAACTGAAGCTGTTTGACAGTGACACAAGGTACTAAACACACGTCAGCTGTCAAAACCAGTGTTGCCAAAACCAAACCAGCTAAAAAATCACCCTTTACATAGGATGATGTGTAAATGGACACAACACACAAAGTATTGATTCAGCGGTGGCAGTGATTACACATTCACTTTTTTGTGAGGACATCAGTGTTGCCGAATTATTCACTCATTTTGTCACTTACCCCAAAATGATCATAAATAATTTGCCAACAGGTGTTTCCGTTTCTATAATGACATTTTCACGTCGAACAAAAATCAACACATTTGATTTGCATGCTAACACCTAATTTAACAAAAACAAACCATTGCTGAATAGCCATATTTTCAGGTCGGATCCAACACCGGAATACCTAATAACAGAAATCATTTTTTGGAACTTTGGTATGCTAATATTTCATGACAAGGAGGCATTCACAAAAATAATACGAAGAAGTATTTAAATCGGTCGTTTATTTGGCTTTACTTCATAGTATAAAAAACGTTTAAAGCGTGCATGAATGATATTCATTTATGCAAAAAAAAATGCAAACTTCTAGAGAAAAACGGAGGCCCATGGTCATAAACTAAGTATTAAATAGACCGTCAGCTCCCGCGCACCTACCCGATTCCCCCCGCAAATTTTTAAAATAAAATTCTCTCTTAAATTTCCTATCTGTGAATACGTGTGAAGCAGCAAAAAAAATAGTTTCTAAAAGGTGGGCGGAGTAATAAAATACTGACACTCAGCAGTGTTCCTGCATTGTGGTATCTCTACCTTTTTGTGGGAATTTAAATTTTTGAAAAACTTTCCTGCGTAAAAGGAAAAAATGTCTTAATTGTTGGACTATCAGTAATCTGGCAGAAAAACAGTCGAACTACATTTCACTATGAATATCAACGCACTAAATGTACATAAAAAAGAGATTTGCCTTAAGCAAAAATTTCTATTATAAAAAATTATCATTATAATGTTAGCAAACTGCGATTTTTATGCTGAAGATTAATTTAATATGATTTTCTCTCCGAACAATACAAATTTTACTTTTAAAAGTATGTTTTTTCCATAAGCAAAACTAAGGGAATTTGAGTTTAGTGAAAAGGGAAAAATTAACATGCTTCGTGTGAAAAATAAAGAGAGAGTGCTGAGAACACTGACTGAGAGTTTGTGTATTTGGTGAGTTTCTGTCAGCTGGTGGATGCGTTGTGAGAGTTTAAGTTCGTTGTTTTATTTCACCACGAAAACATGTAGATGTTCTACAAAATGTATAATAGCGAATGTAATCAACATAAATAAACAAATGAATGATGTGTGAAATAAAATAAGATATTTTTGTTCCTATAATTATTGTGTCTGTTTTCGTTTGCTGTTTTTGGCGAAAAATTATTTCACCGTGAATGTCCACAGAAAAACGGCAAAGAATTTAAAGAGAAGAATTGATTACGACTATTAAGATTTGAAATAGTATGAGTTTTTAGTTATAATCTTTTCATGAAGATTCCGTTTATTAAAAAAAAAAAAAAAATTATTAGAAAATTTGGAACAATTGAACAATTAATAAAATTACATTTGAAATCAATTGCGTCAGCCGAGAATATGAATAATGTTCATTTATAATAAAAATAAAAAGTCTAGTAGACACAATCAACGAAAATTTATTTTCTTTAAAATTTACGGGAAAGAACGAAACTCAAAATGTATTTAAGCAAAATTGGAAATAAACATGTTTACTGATTTGTACCTTGATATGTCTCACGCATTTAAGTTTTGCTGCTTACAATTTATTTGCTTTTAATATATACGATTCATAATCATTAGTAATCAATTTTAATAAGCGTTTTTTTTTTATTTTTGTCAATGATTCATATAGTTTATCGATTTCGATTTTTTACAACAAAGATGAAAACATCCCGTACTATATAGATTATCTAGGTAAAATGAAAGAAATCTTAATACGTATACCTACCTAACCTATGCGTTTTAATAGAATTTGGTACTAAATTCACCACACCATACCCACCGTTTTCTTAACACGTCCCGATAACGGGCAGTTATTTGAATTATTTGAATTTATTTCAATGTTACCACAAAATGAACTGTCAGGCAACTGTCAGGTTCCTATGTGCGAGAGTATGTGTGCGGCTAATCTACTTTAACATGGCACACATACTTTGCCACATAGAAACACGGAAAACAGCTTGTAGGCAAATTCTCTTAAGTTGCAAGAGCCGACGGTCTATTTAATACTTAGTTTATGCCCATGGTGACTGGGTAATTATAATTTTCTCTTTCCATTTGTTCTCTTTACAGACTGAGATGGATCTCACAGGACCTGTACGATCCATACTTTTACATTAATGGTTTTAACGATTTTTTTAAAATCAGAGATGTATCGCATTTAGAATTCCGATCTTTGATACAGATGGAGGATTTGATTATATCAAAACATTCTCAATTATAAGCCGTAGAACGTTCTTAATAAATTATCATTTAAAAAAAAATTGAGTCGTTGGTTACGCTTTGTTTCTTTTTAAGTATAACTTCTTTAGGCACAATTGACTTGGGGGGTAAGCTGATGAATGCGTCACAAAAGCGTTACGGAAATTGCGAACGGGAGTTGAGAAGGAGATATAAGTTATTGAAGATAGAAAGGGAAAGAGTTACGTTTCTTTCCTATATTACCGTAGGGACAAGAGAGAGGGGTGTGAGCACACATTTTCTGTTCTTTCTCTCATAGCCAGTTAAGTTTCGTAGTGCAGCAGTGATCCAAGATCGGGGGTTTTATTTCTTTTCGCGGGATTTTCTCACTTATAATAAGCTAAAAGGGACAAAGATTTTTTCAAACCTACAAAAAGAAATTGCTCATTTCATTAAGAATAACAAAATTTGTCAACCTACGATCAAATTAAATATTTTCGTGTTTAGAAAAAAGTCATTCAAAATATCTGAATGCTTTCATTTTCTTTTTTTTATTTCCCTAAACTGTTTCATGGAATGACATATCTGTGAATGAATTCACGATTATTTTTTAAAATAATAAATTTATTTTTTTTTGTAAACATTGGAATGTATGTAAAAAAAAAAGCCTTACCTCATTCTCAAATCAAATTTCTGTGTCATTTTTGTATGAAAAATCAAGAATAATGAAACTTGAAACCGAGATAAAGTTTCTTTCATACCATTCATTTTCAAATAATTCATAAGATATGTATTTTATGTTGAATATTATTTTCATTTTAATGCCGAATGCAATTTTATGTTTCTTTTTCTATAAGATGTACCCACATTTCTATTTTTCTTAGCTTGCATAGTTAATGTATAATGTAACCTCTATTTGTTACTAATAAAAAAGACAGAATTTATTAAAATATATGTTGTTTTCGTGGGATAAATGTAGGATTTTTTATATTTTGGCGAGGGATAAAAGCGATATTTAGGGTATAGCCGTGGGATAACCTGCCTCTAAAGTCTGATATCACTGCAGTGCAGGCTTATTGTCTGCATCACACTCAGCGTTGCCACTAAAATCTTTAGCAAATGTAGTACGTTAGCCAACAAAATGTAGCATTTTCAAACAAAATGTAGTACCTGTTTTTTTTTCTATTAACAAACAAAATAAACAATTGTTTTTATTTGTTATGTTTCTAGAACAGTCGGACACACTCGGAGTTTTTTTTGCACTATTGTAATTGGAAATGTGTATGGGTAAGAGTTCATGTCTAACAATCAAAGTCATATTGCAAACAAATGACTTCTGCTTTTTGAGGTTCGGTAATTTGGTAATTTTTATCAGGTTATGATAACGTTTTGAGCAGATGTACCAAGAATGCGAACTCGATATCACCTCATTTAAATGCTACCTTACTGTTTCTGAGTGAACGCATTGCATTATTTGCATATGCGTCATCACCATCCATATAATCCTGTTTTATTCATTAAATTACCGAATGCACTCATTTTCTTCATTTGACAGATGGTAAACTTCAAAATATTTTCATATTATTAATCATATTATTTATATACAGACATAAAACTCTAATTTTTTAAAGTTTTGTTATAAGAAAAAAGGATCGAAAATGGTAGATGATCCCATGCCTTCTAGCAGCTGGTAATTTTGTGCAGAACGTTGATGACGTTGTTTAATTGTTTAAGGACTGACAAAGGTCCTACTACGTTTCTTATTGAATTGAAAAGCCTTATGTTTTGCAAAAGCTTTGTTTTTAAACGAGCAATTATTTTAAAAATTAAAAAAAATAATTTGAGTTTTTTTTTGCAAGTGGCAACTGCGGCCTATTATCTGTTTTACACTATAGGTGCAAGAGAGAGCAGCGCGCTCACACATTTTCTTTTTCTTTTCCTCTCATAGCCAGTGTATATAATATCTCAGTCAGTATTTCGTTTGCGAGTACATAGATATAGATTTATAATGGAGCTAAAAAAGTTTTACTTCAATCGTGTGGCCTAAAGCACACTCGTTTTTTAATGCTATAAACATTAATACACTTACAAATCAGAGAGGACACATTGCGATGTATTATTCAACGCACTGTTGAATTATTATTTTTACTGATGCGTTAGCAAAACTTGAGCTTCTCGTTAAGACTTTCGATATATTGCAGCAATATAGACAGCCGAACAGTTCCACATGGTCCCTTGGTGTGTACAAATATCTTTTCATAGCCGCACTGTAGTCCAAAATGACTTTTTTGGTTGCAAAAATCATTTCTCTTGAACGCATAAAGATATCAGTATAGGATATTAAGAAAAATGCTTCACAGGGTGTTTCTAAATCTGAAGTAAGATTTTCTTTGAAAATGGAATTAACAGAGAAAGGAGTTGAAGAAAAAATCAAATTGCATTTTTCCTTAGAAAGCCCCATATCCAAGAACAAGGCTAGCGCAGTGGGACCATTGTATTTGATTGCATCACTTTGAGGTGTACGAATACTCGCCTTTATCCGTTGCACATAAAAAAATAATACGCAACTAAATATTTCTTTTAACTTTTTGTAATGTGTAGGCATTAAATCAATGAATCCCTTTCTTTTGGCAAGTTAATCCATGTTAACGTATACTTTAAGAATAAGAAAATTAATTATTAACAATAATTTAAATAATTCGAAGAAACTCAGTTACAGCATACCTGTTTGCCTGATAATAAAAACAATTATTTTTTTAATTGGGAACATAGAAAATTTATTAGGATTAGAAAAATAAAATAAAAAAAGTGGCTAAATGAATAGGAATTTTCAAATGTAAACTGTCTGTAAAAATGTCAGTACCGTTAGATGTCAAATAACCACAACCATCGAATTGGAAATTGGCAAGGAGTCTTGAGCATTCGGCACGGAAATGAAGGTCTTCTGATAATCCGCATAAAGACTTAATTCGTCAATACCTATACATGAAAAAAAAAATCCGAAGTTGAATCTATACTCGTATAAGTCGCTCATGATCCACGTCTCCTGTGTCATGTGAAAGAACGATGGACGTTATCCAGACGTCGTTTTGAACGCAAAATGCTTCGAGTAATTTTCGGTCACATTGTGGCTGACGGAAATTGGAGAAGGAGCTTAACAGCAAGCTGTACATCGACATTGACTTGTTTAGAAAAATGCGATTCAGTCGACTACGATAAAATATCAAGGAATGAAGAGCGATTTGGCACTCGAAACGTGTTTGATTTTAATCCAGTGGTACAACGCAGAATTGTATTAGAGGAAGACCTGGCACTAGGTGACACGTACAAATGAAGAAACCTCATCCAGCTTAAAATCCGTAGCTGTTTTACAGAGAGCGTGCTAGCTGGCGCATTGATTGATGCCTCGTCGCCAGCGTGGCCATAAGGGCCGATTTGTCTGCATTTTGCTGATTTTCAACCTGGCTGCAGAATTTTAACAACCAGAAATCTGCGCTTCAGATTTTGTCTGCATCGGCAATAATATATTTTGTTCTTCTTAAAAAATAATTTCAACATTTCTTGTACACTTGCTTTCGCTGTATGCAATAATTTCCGTACTCAGCTCTTAATTGTTTATTTTAAATTGTTAAATAAATAAAAGAAAAATTTGCGAAGAAAGATTTTTCCATCGAATTTTCATAAATTTTTTTTTGGTCATAATTGCAGATTTGTCCAAACCTAACAAAGGATTTTTCCGATTTTCTCGTAAAATATTCACACGTGTATAAATTCGACCTAAGGCACTATTACTAAACATTTAAAGTTCGGATTTCTTAACTGACACTTTTTTCTTAGACCTTTGCAGCAGAACTGGAAATGCGAATGCATATTGCATTCGTTTGCTGTATATCCGTACAGCATATTTCATCTATTTCATCCTGGCTTCATTAACAAAGGAGCGTGTTGACAGACAGTTTTATTTTATGCACTTAACCGGAAAATATTCCTCCATTAAAACTATGAGCGAAAATGATACAACATTTAATAAAATTATGTGATGAGGGGTTCTTATTATCCCATACTTTATGACGGACATTTTGCTTTACTACTCCAGCAAAATATTTTACATACCTATCCGTAA
The DNA here is from genome assembly GCA_951230905.1 of Cheilosia variabilis. Lineage (NCBI taxonomy): Eukaryota > Metazoa > Arthropoda > Insecta > Diptera > Syrphidae > Cheilosia > Cheilosia variabilis. Next base: position 55,506,714 of record OX579676.1, read on the forward strand.
AAACTCGAAGATAATGTTGATAGTATTTCATATCTGTTTATATACATGGGTAACAATTTCTATCTCTTCAGTAACACAAGTCAAGTACTGAATTCGATGGATCTTAAGAAAAGAAAATTCCATCCACCAATCTTCATTTTCTCGACTAAATACGGAGAAAAAAAGTCAATTTTATTGAGTGGTTTTCTCTTGCTAGTACATTTCCGCCCACGCCTTCTTGAACATACGTTCTTCACTCGTAGGTCATATATATTTCTAATAAGTACTGCTGCCGCATTTTTTTTATGTAATAGTCTTAACATACCAACTTATGGGCATAAGCTAGCTACTTGGCGGCTACGTATTGTGAACAATCTTTCAAGTATCTCATTCCATATGGTTCGTAGAAGTACCTATACTTACCGTCGAGATATGAATTAATTAAATCGCACAATCACACAATGCCAAACCATTAGATTTGTATTGACTGTAGGTATAATTTTGAGAGATTAACAAGACTCAATTACTGGTAAGTGGGTAAGTGTAATATGCTGCCACCTGTAATAATTTTCTTGCTAATAGTTTCAAGCCGTTGTGGACTTTAATAGGTTTGAGTAGAACGGAACAAACAAAAGTTAAAGAAAGCAACTGCTCTCTCTGCTTGGGGCGGATCATTTGATAGCTTAATGCCTAATTTTGTGTGTTAACTGGGCGTGGATGCCGTTTAATAATGGAAAGAGAATGGACATTGATACATCGCTTTAAGACCGCGGACTTTTAAAACGCTGTGTGTATAGCCACCATACGTAACACAGTGGTGGAGTGATTCTTACATGGCATGCCGTTTTCGTCTTTTTCCCATTTGTGCATTAAATGTTAAGTTAAGTTAAGTCTCTTAAGTTTTAAGCTTCATTAACTAGTCTGACTATACCATTTTAGTTTTTAATAAATAACGTAATATGTAAATATGTTGCACAAAAATTTGACATCAATACATTGAAAATAAATTACCAGGTAGTATTGACAAAATTCCATTGTAAAATTTCAACAAAATTGGTTTAGTTGAACTGGAAATATATAGTTGTAATGATAAATGAAACTAGGAACTAATTCATAATTAATGAACTAAACCTCTCTTCAATAAAGTGAAAGAAGTTAGTACGATAATATAATGTTGTGTTGTTGAATTTTGATTAGGTAAATACCTACTGTTTTCGTATTATTGATGTTTCGATGTTCAAAGAAGTATTTGTCTGATAAAAGACATTTACATATCCCTACACAATACATATATATTATTTTATCTGAAAGTGCAATCATCTTACTTTTCTACGTACTAAATAAAAATTGTGAATATTTTTTTACATTGTGAAATCGATCAAGAAGCCCTGGCTTATACAACACCAAAACATTTGGCAACATTTTTTTTTATGTATAAGGAAATACCATTGGGAGTGCAGTTTTAGTATAAGTGAATGATTTTAATTTATCTTGTATAATTATTACATTTTTTAATAAATCAGATTTTTAAATTTATTTGTTTTATGTATCATTTATTAATATCTAATTTATTTTACGAGGGTATTGTAAATATATTTTGGATATAATTTCTTTATTTAGATAATTACTTATTTCGTACCTTTAAAATTAAGTTGAAGGATAACTGCAAGTGAGTACAGTCGAACCCGGATAATGTCACATTTCTTAATAGCACAACTCGTTTAATATCACACTAATGCGAAGCCAGTTGTCTTTTTTGTACAATTGGTACTGGCAAAAAACCTTTTATTAGCACATCGCTTAATATCACAACTCGCTTAGAATCACACAAAAAATATGCTTACAAAGAAAAGCTGCATGCAACTTTGCCCGGTTATAGTCACATTTCACAGTCCATACGTAATATGTATGGAAGTCGCCTTCAATGCAAAAATGGGGGTGTGTATGTACATTTTCTTTTGTCGATTGTCTTAATATATGTGACTTTTACTGTTTGTGACTTTCTCACAGTGAGATTGATACATACATATGCATATGCTGGACTTGCGTGGTTATTATAAATGCCTGAATGTATAAAAGTCACAACCCGCTTAAAGTCACATTATTTTGTTGATCGTTTGATGTGATATTATGCGGGTTCGACTGTATTAATCATATCGACAAAAGAGTTTACTTAATTCATCAGAACAACAAAATATGAAGAATTGACAGACTAAACAATTCTGCTGATGAATCAACAAATTAAAATGCTGGAGCTGACAAAATGTTGCTATATAACCAATAATCTGTTTATAGATTCAACAAAACACAACGGCAGTACTGAGAGATTGTTTCTGTACAATCAACAATATTTGCTATTGATTTAACAAAATACAATGGCTGAATTGACAAAATAATTTTATTAATTTGATGGAAAGACAAAGACCAAATTGATAAATTTAATTGTTGACTTGACAAAACAGCAACGGTATAATTGGCAAATCTCTTTTGTAAAATGAACAACATTATGATTTAACAAATTATTTTTATACGCACAAACAAACGATTTTTGTTCATCACAACAAAAATTTTAAGACAAGATAAAACTTATTAAAATTTGGTCAATTTGATGGAAACATTTTGTTGGACGTATATTGACAAAAAAATTGTTCAAGCGTTATTTTTATCAAATATATCAAGGTTTTATTTTCAGTGTAGATACACAATGCCCAATTGATGGAAAGGCAAACTACAACGAGCTTGTGTTCATCTCACCATGATACCCGTATTTTCTAAACAGGTTGTAAGGGGAACATAGTAAGGAGTGGCAAAGCCAAATATAATTACAAAACCTCGGGAAACAGACTTGAATTTGCTGTGAGACGACACGGAAATATACACAAGGGGGCTCAACATCATACCCGAAAGACAAAGTACTGATGCGGATATCCACCAAGCAATAATATCCAACAAATGCTCTCGAAAGATTTGACGTGGCAATTCCAGGAGACCGACAGAACTTCTGCCGAACCTGTCCCCTTGATATTTCAGTAAACACATTACCAGTAGCAAGTGCAGTGAATGAGTGGCAGCACTTCCAGCGCGCCATCCAAAGTGCCGCCACCGGTATGCTGGTCAGACTACAACAAAACTGACAATTGTATTCTCGATGAATGTAACCTCTGCGTCATGTTCTCCATCCACAATAAAATAAATACTTTGAACTAACCACGACAACTACACAGAAATAAATCTGCCGAGTTTCGGGAATAAGATTCACTTATCTATAATGTGTGAATGTCTAAAACCTTTCGCTGGTAACCTGATCGGTCCATATGAATGTGGTTTAAGGTCAGGTAAGTCAACCATGGAAGAGAAATTTACATTTCGGCAAATCATAGAAATCAAAGTAGGCACTTTCTTATGCCATGCTTATGCCTGCTGGTGAAGATGAAGGTGTCTGAATTCGATAGCGAAATCACCTTCAGTAGTTCAGCAACTTCACCTTCATAGCCCTAACTGCAGCTTAAAAAACACCAACCCATTCGACATACTAAAACTTTGGCAAAGTAACCTAAAACCCCCAACTTAGGCAGATTTAGGGCTTCTAACTCGCAAACTATATTATACTCTCTAGCACAAAAAATAGATGCGCTAGTATTGTTGCACAAACACACTTGCGCCTACAATATTTGCACATTGATGTACACAAAGAAGACATTCTAGAAAAAACAAAATTATGTATTCTGGAGAAGTGCAACGGACAAGTGGCAGAAGGATTGCGAATTGGAAATCTCAGGATATCTTGACTAGTTTAAGGAGAATGGAGGCGAAAAGACAATTTGCTAGTTGGGGAGTGGTCTCAAACAATTTGATATAAATAGTACCTACACAATTGGAGACACCTATTTTTAAATGGATCTGGTTGGGCAGTATAAATGTGTACATACTCATCATACCATGCCCCAATTAATATACCGGTAAAGAAATATTTTAATCCTTAAGCACATAATGGAACATTTCGGTTTTAGTATAATTTGCTATTTATTTTTAGCTTTGCAGGCTTTATATGTTGCTATCGCTGTGCATTTTTTATCATTTTTTAAAGTGTTTCGGGCGGGATAGCGGCCATTTCCTGTCGTAGATTGTCTTTCAAGGTTTCTTAGATCCGTTGTTCACATAAACTTCGACTTCAAATAACACCACAGGGAGGCCAGTTTCTTTTTTTAAATTGGGCGTCTCAGTAACAAACGGTGCACAAAGTCGATCGTTCTGTTCGAACCAAAAGTTGTCAGTTGGCACCCAAAAATCTGTTTTGAGGACCCGGTAACTCTCTGCATTGATAGGTAAGGCTGATCCAGCTAGGCCTTCGAAGAACAACGGTCCAGTGATTCTTCCCGAAAGAAGAGAGGTTTCTAGTGAATTATTGGACAATTTTGTTTATTTGCGGTTCCATTTAAAAAGATCCTCATCGCAAATGATAATTTTTCGGAAAAAAAAAACCTTTGACACATGCAACAAAAAATAAACGACCAAAATTGACAACAAAAAAAACCTAGCTGAGTATGCAGTATGCAATTGGTGGCAATTCTAAAATCTCTCCACAGCTACCTATTTCATTATGTTTTCATTGTGCGTCACTTTAAATTTTTTACATTTCGGCGTGAGAAATGATTTGTAGGAAAGCGGTTTAAAAATTTACTTGAGTTTCTGATGTTTGTGATGTTTTAAATCTTCAGGGAAACTTATATAAAAGTGTAGGTATAAACTCATTTTAATTTTATTTATAAAATATATTTTTAAAACATAAGTCTCTTACATTATGCAAGTAGGAACTTTAGTTGTTTTTTATTATCAGCGTGATCTGATCCGGATCAACCATCAATAGATGCGATAAAGTAACAGCTATACCTATCACACAAGTAGCTATCACCCCTAAAAGGTTTTCAAATCATTTTTATGACCATTTAGTTTGATAATGATCTTATAGTTCATTTATAATCGGCCCATATACAAATCAGATTGTCACACATGCAAAATATATACACGAATATTAACATAAAAACGCGAAAAAAAAAATGCAAAATTCAAAGTAGTAAAATATCTGCGGTTGCGAGAAATATATCGACTTTTTATTTATTCGAATAGCAATTAATATTCATTACGGTATTAACGCTCTTTATCGGTAGTAACGAGTACTCGTAAGTCGTAACGTATGCATACAATAAATCACTGTGCATATACAAGTTCAATGTGTAGGGCAACAAAATGCAATTACCTCTTCGTTGATTGAAATATAAACGATTGATGGTGCCAATTCGGATGTAGTTAACTATGTAAGTAAATGTCGGCAAGCTTTGTCGTGATATCCGAATGCACGGGTCATAGCTGATTGTCACATTGCATATCTTTCCGACGGCACGGTCTCTAGTTGTTTCAGATTCGCCCTTTGGTGGAGATACTTTCTCTTCCATTTATATGACATTGTCTGGTTATTGTGTATTCGTCTATGTTTTACTTTGCGGCTTTGAGCTGAGCAATTACAATTTCTGTGAATGTTTACCTTTGTTAATTCTATTTCATCTTATAACTACTATTCGGAAATGGAGATTTCGCTTCAAAATGAAGAACGTGACTTGTATTGTTTTCTTTTGTAATAAATATAGGCAGGTATATTCATTTACTTGCAATGTATTTGACGATATGGTTATGGGCAATAGTATTACAAAAAATAGTGTTTATGTTACATATGATTTACTTGCTTTGGCCGCGCCGACCACTGAAATATGCAGCAATGCCCCTTATTATTTTTTTTGTTTTGATCTTACCCACTTTTAACGTCGACCAAATCAACTCTTCACAGTAACGACCTGTCTATACGCATATATTTTTAAATGAGATACACCTGTCACCTGCCATCTCAAACGGTTAGATTTGGTCAGAATAAATTGGCCAATTGTTAGGAACAAACAAATAAATGTGGCTCCGTCGGATGTTTGTCAGGCGTTCACGAGAGAATTTGTGTTTTCCCAAAAATCTAACCTAGGACTCTTCGCTTAGTAGTCCAACACACTTACCACTGTGGACTTATAAATTATCATATGTATGTAATTGGAACAGTTTTGCTATTTTATATATTTTAGCCTCTGTAAGTGAGACAGACTTGCACCAAGAGCTCGACCAAGAGTCCCAGGTAATTAAACAACAGTGAGTCTAAAAGAAGCTAAGAAAGTCCGCTTGCCAAATAATTACTGAACATTTAAACTTATATTTTTAGCTTAAGCAATTTTTTTGTCTTCACTTGTTATTTATTTATTATAATAACTATTATCATTGTTTTCCTTTTTTAGGGAATTGTTTGCACTATTAACGACAACATTTCCGAATAGACACACAAAATACTGCCAACTGAAGTATACAGCTATACCTATTCGTTATCAGTTTCTTATTTGTGTGTATTTTCCCAAGGTCCAGTCGTCAATATAATAGCCACAAAAATAAACATGTCAATATGACAACATCCGGGAAACAATTGATGTCCACGAAAATATTTTGTGTGCCAAAACAGGGCGGATACTTGTATATACCTAGTAATCTAATACAACAAGGTATATTTCCGTGTGTATGCTATCAGCATAATTTTTAAGAAACTAGAATTTGTTCTTGATTTCGTCACATTTTTTGCGGAAACAGCTTAACACGTTCGTGCTTATTAGGCCTTAAGCCGTCATATTTTGAAAAACATCAAGACAAATGACGGCTTTTAGCGTCGTTTGAGATTTGTGCCCCACGTAATCATTATCTTGTTTACACTATTCAGTACTATACTATACTATGTGGCAACACTTATTGCGTTTAAGTTCTTTTCGAGTGTGTAATCCTTTGCTTTGGAAATAGTAAATCCCCTAGGTGTCAAAGGAAATTCAAATTGGAAGTTTGAATGACAGCATTAGACCTCATATTCTTCAATTGAACTAATGCGTGTTAAAAAGTGTATTCTCGGAGAACTTTTCTGTAAAAATAAATTTAAAAATTAATATGTAGGATTCAGGAAATAGATATTCTATTAATGTATTCTGAATGCAGAATCATGGATGAACAATAAAAAGAAAGAGCAATTACTTGAAGAAGTCGAAAGTGACTGCATTTCGGCTATAGCTGTCATTTGTATGACAAATCAACAGTCGCATATTAGTATCTCAAATGACGGATATAGCAGTCATTAAAAAAAAGCTTTTTATTATTCCAATCGATTTACATTTCAATTTCAGACATGACAATCCAATAGTCTTATTTGCGAGACCTCAAATGTCATTTCTACCATGATTATCAAAAGTGTATTTCTGACTTAAAAGTGAGCGCGAATGTGTTAAATATAATTATTACTGTCATTCTGACTTGTTCAGTAAAATAAGATGTGCCTTGTACACATACAACTCTTTCAACTTTCCATTTGGTCTAGTGATCCAGTGTGTTAAATGTAAATACAAAGGTATGTATCTATTTACCAATTTCAACGTTTTATGTCACAACTCGTGAAACGGTGTTACCGGCAAAAAGTAGTCCTAATTTTATTTGCCGTCGTCGATGCGGAAAGAAACAAAAGTAAAAGCCAAACGTACGAGGTCAAGGTCAATACTTTATACAGTTCATTGAACCTTCTGATAGATTCACAATACCACAGTAACAACTCTTCTCGAGAAAACTTGTTTGAACTTATTGAATGCCTTTTCGGTCCTAACCCTATGGATACAAATGTGCATATTTGCATTATGATTTGAAAATTCGATTAAATGGTATACCTCGACTACAATGAAATCGAATAATTTACACACACGTTATGCAATTCCATCCGAGCCTATCTACCACTTACTGACAGATATGAGATATATGAGGAGAATATAAATATAGCCGCAGCAATGCGAACACAACTCTCACCGGCAACTCGAGTTGAATATCTAAGCAATAAAAAGAAGATGGTATGACCATCATTACCAATTGCGCAACGTTTTTGCGTTTCTGGTTAGGAAAAAGTTTACCACAGCTCTTTCTCTCTGTCTATCTCTGAGAGCTACCGCAGTTTGAGGTATTTCTTAAAATCAGGTTTAACAAGCGATAAGGTAACACTTGCTGCTGGTTGCATTGCGCACTGGTACATTGTTGTTGTTTCTTTAATTTGGTGATTCCTTTTGCAGCATAATCTGTGCGATCATTTAATCACGTAATACCCTGAGAAATGTCTAAGAGGGACGTGTTAACTTTAAACTCGCGTAATATAATTTATTACTATGCAGGCAGAAAACAACAACAGCGGATCTTTGCCGACTACGCTTTTTAGTTACGGTTAGTACCTACAGTTATTTCCTTCTGCCTTATTGGCATGGTAATTATGTAGCTCTATCAAGACACATTTTTACCTATTTAAATCTAGTTGTGTTGTAAAGTGTTTCCAATATAATCGATGCAAGTATATAAGCTATAGATAATTTTAAGATATAGCACAGATTAATGTTGCAAATGCTTGTTTATTGCTAATTAGCCCTCACTTGATGCAACTAAAACATTGCTATGCATACGAGCATGATGTAGACATCGGGGTTTGAATACTAGAGATAATTCATGATAATTAGTCGCCGACCGCCTCGCCGGCCGCCTTGTGTGATTGCCATCTGAAAGTATTTATTTTATCCGCAGTAAAGTTGCAACACTGACAGGATACCTTAATTGAAATAAATAAACTTGAATAAAAGCCTATCAACTAGAGGCCTTGAAGTTCACTGGGTTGTGTATTGTTTTTACTCACAAGCCAGCTCGCATTGTCATGGGAGTGACCATTGCAGACGACATTCCATAAGACCGTGGCTATCTAGATGTAGATTGCAGAGTAGATGAATCTTTGAGCTCTTGTTTTGTTCATTAAGTAGGTTGGTAAACTTCTTGAGTGGCGGAAATATACATTAAAAAAGACGACACGTAGAGCCACAAATGACAAAATAAATGTTTGTGCAATAATTGACTTACTTACCAAGGCCTATTTTCATACAAGTATAGTTATTTAACTGTTAAGTTGAATTAGATGAGGTGCATAATATGATGAGGTGCGAATGAATTAACAGCTAATTTACGTTGCGGATGTGCAGTGCATGGTAATGTTGTTACAAATTGAAATCATGGAAGCATTCCATGTTATTCAATTTAGATCACTTAGAACTTATAGGTAGGCAAAGTACCTCTTTTAGTACTTAAAAAATATGTGTATCGTATGTGATGTGCTGATTGTTACGTTGTTTGTTATCGTTAACAGGCTTATAGTCTTTTTACTTTTGCAATATAAACGAAGTGGGGAAAGTCTTTGTCGTAAAAAATGTATGGATTTGCATGTTCTGGGGTCCGCGAATGTGTGTTCGTCCCTTTTGCTAGTAGACGAAGAACTAAAACCACTACCAGGGATACGCTTTGCATTTCTAATCTTGAGTCTGGTGGGTGAATTGGACGAGAGATTCTAGGAATTACTAAACAAGATTTAAAATGGAAAATACTTTCAAAACTACGGTTTTAAGAAATTATGATTTCTTGAAAATATTTAGTATCTACAAATATATCAAACTTGTAAAGTTTGTCCGTTTGTTTGTGGACTTAAACACGCTTCACGTTAGACAACTTTTTTTTCGTCGATGACCCTCACGTTAAGGTAAATGGTATTCGCTTTAGACACATGTTGGAACGTTATTTCTTTGAGCAATTGCATAGATTGGGGTTTCAACAAGACGGTGCCACAAGCCACACAGCGGGAGCAACAATCGAGTAATTGAAGTCTCCGTTCGGTGAACGTGTTATCTCGAGAAACGGACCCGTCTATTGGCCGCCGAGATCGTGTGATTTAACGACTCTAGATTTTTTTTATGGGGCTACATTAAATAATTGGTCTATGAAAACAAGCCGGAGACGTTAGAGGAGCTCAGAGCCAATATTGAACGAGAAATAGCGGCCGTATCGGTCAAAATGTGCAGCCGAGTCATCGAAAATTGTTGGACATAAATGACGAAGCTGAATTCCATTCATATATGTTTTGATAGTAATTCAAGCCTATCATTTTATTTAAAAAAACAAAAGTTGTCAAGTCCTTAATGAAAGACCCTTAACAATTTTTCAACGCACACTTCACAGTTTCAGATGACAGCTGACAGGTGTCTTTCATTTGTGCATTTTGGCAATTGTTTGGTAAAGGTTTGCTTGGCACATTCTAGTCATGAATAAAGGATCAATAAAATAATGGGAATCTATTACATATATTTATAATAATTAACACAAAGTGTCGGCAGCATTGATATACTATATGGATTGCTAGTCAAATGAAATATCAGTTCCATATAAGCTCCGCCCAAAAAATTTCACCAACAAGCGAAATCAAAGCGAAAAAAAAGTGGGGAGGTTCAAGTATCTAGTTTAGCAAGTCTGAAAGCTCTCTGAGTCTGAATAGATGTATCTCGGTTTTGATTGGTCGAAATCGGTCTTGTGAGCAGCTGTTTCAGTTGACGTTTATGGAGGGGTAGCCGACGAATCTTGTCAAGAAATTCGTGACTGAGTACTAAGTTGACACTTCGCATATGTGACTGACGTAGAAAAAGTGACGTTCCAGCCAATCTAGTTTTTGCGTCCAGGTTACATCTCATCCAGACCAATCTGGTCGACTTAAGATAACTAGATTCTTGAATGTGCCCAGTGTAACAAAGTGCCAACCATCTTGGATTTCTCCACAAATTGCTAGAGACACCTATTGGGTGTTAGTAGATTTGCTTAGTAAAATAGTTGCAATAGATGTCGCGCCGAAAATGTTGTGATTCAAATTGTTAATAACAGATGGAACCAACAAAATTTTAATAAAAATCGTATTGTAATGCATTTATTGCCAGATAAATTGAACAATATTCGTATATTGATGGCGAATGAGTTTTTCCAGTTGTTTTACATTTGTTTTTGTTTTCTTGATATATTATGCAATACCACTTTTACAATTGTAGGAGAGGAGAGCTATTGAATAAACTTAATCCCATGTTCAACTCATAAGACGAAAATTATTCTAAGCTTTTTTTTGTCTTCAATGAAATTCACAAAAGTTATTTTAAAATTTTTCATACTAATAATAAAGCCCATAAAACATGCTTACAATTTTTTTCCAATTTATTTCGCATTGAACCAAGAGCGTTAGTGCTAATGTTCGAACCAACATGAAGTTGGCTACTAGTTGTCCATACTCCATATATAATTAATCTATGGTCGACAGGATATGAGAAATAGTGAATAGTTTACATAAAAGTACGCCTCAAAATCATTTATAAATCTGGAATAAAAGACCGTCTCAGCCTTTACATACTCACCGACATTGGAACTGCACTTAGGTCGTGGAACACAATCTACATATAACTTAGCTCGAGTGCATCAATGAACAAGACTTACAAAAAATACCTACATATTAAAGATGTTGAAAGAAACAAAGTGGACGATGAACAGGCATGAGAATATTCCGCTAATGGCTTAGTGGTTAGTGTGTTGGAGGTTGGACTACTAAGCGAGGAGTCCCAGGTTCGAATCCCGAAAAAACCCAATTTCCAACTTATGTTTTTTTTCCGCTGCGCCAACTCTCGCGAACGTCTGACAAACATCCGTGAGTATAACTGTCATGAAGGGGCTTCTCAATTAGTCGTTTGGGCCCGGCATACAATTTCACTCGACCCAAAAATGAAAAACTCACACGAAACGAAAGGTCGTGAGAATCTAGGCCTAGGGTCCGTACAGACCTGTTGCGCCAACTATTTCTTTATTTATTTAAGATCTTCAATAGACGCGAAGTTTTTACTCCTTTCCACGCTCCCAATAAAAGCAGCTGTTAAACACTTTTTTGAAGATCTTTTCCCAGGAAGGAAGATTTTGAAATGCTTAAAGATTTATGGCTTTGAAGTAAAACAAAACAATATAAAACATAAACAAATCCTTTCAATGATCTTGATAAAAAAAAGTTTTGCTCTTGCTGCAGATGTGATAAATTAACTGTTCAGTTTTTGATCAGCATATTTGCAAGGTTTTTTTTTTCTGCTGTCTACATTCATTCAAATTTGTTAAATTTGTTGAGAATTCCAAAAACCGTGTTTGGAGAATTCCTAAAACTGTGCTTGGAAAATTATTCCTAAAACAGTGTTTGCTTTCTAGAACTGTGAATTCATGGGTCTGTTTGACTAAAATTTTGCGTCGCCGCCCTAAGGCTGGTATTAGTTGTAGGTAGGTTAAAACGAATTTATAATTCACTAAAAAGTTGGGCAACGGTTTTGAAGTTAGAGTGGTGTTACTAACTATCTACTAATCTCTCCTAATACACGTTGACTACAATTTTCCGCCAATATGTTTATTTTGGCCGAGTGTACTCTACTACTTGATCGCCGCAAGTTTCAACCAGTTAAATATTTTCTTAGTTGTCAAGAAATTTTCATTTTATTTTCTGCGTGGTCATTTATTTATACTTATACTTGTACAAATGCCAATAATAACATAAATGGTGCGTTGCAGAATGATTTGAATAAAACTGTCTGATTTTTTTTAAGTTGAGTTTTATATTAACAAACCCCTGCTTATTCTGAGATCTTTTTTATGTTTGAATATAATTTATATATAAATAAATCCTTTTTTTTGTGTTTTTGTAAATGACTGCACTGCACCATACCGCAGTGCAATAAATTATAAATTGAGGTGACAGCATCAAACTTTGACGGCAATTATTTGCTATCTTTTTCTTAGGAGTATTATTTTTCACATTGATTGATTTGTCCAAATTGTCTGCACATTTCTTTTTTAGCATTATGCGTCATACGGTTATACCTTATTATACTCCATAAATGTAGTAGTTTAATTTGACATGCTCATGCTCAATAGGTAGCTGCTACTTATTACACGTCCAACGTCTAAGTAGGCCTACTTTCTCAAACAAGTTTTATGTAGGCTGCCTTTTTGGAACCAAAAGGACGATTCTATTTTCATTTCAAAAAAAAGGGAGAGTAGAAAAATGGTCTGTTTTTGTAATTAATTAATTTCAGTTCTAGGAGAGGAATCGCTATTAGGTTGAACTTACGCATTTTTTGACCTTATCTAATACACCGTTCCAATCCATAAGCACAAGTAAAAACAAATTCGGGGATTGAAATCAATTTTACGTTTTATAGGTTTCGTTGGATAGATCTGATATTGTGTATATAAACATGGGTATAGATTTCCTTTAAAATAAATATGACAGCTCTCAGGGAAAATGCTACTGAATATAGCTACATGACTTTCAAGTCCCAAACCCCAACATCAATATTCAATCTATTCTATTATTTATGAAATGTCTGGTAACTATTTAATGGCCGATTGGTTTCAATACCAACAGCACTGGTATCCATATTATAGATAATTGTGACTGAACCTTTTGTCGACAGGTTTTTCAAAGATAACATATCTTATGGACAATGGACATCTAAACAATAAAACCGAAAACATCCTTGCCCCAACGTTTACGTGCAAACAATTGAACACATGTACATATTGACATCTTGTGGTTTATTTTACGCTTCGATTCACGTAATTGCTTCATGAAAGCTTCAATCGTATGTGAGCCATTATCTGCCATCAGTTGGGAACATACTATAAAATCATCTATACGTATGGATGGACTTCACGTTAGATAATACATATTGACATGTAATGCCATCCAAGCCATCCAAGGCGAGAATGATAACTGAAACAAAGGCTAAGTGAATGGCAACGGATCAAAAGTATTGCACAGGTGGCAATGCACAATTTAATCGGACAATAAACGAACGACAGAAATGCAATTACTTTCGAGTTTAACCCCTACAATCTCGTATTAGCAATTTAGTCACATTGAACTGCTTACTGCTTGTAACATACAAACAAACAATGTCACGACTCATGTGCAAATTGCAAACAGTTCAAATGTCCGATTCAAGACAATCGAACTAGGCATACTCATCTAAGACCAATCATGAATGCGAACAAGAAAAAAAGCAGAATGGACACAATTGATGGAGACTTGTCTGCAAAAGCGTACAATCACTGCTGCCTGATATGATATAAGCACCATCAGAGTTCAGTTCAGCATCAGCAGCACACAACACACCACACACAAAACCTTGATGCATCCACACAGTTTTTGTAAAATGCATAAAACGTTGTGGCGATCGAAATTACCCAGAAAAACAAAAAGTAGTCCCAACCAGTTACATTCTTCTTTTTTATACGGATATTGCAGAAGTCATGCACAACTGGTATCGTCTTTAAAATTAATGTAAAAAAAAATTGGCTAAACTTTCGCTTTCATTCGTTTGCCGAGTAAGGGGTACCCTGCCATTAATGCCACAAAGATGTTACGTTTAGTTTTTGCATCGACGAAAATTCGAAGTACGCGGACATCGGGCACTTTTACGAATACGAGTATGCGACAAGAAGATATAAATTACATTACTGGTTATCTGATTTCGCGCTACGTGTTCCGAATTAATGCAGGCAATTGGGGATATAGGCTAAAATAAACAATTGCAACAGGAAATAATAAAATACTAATGGCAATCCACTGCACATGAATGCATACAGACTGGTTAACATAACAATTATCAATACACCTAATTGATAAGTGTAATGTTAACCAGTGTAAGGTTACGCAGCATTTTATAGTACGAAGGTACAACTACTTTAGAGTGACTCCTAGCAACTCCAGCGCTAAGGGACACTCCTCACGCATAGTTTAGTCACAATGATTGCAAAAAAAACAGAAGTATGTACATACAGATGCGATTTGAGGTGGATCGTGAATCGGATTAGGTGTATAGGTAACCTTCATGCAACGCATACAGGCTATGAACACGTTTGAGCTCCAAAAAATAGATCTTTTGCCAATGGCCGACTACCAATCCTTTTGCTGTCATGGGATGTTAAATTTGTTGATGTTTAGTATTAAATTTGTTTTGTATTTGGGTTGTCTGGGTTCCTTGGCCGTTTTTGAACAGCCAACCCTATATTTTTGTTATTGGTAAGAGCTTAGCTCTATAATGCCATTTGTTACAACTTTCTTTTTTACGGCTGGGTGGGGGCTGCCAACCCAAAGTCTTCATGTTCAATTCAATGCCATTTTTAAGCCTCAGAAAAGCAATAAAGGTGTGCCGGAAGTGCATAGTTTTATAAGTCCCTGGGAAAAAAATTCCAGTCAACCAACCTTTCGGGTTTTGCCTATGCTGCTCACAAGTATGGGCAAAACGCAAAAGGTTGGTTGGAATTTTTTGCCCCGGGACTTAAAAAATGATGGTTTCATATTAAATACAACTGAAACTTATTTTGTAGGGCTTTGGACATCACGCGGTCGGCTCTTCTGGTAATACTGGAAAAGCAATGAACTATAGTGCGTGAGTTCATCAATTTTTCGGGAAAAGAGAGAAAAATGGTAATCTTATCTCCAACATAGGTACACCTGAAGAAAACTGGACAAACTCGAACCCATAATCTTAAATGGCAATAAGACCCAATATCAATATCAACCCAATATCACGTACGCGACAATCGTCTGGTGGCCAAGAGTACTTGAACGAACAACGAAAAAAAAGCTTCAGAAGCTACAACTTATTGCCTGTCTCGGCCTATCTCGGCCCAGTATGTGCAATGCGCACTTGCCCAATACAGCATAATTACTTAGTTAGAAATTGTCTGTCTAGGGAAGCCCAGCATATAGCCAATATACATACACCGCGTACTATAATATCTACCAATCACATATTTAAGTGAGCCCTTATTTCAGCAAGCCTCATTGCATATCATTCGTGCGTACAAATGATAATATTAAACAAAATGTTTTGGATTTCCATTAGGCATCCCAAACCATTTTTTCCACTATAACTACCTGCAATTGTTCTTAATAATTTAGAACACAGTTTGATGATACAATAATAATTATTTATTATTTCATATTACAAGAACTGTGCAAACAAAACATTTCAATTTAATCTAACCAAATATTTTAGTTTTATTTTCTCAAATTCTCAAAAATTAGAATTTAATTTTTGTATTTTCAGAATTTGAAAACAATTCTTTTGTTTGAAAAAGGAGACATTATAAAATTAAATTTTTTTTTTAATTTTAAAAATTAACAAATTAACAAAAACTTTTTCGGGAAAACAAACAACTTCGAGTTTTTTTGAGAAAATAAAACTAAAAAAATCGCGCGATTAAAAATGTTTTTGCCCGGCTACATTCTTGCTGAGTGCTGTTCTCTCTCACTTTATCAGAAAAAATAGGTTAAAAATATATTTTTACTTACATAGATAAGTGGAATATAATTTCCAGAAGTAAAAATTGGGAATTACGTCCCGGGGACTTATGTCCCTACGCCGTCATACATTTTGACAACTAGAGTCTTGATAAATTACATTTTTATGAATATGTACTACCGCAGTGGCTCAGGTTTGTTTGCTTGACTACTGAGCTAGGGGTCTAAGGTTCGATGCTCGTAAAATCACAAATATCTACTGCGCCGCCTCTCGCGCACATTTGACAAACATTCCACCATCCCAGAGTATAACTGTCACAAAAGAGCTTCTCAATTCAGCAGCTCGGCTTAATATTCTAGGTCTATTTATCATTTATCGCAAAAAACGAATGGTTGTGCGAAGCTAGGCGCCACCTATTTATTTATTTATGTAGATATGTAGGTACAAATCAAATTTACAAAATAGATTTGTACTCAAATGATGGCATCAAAATCTCAATTTTGTCTTTTAAAATCGACTTTAGCGGTTATGGTTTGTGTCCACAGAAGTAACATATTAAGCCGTTTTTGCTGTATTTGAACCATTTGCGCCAACTAATAATTTTTTATTTGCTTTACTAAAACTATTTGTTTCTCGTCTTTACATTTGAGCTAACAATAAAAATGCAGCACAACTTTTTTTTCGCCTATGCTCTGCTTGGAGTTCAGTTTCTTCTCAATTATATTATGAGGTTATGTACCTACATACAAACATTACTATCATTTTCTTTGTTTGGATTTTCACTACCGCGTACCTATTGTCTATCTTTTGTTTTCATTTTGCCTCATTTCCTTTTTTCATTGAGCACTAACCTAAATAATAACCGTTGATGATTAACCTAGTGGCATAAAAATCGTGCCAATCGTGAAACTACGTTTCTGGTGCTTTCAGATTTCGATTCGAAATTGGTGTTAATAATTAAAGAGTTTATCTTCTATCTATTTAGATTATTAACTGTTGCAAACTCAATGTAATATTCAATTTGTTTGATTACTGCTGACCATTGTTGTTACACTTTTTTCAGAAGAGTTCCGCTGATGCGATAAGTTTGGTAAGTTTTCCCGAGCTTACTATGTAAATATAAGAGAAAGTGACGCTCTGTTGTGTTATTACTATTCTGTATTTTCTTTAATTTTTTTTTGAACGCACGCATGGAACTGTTTTTGTAGTTATAATATTTTACGTTGGTTTTAGCATGTACAGCGAATACATACTAAAGATCCAGACCGAAAATTCTTCGATTTGAACCCGACGGTACAAGCAGAAGCAGTAGAGAAAGGCTTCCCCCAAAAGTGGTGGTGGACATCCAATAAGTAAGACTGCGCATTTCGCACCTGGAGGCAGATAGCCAAGGTCTATGTTGTTGGTTCAAAGTCGGACATAAGTTAGTAACCACTCTAAAAGCTTGTCAACTACTTTCTAATGTGGATGATGTGAGCTCATGGAAGGCAGCCAAAAAATGTGATTAGAATCGACTGCTAATTGCGGAAATGCAGAGCAAATTGTTACATTGTTATATAGAGAAGTTACAGCTAACAAATGTTGCTGTTGGTTGGTACGCAAATGTAATTTACTTGCGTGCTCTTTCCCTACGGAATATAAGTGTTGTTTAAATTAGCTAAAATGAAGGAGGCATGTGCTTGGAGGTATTGAAACAAGAGAGGCGAAGTGTGTATCGGTGTAAATCAATCCCTATCACAAAAAAAAAAAAAAAGATATACAGAATGAACGACCAGAATGAGAATCAGTTATTATTTGCTGTAGATGGAGTCCATCACAAGCATAAGTGAGGATCTTTTAAACTTTCCACAACCACTTGAAGTATAGTTGGACATTTTCGAGGGAAGCCCAAACAAGTAAAAGTGTTATCATCGGCCTTGCCGATGCTTTGATACCCTCCACTGCATACATACAGAGAGACACGTGGACCTAATATTGATTTTGTATGGGAGGTACCAGAATTACTTAACCAACATATCCCATTTTGAATACCCACTTGACGACAATAAAAATGATCCTCTCACAAAATTTCACTTGCCTAGGTAGATTCTTTTCGACGCTATCGTGCTTTCAACATGTGTTTTCTAATATTGGTTTTGTATGGGAGGTACCAGAAGTACTTGACCGACATAGCCCATTTTCAATACCAACCTGACGACGATAAAAAGAAGTCCTTCCACCAAATTTCATTCACCCATGTCAATTGCTTTGGGCGTTATCGTGCTTTCAACAGACAGACAGACAGACGGACATGGCTAAATCGATTCAGAATGTGATACTGATTTAGAATATACACATATACTTTATGAGGTCTTCAGTGACTCCTTCTTGGCGTTACAAATGTAATGACAAAGTGAATATACCTTCCTGCGGAGGGTATAAAAAGACCAGTTTATGATAGACGCATGCCTATTACATACATTTATTTGAATGGAACAAAGATTTCCATGTTTAAATTTCTAATGGAAGCACTTTAATAATGAAGGCACTTGCGATGAAGATATCAGCCAATGCTTAGATGTAGAGTGGAAAAATCTGCCGTCTTCTCTGACCAGAAAAGTCCACCTAAGCCGAAAGCAAGGCTGTACACTGCTCTTGTGCACCCGGCACTTACATTCGGTTCACAATGCCAAAGAATGTTCAAAAAGTATAGAAGCAGATGCTTCACATGACAACATTAGTGACAAATTTCAAAGAATTAAGAAGAAGCCGTTAAGTCAAAACCACCATCGAAAATACAAAAATACACCATGACTTACTTAGCTGGAATTGTCATATATAAAGGAGGGGCCCACACGATATTTTAATGCAATTACAAAAAAGAAGGGGAAGCCCTAAAAACTTTTAGTACAAATAAATGTAACATTACCATTACTGGAAGGCTTGTCGACGTTTTCTGTCAGATAGATCCATACAGCGTTACCTTAGATTCCCTTAGTCTCTCTATAGATTATAAGTATCTCCACTAACTCACGTCAAATGAGTGAAACCTTTTGACGAAAATGTTTACTCATAAATATTATTTTGCCATGGAGTAGCTAATCAATGAATTAAGCAAAACTACTCTGAAAATCTGGCAGCACTTTAGTGCCACTTTTGATTATGGACATCTGACATTAATTAAAAAAAGTGAAAAACAGCAGCAGCAAAATTATTAACGAGAAAATCATTAAGCAAATATAGGAGCAAATTATGAACCAGAGAGTTTTGGGCATTTTAGGTTGTACATAATATAAAATGAATCTTATAAGATTGCTTAGTAGTTTATTAAACTTATTTTCGAAAATCTATACACAGTTTTGAAATAAACAGGGAAAACAAAAGTTAGTTCACCGCTAAATGCGAATTGAGGAATTAAATTGTTTGACATTTGATTAAGTGTGAATTATCTTTCAAAAAATGTTTATGAATATGGTCTGCAATTAAACTGCAATTAATTATAATAAGCTTAAAATAAATGTTATGAATAAGACTGATAGTATATAACAGGAAAGTGGGGTCTCAGTCGAAAACAGTATTACCAGCCTGACCGTTGTGCGATTATGGTTGCAATTTGGCACCTTTTTCGAGAGCCTCTTTCACAATTTTCTGGTATTTTGACTTTATTTTTTGTTGGAGAAGGTGCCTCAAACATTTTTTTAAATGCTGTTATTTCCAGATAAAAACCTTTTAAATGTAACGCAGTACTTGTTAAATATCGTTCACTGAGTATGACAGGATATAATGTTATATACATTCTACGGGGGTTAACGTTCGTCCATTCTTTGCTTTAACTGTTATGTTTGTGAGCTTCTTAAGTACAAAGGAGATGTCATTATTAAAATATTAAAAAAATCTGTCGATTACTTCGGAAAATTTGCCTACGCGCTCACGCAATTACATATATACAAATTTAAGACTATCGGCAAATCCACAAAGCTGTTACAATTCTAGCTACATCGTCACGAACATCGTACTACACTTGTATACGTAGTAGCAAGGCTCCTTTGTAAATATGTAAAGTGAAGAGGTAAAAAGTAATTTCGATTCATTATATTATGAGCTGGATTTCGTATTATCAATCAAACTGCACAAAAAACATCATTGACTATAGCCAATTTAATCCGTACTTAATTTTTTGGTTTGTTCATATAAATTCGTCAATGATAACTGAGCTATTGAAGGAGGCATCTGTGAAGTAAAAAAATCAATTTCAACACTTCAACTGAAGCAGCACTCGTTACTCAACACAAGTTTGAATATGCCCTGTAAATTGGCTTAGAAATTATTCCTATTGTTAGGTTCTTTTGTGAATATAAGTTGATCTATGCTGCCTATGGCCAAGAGAGTATGTTGGTTTATGAATA
Organism: Cheilosia variabilis; assembly: GCA_951230905.1. Classification (NCBI taxonomy): domain Eukaryota; kingdom Metazoa; phylum Arthropoda; class Insecta; order Diptera; family Syrphidae; genus Cheilosia; species Cheilosia variabilis. Next base: position 55,527,361 of record OX579676.1, read on the forward strand.
TAATGTGGGTCATAGTGCATCATTTTCTAACACATGGTATAACCTGCGTGCAAGCTCTGAAAAAATGCATACAAATCAGTCGGTCTCTACTTCCATGCATGAACCTTGACAATGATTAGGTTTAACATCTTCATTACGATCATTGTATTCAGAGAATTACAGAAGAGACGCATCATCACATCGCTGCGGCTGTAACATTTAATATTTTATTGGACGAAATTGCATAATTTGTTCAATGGCTGCTTTAACGCCCGCACAGTGAATGTGGTTGCATAACACTTCCTCAATGCATTCCTTTTTAAAACAGTCCCGCCACACCACTGCCTGGAAACTTGCTGAGCAACTCATTTGCAGATGGACACATGTGCCTCTGAAGAGACAGATGATGGCGCATATCCAATGAGCACCATGGAAGGTTGCCTGTTCTGTCTTTGAGTGTGGGAATTTAATGGTTTAATCACATGACGATACTGGGCTGGTTTATTGAATTTCATAACCACGCGAAGACGAGAGAAAAAAGTTGTTCAGAAAACCGCTTGCGCATGCTTTTAGCTTTAAAATTTAATTGTTGTATAGCCATATAATATAAGCCAGTTATGTCCTCAGCACATCATCCTCTGTCAGACAAAAAATAATTCGGAACTCAGTTAACTCAAATTTAAAATTATTTATACGATAAGTTACATGTTGTTTGAAGTATTTAACGATTTCTGTTCTATTCTTCAAGCTTGATACCATGTCTATTGCATGGGATCTCGAGCATTTTTTGTGTCTCGTCAGATACTAACGCATTGTTAGTCAGAACGTAATCGATATCCGACTTGCATTTGTTTGGTTCGTTGTTTTTTTTACTCTGAGCACTGTGTTTTGTGAGATTAAAATTTAAAAAAAATATATATATTTGACTGGGCCGACTGGGTCGTACAAAACTTTCTTCGTCATATCAACAGTTTGGTTGGTTGCTTTTTATATTTAGGTATGTAGGCTAAAAACTCGAAAGCTATACTAGATAAAAAAAACCGCACCGAAACCAAAAATATATAAATAAAGTGTACTTTTGGGTTAAACAAAATAATTTCAAATGTCAGTACATCAATTAACAATGTGAGGCTTAAGCTCTTAGTAAAAAACATTTTTCGGAAACAGTGATAGGGATTTGAATAGTCGTTTTTAAGAAGTATTTATAGTACGGGACCTTATTTAGAATTATTTTATTATCCTAATTATTTCTTGATTTTTAAAGTACCTAACCTCAACATAGAAAATGGGGTTTTCGAAATATTAGAAGTTTTAAAAAGCAGAGTTTTAGGTGATTGGAATGGAAAATGGAGGACGCAACAATTTTGCAAACATAAATTTTACTCCAAGTTTGGATTTGGGGCGAAGTAGTTATCCGCGATTTCAAGTAACCTTTAAAAATATTTTTTTTATAAAGATCCATTGTATGACAATTTAGAGAACTATTTAAATATCCGACTGACGCTGACAAGATACATTCAAGTATAACTAATTGAGAATCGGGTGCTGTGTACAAGGATTAACAAAAATATTCGTAGCCTACGACTGTGAATAAGTTATACTTGAATGAGTTTTGTTCACATATTTTTAGTTATTTTTACAGTAGCCTACGACACTCCGGAGAAGAATACGAATCTAATGACACCTCAGACTTCAAAATCGGTCAATCCGTTTAGGCAGGAGGTCACATCGAAACAGACATACATACGCGCGAAACACATTACCATCCTTCTGTGTCCAGTCGCATAAAAACTAAGGTTGCCAAGTTAGAAATGACCACATTATATTATAGGACTGATTTTTTTTTATAATCGTATGGACAATCAGGAGCCGACGGATAGGCAGAGAGACTGACAGATCGTAAACAGAACTGATTAAAATTTCGAAATCGAAATTTTGTACGAATATCTTTCTGTTACAACATTTACGAGAAAGTTCATAAAGACCCTAAGCTGTGAATGTTTGAATGTTTGAAGAAAATTGGTGTAAATTGGTTCAGCCAAAAACGGACGCATTTTGCAGGACATATTTTATAAGCATTTATGTATTGATTTCGAAATTTCAACTGAAAACAGGGCGCAAAATGACACTTTAAAATAATTTTATTAAGTCACAAAAGCGGTTTTGTTTTTTAATTATAATGGACACAAGATGCATTTTTTCAGTATCAGTTCGTAAAATTAGAACCATAAAAAGTTGAGAAATATTGAAGTGGACCGCCAGATACCGAGGTTGCAATGGGTGTAGTTGGTGTGGAGACCATGGGCCAGAATCTGTAAGACGAAAACGTTGCAACGCGCACGAATGATATGCTAAAAGTTCAACTGCTAAGTTGGAGAAGTAAATCGTTCGTGCACAAGAAAACGTTTGAACATTTCGCCTTATAGAATGCCGAACCTGATATAAATCGCATTTGTTTTTGGTCCATGCAAGAGTATTGCTGTTCGCCGCCGGAGCATAAACCTGCGCCGCTCGGTTCAGCCAGCAGCAATGAATATATCTACTTAACCATTGTTACCTATCTCTTAGTATACATCAGACTCTTCTCTATTCGCTACTTGTCATTTCTAAAGTGGAAAAATGTGATTATTAATAATATTTTCAATGAAAGGAGATACTCTCAATATTGAAAGCTGAATAACGTATTCAATATGTTAAAATCTAATCTAATAATCTTCAAACGATATGACATTTTTGGGTTTGACTCAAGTTTGCTGCTTATCCTAATATTGAAGTCTTTATTTACATATATATGCATTGGTTTTATAAAGAGTGTTCCAACCTTTACAGACGTTGACTATAACTTTGAGCTAATATATTTACCATACCACGTATACAAGAAAGTTTAAAATTGGCCCATATACCTTAAGCACGGAAACTCAATATACATAGCTGTTTGAATTAAAGCCTTGCAGACGACTCGTGGGCTCAGTGGGTAGCATGTTTGATAACAGGGAAAGGGGTTTATCCTCTAAGAGTCCAAAAAAATACATACACAGCTTTTAAGTTCTTTGCCCCCTTCCTTTCGCATTTGACATATCTGTAAGTTCCTACCTCTATTTGTTTCAAAAATTAAAACTCACATAAAACAAATGGTTGCTAAAGCTAGGCCAAAGTCATATATGGGAATTGAACAAGAAAGTTTATTTTAATGAAAAACTTTTGCTGGCCATAATGTGACAAATAAGTTCCGTTGCCGACACACCAAAACAGTCTCCGTTAAGAAAATTACTAAATTCTAAATTGCAGGTACACTTCTGAGTTAAACTGAGATACTTGTATTTAACGTCCCACAAATGTAAAACGTAAGCAATAAAATGTCTATGCGCCTCCAAACTAAATGGAGATTGCTCTTGTCGTCTTTCATTTCATCAGTTCTTGACTAATGTCTGATAAGATTTGAACTCGTTATTGCAGATGTAATTTCTGTAAAATTACTCTACAGAAATCCCATTAAAGGTGGTGAATTCGATAAGGCACCCTTAATTTGCATTTCAACTGTTTAAGTGTTTTCGTAATTCGATTCGCCGATTTTAATCATTTAGATTAATGTCTCAATTAGTGGACACTAAAATGAGAGACATTTTATGTCTCTATCCGTGGCACTATCCGTTATGCTTTGAGCTACGAGGAAGAGGAATACCTTTTTTATTTTATTCGATTTGCCAGGGGCTTCTTCTACTTTGACAATGCATTTGACTGTCGAATCGGACGCTTGTCAATTGCTTAATTAAATTATGTAGTTAGCAGTCTTCGCGTGTTATCGAGCATTTTAGTTAAACAATCAAGAAAGAAGCAAAAGTAGGACAATAATAATGCCTTGATTGCATAGCCACCCTATTATTTGTATTCATGTTTCGTATCCTTCACTCTATGCAGAATTATTCTTTTGTACTTCCTTTGCATATACTTCTCATTAAACTTCAATCATCATAACGGCGCTATATTAAAATAATGAAGGTAAACTGCATTTCGAGGAGGTAGGTATATGCAGAGCAGGAGAGAGCAGATACGCAAAAGGAAACAGACACTCTTGTGTACATTTCTTTTGAAAAGGTAATAATTATTCCGTGAGTTATATTCCATTGGGTATTTATCCTTACCTTAGTCATACAGCGCAAAACAAAAATTAATGCGGAATATAACATCAGTGTGCATTATGGATGTTACTTTGGGTTCAGCTGGCGTATATATCAAAACCTGTGGTAACATAGGATGTGACTCTACATAGAACAATAAATTAAATTCTTGAAAATATGCAAAAGGAAAACACTTACAAGTTTGTGTCTTTGGTGAGTCACATTTTTCTCGTTGTTGTTTATTCAACTGAGGGATATACAGTGACACTTTTAGTTATTTATCTGGCAACACGAGTTGAGGCTAAGCAAAAGAATAAGTGCAATTGGTATTTGTCGGTAGAATCAAATCAGTGGTAGACCAACACACTTAACACTTAAGTTACTGCATTAATTGTTGATGAAGCATCAAGTTCCCCAACATTTAAAAAAAGCATACATAATATATATCTATATATCTGCTGGCAACCAATGGAACAGCAACACATTGATGTTGTGGTGCAGTCTGTTTGTGGTGAGACATCCATCCGGATAACAAAGCCCAGCCAAAGGCCAAATCACTAATCGTTAGAGTCACGTGTGTTCCACTAGCTCTGTGTGGACGAGTAGACCTGTTGTAAGGACCGATTTTTTATGTCACCCCTACCTACCCTGTTAAGGGGGCGAATTTAGAACTCACCAACCGTAAGTCGTATTAACTTGAAGCTTTGCACGTGGTGGTGGAGAAGTTCAAATAATAAAACCGCTATTTCGCCAATTTTTTCAAATGATTTCTGTTCCTAACCATCTACCACAGCGTTTTGCAATTTTTAACGTTGATATGGGACAGAAAATAATTGGAAACGTGTTTCAGCAGATTTCGATTTAAGATCAGTGGCCCGTTTTTAGGGGGCATCATGTGCAGTTGAACAAATATTTTTATTGTTAGTCAGATTAACTTAAAACTTAGTAATAGTATTTTATTATACTAATGACAATGAAACAATGGCAATTCCAAAATCAAACTACAAGGTTTGGCAAAGTAACATTACCGTTTATGGGATAATATTCATAACTTTATAAGCCTGTATTTATTTTAAATTCTACACGTTGGTCATAACTAATAAGATAAAACAATTTTATTTTACAGACTTTCATTTGACTCCTTATACCCTTTTCAGAGGGTTACCCGAAATTATGCCGAGATAATTAAACCACGTCAGCATCATGCAGACAAAACGGTTACGGGGGCAAAGAGCTTTCACATTACCATTGAGTCGTTTAAACAATTAAGACTTAGACATTTTAGGATTAAGTTGCTAATATCGGTTCTTAGTCATATATAATCGGATAACCATTCATGTGATAGAGTTACCTAAGTGCCTTGTACAGCAACCTACAGTTTTATTTCGTATAAGCTGTTCCCGCAACTTCGATCGCGGTGAGTAAATTAGGTTATATGAAGTATATTTTTTTAATTTTAGTTCTTAAGCAAACTGAGTACTAATATAAGGTAATACAAGTAAGAAGCGTCTTCACTGTGAAACGGTTATTCAATATATGACTTGACCTTCTTCATACGAAAGTAAATCACTCATTTACAAGTATACACCAAAATTGAGAAACGAAGAAATTCTAAGTTAATGCGTAGGTGAGTGATTTGTTCGTGAAAACAAATTTTACTCAAGTGTTTCCTCCAAAAACCTGGGAAATCATTCTTGTTCATAGATTCTATAAATGATAATATGTAATATTATTTTGAAAAAACGCAGAAATTCCAGAAAATAAAATAAATAAAAAATACAGAATTATGTTAACAATTTACCTACTTTTAAAGGACACAAGCAAATAAAAATCAAAATCGAATATTATCTACATCTATGAGAAGAATGTCAGCGACTCACCGTTTCTGTAAGGTGTTTAAAGTAAATTTTTAAATGGATAGCCACTATCCCCTTACTATACAAAAATGACGAGGTTCTAGTTGAATAAACCTCTGATTACAATTTTTCGCTTTCATTATTTTGACGATAAACAAGTCTGTCGTACACACTTCAACCGTATCTCGCTTTTATAGCCATATTTTTCCATATTTTCTTAACAAATCCTTAAAATGTACCTTTGCTTCAAATGCTATGCAAAGCTATATTTGATATTGTTATAAATGTAGTAAATACATACAACCATACAGTTTATTCTATACCTGCGTTTTAATTTAAAAAATATATTCATTTTCGTAGAATTGTTGAAATATGCTTCGTTCTTAACACATCTGGAGAATTTCTTTTGATAAACGAAATTTTTTCCAGAAACTAAAAAGATAAATAATTATGAATACTGTAACAGTAATGGAAATTGGAAGTTGTAAAATATTTGATCTGGTTCGTAAGTTCATTATTGGAAGGCGCACATTTGAATAATTACTATCTTCCTCATTATCTCTTGAATGAATATTTGTAACGAAGTAAACATGTTCACCTTTGATCATACCAAACTCAAAGAAATTGAACAAAAATGTAATTATATTTATGAAAATGATACCTAAAAACTAAAAGGTCGTCACACGAAAACGATCCCCTTACATAGAGCATTAACATTATTTTCGCGAAAAAATATAATATGATATGTAAATAAGCTATCTGAACTGGAAAAAAAATATGAACAAAATTTCCGCTCTACCACTTTCCCTTAAAACCGGATTTTCAGTATAGTGCGGTGCATATCTGTTAGTATTATCCGAAGTGAAACACGACCGATACCAAAGTTGGCTGATTTTCGACTCACCGAATTCCCAAAGACCTTCCTGGAACTTCGCTTTGAACACCTCGGGAAAATGCATTTGTCAGCATGACCCGAAGTGTTTGCAATTGCTTAGTAGGCCATGGCCTACTGAACCATTGCGTTACGAAAGTGAATCGCTGCAGTGGAATTGTGTTATTATGTTATGCGTTATTTATGTTATTACGCTTCCACTTTAGAACAGATTCACTGACGCGGCTACGATTCAGCTAGCCATGGCTTCCATGCGTATTTGGGGCATAACATCCCTCCCCCCTTCGGAAGTTCAAGCCAGGTCTCGGAAAAATTGGTTTGTCTTCTTTTATTAAAATAAGAATATTAAAATAAGAATAAATGTTTAGCGTTAGCGTTAGCTTAATGGATATATACATTTGTGCTTATCTTATAATTGTATTTTACAACTTAAATTTAACATTTGCTTAAAGTTATAGAGGAATAGGTATATTTGCTAGGGTAAAATGATCTCTATCGCTCAAAATGGTGTTTTTCATAATCATAATATTTATTATATATATATAGATTTAAACCCTGGCAAACGTTAGTTCTCCTGAGGCTGGGGTCATCTCAAATGTTCTTTTCGGCGGTTGTTTTCTCCTTGGTGGGTTTGGAGCCACGCGAATTTTCATTTCTTCGATCTGCGCTCCTGTATGCACTTGTTGCAACGCGTTCTTCTCTTTTCGTGCCTTACATATTTTTCTAAATATATGTATTATTACTCCTAGGATTAGTATCAAGCACACCAACATTAACGAGTATTGATGTCTTGTAACCGTCCATTGTTGGCTTCGGAGGGTTTCTTCAGTTTTGGTCTCCTCTATTTGCCTCTGCAGATCTTCCAAAGATTTTTTTCCCTCGGTCAGAATTGTGTATTTGGGGCATAACATATCTGCTACGCTATGCATAAGCGGTATGTGATTTAAAAGGAAAAGTTGCAACGAAAAGAAATTGTTCGTACAGTTGACTTTTTTTTTTTAAATTTGTGAATGACAAATAAAACTTAATTTAATAAAAAAAAACTAACAAGAACTTAAATAAATGTCCTCACATGCCCATTGTATAAAATTCAGTATGACCGGGGCATGGAAAAGCTTCACAATTCACCCGTTTCGGACTTGGCATACAATTGTAGGTCCAATTTATTCATCACAAAAGTAAAAAATCATACAGCAATCAGTTGTTAGAAAATAGGGTTTTATGCAGACCTGTTGCGCCAACCATTTAATTTACTTTTTCAGTTCCTGTGTAGAGTATAAATAAATTTGTTTGCTAATTTGACATCCGACATAGTTTCCCGAAATACGTTTTGTTTTCCAACATGTTTTATTACATTAAGCTCATCCAAAAACTTCACAAGTTCGAAAAAAAGTTTTCAAATATTTGTGTTATTTTTCATGCCCAAGGCATTATTAACGTATCTACTCTAAATGCATAACACCATGCAGATATGCATCATAGTTAAAATATGATACATACAAAAGTTAGATAGTTGAAGTTTTTCTATAACAATGCGATATTATGTTGTGTCACTGGTAGAATCTAGAGGTACAAGGTTGAAAATTTAAATAATTTATACAGTTTTAGGTGCGACAATTTTAACAATTGGAGTATAAAAACTACATCGAACATCAAAATGCTCATAATTTTCAGTTTCAGATTTAAAAAATAAAAAAAAACTATAATATTTTCAAATATTTTATTTAATTATTTCATTTGATGGTTGTATTTAGTAAAGATAACTTAAATCGTCGCCACAGGCATTTCATAATAGATAGCATTGTTTTTTTTTTTTTCTAAAGCTCTATTCCTTCAAAGATGGCGGTAAGAATGTTCATGAGTTCGAATGCAGTTTCAATACCTTTCAAGCTCTATTTGTTGCAGAGTTTTTGTGTTCTCCAAATATGTTATCAACCCCAACATTGTTTTCATTGTTGAGTAAAGATATATATATGGATGAATATAGATACTTAACTACTGTTGGCCGACACAAAATATATTGTAATGCTAAGAGACATGTATGTATAATAAATAACAACTGACCATCATCATAAAAAAAACAAGAGAAAACGCTTAACAAACAATAATTTTAATTGATTGATATTAATCTAACGATAAACATGATAGTCTTTCAATTTCGGTTATACGAAGGCTCATAACCCCCTTCATCGTCCACCTACTGGTATTGATAAAAAGACACCTCTCCTTTTTTCGTTTGATTGGATGTTCTTACATTTCCGCAGGTGTTGACCCCATTTGTTGCTATTGTTTTATTTTCTATTATTATCAGTTTTGTCCAGTCATTGTGACGGGCCTTAACAATAAAACGGAAATCGAGTCGATTGCTTTCTTCAGGTGTGGGTGAACTAAAACTGATCTTTCTTTTTTCTCTTTCTTTTGCACTGATACTATTTGCCGTGGCTTCACTATAGGTCTTTGAATCGCAACAACAATCAGCAACATTGTTGGAACTCTCTTTGTGTTTCACTGCTTTTTTCTTTCTTAACACACACGTTTATTCGTATGCCTCTTATTAAATGCAAACAGAGTTATTTTAATTTGTTTTGGTCTATCATAATCATAAATCAGTCATAAATAACCGTGTCTGGTTTGACGTCTTAGCGCGTCTATTGTTTTTTTTATGGAACTTTATTTTCTAGTTCATGTTACTCTTGCAATACGTAATAACTAATTGTATATTTCTTTTGATTGTTTATTCACAAAGCTTCCAAAGAGAAACCTCTTAAAGTTAGATTTCATGCTAAGTAAATCATTTGCATCTCTATTGCTCAAGCTTTTTCGCATCAAGAGTTGAGAAAAGGAACAAAAACAGACATATCCCATAGTTATTCTGCATGGGTTTAATCCTTTTTCAATAAAACATCGCATAAAAAATGTAATCTATTGAATCTAAAAACTACATAGTAAGTGATTCTGCAATCGACAAAAAATATTTACTCTATGTATGCCAAGACACGATGCCGTGCAATTTTCTATTCCGTGTAATAATGCATATTTATCGAGTACATCAATGCAATACAGAAGTTAACGTTGACTCGTGAAAATCAATTTCTCACTGGATGAGTTTAAGCGAAAATATCTTTCCATAAGAAATGCGAACAAATATTTTTTAAATGCAAAATTTGTTTGCCTATGGGTTGTGTACGCTGGAAAATATACGGAAGCAAACAAATTGATGGTAAGTATGTGTAGTGTATTATGATAACGACTTTAGACGTGACGTGTGTGACATGCGAACTAGCCCCTAGATACATTACCGATGCTATCAGTGACAGCAACACGTCTATCTGTGGCTGCAGCCGCAGCGACAGGCGTGAAGGTTTATATAGTAAATACATGACAAAATGAAATGCGAATGGCGACCAAAGTACTTTTGAAGCATTTGAAAAATCTTCCTTCAGCTCAAAAAGTAAAGTATGTAATTAATTAAATTTGCGATTTGAATTTAAGTTGTTGAGTTAAACTGAAGTTAAATGTTGAATTCGAAATCTTTTCTGCTAGTGTTTAGATTTTTTTACAATGCAAATCACTGAAACTCAACGTCAAAAGTCAAAACCAGCGGTGGTGTTCATTGAAGCAATGAGTCAAAACAATAAGAGTACAATGTAAAAGAAATTCGATAAACGTTAATATTCTCCGCGGCTTGAAAGCATTAATTAGTAATATTAAAATGTCTCTTTCAGATACCTACCGTCGTGTAGTGATTAGTGAAGAAATGTAGTAGTACATTACATTGTTTTCGCACAAAATGTCGAAGTCTAGACATCAATTCTGATACTTGTGGTGATTAAAAAAAATAATTATTTCCGTCTGCTCTAGAGCCGGGCTTTCCAAAGTGTGATCCTTGAACGAAGACTTAACATTAGGCGAGAAATTGCGTCATAAGCTTTGCCTTTTGGAACTGTATCTAATATTTAAAAAATAAAGTGAATGATTTTAGTTCGTTCAGGAAAAATCAAAAACTTTCGTTGGTGCCAGTGATAAACTGCAATTTCAATGAAAAACGAAACCTACAGGCAACTTTTCACTGCTATTCAATGTCGAAAAAAATATTCAGGAAAATAATTATGTAGGTTTGAGACAAATTTTCTACCGCTTTTTCTATTCGGTAGCAGTTGTCCCAAATCCAACCCGTTCAGAACCTAAAAGGTGCATTATCTCTTACTAGAATAAATCCTTCGGAACTAAGAAATACATAATATTTATGCATATAGCATAAATTCCTTACACAAGCGTAGTTTTCCAATTTAATGAAATTAAGAAAAAAGTTATTCCTGCACGGAGTGCTGCGCAAAGAATGTTGCTCTTGAAAAGTACTATCTAAGCAATAGAGTTTGGGAGGAGGCATAGAGCCCAGACCGCTGGAAAACGTCTTGAGAAACGGCCTTAGAAATGATTCAAAAAAGCTCGGAGGACGCCCAAAGGATACCACTAGAACATCACGAACAAATTCGAGAGCCAAACGAGAAATGTTTCGAAATTCAAAATAAGTAAACAAAAATACTCCTGAATTGCATTGACAAAAGAACTTTTCTTTTTTGACTTGTAATTTTGTCGATTTCGCACACGCGATAAGAAACAAGAGAAGGAACACCAAGCGTATGTTTACAAATGCCATGCTGATCGCTGTTTTAATGGTCTTATACGCTAATTCTGTAACAAGGCCTTGTTTAAAAAAAACTAAGGAGCTTAAATAAAACACTTTAACTATCCCACATAATTCAATTCTCTGAAAATGTTTCGATCTTGTCTGCAGCTATACAATGTCATCGTGGGATTAGGTCAGCTAAAAAAAAATCGCCTTTGAAACGTGCACAAATGGAAGCAGACCTCAACCAACTTGGAGTATGATTAAAATACTCGTTTGCTTAGGCTTCCAGCAGGGTAATGTGCTTATCATAGCTTTTTTCTGTCCTAGATTATATAGAGGGCATTCAATAGTTTTTGCAATCGAATCTTAATAACATTTTGCGGTATTCAATTTTGACTTCAAGAGGAGTTTTAAGAAAATGTACTTGGCTTCCTACAAAATCTACCTAAGACAAACCTCGCCTACTAAAGACTAAGCTTTTGCATTTGCCATATACCCAAAAGCTTGAATATTTATATTCATTGAATTACAAACTTTTATGATATTAGCTGTTTAACTGTGGAAATCACAATTAGTTTCATAGTCGGTACTCGCGACAAGCTTTAAAACAATTTCATATTAATTCTACCTGTTTAAACGTATATCGTATATGCATTTCAAAATAAATTACCTTTCTTTTTGATCTAGCCATCCTCTGATCTCTAGAATTTTCAGCCTCACCAGGAGGACGTTTTCCCCAAACGGCTAACGCAATCCTTGTATATGTAAAAATTAGTACACAAAGTGGTATTACAAACTGCAACGTCAAGAGCGCCATTGTGTAATAAAAATTCTGTTCATTCGATGGCCAGCCTTCATGACAAATATATCTAAAAGAAAACGTATTTTAAAAAAAAAAAATCAATAAACAAATAATATAAAATACAAACCTATCACATTGAACATGCCAACCGTCCGGTTGGGCTAATTTCGACACAATTGGAATAGGGAAGGCAGTCATCAGTGCTATTAACCAGACACCTGCTATTATACATTTCGCATACCTTAAATAACACAATGGTAGGTTTTTGATTATTGAGATGAAAGCTTTTTCATTTACGAAATACTACATATTTAATAACGCTTATTTTTGAAAATGAATGAAAAAAAGTTTTCTCAATTTTGCCAAGGCTACTGAGTGAAACTGAAAGCTGACTTTATGCGACTACATAAGTTCCATTTTTCCCATATTTTCTCTCTATCTTTCGCAATTAGATCACTTTTTTTGTATTTAGTTGAATGTTTTCCCCATTTTGAAAAAAAAAAAAACGTTTTTGTATGAAACACGAAATGTTACTTAATAAATACTTCAAGAAACTAGTTCACAATTAAATGGGATCTAAATGCGTCCTTTTTCTATCAGCCATTCTCATAAGTTTAGCCATTAGTCATTTAGCCATAACTTCAATAGTCAACAAAGAAAATTTTGGTTTAAAATTGGTCAATTAAAAAATCATCTTGATGAGCGTATGCTCCCAAATTTATTCAGTTTTGTTAAACAAGTTTTTACACTTACGCACAGCAGTGCAAGTGCAGAAAGATTTTTTTTCAAAATTAAGCCTTATGAAAAACAAGCCCACAATTTCTCTCAAAGTGAGTACTTGTCAATCCAAACTTTCGGCTCTTAATTTATGAAAGGCTAAATGTTTAGACGATTGGGTGCCAGATTGGGAGCTTCTTAAAAATATAGAGACAAGGTCAAAAGTGCAAATTACAGCAAAAAAATGTTCAGACATAGTTATACCTAAACAATTAAAGTTAAATTGTCATTTCAACAGATTTAAAGAAATGTAGATATGTTTCATTTTATATCCATTGGCTTGTAATAATGCCTTTTGAAACTAAAACAATTATTTACAATGCGCCGTACTTATAACAAATTTTAGTCTCGACTTTAAATTTACGGAAGTTCACAATTCCGAAATTTGTATGGAAAATATAGTCACTGTGAACTACTAAAATTTAGAGTCGAAACTAAAAATGGTTATTAGTAAGGCCCAATGTGTTTTTGAGGGTATTTGGAATGATATAGATCAGTGGAACTAGAGCAGAATAGTTATTTACGTAAATACATACATAAACACAAAAATTACCATTTTCTATTTTAAGTTGCAAACAACGTTAATAACAGGGTCGGCATTCTGTAAGGCAAAACTACTTTCAAACGTTTTCGTGTGCACGAAAAAATTCGCTTGTGTAACATACGGCAAATCATTCGTGCGTACGAACACGTTTGATGGTTTCGCCTTACAGAATCTGACCCATTCCTCACCAAATTTAAAGAATGTACAATTGGTAATTTTAATGGGACATTTCTGATAATTTAACAATGAAAACTGTGTTCGTACCCACATTTCAGATATGTGATTACAATCTAAAGATTTTAGGAGGATTTGCAAGGTTTGGTGGAGCTGATCAATGATGCATATACGACACGTGTGGCAAGCATCACAAATAGACGCACTATTAGAACAGCGCTATGAAATAAATTTTTGTTTTAATACTCTATAACCGCAAGCTTTGAGTTTCGTGATAAAATTCGACAGTTGAAGTGAATATTTTATCGCTCATGATAATTACGGAACCTGAATATATCACAAATTTCCAGGCGTTTCATATCGAAATGTTCCATGTGATATAGTTTTCGATTCACACAGTTACAGAACGCGTCATATTATGGCATTTTGTTTCAATTCATATCGTTTTAGTGATAGATATATCGAAGCGATAATTACAGAACACAGGCACAGAGACAATACTGAGACCACCAACTTCGGCCGATTTCCCGTTGCTTGCCCTACAAGCTATATTTTTATGGAATCGTTTCGTGTGAATAATTTTTTTGGGAATAAGTGTACATTTGTACATCAAACATTAGCAATGACGATTAGTTGAGGAGAAATAAAAACATTTTTAGCAAATTTTCTTCGTTATTTAATAAAAACGTACACACGATATCGAAGTTGATATTATTCATAAGCGGAAATACACAACCATGTTTGTCCTAATATTATGTTTCTAGTATATAAAACATATATTTTGGATAGTTTTACTAACCAAACAAATCAAATTATTCGCTATTATTATCGACGCTATCGTATAATATTGGTTTTGTCTACCAACCAGAATTACCAGAACTACTTGACCGACATAGCCCTTTTTTAATACCAACCTAACGACGATAAAAAAGTCCTTTCACGGGATTTCATTCGCCTATGTCAATTCCTTTGGGCGCTATCGTGCTTTCAACAGACATACGGACATGGCTAAATCGATTCAGACTGTGATCCTGATTCAGAATATATACTTTATGAGGTCTCCGGTGACTCCTTCTTAGCGTCACAAATATAATGACAAAGTGAATATACCTTCCTGTGGAGGGTATAAAAACGCAATAGCTTAAGTTTATTTGGACACTATTTGCATTAACATAATAGCTTAGTCTATATTGAATACAAATCATTTAAGTTATGACATAAGCTATTTAACTTCTTAAAATTCAATAAGTTCGTATCTGATGTCGACATAAGCTATTTTGAACTAAGTTTAATCATTTAATCATTCTTGTTCTTATGTTGACATAAGCCCTAAAAATATAGTATTCAAATTTTTTAAATTATCTTATGTCACTTTAGTTACTTAATTGACTTAAAACAATTATTTTGAAAAAAAGATTAAGCCATTAGCCACTCTATTATGTTTTTTTTTTAAAGAATAATACATTTTGTACATTGTCAATATCATTATTCTGAAAATAAATTTCAATTACCTAGCATCAGTACTTTTTCTGAAAACAATGAAATACACTTTAAGAACCAAATGCTAATTTTCTTTATTTTTATGTAAAAAAAAAGAAGACAAGCTAGGTACTTTAACTTATCACCACAGAACTAACCAATGGCATTCAGAAATGTAAAAATGTGGTATTCCCGAACTCTTTCGCAACATCGCAACACGTACATCATACTATAATCTTTATGAAATTATTTGGTTACTATTTTCTTGTGCTGGCTGTTGAGTCTACAACTGCAATTGCTGGTTGCATTTGCTTTATTGTAGCCATCGACATCAAGTCGTAATTCACAGAAAAGTTAAAGGAATCACACTGTACTTGGATATGAAATGTACAATACCTGGAATAGCGATAAAAGGGTTAGGTATAAACTAAATATAAGCACAGGAAATGTAATCAAAATCGTTTACAGGAATAATAATTCTAAGAAAATTGGGTTTGTACTGCAAATTAATTGACTGCGGAATTCAGTTTCATGTAGAGAAAGTCCAAAGCAGCACACTGCTAAATTAACGAACCTCTAATTTAAAATACCATGTGTTTTTTTTATAGAGTAATGGGCGATGGCGAGCTGGCAGCTGAAGGAAGTGTATTTTATCCAGCTACAGCTTGTTGAAGTACAAAACCATCAATCTTGGGATGCCACTCTGTTTTTAATAAAGGCAAAGGAGCACCCTAATACAGGTAAAAGTATCTTCGATGAAATTTCATTACACAGAAGTACAAGCTACAACTAAGTTTAAAAATGTTCTTTATTTTTTATCAAACTTCAAGATGGGCTGCTTTTGCAAATCTCAGGAATAAAAACAAATTGTTACAAGCCTAAAGTAAACAAATTGGTAAGACTGAAACTTCCTGTATGCAGCCATTTGTTGTTTCCAAGGATGATATTTATGATATTTACCAAGAAAAACATGAAAAAAATACTTTTTTCATTTAACTTTGTTAACAAAAAAAACAATCTCAGCCTTACTTCGTCATACATCATTCCATCAAAATCGATGCACTTAAGGTGGAACGATAATGCACATTCGTCGCATCCTATATGTTTTTTAGGTCGTTGTATTCGGTGTTACTAATAAGAACTTCAATACTCGCGAACTATTTAATCTTTTCAAGTCATTCTTATGTATCCTTTCGCCCTTTAGTGTTTCTTTTCATTGACATTGGACAAATTGACAAAAGGTTTATTTTGTCTCAAAATAATAGGAGAATCCAATTAAATACCACATTTTATTGTCTTTTTGTCAGGAGTTTAATCACATTTTATACGAATTTGCTCTCCGATATTAATACGTTTTTTGTTTTAAACATAGCATTTGCATTTTTACTCTTCCAAAGTCCCATTATATAGCACTGTTCAGTATTTCAGTGTTATTAAACTACAGAATTTCCAATTTTATGAAATTTGATTTGATTTTGTTCAAATATGATGGTAACTAAACGAGTTTGAAAGCATACACAAAGTCTAATAGAAATTTATTCAATGTTTATGAATATTTTTTTTTTAAATTCACTTATGCCCTAGTGGAAGCTTGGGCTTACTTGCATTACTCATTTTTTGAACAACCCCCAGGGATTTCATATATGCAGCTGCATGAATTTTGCTGTCAAAAATAGAATTCATGTAAGCAAAATTAAGAAAAAAACTGAAATGTGGATGGATTTACAGGTTTTGGTGCCGAAGATAGATAAAGAACAAGTTAAGCTGTCTAAAAAGCCATCCGACGGCCATTAATACACGTATTCACAGACAGAAAAAAAAAGAGCGTGCGAGAGGATTTTCCTAAAAAAATTTTGGGCGAAAATCGGGTAGGTGCACGGGAGCTGACCGTCTAGTTTGGAAAGTCTTTGGTTATGACTTGTGACATCAATCGCAGTATTACTTAACACTCCCAAAAAGCTTAGTATTAAACTAAAATTAGAAGAAGCTTATCAAAGATTAGAAAAAGTAAAAGCTGAACATTTAGAAGCATTTAGACCAAAAGATGTAGAGATTCTGCTTTTAAAGGAAAAGGTGCTTATGCTTAGTCTTAAAAGAGAGTTAGGCTTTGCGAAGTCAGAACATAAGCTGTTGGCAGATTCGCTTAGGGCAATCGTTAAAAACTATTTGCAAAACTCTATCCGTAGTGTCCGAGGGTATAAACACAGCAATGTAACGAAAGTTCTGGGCCCTTCGACGTATTTTATGTCCACGTCAGGGTTTAGAGCACTTCTTGTGCACCTTCTGTGAGCACTTTAAAGACTTCATGGCCAAATTCACCCGGAAACATTACATTTAATACGAAGAGCTTAGAGCTTAAAACACGTCAGCTTCCAGACATGTTTAAGTATTGCTCCATTCCTGCGTATGAAATGTCTCTCAAAGGTCATGTAGACTATAGTAGGAGAAGTTATGCAGTTGTTGGTGTTGAATACTAAGGTGACGACGAACACCGATCGCCGCACCCTGCTAGCAGTGTTCTCGTGCTGATGGCTCAAGGTATTGCGAAGAGGTGGAAACATCCCAATGGTTATTATTTTGTTCATAGCAGTTGGAAGCCTGCGATGCTAAAAAAATAAGTTGTGAAGGCAATCACCGAGCTACAAGAAAGGAAATTGATTCCTGTGCACTTCGTTTGCGACCGAGGTGCAAGCTTCAGGGGCTTAGCTCGTGATCTTGGCATTACTTCAGCTAAGACATATTTTGTGGTCAACAGTGCTAAAATCTTTTTCATTGTACAGTTTACCCTAATGTTAAGAACGTGAATTCCAAGTTTTTCTTTATTAAAGGTTGGTTGCTCAATGTGTGTCACTTTAGTTTAACGGCATCCTAACTAGACATCTAAATCAGGATTGCTTAGAACATTTCTTCGGCGCAATTAAAAGTTCAGGGGCAATATTAGACGTCCAACGGGCATGCAATTCGCAAGTGCCTTTCAACGGCCTTGGGGTATTCAATATCCCAAAGCCGTGAGAACAGGCAAATGCGAAATAATTCCGGATATTGTCGTTTTTGATAACTTTTCAAAAAAGGATTTGGTCATGAATACTAAATGGTTGACAGAGAAGGCTGTGACTAGAGCAAGTAAACATATTCGAAATAAACATCACTAACGACATAAATGGTGCTGATTTCTTATAGGAAAATAGATTCATTTACATATGTCTGTGATTAGCTTTTCCGTAAATGTTACGCGAGTCATATTTGCGTCTTATCAGCCCCTGTAATGCCCCCTAGTTCCGTACCGTCAACAAGTCTTGCCACCACCAAGCAATAAGACAATTGAAAACTCATCGTTTCACCTCTGGAGTTTGTCGAATATATAAAATGTCTTGCTCAGCATTTTCGCATTCTATTGCCAGAAATGTGTCATATAAAAGGCCTTGCGGAACACCTTTTCCAAAAACAAAAGATTTATTCCCCCTACAAGTGTTGCGAAAACTTGGAGGCATTCTTCGTTCTGAAATATTTTTCGCGAGTACGAATTTACTTCGCTCTTAAATTCTTGAACATAGATATGAATAACCCTTCTTTTAAAAGCAAATATCTCTGTGTCGCTCATTTGTAACTTATTGAATTAGAAATTTTGAATATTCGTAATGAATTTTATTGTAATTGTGGTCTTTTTTATATTGTGATACTTCTTTTAATGTTATGCTTTTTCTAATTTTGTGTAATTTTATTACACAAAAAATACTCTAAGGGTGATTGGCTTTAGAAGGTCCATATTGGCGGTGATAGTCCATGTACTACCATTGCATTGACCTTGTCAACCCTGCCACCCGCAAAATATATCTTTGGTCATGTATCCTGTTATATCAGTCTCTAATCCGTTTGTACATCCATCTATCACAACCCTCACATCAGTCACCCCTATAAGACTACACCCGTAACATAATCGCCATAGATTGATTCGAGTGATATATATATAATAATCTATGCAATTTATTGTTCAATTCAATAAAAAAAATTTGAAGTATAAATACATCTTTGCTACCATCCAACTTAACTTTAAGTTTTATTGAAATTCAAATTAAGACAAGTTTACAAGATAAAAGAAAGTTACAATTCTAAAAAACAAAAACAAAAAAAATCGTCAATTCAAAATTTTCAGTAATTTCAACAAACTTACATAAATGCATTCAAAAGATGTATCATAATGTCCCTTCACTAATCGGCGTGCTGCATTCGATTAAAATGCCCAATTATATTGTATGTATTTCGAAAGGTCTCTTTGCGACTAGACTTGCCATATAAGCGCGAGAAAAAGGTAATACCTAATTTAAAATAATGAGGTTCGATTAAATTTTTATAATCTACTAATGGGATTTTCGATTTGGCTTTTAGGCGCAAATGTTTCTTTGTAGTTCAAAAAGCTCTCGAAAATGGAAACAAGCTCCACTAGTTCTTTTTGTATTTTTGCTGTCAGGTTACAAAAAAGGTTCACTGTTGTTTGTTAACACATAGGAGAAATTTTACATTCACCGAAAGTATTTGCTTTTCTTTGCATAATATTCATAAGCAATTGAAGTTTATGAATGTTTTATATCACTTTTTGACCGATTTCACATAAATTTCGCACAAATTTCAAGCACGAATGCAAAAATAAGAAAAGAATTTTTATTTGCAGGTTCCACTGAGCACGAAGTCTGCGAATCGCATTCGAATAGAAAATTTGTTATTGTTGTTCAAAAAGTTTTACCACACGCGATTAAGGCAGATGTTAATTCCACCACCCGGCCATTTATTTATACACGTATTCACAGGCAGGAAAAAAAGAGCGCGCGAGAGGGTTGTCATTCAAAATTTGCGGAAAAAATCGGGTAGGTGTACGGAAGCTTACCTATACTTTTGAAATGTAGTAAAAAAATATATCCGATTTAATCCAGCCTGTGTCAGGTTTTCCTAAAAACCAAGTATCTGGCATTGGCATGCTATTAACAACACTAGCTACCCGTGCTCGCCTTGCTTCGCCAGAGATCCACTTCTCAAATTAAAAAAAAAAAAAATTTGCGTTATACAACCCATTAATATCGGTTTAGCTGCTATAACAAAAGTGAAGTGTAGCCAAAAACAAAGGAAACAATGACTTATACTACGTTTCCACCGGAGATTAACTACTTTCACACACACTTTCCACAGCTCGACATGTCAAAAATACAAAGCAAACAGAGTTGTATTTGATATTGTGTCATAAAAAAAACAACGAATTTATTTCTAAGAGACTTCTCCTAGCTAATGCAACCATCAAAACATTCATTTTATTTTGTAGAATTAGATTATAAGCCAATAATATTTTAAGATTTCTGGAACTCATGTTTTATTACTTTAAACTTTTGAATTGGTTAATTCTTTTTCAATAATCATAATTTTAGGTTGTTCGATTTGACAGTAGTTGACAAGACAACATCTGGTGAAACGTCAAATTAATCTTGTTTTTTTTTAGTGGAAACACCTTAGGATTTATTTGTAATCACTTGCCCTAAATCTCGGGATTAGTGTCCGGTGGAAACGTAGTATTAGTTTTATAATAGTAGGGATTTATTAATTACCTCCAATTTACCTCCAGGATAACGTATGAAGATGATTTTAAAAAGAGTGTCAAAAAAAACAATACTGAGCACAAACAGCACTATAGCGCATTTTAAATCACAATTGAGTGCGACTCCCTTTCAATCCCAATTAGATTTCTTACCCTATCCCTCTCAATCATGCCGCCATGCTCCACATTCGCTCTCTCTATCTCTAATACTCAACTCATTCATATATACTCCAGTCAGTGTCAGCGTTGCCGCGAAGCGAAAAGCAGTGAGGGCCCTTTGACAAAAGCTGGCGCCAAATATTTTACATAAAAATTAATTAAAAATTTTAGTGACTTCACTCATCAACAAATGTATTTATGGTGCTTCACTTTGAAAGCTGTCATTAAAATCAGTTATTATTATATATTCAATAACAATACATGCTGTACAATGGGGTGTTTAAATTATTTAAATGAGTAGCTATTTCCCTTGGGGTCCTTATCATCAAAAGACACTGATAGAAATTAAAATTTAAGAGCTGCCCAGTTTTTTATGAATTAGTTTACAACCTCACAAAAAGATAACCATCGAGTTGCTACTACTTTTTTTTTTTGTTTAAGATCAAAATACTCGTGAAACATTTTTAGTTCGTCCTGCCTTTTCGGACTGTACTTTAAAAAGTTGAAAAGCAAAGATAATGGAATACAGAAATGGATATCTTTCCAGTGGAAAGGCGGCTGCCTACAAGCTGTTTTCCCGAAAAATTCATGAAGTCACGCATACATTCTCATTTCTATACTAGTATACTCTAAGTGAGTTCGTGAATTCACCCAGAAGAGGCGGAAAGTTGGTGAATTCACCACCGAAATTCATAAAATTTTCAAATATCCTGGAAAACTGGTTTGGGCATGTTCACTATTAAAATTTGAATTTTGACGGTTGACAGTTAATTTGCTTGCAGTGAATATATAATTAATATGTTTCTAACACTTTGATACTGCTTTTTATCAAAAATGGTTAATATAGTTACGAATAACAATTGAGATTCCATTTTTATTAACAGAGTAATGAAAAAAGTTTTCTTGTTAAATTGAACACAAGCAGGCTGTATAAATTAAAATTATTTACAATTTACCAATCAATTTGCATATAATTTGCAAAATCCAACATTTTAGTCACGTACTAATCTATCAAGAGTCTCTACTATAATTCGGCATGAACAGTTTTTATTGTTATTAATATTTATATACATTTTAATACTGCACGTAGATTTAAAAAACAAGAATAGATAATTGCCATACAAGTAAATATCGCAATTTATCCGATAGATAGCACATAATGCTTTCGTAATGTTTCTTTTAAAAGTTCTTATAATTTGAACCCTAGTACACCAACCACTCTTTTAAATATATAAATTCATCCGCATAAAATTAAATAGTCAGTTAGGTAATAATTTCACATATAAAATAAGTTGTTCCTTCCAGTCGGATTAATTCAATGGGGTGATTCTGGAGGTAACCGAAAAATCGTATATCTAACGAACCGACCTATCTTAAAGAGAGTGTCACCATATGGTGAATACAAAATTATTCTGTTTTATGACATCCGGCCGGCCGTTCTGAATTTTGATTGGTGGTCTGTCATTAGTAACTTTTTTCGTAGCTCACACGCATTCACAGACAGGGATTGAAATTACAAAAACAACAATGTAAACAAATGGGTTTTGGGGGGATAGACGTACGAAAGATATCCATCTCTTTCATTCATTCATCTCTGTTGAAAAGTCTTGAGAAAAGAGCGCAGTTCTTTTGGAATGTTTTTTATTGCATATTCTGCGCACTTGTGCATGGAATGCGAATTACAGACAATTGGATATAGATAGCCATTCAGTGTTTTTAATTTTGCTTGCACCCAATTTCGTTCACCCTGCATTAGGTACATTAGTTTCATCTGAGCCAAGAGTGATCATATTTTTATAAGGAACTTTCATTTCATCTAAATGGTCTTTAACTGTATTAAAAGAGCCTTCAGCGGAAGAATCTTTTATTTCAAAAATACACAAAAACCTATCCACAATTTTTTTAATCGAGTTTTGATAAAATAACGTGAGAAAAGTCAAATCATTAAACGAGAAAAATGAATGAATTCGGTTCTATTTTAATTATGATTATTTGTTTGGCTTAAAACACATAGTAGTAGCGATGGTTTCTATTTGACTTTGTAAATCTTTTTAATTATTATTAAGATTTAGGTTTATGATATGATGCTAAATCTTCTAAAATTAAGATTTGGGTGCAATTTGTAATTGGCCCGGGCTAAGGGCCAAAATAAAAAACAGGGGGCCAAAAGGCCCGATCGTGCACTTTGTGGCAACGCTGACTCCAGTTCAATTTAAACAAGAGAGCAATAAAAAAACAACACAAAGCACATGCACAACGCACAAGAGGTACATAGAAAAAAGAAAGAAAAAGCACACACCACCAACACGAAAGGTAGGTACAGAGAGAGAAACAGATTTTGCCGTACACACACACAAAATGTCCTACCCTGAAAACTGAATACTGAACGCTGGGAAATTCAACGATCTAGCTAATCGAACATTTTACTTTTTTGAATTGTACATATGATATTTATAGTTTAATGCGTATTGTTCAACTTCAGGATAACGTACAAAGATGATTTATGTCTTAAAATCTTTGTACATAATTGAACTTTATATTTAAAAAAATCTGATTTCATTTCGATGAGTCATTTCAAAGCTAGGAGCTAGAAGGCATTCGAGAATTCCAACTATTCTTAGATATCAGCTTAGATTTCCACTTCCGGACAGCGGATAATGGTTAAACATATCCTATCTGATAATCTCGACAATGCAACTGTGAAAACCGGAATCAATTTCGTGCAGTACTTTTTTAATTTATTCCGGGCAAACACCTTACAGCCGGAAAAAAAGTTACAGCTTTATTATAGTAAGGATTTTTTAATCTATTCCGAGCAAACACCTTACAGCCGGAAAAAAAGTTACAACTTAATTATACTAAGGATATCTTTAGTAGAGGTCTTCTCATGGAGGCAACATCAGAGTTCGTCAGCTATGATCCCAAAACGGCGCAAGAGCTTATAATGTTTTGTGTCACACGAAATCTAACCAACCCGGAACATTTGGTCGCGGTTATGTGATTTTAGACTTTGTCTAGCCCAAGTCCAAAATTCACCGACTTTTTCCATCCAGTACCTACATCGAACGACAAATAGCTGACACATTTCCTAAATTATGAAAAAATATTGTTCCTTTTAAGCTTTTTTAATTAAATTGTTGCATTTTATGCACTGAACGTGTAGGTGGAAAAGAAAGGTCACGAAAAGTTGTCTGCTATCGGGTCATACCATAAATGTTAATACAAGATTTAAATAAAATCATACGTGCCTAAATATATTATCTAGTCTGCCTACGATTGACGTATAAAGTTGACTTCGTCGACTTACAATGATTTTTGTATAAAAAATCACAGCTTACCGCAACATTACTTGGTTTTAAGTTTTATCATCAAAAACATTTTCATTTCATGCAGTATTATGCAGACTGCAACTTGCTGTTTAAAATTGACTGTAGTGGTTTCGTGTACGAGTATATTTGCAATTCAAATATGTAAACCTCAACGCATGTCAGATTCCTTTCACTGTGCAAAGCTAAATCACACATCAAAATTTTAACATGTAAAAGCAACAACTACAAAATTGTGCTGCATGTAGCGGTATCGTCAGGGTTAATAATAAAAAAATGATTTGGTTCAGAGCGGACGATATTTAAAGTACCAACCCGATGGTAGGTACCTGCATAATATATACTCAAATCTCCAATACGGGAGAAAAATGGCTCATCGCAAAATGGAAATTGCCTTATACTTGAATAACATAGGAGCGGTTAATTTTCAGTGCACTGTGTGTAGTGTGTAACGTATATGAGGTTCAGAGTGTACCTCGTTTAGATCTTTGTCCTTAAACCCACATCGTGTGTCAACAAAGTATCTACTTCTTTGACATATTGCATCATCGAACTTAACATGTGCCATTTGATAACAAATTTCCGTTGAAGTTATCCGAATTGATTTTTAAGTGCCATTAAATGAGCTATATTCTGAGTGGTAAATGGATTTTTTTAAAACTGGAAAGATACTGTTACATTTGATTTGATATTGGATATCTAAAGTACTGCGATAACAAAAACTATGAACGATGTATCGTGCGTGAGGCCATCGAAGAAATCTGGGGTGTTGGGGGTCTGTGTATATTATTTTCATTGACCGTTTTTTTATCTTCACTGACCTTACAGTCGAGGTTACAATAACGAACTTTGCTTTGAAAATGTAGCTAATTTTGCAGAACTGCACAAGTTTGATTTTTGAAACTTTTTAATCTTTGACGTTTTTTTTATAATTTATTTATATTTTTTTGTGCCTATTAGTTACACGGCGTTCACAGTTGAGCTTAAGACCTTTTAAAGTTTATGAAATTTATTTTTGGTATCAAATGGAACTCCTGTTATAATTTCGTTCCAATGCTCAATACGTTAATATAATAATCATTTGTCAATGTCCAGCAGAAATCCATATCATAATATTAATCAGAGAAAAATGAACTAAGGCGTTTTTTGTGTTTTTGTTAAAAAAGATTTTGTAACTTCAAGTTTTTTTTGTATAAAAATAAATAAAGTCGTATTAATTCATTACGTTGTTTTTTTGTTAGGAGTTTAATCACATTTTTACGAATTTATTTTCCGATATTAATACGTTTTTTTTTTAAATATGATTTGCATTTGCATTTTTACAGTTCCTAAGTAACATCATTCAACACTGTTCAGTGTTATTAAACTACAGAATTTCCAATTTGATTTTGTGCAAATATGGTGTTAAACAAACGAATTTGAAAACATCCATCAAGCCTAGAAGAAATTTATTCAATGTTCATTAACATTTTCTAAAATTCACTTATGTCCTAGTGGAAGCTTGGACTTGACTTGCATGTTGTTAACTCATTTTTGGAACAACCCCCACGGATTTCATTTATTCAGCTGCATGAATTTTGCTGTCAAAAAAAAAATTCACATAAACAAAATTAAAAAAAAAAAAACAGAAATGTGAAATGAACAGCTTTTGGTACAGAAGATGGATAGAGAACAAGTTATGCCATCTAAAAAAACATACTCAACTTCATTTACATATATTTTAAATTCATTTACAAATTGTTTGTTGTTGAAATATTGCCATCCGGCGGCCATTAATACACGTATTCACAGAAGGAAAAAAAAAGAGCGCGGGAGAGGATTTTTGTACAAAGTTTCCTTGGAAAATTGGGTAGGCCTAGGTACACGGAAGCTGATCGTCTAGTTTGGCTAGTCTATGCTATCTACTATGGAAGATATTGGTTTTTGATGCAAAGAAATTAAAGTCCTGGAACACTTACATAGCAGCTCTGTAGCTGGACTATCAAGAAATGGAGGGAAAAGTTGAAGAAACTTCGTTATAGTCTATTAGTTTTTCTTTATGGTCAGTGGCAGTGCATTTTTGCCATCTTGAAAAACAAAATCGAAAATTGATATTTGTCTCGGAGAATTTGCCGTTTGATTGATTTGACAATTTCCTGTTGTGATTCGATCCCCCTTACTCTCAATGGCAATGTCCAGGATAGCATTTGTCGATTAACCCAGTTGTGTCATATTGTTGCTATTTGCAGCCGTCGATTCGAAATGCAACAATAAATTCTCGTTGAGATTTTAAAGCACCGATAGTTACTTCCTCCATAGACTTAACATGATTTGTCTATGCTTCCTGCTGGTCTGCTTAAGGGGTTCCCACCAGGGATGGAAAAGTCGATACAGTTGTATCGAATTCGATACAAATGAGTTTGCTCGAGTACAAAAGTACAATTTGATTTAATTCGATACAATTTACACATCTGTATCTTTCGAATTCTCTTGCAATTTGAAAAGCTTTTCCTAAGAAAACTATTAAAATAATCGAGATGATGATATCTTTATGTCATTTCGAAAATTAATATTCAAAATCTCTTCCTAAATTTCCTGTATTAGGAAAATCAAATTTTATATTGAATTTTGTTCTTGAATTTTTTTCTAATGAAAGAAAGAATATTCAAAAAACTATAAATTAACATAGAGCACTTGCTAAATAATTCAGCAATTTAAATATTACTCAATTTCAGAATTTTTGGCTGAATTAAATACAATTAAAAACGAGTCTTATGAGGTAATGTTTGACAATATTTATAAAATTGCTCAAGCCGTTCTCGCTATTCCTCACTCATCAGCAAATGTCGAAAAGATTTTTTCTTGCCAGACATTAATAAAGTCCAAATGTCGAAACCGACTTCAAGTCGACACTTGTCGGGCTTTGATTGAAAATATAAACTATTAATGTTTCTTTATGTTAATTTTTTGTTAATTTATTTTTGTTTATGTTTTTGAAAATAAAATATTTTGAATTCACTTCTGTATACGAAAAACAGTTTTCAATAATAAAATTACATTTTCCATCCCTGGTTCCCACTCGGTAACTTCGGCAGATTTTCCGTTACTCGCCTACAAGCTATATTTTGACGGGGTGGCAAATTTTATTTAAATTTAAAATTGTTTATATACGTGTGGATAGCATTTTTCTTAGTAATAATAATAATTTAGTATAGTATCAATAATTTGGTTAACATTTTTATGAAAAATTGTCGATGAAGAACGGTTGTATGAGAACAAAAACTTTTTAAAGAAACCTGTATCAGTTATTTAAGAAGATTGTGCATATGAAATCGATTTTAATGATATTGAAAAGTGGTACATAACCATATTTTGCCTTAATAAGTTTCTAGTATATAAAACATCTCATTAAGTTAGTTTTATTAACCAAACAATTCAAATTATTCGGAGTATATATTTCAAATTGATGGACACAACTACATGATTGTCTACATACATATACGAGAACTACATACCCTGAAAACCAAAAGTCAGTAGTTTCTCGAAAACACTACTACAGAGAAATATGTTTTTGGGCTTTCTTAGAGTATCAGCTGACATGGACTGCTAGTAAAATGAGGCGTTTTTCTTTTTTAGTTCAGAGCAGAACGTGAACTATTATACAAAAAGTTCGTTTTTCTTTTTTAGCTCAGACACATCAGAGCGCGAATTAAAACACTTGGTTCTTACTTTTAAAATTAAACAATATTTATTTGGAACTATGTCCTTTATTATTGAAATACTTTTTACTAATTCTAAAAGGAGCTTAAGGCTACTATGTAGTTACAATAAGACTATCGATAAATTCATCATACAGTCGTATTTATATACTTTTCTTATCTATCTACAAGGAGACCCAAGCGTACAATCGTCTTGCTTGATAATGAAGAAGAGATAATATTCCAACATTGTATACAAACGATATTATCTCTTTTACATATGTTATCATTGTAGCGTTGTGTGCAAGACTGTACTAGAGACTAAAGATATCATTGAATACAAATAATGTTATCTTTTTTCTCAATATGTTTTGCTATGGATACTTAACTCCCCCCCTTGTTAAACGAAATCGTCCCGATTTTTCGACGCTATTTTTAACATCTCTCTTTCATAAGTTTTGTTATATGCGTCAATCTTTTTTTGTTTTTGACGATCTGTTATACATTGTATAGTTTTTATCATTACGTACGTAAATGCTAAAATAACAATCAGTGTTACAATTGTGTATATAGTTGATAATATCGGTTTTTCTTCAAAAGGAATAATTAGTTTTTTTAAAGTATCTATGTTATCGAATTTGTATATTGTATCTTCTTTAATTATTTGGTCGATGTAAGACTCTGAATTATGATTTCTTAATATAACTTCTTTAATTTGCTTATGCATGTTTTTGTATATTTTATCATCTAGATTTATAGTATTTTCATAAGTAACTAAGTTTATACCATTAATTGTTTGATTATTTAGCTTATGCTTACCGCTTAATAACATAACACCGGATTCAATTTCTAAGTCGTAATCGTATTCTTGTTTAATGTTGCATTTTGAAGTTATATTCTTTAAAAGTGGAATAAGACAATTTTCTTCTTCAAAGTTAATTTCACAAATGTTTTTACTTAGATGATTTTGACAATTTCTTGTTCTTAAATAAGTTTGGTTACATAAGGCAATTGTTTTATCTGTAATGATTTTTCCATGTTTTGAATTTAAGGGTGTTACTTTATACAATTTACATGATTTAATTAGAACTGGATATTTATATATTGTGATGAAGAATTCATCAGTTCTAGCTAATAATATTTTAGAGTACTCAAGTATATTTATTATGGGTACTTGAATTATTTCATGTTGAATAATATTTTTAATGTCATCTAAGTCTAGGCTTTCTGATAAATATTCATTATTTTTTGCTGCATTAATTGTTCTGGTCAATAATAATAATTGTTCGTACACTTGTTCTATTACTAAATGTTCTTTAAGGCTCTGACCTTCGAATTGTTGCAAAATTTGTTCGAATCTAGAATTTATAGTTTTTTGTTTATTATTGTTTTCTATGAGATTATTTATACTCGTTTCTATGTTAACTAAGTCATAATGGTCAGGATTACCAAACACATATTTGAAAGCTGTTCCTAAAAAGTTAATTGATCTAGTATGCCTAGTATGTTCTTGTAATTGGTCTGCTAAATTCTTAATTTTACTTAACCAAATTTTTTCTTCTTGTGTAGGTTGATAGTTACTAGTTACGATATTTACGTAAGGTTGAAATATCGAAGTCAGGTTGGTGGCATGTAACAAATAAGTTTGTTCTTTGAATAAATACACGTCATCTGTTTGCGTAAGTATAAACTTCTTGTTTAGTAACTCAGTTATTTGAACGTTTCCTTGCCCTTCTTGACTCTGTACAATTCCTAGTAATGTTAGGAATATTAATATTTTCGTCATCTAAAAAATGATAATTCTTTATGTTATCCTTGTGAATTTTTATTCCCTCTTTAGAGATTACAGTGTCTCCTTTATCTTCTTCTACTATTCTTGTTATGTATCTGGCGTTAGATTTCTTTCTAAGACCTGTGATTCTTACCATTATCTTATCTCCTTTTTTATATTCTCTGTGTCGAGTTCCTTTATTTAGACGTTCGATCACTTTTTTGGATGCTGAGTTTAGTTTATTTATTATAATTTCACTATTGCTATATTTATTTTGATTAAAGAAAATGTCTCTAGGTTTCAAACCGGTAACTGAGTGTATGGAATTATTTAATTCACGCACTGTTCTAAATATTTCTTCGATAAGTCTTGTTTTATTCTGAATTGTGAATATTCTAGACAGTTCAGTTATTGTACCGTTTACACGTTCTACCTGACCGTTCGCTGTCGATCTGTATACTGGAGTTTCTACTTTAGTTATGTTGTATTTCAAACACATTTGGTTCACCATTTCTGTTTTGAATCCCTTCTCGTTATCTGTCATGAGTCGTTCACATTTTGGGAAATAATTAGATAAGACCTCTTCCATAACGTCGTACAGTCTGTTTCGAGTTTCGATTTCCCGAAGGATTGTATATTTAGAATACTTATCTACTGTTACAAGGAAAGTATACTTGTCGTTGAAGTATATGTCCATATGAATGTGTGTTCCCACATGTGTTGGTATTTCTGAATTATTCAGGGGTTCTCTGATAGGTTTTCTTTCATATTTTCCAAATAGACATGCTATGCATTTTTTGTTGAAACTCTTTGCTTGTTTATTTAGATCGGGCCAGTAATATTTCTCTGAGATTTCTTGTATATTGTTACGTAACCCTCGGTGTGCTCTTTCGTGAGTTACCCTTACAAGTTTTAGTTGTTCCTCCAAATTTGTCACGTCTTGAAGTTTTCTTGGTGTGAATATAAATCTTACTAGTGGGAATTCTTTTTTTATGTTTTCACCATATTTGTATATGTTTTCAAATTTCGTATGCAAAGCTACAATCTTTTGGGGTTGTATAACTTCTTTCATCTGCCTTAGTAAAGAGTCTTTGTCCTTAAACTTTATTATGAGTCTTATTTTGTTACCAAAATAGATTTGTGTTTCGATATTATTTGTTATATCTTCAATAAGTTCGAACTGTGCAGTGTATGCATTAAAAGGCTGATTCACAGTTTTTATTATATCATTAGAAGAACTTTCAGCTGAATGTGCTGTTTCTATGGTAGAAGTATTTATGCGTTGACGTGATAATGCGTCAGCTACAAGATTTAGGTTTCCTGGTTTATAAACTAATTTTGCTCCAAAGTCTTCAATGATTCCCTTCCAACGTTTCAGCTTTGTGTTGGGATTTTTTTCTGATACCGAATATATAAGGCTCTGGTGATCGGTATATATGGTTAAGTCTGCTATACCATATATGTAGTTTCTGAGTTTTTGTAAGGACCATATGATCGCTAATAGCTCTTTCTCGTTTGTGCTATAGTTCTCTTCTGTCTTACTCAGTGTTCTTGACAAGAAGTGTATAGGTTGCTTATTCTGACTTAGTACGGCTCCAATAGCTATGTTGGATGCATCTGTAGTAAGCTCGAATGGTTTACTATAATCCGGTTGAAAAAGTTCGACTTGTTCTTTCAAATAATTTTTTAAAATTCTAATCGCTTCTAATGCTGAATCATTCAGATTTAACTTAATATTTTTACTTTGTTTTTTGTTTACTTTACCGTTATCTCCTCGTAAATATAATGTCAGGGGCTTGGCTATGCTTGCGTATCCTTTTATAAACTTACGATAGTAACCTGTAAGACCTAAAAATCCTCTCAAATCCTTTACCGTTTGTGGGACTGGAAAATTTTCTATAGCTGCTATTTTCTCAGGGTTCGTAGTGATTCTACCATGTCTGATTATGTGACCTAAGTATTCTACTTCTTCTTGAAAAAACTTACTTTTCTCATCAGATATTTTTAATGTGGCTTTATTGAGTACGTCGAATACTTGACTTATGTGCTGTATATGTTCTTCCTCAGATGAAGAATATATCAATACGTCATCAATGTAAACGTGTACGAATTTACCTACAAAGTCTCTCAAAATGTCGTCCACGCATCTCTGAAATATGCTTGGTGCATTTTTGAGCCCGAAAGGCATTCGTTTAAAATGATATTTTGCGCCATTTATAGCAAAAGCTGTTTTTTCTTTATCATCTGTTTTGATTTTAATTTGGTGGAAACCTGACTCCAAATCTAACGTTGTAAAGTACTTGGCTTTACCTAAATTTTGAATTGTCATGTTGACATCCGGAATGGGGTATCTGTCTGTTACAGTGTGAGCGTTAAGTTTTTGGAAATCAACAACCATGCGCCGTTTTGGTTTTCCTTTTTCGTCCAAACCTTTTTTAGGTACTGTCCATATGGGACTGTTATAAGGACTATGGCTTTTTTCTATTATATTGTCATGTAAGAGTTTCTGTATTTCTTTGTTTACGAATTCGTTATCTGCTATGGGATATGGATATTGTTTAACATAAACCGGATTATCATTGGTCGTCCTAATGCTTGCTTCTATAGTATCTGTAAAGGGTAACGGTCCTATGCTGTTATTAATCTTCATCAGTCTATCTATGTCTGCTTTATAAATATTATTTTCCCCAATTATGTAATTAATTTTCTGAATAGATTCGACACTGCTTATGGTAGTTAGAGTCATATTACTGAAATTTATTTCCGCGTTTAGAACTTTAAGTCCTTCATATCCTAATATCATATCAAAAGACTGAATATCCTCTAATTCAAAAAATGTTATATTTTTCTTTAATATCCTAACTACTTTCTTTGTATCTACCATAGAATAACCATGCATTGTTTTTATTTTTATAGGTTTAATTTTAATTTTTTCGCTAGAATCGCATTTTCTATTAATGTAATTATGGGTTGCACCAGTATCAATAAGAATTTTATAAATTTTCTTAGAAATAGTACTAGTTAAATTTAAGCAGGGCAACCCGTCTACTAGTTTAAATGATCTATTCTTATGTTATTATTTACCATACATTCCGTTTCATCTGCTTCTGCATATGTACTGCTGACATCGTCTCTGCGTTGTTGTCGGGAGTTATTTACTCTCTGCTGCTTGAAGTTCTGCTGATAAGATCGTTGCGGTCTGTTGTGTGTGTTGAAACTCCCGCTGTGTTCACGTTTCGCTGGTGGATTATATACATCGGGTTTGTATTGATTCCAATTTTGTCGCTGTGCATGTACAATTTGTCTCGAGTTTATCTCCATCGGCTGTGGTCCGTCATTTCTCTTGGAAGGGTTTAGGCGTGGTCCTTGATTGTGTTGCTGCATATTATCGTATTGCTTCTGGGGTTGATAATTCGTTGTTTGGCTCGAATAGTTTGGTCTTCTTTCGTTTCTGTGTTCATGTGGCATATTTTTGTGGTGCTTATCTTGAGTGAGATGTAAATGCCTGTGCACATTATCATGTTCTATTCTGCGAGCAATTGCGAATGCGTGTTCTAGATCATTTATTGTAGCTGAATATAATGATCCTCTTGTAAAGTTGTCACTCATACCATCAATGAATATACGAACTGCGTCGTCGTTAGCATTTTTAATTAGTCTGTCGATTATATTCGGCGGATCACCTGACATAGTGATTTTTGATATTATTAAATTGAGATTTTTATTTATCTCGTCGTGGTATTCAGACAGTGTGCTTCTTTTTTGCGTGATGGCTTTCATCATGTCTTGTAGCACGTATAGAGGTTCTTGATTAGAGTACGTATAATCTAATCTGTTACGTATCGCCTCAAAATTAAAAATTGTGTTATAATTAGTTAACACATTCGCGGCTGCTCCCTGTATTTTACTTTTCACTATAGTCAATGCTGCTGCGTACTTACTGTGTGTTTTGAGGTTTTTAATGCTGTCCATTAATCTGGATGCTTCTTCGCGCCACGACCGATAATTTGATTGATCGCCGTTGAAAATAGGTAGGCTTTTAAATGCGTCTAACTGTATTTCACTACCATCTGTATATGTGGTTCTTATTTCCTCTAGCACAGGTATGTTTGGTACTATGCCTAATCCAGATTTTACTTCATTTAGTTTTGTTTCTAAATTAGTGTTTATTTGATTTTGGTTAGTTATTATTGCTGCTAACCTTGCATTCTCTGTGCGTGTGTGCTCTAGGGTTTGTGTTACTGTGTTGCACCTGGTTTCTAAAGCTTCTAATCTTGCCATTAATACTGCGAGTTGTTCCATTTTGAACTCGTGTCTGTTGTCGTCGAATTTGTGTGTTTTTTTTTTTTTTTTTTCCACATATACACTTTCACTGAATTGCTTTGCTGCTTCGTACGAAGGAGCTATATTTGTACCTGCTATGCTAGGTAATTCTTGTAACCGGTAACGCGAGTGTTCTGTTTATACTAGATTTCACTACTTGTTCCCGAGGTCCGCTCGATTGAAGTTAAAAAGTATATTTAACCTCCTGGCAGGATCGCCAATTAAAACACTTGGTTCTTACTTTTAAAATTAAACAATATTTATTTGGAACTATGTCCTTTATTATTGAAATACTTTTTACTAATTCTAAAAGGAGCTTAAGGCTACTATGTAGTTACAATAAGACTATCGATAAATTCATCATACAGTCGTATTTATATACTTTTCTTATCTATCTACAAGGAGACCCAAGCGTACAATCGTCTTGCTTGATAATGAAGAAGAGATAATATTCCAACATTGTATACAAACGATATTATCTCTTTTACATATGTTATCATTGTAGCGTTGTGTGCAAGACTGTACTAGAGACTAAAGATATCATTGAATACAAATAATGTTATCTTTTTTCTCAATATGTTTTGCTATGGATACTTAACTCGCGCTCTATGAGCTCAGAATAAATTGAATGAGCTGGCTGAGTATAAAGCTGATTTGACACAAAATAGAATAAACTAAAAGTCAAAAACAATTGATAAAGTATTTATACATATACTTTATTAGAAATGACAGCTATGTGCTCAAGTGTGTTTCATAAATACATCAGGACGATCTAAGCACGCTCGGTTCGCTCAATTTTTTTACTTTTATGTTCTCAAATTCTCTGCAGCTAAAAGTCAATTTATTTTCTCAAAAAACTCATTGTCTTAGCTTCAGATTTAAATTAATTAAATATTATTTATAATCTTGAAATCTTATAACTCCGTTCAGGTACAACAAACATAAAGCATTTTCCATTCTTATATCTTCCTCCTAACATTACATAAATTTGGTACCTACCTACCTCCTTCCTTCCCCCATAGATTATTCCGAATTCTACTAATGTATCTATTTAGACTTTAGAGAAACTTAACCAACACTCAACATAATACTCGTCTGAAGGTATTAATTATTAATATTTTTGAAGATCGTAAACAAAACTAAAAAAAAATAAGAAAAACAAAATTTGGGGCTGTTTTTTCCTGAGTTTTTTTTTGGATAATTTTAAACATTTTTGAAAGTTTTTTTTTGTGTGTGATTTTCTGTATTTCATTTAATTAAAGCATAAGTACAAACATTTTGAAGAATTCTAAGCCTTTAAAAATTCCAATTTTGCCAGCCCTAAAAAGTAAGAAGAAAGTTTTACTCAAAGTTCTATAGGAAGCACCAAAATGTATTATTAACAAATTTTATCATATTATGAGGAAAGTATAAAATAAGAAAAGAAACTTCAAATCATTTTTTTTACCTTTTGAATTGAATTTTTCGAAATGCGCCAAAGCTCCAAAATGGCCCTTTACAACTTCTAGTTCTAAGACTTTTGTCTACTTGTTCCGTCAATGTTATAGATAGACTTGATAAAGAAATAATGTAGGTACAGGATGTTGTACTGGAGTTTATGTTGGATAGTAATCCTACAGTACGATGCATCAAAAGGATAACTGGTGGGGTAGTCGTTCGATTCGCGCCTACGTGGCGCATAAAATAGTAAGATGAATGCTCTATATTTAGCAAACAGAGAAATATATAACTGCCTATAAAAATGATTACATACTTTATTCTTATCCACTTTAGTATCCAGGCATATAAATTTTTAAATTTTGAGCTTCTGTAAATTTAAAGTCGATGCCAAAATATGTTATTTGTACGGCGCACTTTGATTGCAGCTTTTTTCCGGTCTCTTTCGTTTGACAACTTCCTAGGTGTCATTTTCATAAATTCAATTATTATTCGGTGTTGTTGAATTTGTTATATCTAAAACAAACTAAATCAAATGCTTTTCAGCTTGAAAATGCAATGCAATGCAATATATTAGCTTATTTTCATTACGGGATCCATGAAGCGTTTTTCGTTTCTTGATTTGTCTTAAACGTCAGTGTAAATGACAGCTGACAACAAAAAATATGTTAAGAAAAGTCAAAGGGACGCCAAATTTGTAAACTTATTTTGTGATCAACTTACGTAAAAGAAGAACGATTTGGCTGTCGCATTTGGCTTTCACAAAAGTGGCTATCAACTATCCACCGCGGATTTCACAATGCAACTAGCTAAGTAAGCCGTTCCCACCACTAGGCTGCTTTTGTTTTTATAAAAAAAATTGATTTAAAACACTTCCTAAAATCAAAACAAATATTCTTATACTTATCAGTTATCACTGAGAAAATGAAGAGCAATAATATGTCATATAAAATTACCTCTTTGTTATTCTCGGTCTTAATGGCCACATTATCGCAATATAGCGATCTACACTGATAGCTACGAGGGTGTACGCACTGACTAACACAGAAACAGCTTGCGAATAATTCACCAAATGACAGAGGACGGTTCCAAATGGCCAGTATTTTAAAATTAATATCGATACAAACGAAAAAGGTACACAAAATAAAGACATTAGTATGTCCCCAACGGCCAAGTTGGCAATGAAGTAATTTGTCACAGTTCTCATTCTAGGTGTAGATTGTACAATGTAGCAAACGGTTCCGTTCCCAAGTAATGCAAAAATAAAAATAGATATGTAAAGCAGATATACTATAGACTTGAAGTAACCACTTGACCACCCTGCCAGGTCTTCATTGCTGTCGTCGTTGCTATCACAAGAGTAATTTCCAAACCGTAATTCATCGTAATTTCCATAGCGTGTGTCGTTTCTTAAATGAAATCTGTGATAGGTATCGCTAAGCACCGAGGAGGAATTATTGTCATCATCGCGATATTTCGAATAATTTAGGTTGACTTGGGCATTGTAGTACAGTGGCGAGTCGTTATCATGGCTTAGTGGGTTTATTGGATCTGTGCCTACGGTCCAGGTTGTTCCCATTTTCTTTTATTAGTTTGATTTGTCCTTTGCATTTATTTTTCCGTTTTATATCTAAATTTGAAATGTTGACACTACGAAGAACACCGAAGCTGTGTGTTGTGTACGTGTGCCTAAAATGAAAAAGAAAATAAAGATTGGTATAACTAGCATTTTTATAATAATAACAGAGTTGTAAATTTAAATGGACGTAAGCTCAGAGTTGCGAGATTTGGATTGAAAATTAAAGATATTGCAGAACTAATAAAACAATTGCAAAATTTGTATGCTCAATATAGCCACTGTGAACATCTAAAATTTAGAGTCCAAACTAAAAATGTTTATTGATAAGGCCCATTTTAAATTTTAACCTTCACACTCAATTATTTTGTAGGTCACAATGGGTAATATTATATTGAAAGCTTTGCAGTTCTGAGCTCGTAAAATCTAGCCATAAGACGATCGCAACTAGAGGGGCACAAGGTTTTAAAGACACTGTGGCCAATTTTAACTTGGAGGAGGCTAGTTTCTCAAACAATAATGAGACCATACTTAAAGTCTGTATTGAAATTGAATGCTTGGGTGATTTGGTTTAGGTTTTACCCGTCATAGTTCCCTGGGGATGGCGATGGGCCTGCAATGGTGCCTAGTCTTTTGTGACGATCTCACATTAACCCCACTTAACCTTACCTAATTTTAAGCTTTTTCTTTTAGGCTTAATACATATTTCTTAATCAAATCCTATTTAAGTTCACATTCATCAACTCAATATGAAATATAGGAAAAACAAAGAACACTTGCGAAATCAGAGAACATTTCTATGTTTTGTATTAAGAATTAATCATACTGAACAGATGATCAAAATATTTTCCAATAAGGGGTGTTATTGTGAATGACCCGCTATTTCGGTAGCTGTCACTTTTGAAGCTTTTATTCTTTGACATTTGACAAGTAGAAACTACGCCATTACTAAAAATGGAACGATACGCGCTTCAACAACGCATTGAAATTATTAAAATTCACTACAAAAATGGTGAAAATCTTGCAGTCACAGTTCGCAAAACTAAAGCATTTTTGGTCGTCGATGATTAATGATTTTTTATGGTCGGAGTTGGATGGTATTGATCTGGACAACGTTTACTTTTAACAAGACGGTGCTATGTGCCACACAAGCAACGAAACCATTGATCTTTTACGGGAAAAGTTTCCGGACCGTGTTATCTCTCAAAGAGGTGATCACAATTGGCCACCGAGATCTTGTGATTTAACACCTTGCGACTTCTTCCTTTGGTTCCACGTGAAAGATAACATCTACGCCAATAGCCCACCGTCGATTCAAGACCTCAAAGATAAAATTCGTGAGGCTATCGAGGACCTAGGGCAGCCACTTTGCGATTTGGTTATGGAAAATTTCATGAAAAGGATATGGTCCTGTATGCGTGCTCGTGGTGGCCATTTGGCTGATGTTGTTTTTTTTTTTTAGTTTGGTTTGCCATTTTATCATGAACAAGTTGACAAATGAACAACGCTTGCAAATCGTGCAAATTTATTTCGAAAATAATGATTCAGTTCGCGAAGTTTACCGCAAGCTCCGTTCATTTTATGGTCGACATAATCGTCCATCAGAGCAATTAATTCGGTTAACCATGGATCGTTTTCGCACTACGTTAGTACACTACGTCTACTCTATGTGATAATGAGATTAGGCCTTTTTTATTATGCTCAATTGATCTATATAGGTCATGGATTTCCATGGTTTACAACAACAGTTGGATCATGTTATTGTAAACCGTGGAAATTAATGATCTATATAGATCATGTGGGTAAAATAAAAAACGCCTACTGATATCGATGCTGATTTTCATCGCAAAATTTTGTTCAGTGATGAGGCTCATTTTTGGTTGAATGGCTACGTCAACAAGCAAAATTACCGCATTTGGAGTGAAGAGAATCCACATGAGACCCTTGAGACGTCATTACATCCACAAAAACTGACTGTTTGGTGTACTCTCGGGGCTGGTAGAGTCATTGGGCCATACTTCTTCCGAAATGATGCTGGAGAGTCAGTTACCGTTAATGGAGACCGGTATAGAGCCATGATAACCGACTATTTTGTTCCCGAATTGGATGGCATGAATGTGGATGAGATGTGGTTCCAACAAGACGGCGCTACGTCACAATCGCGCACGTCACAATCGATTTATTGAAGAAAACATTCGATGAGCGCATAATTTCGCGGAATGGACCTGTCAATTGGCCCTCAAGATCGTGTGATTTGGCACCATTAGATTATTTTCTTTGGGGATATGTGACGTCGCTCGCCTACGTCAACAAGCCAGAAACGTTAGGGGACTTTTAAGCCAACATTCGTGGCGTTATTGCCGACATACAGCCCCAAATGCTCGAAAAAGTGGTTGAAAATTGGACCTCTAGACTTGGCTTTATTCGAAGCAGCCGCGGCGGCCACATGCCCGAAATCATATTTAAACATTAATGGCATAAAATTATCCTTCCAAAAAAAAACACCCTTTATAAGCTAAACGCGCTTGGACGTTATTTAGAGCTTGTATAGAGGTCGAATAGTATCGAAATGTCATTTTGATTAAAAAAATCTGTCACATTTTATTTTAAATGAAATCAAAAATAAATTGAATTGAAGATTGTATCGACATTTTTATTTCCAATTTTCAAGTTTCTACAAGTGTCCTCGATAAGAAATACTTATGTGCAGAAATGAGATATTTCAAATTGTTTTAAAAATTAATTTTAATTTGCATAAGACTACCGTTTTATAGGAGTCCCAAATCATTCTTTTTCTTTTAACTATTTGAATTTTGCAATTCTCACAAGCTGATAAGTTTTTTTTATCTTTTCGGACAGATAAATGTAATAGATTTCTCCTTTTCAGTAACTTTTTTGACGCAAGCCCTGTATAACTAGTCTGCATGGAAAAATGTTTTATAAATAAGAATTTTTGGAAGGGTGTATGAAGGCTGTATAAATACTGCACTGCATAACTATACAGGTGTTTAGGCGCGTATAGAAAATCCTAATAAATAAGGCTATTATATTTATGCGAAATATTTTCTCAATTATTACCATTCGGTCTGTGAATTTTATATCAATATCATGTTTTTAGATAAAACAAATACAAAATAAAGCTTATTATACACTTCTTATTTATTTATTTATTTTATTTTTTCCATCCGCATTTTTAATAATTGTCCGTTCATCACTTCCGGAAGGCATTTTGTTTTATAGGAAAGCGAAATTTCATAAGCCATCGCTATAAAAATATCAACATACATAGCTTTCCCATAATTCCTACCACGTAAGCAAGATGGCCGACCAAAAAACGTGTCACGTTTCTTTGCGTGTTAGGTAATGCCGCCCCTTTCAGTCACACTGCTATTTAGTATTTCGCATCCCTTTAATCTTCCGTGCTAGGAATGTGTGACCGTGTAAATGCGGTATTACTCAGAATATAGTGAATATCGCAAAGCAAATTCGTATGTACGGTTTTTGATTGAATACGATTTTATTCCGAGTGCCAAACCAAACATTATCATGGGATTGGAAAAAATCCATATTCATCAAGTGAAGGGGAATGCTTGTTTGCGAGTTCACTGAATTTACACAACAAACTGATAATACAATACATAACGAAATCAGCGACTGGCATAATATGAATGACACATGAAATAATTGTGAAAACTCTGATCATAAATGTCCTGCTACACATAAAGCGTTAAGCTTGGAATTTATGTAATGCAGATGAAGATAGGTATCCTCATTCGCTTCTAAGTGAAATGTTCGATCCTGTTTGTTTTGGAGAAGAAGATTCAACAATGAACTATACGAGCTGCACAGAGCCATCAACAAAAAATTGAACATCTGTCGTCTAAGATGACTAGAACATATAGATAGAGGGAACAAACACAAAAGCTGCGGCTCGTTTAGTTTTCGAGCGATACTAATAATCATATTTAGTGTCCATCTAGATTTTACGAACTCCCAATGTCGAAATTTTTCATATAAAATTACCAGCCAGCAATTATATTTAGTGTGAAGGCTAAAAATGATTAATAGTAGATAAGGCCCTTCGAGTATAACCTGGAGTAACAGCCTAAGAGAAGAAGAATTCGCCTTAATGGACCTCAACCCACTTGAGGAATTAACTCTAAGTGTTAACAAAAAGTGTTGCCCACGTTTTGGGAACGATTGACAAAAATCCGAAAGTATATGAAAAAATACCCCGAAAAGCTGTAGGTCCGCTCCCATCTTAACAAAAAATAAAAATTACAGTCACAATTGCTTGTGAGAAGCTGAACCTGAAGGTGTATGTAGACCTGTTGCCACGCATTATTTGCTAACAATACTTCCAGGACAGACGACTAATACACATCACCTACAATTTAACTTGAGAACAAGGACATCACTTAATAACAAAAATAAAAATACCTTAACAGCCAAGAAAACTTTGAACTCCCTTCATGAGCATTAAAGTTGTAGATATCTTACGCGGTAATTCAATTAAAAAAACAAGATTTGTTTGCGGTCCCATGACCGTTCTTAATCATTTCATTATTCAAACTCAAAGCTTATTCTAATGATTACACTTATTTATAGCCTGAGGTGTCACAGCTAAAACGCAGACGCAGAGTCGGGCATTTAGTGGAAGGCTTAGTGTTTAGAATTCAGCAGGTGTATCAAATTATTGTACAGCAACAAGGACAATAGAGTCTTTATAATGATTAAGTATGTTGAAACTCATTAACTACTTTGAGTTTCTCATAATCATTTATAAGTCTTCTCCTAAGCAGCGCCAGGACGGGCACATATTTTTTGTCTGTGGATAATATTTGTCAACAAAGGGTTGAAATTTAAAATCAGCATATTTTACTGTCACCAAAAATCATCCAATCCAGAGCGGCAATGTCCGAAATGTAATTTAAATTCTCATGACAGTGTCTACCATAAACAGACAGTGGCCGTGGCCATAGTTTGATTGATTTCAGTGCATGTGAGGAGGCCTTACACCCGAAATGAGTTTCTTCTCAAACTGAAACACCCTGTAAAATAATTATTTTTCATTTTAATTGAATTTGGTTGGCAAATCTGAGCTGGGTTGGTACACGAAGTAAGGTAATTTCAGACATCCACACAATAGTCTGGAAGTAACAGCTTTCTGTATGATTAACCGCAGCATCTGTCTTGTGGTCATATTTCTGTAGCCTTCAGTCCTGGGAAATTCGGAGATAGTAATGCATGCACCAAACACAATTAAAACCGTAATTTATTTTTCATCTTCTCCCGGACATAAGCGAAATGGTTGATTTCCTCCCTTATTTGAATGGTGGGGGGGGGGAGCATCTCTGCTGTGTAAATAGTTACGCAGAAGATTAATTATTATAGCTTTGTACGTGTCTTTTTCCTCTGCACGTAAATTATACGTTACGTTGTGAACACTGGAAGCATTTTTAAGTGGGGCTATTTTAATTCAAACAAAAAGAATTGTGGATGCGTTAATGTACAAGGTGGCGCAAAAGTAATCCTCCTATCAGAAAATGCTATAAATTTTGCGATTGGCCCCTAATGTCAGTTCTGTTTTGACATTTGTGTAGTAAACACATGCGAAATACACGTTAATAAACAATGTTACGCTACACTGCTCCAGAACGCGGAATGTTGGTGACTATTTATTTGAGCAATAATCGGTCGGTGACTTTGGCACAACGTGAATTTCGTCGCAGATTTCCTAGCCGTCCAACGCCTACTGGTGAAACACTGCGACGTTTAGCCGCTCGCCTCGAAGAGACTGGCACAACACGAGATGCTGCCAGGCGTGGCAGACCCCGGAGTATGTATGGTGTGCTGTTTTCGCTGGAGGAGTCATCGGACCTTTTTTCTTCGAAGACGTCGCGGGCCAAACGGTTACTGTGAATGGTGAGCGCTACAGAGCAATGATCAACGAGTTCTTTTTGCCGCAACTTGATGAATTGGGATTGGAAAACATGTGGTTCCAACAGGACGGTGCAACGGCACACACTGCACGTGCCACAACCGATATGCTGAAGGATGCATTTCCCGGGCGCCTAATCTCCCGTTTTGGCGATTTGCACTGGCCAGCAAGATCGCCTGATTTGACCGCTCCAGACTTCTTTTTGTGCGGCTTTTTGAAGTCGCGGGTTTATGTCAACAAGCCTCAGACTCTTGCAGCTCTTAAAGACAATATCCGTCAAGAATGTGAGGACCTATCGCCGGAAGTTTTGGCCAAAGTGATGGAAAATGCCATAAAAATTGCTCAAATGACAATCAACTGTGGCGGCGGCCATTTACATGACATCATATTCTCGACTTGATGTAAAAAAAATTAAAAGACCAAATAAAAATAATCCACAAGAAGAATCAAAGTTTTTCATTTTTTTTTTTTAAATTACAGCCAAAAAACATCGGAAGGTTATTTTTGCGCCACCTTGTAGTTTCATTAGATCAGTTTTTCCGTTAGACTACTTTTGAATTTATTTTAACAGAAATATACTGTTCTACATAATGTAAATGCAGACTTCCAACCATTTCATGAGGTTAGTATAGTCTTTGGGTAGATGCGAGAAATCAATTATGAACTTGTGCGCGACATCTTAAGATATGCCAATTCGGCTCCGAGGTTTAGTGGTCATTTGCTCTTCATCTTCTAGTCATATTGGGCAACTACCACACTTGTCTGAGAGGGAAGGAAACTGCGGCATCTAAAGAGGTATCAGTCTCCTCTAGCATCGCGTTAAAGATGTGAATGGCTACAACCATTCGACAAAAAAATAACTGGCCGCAATGCTTTTCCTTTTCACCATATGTGGTTTGGTGAAACCAAGTACATCGCATTAATCGCAGTTGCGGCATTTCTGATGTTGGCATCCATGCCACTGGCTGCATAGGTATTCTCAAGACTTTGAGGAATACGCGACCAGCAAAAGTTCTGGCAGTTTGTTGGTTGCATTTGTAGCCGTTTCACATTAAATCTCCTCACAGTATTTTTTCGTATTGGTTATAAGTAGGTAGTGGTCTATGTCGACCACTCGAAAAATCCGGACATCTAGAAGTAGTCCGTTTCCAGACGTGGTGTCTTGTAGGCTGTGCTCTCCTATTCTGGCGTTAAAACCATACAATACGACTTTAACTTCGTACTTAGGACATTGCTCTTATCTTTTTCCGACGAGCTTTTAACACTCTTTGATCCCATCTATGATGTTGACGAATTTAACTTTGACGCGGTAGTTGTCATCTATCTATCCACCTATCTATCTTATACTGATAGATGCAATTCGTAGATCAAATAACATCTCCTTCTCTACATAGCACAGCCTGAACAAAATTTTAATGGTTGCCGAAACCTCAATCGTTCCTTTGAAAAGTATACAGATTTAATTTAATTTTTCTTAACTTACTATTTTTTTTTTATTTTTTGTGATTCTAACTAGTCTAATTGATATTATCTTAATATTTAATTTTTAAGCATATTGAAGATATCTTGTTGTCTATATACATTTATTAATTTGTCTTTCTAATATATTTTTTTTTGGTTCTAAGGCACTAGCAAATTGTTGTAGTCAAAAAGTTTAAATACACATATTTTTAATTTTTAATAGCATTTGTTGTTTTAAATATTTTCAATAGAAATTGATGGTGTCAACAATTTAGATTTTTTTTTTTTAAT
This sequence comes from Cheilosia variabilis, assembly GCA_951230905.1. Taxonomy (NCBI): domain Eukaryota; kingdom Metazoa; phylum Arthropoda; class Insecta; order Diptera; family Syrphidae; genus Cheilosia; species Cheilosia variabilis. The sequence continues at coordinate 55,572,158 of OX579676.1, forward strand.
TTAAAATAATTTTGATCTCTAAGCAAATATGTTTGCTATGTAGAATCTCTTATCTCTTATACCTAACAATACACTTGACAGATGCGAGAACAAAACGCTTAGCAATACAGGCCATTGCAGTCTATTTAACAGAGACAATACTGAGACCACCAACTCCGGCCGGTTTCCCGTTACTTAGCCTACAAGCTATATTTTTACAGAGTGGTAACGATTTGGTGCGCTAGTATTGTTACATAGAAATTCGTATTAACAAATTTCACGAAACTTTAAAAATTCCGGCTCACCAACACACTCCCAAAAAATATGAGCCACTTCCGCTTTGGCAAATTTGCTGGCAGAGTTTATAGAATTTTATCCGTTTAATTTGAAAATTGTTCGTTACGGTGAATAATATTTTTTTTTAGGAATAAGTGAACATTTGCTTAAAATATTCATGAGAAATTAACAATGTAGATTAGTCGAGGAAAAATAAAAACATTTTGAGCAAATTTTAAAATTTACACACGAAACCGAAGTTAATGATTTCCAAAAGCGGAAAATACACAACCATGTTTGTCCTAATATGTTTCTAGTATATAGAACATCTCCTTTAGGTAGTTTTATTAACCGAACAAATCAAATTATTCGCCTTTTTACAATTTATAATAACTAACCAATGGCATTCAGTAATATAAAAATGTGGAATTCCCGAACTCTTTCACATTTCCCCACGGTTGCCGCGGTTGGCAGCATTTATTTTTGTATTTTTTGTAAGTTTTTGCATGTCACACGGATTCCTTTTTGACATTACACCGATAGGAAAACAAATTGGCAAAATTGAAAAAAAATTGAGGGGGCCAGCGGCAAGAGGATTGTGAGTTGGGGGTCTCAGCATGGTTTGTCTATGCTATTTAATACTAAGTTTATGTTACAGGCCAAGTAAACTTTGGAACTCGTTTCCCGTGTGGTTTTTCGCAAACTTAGTACCTAATTAGAAATTAGAACTACATAAAATCAAAAATATTTCTATTTCACAAATTTTACAATGTCAATCGACTATGTTAAACTTTTAAAAAGCCTTTGAAATTAACAAGACGAAATTGTAAGTATTTCTTTAACGATTTATGCATAAAGTCGTTAATCAGTCTTACAAATTAAATGCACCTCTTAATTACACAAGCTTATAGATAGTGTAGGTATGATATCCTAACGACACAATGACTTTGGTATAAAAAAAAACGTTCCGCGTAGAGAGTTATAAGGTAGCTGTAACTAGCAGATTATTGTTCTTAATGAAATTATTGGCAGCACGTTGACTATCAAATAGATAACCGCAATATAGGCCTTTGACAAAATATCCCATAAATTAATCCTTTTCAAATTGTCTGCTCTTGGCTTTGAACCTGTTTTGCTAAAATGGATAAATTCTTACTTGGAAAACCGCTTTTACAGCGTTCGCTTCAGGTCCGTCCTATCGACCCCTTTCTTGGCTACATCTGGCGTACCTCAAGGTAGCCATCTAATTCCCCTACTATTCATCCTGACCATAAACGACCTTGAAATGGTCATTCAGCACTCAGCACTTTCTCTGATGTATGCTGACGATACCAAATTCTCAAACCCATTTCCTCACAACATGACTCCAGCCTCCTTCAAATAGACCTAGATAATTTTTCCACCTGGTGCCTCAAAAACTAGTTAGAGCTCAATGTTACCAAATACCAATGTATTACCTTCTCACGTAAGTGCAATAAATCTCCTCCTCGAACTTACCTCCTCCTATATTCGCGACCTTGGCGTCTTATGCGACAGAGAACTTAATTTCCGCTCGCATATTGATGAAATTATTCTTAAAGCAAACTCATCGCTTGGTTTCGTCAAAAGGTGGTCCAAAGAATTCTCCGACCCGGACGTGACCAGATCTCTTTACGTCACATTTGTTCGTCCCTGCTCGAGTACGCTAGCCAAACATGGTATCCCTTTCAACGTGTCCATATAGACAGAATCGAGAACATCCAACGTCGTTTTCTTCTATTTGCTCTTCGGGGACTATCTTGGAATGATCCCCTAATCTTACCTGCCTATCAAGACCGTCTCAAACTTATTAATCTCAATACCCTTGAGGAACGCAAGGACGCAGCAGACATTCTCTTTATTCACCGTCTTCTCTCAGGCTTTATTGACTGTACGTCTCTTTACAACTCTATCTCCTTTAACACTAACCCTCGGAATCTGCGTTGTCCTCGTCTCTTCTATTTACCAATTCACCGCACCTCAATTGGCTCAAACGAACCAATCTCCCGAATGCTGCGGAAGGTTAATTCAAATCTTACCGTTTATAGCTTCAACCGTAGTAGTTCCTCCCTTACAAATGACCTCCTTCACCATCCTTAGTTTCAAACCCTAGTTATCTCTATTTAATTCTTAAGTTAGTTTAAGTCACTGTTGCTTGTAAATAAGTGGGGGTTTTGTCCCCACCAAAATTAAATTAAAATTATACTAAGCCACTAAAGTGTTTTAAAAGCTCAAGGGGAGCGGAACTTTTAAAACACTTGAAATAACTTTTCGTTGTCATACCCGTTCCATGCGACGCCCCAAGAGTAAACAGATATAATTATTATTCATCTGCACAGCACATACCTTTACAGGTACCTACATGTGCAGTTTTATTATTAAAGTATTTTCCCTTCTTTGTGCCTGCATTCACGTAAATTTTGCATAAAATAAATCCTCTGGTCCCGTATATTGAGTGGGTATATAATATTTCCGCATGCATTCACTAAAACCTTAATACCCATCGGGTTGCATAAAATGCAAGAATAAACATTTAATTAAGCGGGAAAAATATTGGTATAATATCTTATATGTATAAAGGCAATTATTTAAATTTTGAAATGCGCAACAAATCAAGAAAACTGCATATAAATTTCCATTGCAGTTACATTACTTTAAACTTGAACTGGGCTTATGCGTAATGCGTTTTGTTTATTTACCTTTCCGCTAATTCAAGTATTGTATTCACGCATTGTATATACCTGCATATAATAATACAGAAATGGAAACAAATAATATTTTTGCCGCATTCAAATAATAAGCTTGTTGTTTAACGTTTATTATTGCATTCTGTGAAAATAAAGAAATGCATGCTTAAAAATTAAATCAAGCATATCAAGCGCTTATTGTTTGTAAATATTAGAAGTCGAATTCATGCTTCTTTCTGCTTTGATTTTTTTACTTTTTATTCAACTTTTGAGCTGGTTTTAGGAAAATGACAATTTCGGTCAATGATTGATTGACAATGATTGCTTTTAATGCGATGCTCCATAGTGACTTGGCAATAGTGGATAGTGGTGACATATCATATAAATAAAATTGGTGTAGTTCTGTTCGACTAAAATTGAATTTGACTGCATGTCTTTAAATGCAAAAATCTTAGAAACTGCTGAATATATTCTGATGCATTTTTCTCAGTCCTATAGAGGATAAATAGGCCCACAATATCCACTTTGTTTCAACTCTATATCTTTACAAATTCCGGAAAAAATTGGACAAGAGTAATTAATTTTTTCGTTTCGTTTCGCTTTTTTCTTTGTCACGCTTTCCGTTCGAAAATACTGGGAGCATTTAAATATAATAAACACCAGCTTATAGGGGACATCTGCGGCTACATTTTAGGATATCCATTAACTCGATAACTTAAAAGGTTTTTAAATAAATAGGCAAAATTTGAAACATTTCTACGATTTTCACCTGGGTGAGTGGATATGCACTTCATTCTCAAATCAAACACACTAACCGCGCAATAATATTCACATCTCTTTTAACCTTATTTTATTCCTGTGGCGGAGAGGGAGACAGACAGAGGCAGTATGCTGTTTGGTTTGCTAAGAAAAAAAAAACCATAAGAGAAATGTCAAACAGGTATAGCTATCAGTGATCCCAGATCGTGGGTAATTACCCATTTTTGGGCAATTTGCCTTTCAAAAAAAGCTAAAAGAACGCAGAAGGGCATTTTTTATCTCGGAACAAAAAAAAAATGAAGTGCACCGATGGGTCGAACGAATCTTTCCCGTTAATCAAAAGTTTGGTTGGTTCTTTTCTTATTTTATTAAGTAGGTAGGTAAAGATCTGAGAACAAGCTATGGTTAAAGAGTTAAAAGCGTCTACAGTACTATTTTATAAGATCTTACACTTAGCAAGATTTGTGAGTACAAGGCAAAGTGTAGCAGGATTTTCTGTTTTCTGATGTTTTTATTTTTGACTGGAATATTTTAGTAACGCTGGTGTCTATGATTGGAAGTAGGGTACGTTAGACCGATATCATCATATAAATAAAATCATATAAATAAAATTGGTGTAGTTCTGTACGAGATTGAATTTGACTGCATGTCTTTAAATGCAAAAATCTTAGAAACTATTGAATATATTCTGATGCATTATTATCAGTCCTATAGAGGATAAATAGGCCCACAATATCCACTTTGTTTCAACTCTATATCGCTATAAATTCCGGAAAAAAATTGACAAGAGTAATTTATTTTATCGTTTGGTTTCGCTTTTTTCTTTGTCACACTTTCCGTTCGAAAATATTGGGAGCATTTAAATATAGTAAACACCAGCTTATAGGGGACATCTGCGGCTACATTTTAGGATATCCATTAACTCGATAACTTAAAAGGTTTTTAAATAAATAGGCAAAATTTGAAACATTTCTACGATTTTCACCTGGGTGAGTGGATATGCACTTCATTCTCAAATCAAACACACTAACCGCGCAATAATATTCACATCTCTTTTAACCTTATTTTATTCCTGTGGCGGAGAGGGAGACAGACAGAGGCAGTATGCTGTTTGGTTTGCTAAGAAAAAAAAAACCATAAGAGAAATGTCAAACAGGTATAGCTATCAGTGATCCCAGATCGTGGGTAATTACCCATTTTTGGGCAATTTGCCTTTCAAAAAAAGCTAAAAGAACGCAGAAGGGCATTTTTTATCTCGGAACAAAAAAAAATGAAGTGCACCGATGGGTCGAACGAATCTTTCCCGTTAATCAAAAGTTTGGTTGGTTCTTTTCTTATTTTATTAAGTAGGTAGGTAAAGATCTGAGAACAAGCTATGGTTAAAGAGTTAAAAGCGTCTACAGTACTATTTTATAAGATCTTACACTTAGCAAGATTTGTGAGTACAAGGCAAAGTGTAGCAGGATTTTCTGTTTTCTGATGTTTTTATTTTTGACTGGAATATTTTAGTAACGCTGGTGTCTATGATTGGAAGTAGGGTACGTTAGACCGATATCATCATATAAATAAAATCATATAAATAAAATTGGTGTAGTTCTGTACGAGATTGAATTTGACTGCATGTCTTTAAATGCAAAAATCTTAGAAACTATTGAATATATTCTGATGCATTATTATCAGTCCTATAGAGGATAAATAGGCCCACAATATCCACTTTGTTTCAACTCTATATCGCTATAAATTCCGGAAAAAAATTGACAAGAGTAATTTATTTTATCGTTTGGTTTCGCTTTTTTCTTTGTCACACTTTCCGTTCGAAAATATTGGGAGCATTTAAATATAGTAAACACCAGCTTATAGGGGACATCTGCGGCTACATTTTAGGATATCCATTAACTCGATAACTTAAAAGGTTTTTAAATAAATAGGCAAAATTTGAAACATTTCTACGATTTTCACCTGGGTGAGTGGATATGCACTTCATTGTCAAATCAAACACACTAACCGCACAATATATTGACATCTCTTTTAACCTTTTTTTATTCGGAGAGGGAGACAGACAGATGCAGTATGCTGTTTGGTTGCTAAGAAAAAAAAAAACCTTAAGAGAAATGTCAAACATGTAGGAAAGGTTTGTTTAACTCTGTTTTGCTTACAAAAAAAAAGTATCTATGAATGAAATGTCAAACATGTATATAGGTATTTTGTATTTAAAAAAAAACTTTATTTTATTCATATTTTATTCGATTATTTGTCTAATCCTTTCCATTTCGTTTATTTCTGCAGTCCCCGTAAAATCTTCTTCTTCATTTTGGAAAATACCAGAAATGGTAGATACTTCCACTATCTCCTCTTCACTTAGAATCACTAAAAACAAAACAATTTAGATATGTACATATTACCAAAATAAATTGACCATACCTTCGGAATTTACTGTCTGTCGTTCATGTAACACGTTTGAATTCTCTTCTGAAATGAAACATTTAAATTTAAATACTAACAGATAAAATGAAGATATTTTTCTCACCTTTGCGCAAGTAGCTAACGCTGGCCACATATATTGTTTTGTATATGTCTAAACGTTTAATATTTTTTTCAACTTCCGACAGTCGTTGTATGTTTTGTTCAAATTTGTTTAATACATCCATTGTTTTCATTTGTAATTCGTTGGCCTCCATACCTCATTTTAATGTAAACTTAATATATCTTAATAGAGAGATACTTATCTATAGACCATAGCTAAGCACTTTCATACAGCCTTCGTCTTGCTCTCTTGCTCAATTCCTATTTCATTCATGCATTCATAAATCCTGTATACATGGTACCGTAACGGTAATAAAAGAAGGGAAACGATTTATTCTGTGCAGCGGTAAGAACTATTTTCTACTCTGCACAAACGAAGGTTTCAATGTGTGTAGCCTATTAAATAGGAAGGAGAGAGATGGCATCTCATTAAATTTTTAACGAATTTGGTGCCATTAAGCTGTGGACTTTAATGCAAGAATTCGGTATTTTCTAATTACACTATTTTTTTCAGTTTTAAAACGTTCACAAAAACCAAACAAGTTCATGTGAAACACAAAAGAATTGAACAGCGCAATGCCCATAAAAGAAAAAGGAATGGTGGCCGGCCAATAGCAACATGCTTTTTTTAAGTCACACGTATTCACAGACGGGGTTTGAAATTACAAAACCAACAATGTAAACAAATGGGTTTTGGGGATAGACGTTCGAAAAATATCTATCTCTTTTATTCTTTCATCAACACCTACACTGAGTACGCATGCACAATCAACCACAGTACAGCGGCTGCAGGTATGTGAGGTGTATGGCATATGGGCCGCTTGAGACCAGTGCTACCATTCTGACCGGATTTCCGTCGTGTCTGACCGAATTCTACTCTAGCTGGAGAAAATTTAAAAAATTTCATGCAGAAACCAATTTATTGTGCATAATCCTATAACGACCGGACTCCTGTCCAAACATTCTCATTTTATCTTTTGACTGAATTTAACAAAGTAAAAAATCAGTCATTCGGTCAGATTTAACCGGATTAATCTTTCTTAGTGGCAACACTACTTGGGACACTTTTACACCGTCTTTGTCCTCCTCTCTTGCGCAATTTCTATTTCATTTCATTGTATTCATCCATAAATCGCATTTTAAATTTCGATGGAGTGTGGGGCGTGGGATTGAGAGAGATAGGGTGTGAAATGTATACGGGATTGAGAGAGAGTGATTTAATATTTGAAACGAATATCTGTTAATACATAACGGTAATAAGAAGGAAGACGAATTATTTTATAAGTCGTAAGAAATATCTCTTATTCGCCAACTCAAGCGCTATGAGAAATAAATAAATCGAGCTGTTAATATCTTGCCAGAAGCGTTATACGATAGATACTTATTTGTTGTGGAATTTTAAAACCGAAAAAAGAAAAGATTTCTGAAAGTGAAAAAAAGTGCAGTGTTAAATTTACTGACCAAAATTGACTTAATAAAGAAGTCAAAGTGGTTTTGTTTACGTGGAAACACAATACAAACCTTTCTATTTGATTTTTTTTCAGTTTTTTTTAGGTTGAAAAGTGATTTGCTTTAAACGGCACATACCGATATTTTCCTTTCTTTGTATTTTTTTTTTCTGCGGAAACAGAATTTTCTATTAAAGTAAGCCTATTCAACGGAATATTGTAAGTACACCAAAGACATCATATATTTAATATTTCTCCAATCATGCCTAGGCGAATGAAATCTAATCTTTCACTGCGATCAAATATGGCTGCTCGAACTAGATTAAGTCGCTGTAGGCAATTATTAAGAAATAGACCTCAGATAACTTGGCGGGAAAAACACAATGGTGCTTTTAACTATAACCCCCAAATTAATTATTCTGCAGAAGCAGAAATAGGCTCAATGAGCATATGTTGCACCTTCTGCAATGCTTTAAAATGGAAGGGGGAATCGAAGGGCATTTGTTGCTCTTCCCGAAAAGTGCGCTTGGATCCGATTCTGCAGCCACCCGAACCACTAAAATCTTTGCTAAGTGGCAACCAGGAATTCTCGCGGCACTTTCTACAAAATGTACGGTTGTATAATTCAGCTTTCCAAATGACTTCATTTGGGGCAAAGCAAATTCACGAAGGACATTTTATGCCCACATTTAAAGTTCAGGGTCAAGTTTATCACTTGATAGGCTCCCTTCTTCCCTTTGAAAATGTGAGAGAATCGTTTTTGCAAATATATTTTATTAGCGATTATATAGAGCAAAGAAACACGAGATTGACTTATTTTCCAAATTTGAAAGCTTCATTAGTCGGTGAAATACAAACAATGCTCAGTGAAATTAACCCTTACATTAGAGATTTTAAATCTGCACTCCAGTCACTACCACCCAATTCAAATAACTTTAAAATAGTTATTAATCCTGAACAGAGGCCGCTAGCAGAACATAGAGGTCGCCATAATGAACCAACTCTTAACGAAGTTTCGGTTCTATTGGTAGACCAGCAATGTAATAAAAGGGACATAATACTTCACAGAAAAGACAACAGATTGCAAAGAATTTCAGAGACTCACCGATCCTACGATGCATTGCAATATCCTCTAATATTTGTTCGAGGAGAAGACGGATATAATTTTGCAGTCTATCAGGTTGATCCGAATACTGGCCAACCAAATTTAAGTAAAAAAGTCTCTGCCCTTCAATATTATTGTTATCGATTAATGATACGAAGGAATGAATACAATCACTTGCATCAATATAGACAGCTATTTAATCAGTACATTGTCGATGTTTATGCAAAAATTGAAACTGAAAGATTAATTTTTATACGTAATAATCAAACCAAATTAAGGGTTGAAAATTACATACACCTTCAGGATGCAATCAATCGAAATGAAAATGCAGAGAACTTAGGAAGATTGGTTATTTTGCCCTCAAGCTTTACAGGAGCACCCAGGTACATGCACGAACGAACGCAGGACGCGTTTTGTTACGTAAGAAAGCATGGACGGCCTGATTTATTTATTACGTTTACCACAAACCCTAAGTGGGAAGAAATTACTGTTGAGCTTTTGCCGGGTCAAGCAGCCTCTGATCGTCACGATATCGTTTCGCGAGTTTTTAAACAAAAACTCAAAATAATGATTAATCTTCTGGTAACAGGAAAGGTATTCGGTGTTGTTCTTTGTTATATGTACAGCATAGAGTGGCAAAAGCGTGGCCTCCCGCACGCACACATTTTAATATGGCTGGAAACAAAAATAACACCAGATAAGATTGACAAAGTAATTGCTGCAGAGCTACCTGACCCAGAAACTGACACTGAGCTTTTTGAAATAGTTAAAACTCACATGGTACACGGGCCGTGTGGTGCTCTCAACCATCAATCACCCTGTATGAAGGATGGAGTTTGTAACAAGAAATTTCCAAAGTCCTTTTCTGCGGAAACAGCTACCGGAGAAGATGGTTATCCCTTTTATAGACGACGGTCTCCAGCAGACGGTGGAGGCATAGCACCTTTGAATTTACGGCACACTGCCATCGAAATTGATAATCGCTGGATAGTTCCGTACTCGCCGTTACTATTAAGAATCTTCAAGGCACACATCAATGTGGAACTATGCAGCAGTGTAAAATCAATTAAGTATATATGTAAATACGTTAATAAAGGTTCAGATTTAGCAGTGTTTGGTTTACAAAATCAAAATGATGAAGTAGCATCATACCAAAACGGAAGGTACATTAGTACTTCCGAAGCTGTTTGGCGTATACTATCATTTTCTATTCACGAACGTTTTCCTCCGGTTACACACCTAGATATCCATTTAGAAAATGGGCAAAGAGTGTATTTTAACCCAAATAATATCCAAGATGTATTGGAAAATCCAAGAAACACGACACTGATGGCATTCTTTAAATTATGCCAATCTGATAATTTTGCGAAAACGTTAATTTACGAAGAAGTCCCCTCTTACTATACTTATAGCAAGTCAGACAGAACCTTTCATCGTCGGCGTCGGGGTACTCCAATTCTAGGCCATCCTGGAGTGTTTCGTGAAAATACTATCGGTAGAGTCTACATAATACACCCGAATAATCACGAATGTTATTACCTTCGCATGCTGATGCATATAATAAAGGGACCGACATGTTTTGAAAGCCTTAAGAACGTTAACGGTGTTCAGCACCAAACTTATCAAGGAGCATGTCTAGCGCTAGGCCTTTTAGAAAGCGACAGGCACTGGAATGATGCATTAGCAGAGGCCAGTGTGAGAAGCAGTGCATCGAAATTGCGGGAGCTGTTTGCAATAATATTGGTTTTTTGCAATGTATCTGACCCATTAGACTTATGGAACAAGTTTAAAGATGAGTTCACTGAGGACTTTGTTCGAGATCTAAAACGGTTTTATCCAGATGCAGACTTAAGTGTTCATATTGCAAATTTAAATAACCGTGCACTGCTTTCATTGCAAGATGTAATACTTTCAATAGGTGGAAATACCGTTTCTACTTATGGCTTATCATCCCCACAAATAATCGATGGGTCTGAAAGTAATTTAAATAAAGAATATATCGAGCAAACTAACTACGATTCAACTGGACTTCAGTATTTTATCGAACAAAATGAACCAAAGTTAAACGATGAGCAGAGGGAAGTTTATCAACACGTAATTGAGAGTGTAAACACAACCGTTGGTGGTGTGTATTTTCTAGATGCTCCAGGGGGTACAGGCAAAACCTTTTTAATTAATCTTTTATTAGCCAAGATTCGTGCTGATAAAAAAATTGCAATAGCGGTGGCATCCTCCGGTATCGCTGCGACGTTACTCCCCGGAGGCAAAACTGCACATTCAATGTTCAAAATACCTATAAAAGCGGAACACATGGAAAACCCAGTGTATTTCAAAAAATAGCCACAGGGCTAAAGTCTTACTAGACTGCGTATTTGTAGTCTGGGACGAATGCACTATGGCTAATAAATTATCAATAGAAGCGGTTAATAGGACAATGCAAGACATACGAAATAATAGCAGACTTTTCGGTGGAGTTACATTTTTGTTCTCTGGTGATTTCAGACAAACATTACCCGTTGTCACGAGAGGTACGCGCTCAGATGAAATCAATGCATGTATCAAACGTTCAGTCCTTTGGCGCTACTTTAAAACACTGCATTTGACTCAGAATATGAGAGCAGTATCGGGGGATTCTGAATTTTGCAAAATTCTTTTAGATATCGGAGAAGGTAAACGTCCTGAAATTAATGATAACCATGACGTAGAGTTACCGGCTGCTCTTTGCCAGGTTGTAGCAGATTTTCAGACTTTAATTGAAAGTGTTTATGAAGATGTACATAACCTCAGTACAAAAGAACACTCTTGGCTATGCGAAAGGTCTATTTTAGCACCCACAAATGAACAAGTCTCTTACCTTAATAATATTATATTAGAGAAAATTCCTGGTGATACAACGACGTACCTGTCCATAAATGCTATTTGCAATCAAGATGAGGCAGTAAATTATCCGGTCGAGTTTTTAAATAGCATTACAGCGCATGGCCTTCCTGCTCATAAAATTGAACTAAAAGTTGGAGTTCCCATTATGTTGCTTCGCAATTTGAATCCTCCCAAGCTTTGTAATGGAACCAGATTGAGAGTGATTTCGTTGCAGAAAAACGTTATTGAGGCGTTAATTTTTAGTGGGTGTGGTAAAGGAGATACGGTGTTTATACCAAGAATACCAATAATTCCCAGCAATTATCCATTTCAGTTTAAACGGATTCAATTTCCTATTAATGTTTGTTTTGCCATGACAATCAATAAGTCACAGGGTCAAACTTTAAGAAAAGCGGGAGTTGATTTAAGCAAGAATTGCTTCACGCACGGGCAGTTATATGTAGCGTGTTCCAGGGTAAGTAATGCAGCAAATATCACTATCTTAGCCGATAGGAACAGAACCGCTAATATAGTATACAAAGAAGCGTTACATTAATAAAAAGAATATTAAATTATTGCCGATTAGTCCAACGACCAGGTGCAACGCCATGAAGATGAAGACAGGTTTGACTCAGTCTTCGGGAGGTTTTTTAGATCGGGTTCAAGCCCCTCACTATTGCAGAAGGCTCCCTCGCGTTATACCTCTGCAATGTTTTTCGATGATTTTTCCTTCCAGCGATTATCAAAAAAAAAAAAAAAAAATGTCCTACAAGACAGCAAATTTCTTAAATTTGTTTTCCATCAACTATTCTGAAACCACATTTTGCACGGGCGAAGCCGGGCGGGTACAGCTAGTCCTATATATACTCGTTGTGGTGTGGCGTGCGGGAGGTAGAAGGTAGAACCACGTTTGCGGTGCTCTGAGCGTATGTTGTTGCACTGCGGGTAGCATCGAAAATTAATTCAATAGCTGTTTTTTAATATCAGCGTGATCTGATCCGAATCAGATCACGAAAATAAAAAAAAACGGATCATTGAAAAGTTTAGTAATTTTGGAATTGTGGCAACAGTTGCTTTCAAAAACAAAACAGATAATACAGGGTATTTCAAACTTGATATTGCCACCAGCCATATTGCAAATATTCTTCTCAACGTGACGTCACACAAGGCAGATGTCATTTCACTTGAAATGTCGGGGGTGTTATTTGAATCAAATTTGCATAATTTTTCTTTTCAAATATATTTTTGTGAAACAAATTTAGTATTTTATGTTCAAATATGCAACACATAATGAACAATAGATTGCTGCTAGCACTTGAAGTTGTCTTAGCATAATAAGGTGTGACCAGACCAGTGAAACAGTTCAGAAATATTTTTGAAATGTTTCTGAAGCAAATCGGACACATTTCATAAGCACTTATAAATTATTTCTGAAATTTATTTATCAAATGCTTATGAAATGTTTCAATTTTATCCTTTACTGGACTAGAAGAAAATAATGTGGTAGGATTATAGCGAGTAAAGTTTTTATTTTTGTAATTTTGGTCTCGGGAATCACGCGACAGGCGATTTAATTCAAATAATCGTATTAATCATTAGGTATTCCAAGCTTTTCTGGACATTTTTATTTTATTTAAAAACAAATAATAATTGGAAAAAGCGCTCACTTTCTGCAGGGATACTTTTAAAACAAAAATGATTTCCCATCACGATTGGTTAACTGTGAAACATTTCATAAATGTTTTTTTTTTGGTGTCCAGATCTAAACCAGCAAAACATTTCTAAACATCTCATAAAAATAAAATAACTCGGAATACGGTCAGGGACTTTATTCGATAGCGAAAATTGAATCAATTGATTTTTTGTGTTCCATTTTTTAGTCTGGCAACGTGATTGTGTGGCTATCGTTTACAGGCACACCAACATTTAAAAATAAAACAAGCCACCTAGTCGGAAATAGTAGAAATAATTTTCAGATCATGATTCGTGATCTCGATGAGAAGCAGGATCATGTGCTGTTGTTGTAAGTGCATGTAAATCGATGATCTATATGGATTATAGCTGATAATAAAAAACAGCTAATGTTCGTGTAGGACAAGAATACCTTCATTTCAATTACCAAGTCATGACGAATGTCAGTGCGCTTATGGTCTGAAAGCAATGTAAAGGATTAATAATAAATAAAAACCTTAATTATAAATTGATATTTTTTAAGTTGTAAAACTTTCAAAAAGATATTGTGTCGGATTTGCATTGTGCAAATAATTTTCTGAATGACTGTGTAAAGATGTACTTTAAATGAACGTGAATCATATTTGATTTTCTCTGGTTTTCATGTGAAAATGTAAATTTGTTTGTATAGTGACCAGACGTCAGTCCTGTATTTCACATGGCTGTCCCGCTTCAAAAACTGCAAAAACTTCAAAGTGTCCACCATGCACAGATTTGTCCCGTCATTGCTTTAAGTAACATAACATAACAACAGTTTTTCCAGTTGGTTTTTATGAAGCGGTAGACGACAAATCCAGTCAAAAAAATGCTGCCTACACATTCAGTTGACATTTCTAAGCGTTAAAGTTAAATAAAATAAAAAAATAGAATTAATGGAAAAAAATCAAAATACTTGTAATAACAAGAAATGGTGTGCAATGTGTAATAAACACGACTGAAGCCATTAATAATCTAATAATGGCAGTCACATTTACCTGCCATAACAAACGTAGCTTCATCGAAAAATAATGTAAAAAAAAAATGTTTTTGTTCTTTAATAGGGTCCCGAATTGTTTTTGAAAAATGATGGTCACTTTTCGTAACATTTTAGTATAGTCATCTACAGGTAGGTACTTAAATTGGCAACACGATTTTCATCCTTTCATACGAAAATAAAATTGATTATTTATTAAAGCAAATTATCCGAACAAATTCGTTTTAACTTCACACCCCACTTAACATGTCCACCCAAACAATTTTCATTTAATTCACCACAACCACGCAGTTTTCAATTCGTATAAACTGGTACTAAAACAAAAAGTTAGCAACCGCGCTTTTGATCGTCTTTCACCCACGAATTCAATCATACAATGGCAAGGAAATTACATTACTTGTAAAATAAATTGAAATTCTGTATTTGAGAGAATAAGGCCACTCTGTTTCGTAGGCTGTATAACAAAGTTATTCCCTTTTCCATTAACAAAATTGTCTCATTTCCATCCAATAAGAACAATTGGTTGTCCTAAAAACATATTTAAAATTTGAGTTACACAAATTTTGAAAATTTATCAGAACAAAACATGCAACAGTGCCAAACTGTCAAGTGGTAGTAAATACATACATATTATTATACTTTACGGATAATGTCATAAGATGTGCGAATAGGATGTAATACGAGAAAGATTACAAATGACAAAAGGGCCAAAGAGTACGCGGGTTTCTTCGCGAATTCTATTGTTAGAAATTAAGGTTAATAGCGTTATATAAAAAGATGACATAAAAAAGTAGCGTATTCTGAGCAAAGGGTTGGAGAATCGAGGTTCTCGAGCTTAAGATTAAGTCGTACTACCTGGAAGAGCCCCTGACACGAAAGTATAAGAAATAACGTTTTATTGGTGAGCTTTTTTTTAAAAAAGCCCCAAGAAAGACCAATATATCTTTAAAAGTAATTCTAGGGGAAGGTGGTGTACCTTGG
The DNA here is from genome assembly GCA_951230905.1 of Cheilosia variabilis. NCBI lineage: Eukaryota > Metazoa > Arthropoda > Insecta > Diptera > Syrphidae > Cheilosia > Cheilosia variabilis. The sequence continues at coordinate 55,587,497 of OX579676.1, forward strand.
TCCTAGTATCACATCTCAGCAAACTACTTAGCATACGAACACCTGTTCCTCTATGAAATGTTTCTTTTCTCTTCGCTTCAGTATTTTTTTCGATGTCAATATGTAGATACGCGTCTAAAAAAAAATTGAGAAAACCTCATTTGGACTGCAAAAAGAATATTTTTTCATGATTTTGTGTTATTTATGAGATTACTTTTTTTTCTGTTTTTATGATCAATTTCGTAAGTACATTTATATATTATATTTTAAAGTACAATCACATTTTGTATCGTAGATTGTGAGAGGCTGCCACATGAAAGTTAAGTTTTTAAAGGAATGCTAAGCAAAATCCTTTTTTTATTTTCGTCGTATAAAAAATAAAAGCAAAAAAAATTAACTCAAATTATTGACAAAGAACTGAAATCCGGATCAAGGTACAATACCTTCCTCTACTTGTAATGTGTTTGATTTGGTGTCTCACTCCATGACAAGAATTGTTTTCCTGTACCCCCTGTAACCTTGTAATGGAGTCAACACGTCGACAGCACCCGAAGAATTTATGTATAGAGTTAATCAAATAACTCGGTTTGTAACAGAGACAACACGTGTACCTGTCAATGACGGTAAAAACGTCAAAATACTGGGCTTGTTTTTTACCTTCCACCCTAAAACATAATCTATTGAAGTATTGTTGACTCTATGCTGTATGCTCGTCTGTTCAATAAACTATACAAGACTATTTCTCGTACTCCGACCGCGCAGCAAATTTTTGGCGCGAGATATAACCGAAAAAAGGAAAAAAAAAAAAATTGATTTGAAGGATGATGTAAGGCTGATGGTATAAACCAAAGTCTTGCAGTTATTGGTCGAGCTTTAGTGAGTAATACTATGCGGAGAGTCCATGTTTCTCTGAGATATCTTATATAACCGGCCAATGTTAGTTTTATTATATAGAGCATTATTATTTCATCGCAAATATTTACGTCAGAGACGTTTTAAGCGCGGCAAGATTCTTGTGCAAATTTATGGTCTTAGACATATGCATTTGTATATTTATATATTTGTGACCCCAGAGATAATTACAGCAATAGAGTTTTGGACCTTCATAACTCTTATCAGGGATGTATTTTCTATTTTTTAAAGCAAATATTATTGGTTATGTCAAATATTACAAAAAAAAAAACAATTTTTTTACGACTCGAGCTGTGGAGGTTATAAGATTAAGGGAGTTAAGTTTTCGGTCTTACAAAGCCGACCCATCTGAGGAAAATTGGAAAAAAAAATTAGACGAGCCAAAAAAGATTGCAATGTCCCAAGTGTAGTAAAAACGGTTGGTCATTTGACAAAGATAAAGAATTCGGGCTCTTTATCAATCTCAACGCTTATTTGCAATGGCACACCAACTGTCATGTACTTAGATAAAGCTAATCTCTTTGCAGCTCAATGCTGCCTGATTGCGGGTTGTCTAACCCTGTACCTACTTGAGAGCGTCGAATTTATTGTGCGACAAATCCATTTTTTCAGTCGTACAATCGCGAGAGTACTTTTTGATTTCAACGTTAATAAATCCGGCTGTCCAGATTGTATCTCGCCCTTCATTCTGAAGATGTGTACTTCCACCACGACAAAACCATTGTGGAGGCTTTCCGGCGTGTCCCGCCCGTTCCTAAAAAAGGCGAATCTTGTCCTCCCAATTACCGACCCATAGCAATTACGTTCATTCTTTCTAAGGTTAAAGAAATATCTTGAATCACGGAAACTCCTTAATGACCGGCAATATGGTTTCCGTGGCAATAGATCCACTGCGGTGATTTGATGGCTTATCTCACCGAGAAGTGGAACCAATCTTTCTATGACTCCGGTGAGCGAAGATTGTTGTGCTTCATATTTCAAAGGCATTTGACCGAGTTTGGCATCTAAAACTCACGATATAGATGCTGGTGCTCCCCAAGGCTTTACTTTGTCTCCGACTCTCCTTCTCATTTTCATAATTGATCTTCTGTCTACAACTATTAATCCAAGACATACTCCTTCTCTGAAGACTGTACCCTGAGCTTCTCATACTCGTTCCAGGACTCACGTTCCTGCTTCGGCAGTAGAACTGGAACGGCAACGTATGCTAAGCTCATTTAATTCCGACCTCAACATCGTTATTAAGTAGACTTTATCCATTATCTATGAATGGCGCTTGGATCACCGAAAATAAGAGAAATAAAATCTTAGCGGTAAACAAATGATAAGAGAAAAACCGAAACTCTCCCCATTTACGGTGTGTGTTCATGACAAAAATATAAAGCATTCATCCGCCAAAAACAGTACAACTCACATATCTGGCCTGGTCCGCCGAAAACCACTTTGCACTTATTGGACAGAGTTAAAATCGTGCGATAGAACTAATCGGAAAAAATGACTCCAATTGCGGAAAAATAATTTCACTTTATCCTACCTTAAATTTTCTGTGTCACTTTTGTAATTTTTGATTTTCAGGATTTTGGGTTTCCGGGACTTTGTCCTGCTTAAATTTTCTACTTATAGAAATTGTCGTCTCCTTGAAAGTACTGTAAAATCATTAACATAGTCTCACTTCATTTCAATTGATTGCGAAAAACGATTGCTATTTACTATTAATATTTTTTTAAGTAGGTATGGAATTTTTAGGAAGTACTTTTTGAGGTGTACTAAAATATGCATGTGGTTAAAACTTTAGTTTGGCAGTAATAAAGTCTTTGCGTAAACTTTCGAAAATCCCTTTACCAATAAACAAATATAGTTTCAAGAATATCGCTAACTAGGGTTAAATGTTAATGCTGAGAAACCCATGTTTATCTCGGGCATTAGCTAAATAAATCTTCCCTAAATGTCATTTTCAAGAGGAGTGTAGCCCAGCCACCCAAAATGGCGGTATAGAATTCTGTAATAGGAGCGATTTTAAATACCCTGTTGTTCAGCCTGAGCGTTTATAATTATAAATTAATTTAAGTAAATTGTAAATGTTTTCTCATTTTATTGGTTGGAATACAATAATACAAGTGGTTTTTAAGTCTTACAAACGCAAATTTGTACAAATTGAAAAATATTGCATTTTTGTTTAATATCTAAGCACCTGAAATATATATTTCGAATATTTTGATTAAATGAAATGGATACTTTTATCTGCTCTTTTTGGGATCTCTCCAAGACTCTCTTGAGCGTCGTCGCAAAGAATAAAAAAGAATAAAATATCCGTTCAATTAAGATTGGACAACTAAGCTGAAACCTACCTATTTTTTTTTAACAATTCTCAGTATAGTAGGCGGCTCAGGTAGATATCTGGCTACAACCAAACCCTCTTTGAAAAAGAAGTTTGTTCCCCGAGAATGAGAACCTCTAATGTTGGTGTGGTTTTGGTTGGTGTGAAAAGGTTGACTTCGCGGAAAGTATAGATATAAGAATAAATTTAGGAACTTTGGCTATAATCTTCAATGACACACTTACTTGGACCGATCATGTTACAGGCGCAGGCAGCTACAATTGGGAAGGTATCCAATGGTATTTAACTTCTGTCACTGCCCACTAAAACCAAGATGATGCTTGTTAAATCCCTTATAAAGGGTTTTTCAATAAGAGCGCTACAAAAACGGTTTTGGATATCAATGAAATTCTTTATTCCTGTGAAAGTACGTTCGACGCCATTATGTATGGAACTCGATTTCTTTTGCATGGCCACCACGGGCACGCTTGCAGAAGTCCAGAAGCTGAACCAAATTTTCGACGGTTTTCAAGCATAAATCGGCCGATACTGCTGCAATTTCACGTTCGATATTCGTACGAAGTTCATCAATCGTCGCTGGCTTGTTGGCATAGACCATAGACTTGACGTAGCCCCACAGGAAATAGTCTAACGGCGTCAAATCGCACGACCTAGGCGGCCAAGCGACTGGACCATTTCGTGAGATAACACGTTCTCCAAACTTGGTTTCCAATAAATTGATTGTGACATTCGCTGTGTGGCTTGTGACGCCGTCCTGTTGGAACCACATGTCCTCCAAGTCCATATCATCCAATTGGGGCCAAAAATATTCGGTTATCATTGAACAGTAGCGATTCCCATTCACAGTAACGTGCCGGTCTTGATCATCACGGAAGAAATACGGCCCAATGACGCCGCCGGCCCATAAACCACACCACACGATGAAAATCCGAATCATTTTCAAGTTGTTGCTCAGCCCAATTCACGAACATACGACGCTTCTGGTGGTCAAGCGGCTTCAGTTCTTGCGTCAAATTAATCTTGTAAGGATGTAGGCCAAGATCTTTTCGCAAAATTCGACACAACGACGTCACAGAGATGCCCAACGCTTGAGAACGACGTGTGAGAGACACATTTGGGCTTTCTTCAACTGAAGCCTCATCGGCAGCAATATTCTCTACACTACGGGCACTTCTTTGTCTCACTGGCACGGGAACATTTTGTACTGTGCCTGTGGATTCAAATTTTTCCACTAGACGCTCAATTATTGATCTGCTAGGACGATTATGACGACCATAAATTGGACGTAGCGCTCTTAACGTTGAGGCCACTGACTCCGAATTTCGGTAGTAAATTTTAATAATTTCGACTCGTTGTTGGCTCTTATATCTTTCCATCATGAAATGGCAAACCTTACTGAAGAGAAATGTCAAAATTCGGCGTCGTTTGCTGTCCCTGTCGCTCTACTTTTGTAGCGTCCCTGTTGTAAAACCTTTTATTACCCATAATATTTTATGGTTTCGAGGTTTTTTGCCATGTTAACTACAACACCAAATGTACAACTACAATTAAATGTAATTTACAATAGCCTGCCAAGATATGTCTTTAACAAACGTTTTATCGACCACATATCCAGTTACTCTTTGCACATAATGGGCCTTACTTTCGACAACCTCATTAAACTCAAAACACTTACTCTCTTGCACGGTATCATGCAAACCTAACAGCCGGAGTTGATAAGGCCCAGATACAATTGCTATAATTCTTTATTAAAACGTCTGAATTCAAAAGAGACACAAGCAAGAAGAATATGCCAAGAATTTTACATGTGGTTTTTTTTTGACACTTACGATGAACAATACAAAGTCTTGACGTTTATACCAGTCGGCTCTCGAGTAGGTGTCGCTATTGTTTGCTTTGTGAACAATAGGCAGGCAGCAACACTAGCTGTTTTTTATTATCAGCTATGATCCATATAGATCATCGATTTGCATGCACTTACAACAACAGCACATGATCCTGCTTCTCATCGAGATCACGAATCATGATCTGAAAATTATTTCTACTATTTATTTCCTTCCGACTAGGTGGCTTGTTTTATTTTTAAATGTTGGTGTGCCTGTAAACGATAGCCACATAATCACGTTGTCAGACTAAAAAATGGAACACAAAAAATCAATTGATTTTTTTCGCATTCGAATAAAGTCCCTTTCCGTATTCCGATTTATTTTATTTTTTCTCGTTCTATAAAGGTATGTCCAGACCAGCCAAACATTTGATAAACAATTAAATACCTTAATGTTCCATATTTATTTCTAAAGCACTTATTAAACAAAATAATTTTTATGAAATGTTTAGAAATGGTTTGCTGGTTTGGATCTGGACACCAAAAAAACGTTTATGAAATGTTTCACAGTTACCCAATCGTGATGGGAAATAATTTTTGTTTTACAAGTATCCCTGGAGAAAGTGAGCGCTGTTTTTCGATTAATATTTGTTTTTAAATAAAATAAAAATGTCCAGAAAAGCTTTGAATACCTAATGAGAAAGTGATTCATTTAATACGATTATTTGAATTTAATCGCGTGTTGCCTGATGCAACTATTCGGACCTGTTAATGAATCTTTTTATGGATGTGATAGAAGTATAGTTGCCAGATCTCAGAGTCTTTCGATGAGCTGTCCTCCCAAAGAAGGGTAGCTGCGTTCTTAGAGGAAGGGGAGGTAAAACAAAAGATGTTCCGCAGATTCTGCTTCCCCTTCGTCTCTGCAACTTCTTCAGAAGTCATACAGTATATAAATTTATATTAAATTTATTAAATCCAAAAAAAATAGTTTTTTTTTTATATCCGTCGTGGTCCTAAGTATATGTGTAAGAATTCAACTTTCTTTGGTACGTAGAGTAAGTTCGGGTAATGTGGGGTATCTCTTTTTCGCTTGAGAGTAGGAGAATATATCTGTTTCTACACGTAAGTTAACTTATGCAGAGAAGAAATTCCTGTCATATATTCTCTTTTTAAGCTTTCTTGTTAGCGCCATACGGTATTTGTCGTTTTGTAGTGTGGTCGTTAATTATCGTGTAATATTAATTTTAGTTGTAATGGGTCCACATTACCTGACAATTTTAAAAATGACCAAATTTCAATCTCTTCTAAACTTTTACAAATATATTTTTTGTTTATGAAAAATTTAGTTATTAGCAAAGTAAATGTTGACAACAATATTCCAATGAATATTAACAACCCTCTTTCGTTTCGATTTCAGAAATATTTAAGGAAACAAGAAGGGTACTCCACATTACCCGAGGCTACTCTATGTTATAAAATTCAAAGTAATCGGGTAAAAAAACAGGAAGCCGATTAATATAATGATGATGTCTGACACCATTTAATCATACTCGTAGTTACCACCTAAACACAGGTTTTTGCAAAATTAACTAAAGACTTAGGCCCGGTTTTAGTTGCGAAAAAATTATCCTCTGAAAGTTATCTCGTTATCTGATAGCATCGTGTTCAAATAGGCAAATATTACATTAAGATAACATCTAACTTAAAAAAAAATAATGTACAGGTGGCGCAAAAATAACCTTCCGATGTTTTTGGCTGTAATTTAAAAAAAAAATGAAAAACTTTGATTCTTCTTGTGGATTATTTTTATTTGGTCTTTTAATTTTTTTTACATCAAGTCGAGAATATGATGTCATGTAAATGGCCGCCGCCACAGTTGATTGTCATTTGAGCCCTTTTTATGGCATTTTCCATCACATCGTCAAGAATGTGGTCCTCACATTCTTGACGGATATTGTCTTTAAGAGCTGCAAGAGTCTGAGGCTTGTTGACATAAACCCGCGACTTCAAAAAGCCCCACAAAAAGAAGTCTGGAGCGGTCAAATCAGGCGGTCTTGCTGGCCAGTGCAAATCGCCAAAACGGGAGATTAGGCGCCCGGGAAATGCATCTTTCAGCATATTGGTTGTGGCACGTGCAGTGTGTGCCGTTGCACCGTCCTGTTGGAACCACATGTTTTCCAATCCCAATTCATCAAGTTGCGGCAAAAAGAACTCGTTGATCATTGCTCTGTAGCGCTCACCATTCACAGTAACCGTTTGGCCCGCGACGTCTTCGAAGAAAAAAGGTCCGATAACTCCTCCAGCGAAAACAGCACACCATACAGTGACTTCGAGCGGGTGTAATGGCTCTTCGTGGGTTACACGCGGATTTTCAGTGCCCCAGAAGCGTAAATTTTGCTTATTTACGTACCCGCTAAGATGGAAATGGGCCTCATCACTCATGATTATTTTTGATGAAAAATCATCTTCCTCTTGGTGGTGATTAAGGATGGCCTGAGCGTATATTAGACGCGATTGGCGGTCAGCAGCTAACAGCTGATGCACCGTCTGGACTTTGTACGGAAACATCTTCAAACCTTGTACCAAAATTCGCTGTAAAGACCGTCGACTGATACCCATTTGCGTGGCACGTCGTCTGGTCGATGTCGACGGCGCTTCCATGACATCTTCGGCTACAGCAGCGATATTTTCTGCAGAACGGCTACTCCGGGGTCTGCCACGCCTGGCAGCATCTCGTCTTGTGCCAGTCTCTTCGAGGCGAGCGGCTAAACGTCGCAGTGTTTCACCAGTAGGCGTTGGACGGCTAGGAAATCTGCGACGAAATTCACGTTGTGCCAAAGTCACCGACCGATTATTGCTCAAATAAATAGTCACCAATATTCCGCGTTCTGGAGCAGTGTAGCGTAACATTGTTTATTAACGTGTATTTCGCATGTGTTTACTACACAAATGTCAAAACAGAACTGACATTAGGGGCCAATCGCAAAATTTATAGCATTTTCTGATAGGAGGATTACTTTTGCGCCACCTTGTACTAAGAACTAATTACATACATTGAAAGAAAAATATACATTATATAAATTAAACAAATTAATAGCAATAAGACATAAATATCTTTGACCTTACTATATTATAATATCATTGGCCAAGTGTTTAAATAGTTTATTTTTAAATGTGCTTTTGTTTGTCGTTTTCATTAATACAATCGGTAATGAGTTCCATTTGAGAGAGGCGCATGGACGAAGAATGTACACACACTCAGTAGCTGTTTTTTTATTATCAGCGTGATCTGATCCGAATCAGATCACGAAAATAAAACAAAACGGATCATTGAAAAGTTTAATTTTGGAATTGTGGCAACAGTTGCTTTCAAAAACAAAACAGATAATACAGGGTAAAGTTTTTATTTTTGTAATTTTGGTCTTGGCAAAATTGCATGGTTGCATGTCCTACCATGGGTCTCAATGGGTTCTGGGTGAAAATTGCATATGGTGCAAACTACAACACCAATTCAAATTATATATACAAAACGATCAATAAAAGCAAACGTAATGTAAAAGGAATGTTTTGATAACGTAAAAAAGGTTGGAGATTTTAGTGCATTGTGCTTCTTTCAGAAAAGAAACACAAATTGTTTCGCGTTGTTTTTATTTTTACTCAAAAAGTTAAGTATCTTTCTTCCAGTCGGGTGAGCATTTGAACCGCTTCAAGACCATGTGCTTTCTGAGTTTTTTTCCGTGTCATTTATTGAAACTCGTTGGGATGCGATAAAAGTCTAAAAAATCAAGTAAGGCCCTCGTATTGAATGAAGGGATGTACAGAAATGCATACGAATGGAATGGATTAATCATTAGTATATATTTGATCTTGCAGCAGTTTGCAGATAAACCTGAACAATGATTGTTTGAAATTCAAAGATTCAGCTAAGCTTTAATTTGCATCAGTTATAAACTATCTATAGGTATATTTTAATACAACATCAAAAGATCAAACAATCTATTTATAGTTTTGGCAGTTTTTTTTATTGAGTGCGTACTTTGATAAAATAAAATTGTTTATCTGAATGCATCTATAATTCGTAAAATAAACACAATATGATTTTCATCAGCAATACAGGAGGTAGATCCAAGAAAATAAAACATCTGCGAGATCATTCCAGACGGGAATTTACAAACTGTAAATCAATGCTCGTAAGTCCATCAATACCATATATAGATTTGCCAATTGTATGTTATCATCTGGTAAAATAACAAGCATGTCCATCTTAATCGTAAACGAATACATACCAGGAAAAAGTGTCATTCAACTTAAATGAAGTACGCAGTCGTATATAGTTATATCTATATAGATGTGAAAATGATATATATTATAATGCTGAAGTAAAATAAGTGCATTTTCTTATTTATTACTAACTAGCTGTACCCACCCGGCTTCGCCCGTGTAAAATGTGGTTTCAGAACAGTTGATGGAAACAAAATTAAGAAATTTGCTGTCTTGTTGGGGAAAAATTTTGTTGGCTGTTTTGTTTCTATCAACTAAGATAGTGATATTTGCTGCATTACTTACCCTGGAGCACTTTACATATAACTGCCCGTGCTTGAAGCAATTCTTGCTTAAATCAACTCCCGCATTTCTTAAAGTTTGATCCTGTTACTTATGGATTGTCATTTCAAAACAAACATTAATAGGCAATCGAATCGGTTTAAACTGAAATGAACTGTGAATTATTTGTATTCTTGGTATAAACACCGCATCTCCTTTACCACACCCAGTTAAAATTAGAGCCTCATGTCAAGCATAATGTTGCTTATGTTATGGGAACTCCAACTTTTAATACCATTTTATGAGCATTGAGGCCATGGGCTGTAAAAACCCTATTTAAAAACTCGACCGTATAATTTACTGCCTCATCTTGATTGCAAATAGCATTTATGGACAGGTACGACGTTGTTGAGGTAAGCGAGACTTGATCATCTGTGAGTGCTAAAATAGACAGTTCGCATAGCCAAGAGTGTTCTTTTGTACTGAGGTTATAATACCCAAAACTGTTTGCCCATGACGAAATTAAAAAACAACAAAATACACATTTTTCGCTCTCTTAGCTTTTTTTTAAAGGCAAAATGCCCACGAAATGGGTAATTACCAACGATCTGGTATCACTGAAACTGAAAGCTATACCTATCTGATATTTCTTTCATAGAATTTTTTTTTTTTTCTAAGTAAAACAGAGGTAAACATTATTTTTCCTACATATTTGACATTTCTTTTATGGTTTTTTTTTTTTTTTTCTTAGCAAACCAAACAGCATACTGCCTCTGTCTGTTTCACTCTCCGCCACAGGAATAAAATAAGGTTAAAAGAGACGTGAATATATTGCGCGGTTAGTGTGTTTGATTTGAGAATGAAATGCATATCCACTCACCCAGGTGAAAATAGTAGAAATGTTTCAAATTTTGCCTATTTATTTAAAAACTTTTTAAGTTATCGAATTCATGGATATCCTAAAATGTAACCGCAGATGTCCTCTATAAGCTGGTGTTTACTATATTTAAATGCTCCCAGTATTTTCGAACGGAAAGCGTGACAAAGAAAAAAGCGAAACGAAACGAAAAAATTAATTACTCTTGTTCAATATTTTCCGGAATTTGTAAAGATATAGAGTTGAAACAAAGTGGATATTGTAGGCCTATTTATCCTCTATAGGACTGAGAAAAATGCATCAGAATATATTCAGCAGTTTCGAAGATTTTTGCATTTAAAGACATGCAGTCAAATTCAATCTTAGTCGAACAGAACTACACCAATTTTATTTATATGATGATGTTGTTTTGACTTACTGCTTTATGTATTATCTTTTTATCTATATGAGATATTCTAGCAAAGAAAGCAGAAAACCTCAATTAGCATCCAAGACATTATTGGTTTTTTTAGCGTTAGTACGCTAAACACTAAAACTGGGGTGCACTTAAAACCTACTCGTGTGTTATAAAATAAGCAAAATGAAACGAAAAGGAAAAGCCAGCACATATTCATGGTGGCACGCAATGCGCCTTAATGTTCTTAAGGTTTTTTTTTTTAAATGAAAGCACGGCCCTTTTATTAAACAAACACGTAAACTTTTCATTGACCATCATAAAATCTGATATACGTATTTCCCTGCATAGAGTATAGGTCAAGTGTAAGGATAGAAAAAATTACATTTTGCAATGATTTGCTAATACGAATAGTAAAGTAGTCGTGCCAGTGCAGCGTTAAGGCTTCGATAGAGAACAAGTTTGCATTCCCACTGCAGCGTTGTTCCGAAAAATGTTTGGAGTTGATCCATTTCACACAAGTTTGAGCCATATTAGTTGAATAAAAATGAGGAGGGGAAGTTTGTTGTGATTTCTTAAAAAAATAAATGCAAAATTTATGTATCTATACCGCACCGTGGTTTATTGCAACAAATATGCACAGGTGCGTTCACTTGAATCGTTTTAATCAGCTATTGTTTTGTTACAGGCGGCGCTCAGTTCAGTAAATTCTCATTTCCTTTTGTAAAGGGTAATTTTTTAAGAGGTTTAGAAATTTTTTTAAAAAAAAAACACAAAAAATTCGAAAAAATGAATGAAATATTTATTTGAATCGATAGTTTGAACCTTGCAATTTAATGTTTAAAGATAATTTCATGCAAATGTTGACCGCGGCTGCGTCTCAGGTAGCCCATCCGCTGAGTCCAATTTTGGCATACTCTTTCACACATATCGGCCGGTATCTCACGAATGAATGCATGGATGTTGGCTTCCAGTGCGTCAATCGAAGCGGGCTTGTCCCTATACACATTAGCCTTGGCATACCCCCACAAAAAATAATCTAATGGTGTCAAATCGCACGATCTAGGCGGCCAATTGACCGGCCCGAAACGTGAAATTAACTGTTCACCAAACTCGCCTCGCAATTGCGCCATTGTTTCGCGTGCTGTGTGGCATGTGGCACCGTCTTGTTGAAACCACATATCATGCAAGTCAAGAACTTCCATTTCGGGCAAAAAAAAGTTTGTTATCATCGCTCGGTAGCGTTCACCATTGACAGTAACGCTGCGATTCGCATCATCTTTGAAGAAATATGGCCCAATAATGCCGCCGGCCCATAAACCGCACCAAACAGTGGCTTTTTCGGGATGCATTGGTAGCTGTTGCAATGCTTCTGGCTGATCTTCACTCCAAATGCGGCAATTTTGCTTATTTACGTACCCATTTAACCAAAAATGAACCTCATCGCTGAACACAATTTTTCGATAAAAAAGCGGATCCTCGGCCAGCTTTCCAAGAGCCCATTCACCAAAAATTCGGCGTTGTGGTAGGTCGGCTGGCTTTAGTTCTTGAACCAGCTGTATCTTAAAAGGCTTTACGCCCAAATCCTTCCGCAAAATTTTCCACGTAGTGCTGTAACAAAGGCCTAACTGCTGGGAACGGCGCCGAATCGACATTTCGCGGTCTTCTGTCACACTAGCTGATACGGCCGCAATATTTTCTTCACTACGCACAGTACGTAAACGTGTTGGTGGTTTAATGTCCAACAAAGTAAATTTGGTGCGAAATTTGGTCACAATCTTCCGAATAGACTGCTCAGAAGGTCGAGAATGCCGATCATAAAATGGAAGCAGCGCGCGATGAACATTTCGAACCGAGCACGAATTTTGATAGTAAAATTCAATAATTTGCAAGCGTTGTTCATTTGTAAGACGATCCATGGTTAAATTGCAAACCAAACTGAAGCTGTTTGACAGTGACACAAGGTACTAAACACACGTCAGCTGTCAAAACCAGTGTTGCCAAAACCAAACCAGCTAAAAAATCACCCTTTACTTAGATTTGTATATTTAAATTTAAAATGTATTTATGACCACCTTACACTGAAGACCCTGAAGTTTCCGGCATATTAAGCGGGCTTCTAGAGACTATGGCAGCTGCAGCTTCCTAGATCTCTGAAATGATTGTGGCAGCTAAGCGCATTGTAAGGCTTCTAATAGGCTATGATCTCCATTAACTGAGGTTCTTTCTATATGGCTAATACAAGTTACAGCACCTTTACTAGGCTATGTCAGCTTTTACTTTGCATTGATAACCTCGCAGCCTTTGATAGCTTCCACTGTGTACTCATTAGCTCTCTAGCAGCCGACCGAACTGTAGCGCGGCCTAAGAGAAGAAGAAGGAACTCTATTCCAGCTGGTTGTGCTTTCACCGCCATAATCTTTCACATATGTTATGAACTCTCGTTCATTCTGTTAGGGACATGCGTTTAAACTACCGCGTAGACCTAGTGATAATGAGCAAGGAAAAAACGGAGGACAAGTCTAAAAAAAAGGGGTAAAATCAAATATCACTGTGAAGCTTTAATTGTTTAAAAGTAAAACTTAAACTTATTTTCATGAAAAAAAAATGTAATTTACTCAAAAACAGTCCTACGAATGTCTACGTAAATATTTTGAAAATAAAAAGCAATGTGAGAAAATGTATCACCACTTTTCTTTTTTTTTGATATTTATTAATTTTTTTTTGCCATTATTTACGAAATTTAATTTACAAATTCAGTCCGAAGATGTAAAGATCCACATTTTCTACGAGAGAATAGCACTTACACTTAAACTTAAGACTACTTTTTAAAAAAAGATTTTATCGATAACCTTTCAAGTATTTGTAAAATTAACTTCAATTAAAAGTAAATTCCAAAGCTTCGAAATTGTCGTTTTTGGAAAGTTTGTATTTAGGTCCACAGTTATCTTTAGATCTAAAAAAGTCAGATTTAAATTAAGCAGAAAAAATTGTGTTTTAAAGAAAGCTGCAGACAGTTTCTTGTAAGATCCTGCAAAGAAATTTTAATGATATGAGGGTCAAGTTTTCAAGCTTATCAAGTTTATGACGACATCATCCCTCGAAAACCGAAAATGTTCAGAAATGCGTGATGAAACTGCAATGTTTCCAAAAAATTTTTAAAAAAAAGGTAATTTCTTTCGTATATTGTCTTCCACATTGTGGAGCTGGAACAGAAACCTTTTTTCAACAATCAACTTAAATAAAACCAAAATTAGAAATAAACTTGAAAATCCCACATTAAGTGGAACTCTTTACACAGAAGCTCTTCGTTCAAAATTAAATGTGTTTGCGTTAAGCTGCATAATAGTACCATTTAAAAAAATTAAATGCATTGTACCTTTAGTTTTAAGCACTTTGAAAAATCAGAATTTTTGTGATGAACTTATGAATTTGTTGTTATTTTCCAATTAAGTTTTTATTTCACTTAAGCTTTTTTATTAAGTTAACTGATCCTTGCATAATAGGTATATTTTTATGAAAAGACTTGCATTTTTTAATCTAAGGGGAATGTAGGGGAAAACTGATGCTTTTGCTCATTGAAAGAGGGTTAACTAGTCTTCAAAGTCTGGGAAGACTCCATGGAACACTCCGTCTAAAGAAGTAGCTGCTTTAGATTGAGCAGACTATATTCGCGATCTTATTCTTTCGGTCTTTATCAAAATATCATAAACAAAAATGGATTCTGCTGCTAAAGCAGAAAACCCAAGGATCTACACTTTCGCCAACGCTATTTTACCTACTAAGCATATCAATGGCCTCCTTCTACCGACGACCAAAATCATTTTTAGCTTTGCTCAAACAGTACGCAACTGGACACAGGGAGGGTCATGTGTTTCGCGCGTATCCCATGTCCGTTCCTACGTGACGCCCTGTAGCCTAAACGGATTGACCGATTTTGAAGAGTGAAAAAAAAAGGGAATTTAAAAAACCAATAAACCCGGCTGACTGTAGAAAAAGAATTTAAAAGATATGAACAAGACATATTCTAGTACATATACCTAACTATTTGGCAGTCGGAGGGTGATCAATGCTCATATATTTGTTAGGCTGTGTGTTATCGCCGTCTTAAGCTACGACATTTACCCGGCAGGGGTAAATCAGCCATGTGGCTGCACCCTAAAATATTTCTTAAGTAAACAGATCTACCTATCTGTCACATTGTTCCATGCTTTTCCTCGGTTGCATTTCCTGGCATTCTTTTTTTCCTCAATTAGCAGCCAACGAAAGAAGAGCATTCTGCTTCTTCGTGGTATATTGCTTTCCGTTCTAAGAATTTGTTAATTATCTTGAATCATTAGAATACCTAAGGTAAGGATTAAGATTGCAATGTATTCCACAATACAAAAAAAAAACAGTTTTTTCTTCTTTGTTAGATTTTTTTAAGCAGAAAAATAAAGAAAACACGCTGTAAAAACTTGGGTTACAACACTGTGTATATTCTCCGATTGTCAATTAGTTAGGTTAGGTACTCGTACTTGAATGTGTCTTGTCCATGTCTTTTTAATTCCTTTTTTTACAGTCAGTCGGGTTCTCATTACCGGGAAACGAAATTGATGCAGGACTTACGTAGGTATTCTGTTTCCGTATCAAAATAGCTCGAATCCTAAAGATGAAACGATTATAACTACAATGTAATAAGTGCAAAGTTACACTGTGTGGCTCATTGCAAGTGAACAAAAACATTTACATGATGCGCTAATTACCTACAGAACTCGTTTCGCTAATGAAATTTTCATGTCAATGCTAATTACTTCATTTATTGAATTATTTTTTATATTAAAGCAAACAAAATACTAAGATTGTGTAATGTTTAATTTTGCAGGTAAGTCTGAAATGGAATTTCATTAAACTAACGACACGACGGTTATTTTCAAAGCTTCGAAACGCTTTGACTGCAAGTGCAATTAATCAAAGTGTGAGCCTGTATATCAGAAAGAGTCCGCATAGTGGGAATAAATTAGGTGCCTGCTGTTTGTTCATTAAGCTAGCTGCTGGCCAGAAGGTTTTTATTTAAGGATTTTTGTCGAACCATTCGCTTGTTTGTTGACTCCGTCGTTATTTCAACATACTCTTAGGGAATAATTACTGTTGTTTATAATAAAACAAACACAAAGAGAACAATACATAAACATAAACTATAAAAATAGAACGCGTGCAGTGTGCAGTACTTACCGTACCCGTACGTACACGTGATAAAGAAGACAATTTAGGGGAAGAGACAGGGGGATAGATAGAGAAAAAGCGAGAGCATTTCAAAATAAATACAACAATACACAATTTGCATTAAAACAGTTGTTTGTCCAAATTTTACACGGACATTATGATACCTCAATTTAATGGTTGTAAATAACTAGATAGATAGATAGAATTTATATCGTTTCAAAAAATGTACAAAGGCTAGTCACCTGCACCGCACAATTTACAGTCCAGAGATATGATATAGGAGTACATTTACCTATATCTTTCAGCTGAAACAATTTATACAGATTTATTACATAATATTCAATTGAATTTTATTTGTTTTGACCATTTGACAAAAACAAACAAAAAAATATAAATACATATATACCTATTATATATATATAAATAAATAAGTAAAATAATATAATAAAACAAAAAGAAAAACTCTTTGGTAAGTTATATTCAACTCATTTATTAGAGGGTTATCAGAGAAGTTACATCCAGTCAAAAAAAAAACTTCGTTAAGTTGCCTGATTCTATCGGAGATCAGTTCAACATTAGCTCTGTTATGCAAATCTAGGGTTGAGTAGTGCCAAGGGTGGTTCAGCATAATTTTTAAAAGTTTGTTTTGGCATATTTGTAATTTTTTAATATGACAGTCTGACAGTCTGCACACTTGACAGCCATATAATAAAATTGGCTTGAAGATGACTTTGTGCATAAGTATTTTATTCTCATTTGACAATTAAAACTCGTTGTCCGCGATTTGATATTGTCGAGTTAACATGAAAAAATTACATTAATTGTAGTTCCGGATTTTGTTGATGATTCGTTGTGTTATTTATGTAGAAATCAATTTTTTGCGAAGAACGTCAGTTCGCACTAGGGAATCGTTCGCTGAAAAATTCACGCTAAAATCTTCGCCGAGAATTATAGGGATCTTGGCTATATCTTCGATCCTACTAAAGCATCGGTACGGCTCTAAATCGGTAAGGAAAGGTGTATAAAAGGAAATAAAACTTCGGGTGTGTTCGGTGATAGTGACAGTTCGGATAGTTATTCGGCCGCAATAACGATATTTTTCCCATTTGACACTCCACAATGCAAATATCGCCAACTACTGACTGATGTCATTGCAGATGTAGATACCCAGCAAACATTTTATTTAGCAAAAATGAAGAATCACTTTATATTCAGTAAAAATTAAGAACATTTGCCTTCAAAAATTAATCATAAATGATTTATTTAAATGAAGAAAACCTTCAGATATGAATTCATTTAAGATTCAATTTCAATCCAATTTCCTGAGAAATGGGCCTTCATTTATGAATATTTTAAATGATTGATAAATGATTGGAGAAATATTCACTAAAATGAATATAAGCATCATTTTAGTGATAAATGAATGCATTTATTTATATCATTTATGAATCCTTACGATGATTTAAAAATGATTCAGTCAATATTCACTTAAGTGAATGAATCCTTATGATGACTTAAAAATGATTCAGTCAATATTCACTTAAGTGAATAAATAAATAAATAAATTTGAAGATAACTATTTTTTTTTGTTCATTTATGTGAATGAAAATCCAAATTGGTTCACATAAATGAATGTAATATTCTTCATTTTTACTGAATATAAAGTGATTCTTCATTTTTGCTGAATGAAATGTTTGCTGGGATATTGATTATGATATATATCGGTACTCCTCCTTCTTGGACATTTATATTAAATTACGTAGAAGTGGCGCATCAGTGCTAAAATGTGTCACCGTCGATTTTACCAAGCTATACACAATTATATCCTCTCATTTTTAATACGTATATAGGTATTTTCCTAACATGCCAGCCAGCTTTATAAACTTGCAATACATTTTCAGACAAATTTAATCATGTAACACTCTTTTCAGTTATTTGTTTTTTTTTTAACTCCTAAACATTTTTACACATCTGCATTGCAAACACTGCTTATTTTCTTTTACTGCGACAGTGCGACCCCATACATAGACAGGTAGGCTACATACCGCTGCTTTTCATTCAAAATTTCTCCATTTCATTTTATTATCTTTTTTAATTAAAAAATTAAAGCTCAAATTGGCGTCGGAGTTTAAGGTTAAAATACGCTTCTTCTCGAAAGTTATTAGCACTTTCTGAAAGCTGTTTGACACCCCCCGGCGGGCTTCGCACGAGAAATACAACACCAGAATTATTAATGAACTCTTTGGGTAATTAATGCACCATCTAGTAGTGTTTGTTGATATGCCGCCAAAAAATTAGTACTGGCTTAATTTACGCCAAGTTCATTAATAAGGAAACGATTTACTGTGACCGCTGGAAAAATATATTTGAAAACAATCCCTTGTTTCTTATTTCGTACCGTTCATGACATCCGCATGTATTGCATATTAACGCACTTTAGACTTTACTTTTCTCTTTAAATAATGTATGCATAATGAATGGATACAGATTTGTATTCAGTGAAGCGCTTCCCATTCAATGGACTGTTGGCGTGGCCACACATATGAGAGTTAAATCCTCTCGAATATATTCTTTTTTTGTTTTCTCCATAAGGAGTTGATTAAGTCGAATCCACTCGAAGTAATATTTTGTTGTAGCGTAAGTACCATCCAACATACATTGCAAATAATAATTTAACTAAGCACTTACTTTGCGTCCCTTTGAAAATATTCTGTGTTTCGGCTCAACAATGACGAAGTGAAAGAAGAAAACATTTGTTTCTGTAAAAGCAAACATGGATAGTTTTTTTTATTTCGTATGTGGTGAACAGTAGTTATGCATGCATATCCAAGCAAATACAACAGTCGGTTAGCAAACAGTAGAATGAATAATTGTTGAGGGTCGGTACCGCATTTCATATTAATAAGTACCCAAATAGAACTTTATCGTATGAAAGGAATATATTTGTATTATCAAAAAGATACAACAATACATACTTAAAATTTTGTAAAATGAAACTTTCGTGAGAAATCTATAGCCAACTAAGTTCACATGTAGAATGGAATACCCATTTTCTCTATTTGGCTGACAGTATCTATCTAACAAAGAAAGCGAAAACTACATTTATGATGAGCCTTGAGGAAAAATTGAAGGCTACAAAAGTCAAAGTGATTATATATGTTAACATATTGCATCAATATTCACATGGATATTCAATATTTCAAAAAAAAAATATTTTGAAACACTTATATGTATTTCAAAACCAGTGTAAAATTTAAGATTGATCTTAAACATATTGGTGTTTTGCATATTATCTTTTAGATGAGCTAGTGATCTCAGACGTATCGTACTCTGTGTCATCATGATTTCCATCCAGATTTTATGCAAATTTCGCCAAGCACCTGAGAGAATTATTTAAGTTAAATAAAACTTTGATCTTGTTTTAAAAAAGCTCTTCTGAGAATATTGTAGGGGAGATTCTGCTCTTTCAAATGAAGTCAATTTCATTGCAATCGATCCAGTAATCATTTTTGAGTCATAATAACAAAATGCGATTTTTTGCCCTTTCTGACTAGATTTATGGGTAGGGTCAGTGTTTGGAGTATGTGCAAAGTTATTTAAATTAATATTTCGCATGCATTTAAAGAAACTTCGCCCCACCCAACCTCCAAACCGTGATCCCTAGTAAGGGGGTTGCACGTTGCAGGGGGCATCATGTCCCCAATACATTTTTAAACTTAACACGATATAATGCCTAATTGGTCTTATTTAGTTTTCAGTAACGATATATGTAAAGCCAAATTAAAAATTTGGTTTAATTTAGCTTTGGAAAACGAATGAAAACGATAATGCCAAATTTTGGGAGTTTGGCCTTATTGCGTTTGGCTTTGTGACCAGGAAAAGCATTAGTCAGGAATGTTTACTGATATTTCGGTCATGAACATTGCTTCTGCGTAGTGATCAGGATCTAACATTAAGATATAGAAAGTTATATACCTCCAACAATAGTTGTATTTTATTGAACATTTATATCAGCAGTAAAGTAGAATCTCTCGGCTCGGCGTATTTTAACAACTAATGCGAACTATCAAACCCAAATAGTAAATGTAAATCCGTACCTCTATCTCTATACCCGATTAGCCATAAGTGTGGAGCAGTACAAAATTAAAACTAAAACAAGTTTTGTGTGGGAGGTACCAGAACTACTTGACCGACATAGCCCATTTTGAATACCAACTTAACGACAATGAAAATAAGTCCTTGCACAAAACTTCATTCGCCTAGGTAGATTTCTTTGGACGCTATCGTATTTTCAACAGACACATGGGTCTAATATTGATTTTGTATGGGAGGTACCAGAACTACTTGACCGACATAGCTCATTTTCAATACCAACCTGACGACGATAAAAATAAGTCCTTTTACCAAATTTCATTCGCCTATGTCAATTCCTTTGGCCGCTATCGTGCTTTCAACAGACAGGCAGAGAGACGGACATGGCTAAAACGATTCAGAATGTGATCCTGATTCAGAATATATATACTTCATGAGGTCTCCGGTGACTCAGTCTTGGCGTTACAAATATAATGACAAAGTGAATATACCTTCCTGTGGAGGGTATAAAAATAATTAAAACAAATATTTCATATTTCCAAGAAAAGAAAAGTGTACAAAAAACATTTGATTGAACTGAATGCTGCTACTCAACTTAAAGTGAAAATATGCGTTGAAGGATTTATTATGACGCTTTGAAATATGGGCCCCATTTTTGTTTAATTAAATGCTCTTCGTGTGTATGCACATCGCTTGAGATAGGGCTAGAGCAAATTAACCCATTTATTTTTTTATATTCGTATTAATTCGAATCCTGTTTTTGCGGAAAGAAAAATCTAACAAATTTCCGGAAATTGGAAAAAAAAACTAAAATGGTTTTTGACTATCTACGGTATTTTGGTATGAACATAACTCACGATTCGAACAATTAATTTGCGTAGTTCTCTCTTTGTTTTGTTCATTTTGGGCTTGGGATCGGGATAGAAAAACAATTAAAATTGAAAGTCGAAAAATTCCGACAGACAGCAAAAATCAAAATTTTATGCATTCATAAATCATAACTGGTTATAACTGATGATAAAGGTTGATTTTGTTTGTATCTTGTTCATTATGCTCGCGATACAATAGATAAATCACAACGGTAGTTGTTGAGTGTCTGCGTCATTACCCTTGAGAAATCATTTTTCACACATGGTCAACTGTATATCGCCTGTTCCAGTATCGGAAAATCTTCAGCTTTGTCTGTTTTCGAGAAAAATTCAATTTTCAAAAGTACTATTATTCGATCTTCTATTTTGGCGAGGTGCTAGCTACAGTGTTGCCATTCTGACCGGATTCCGGTCATATCTGACCAGAAAAAATAATATTGTTCTATGACTAGACATCAAGGATAGATTTCGCTTATTTGAAT
Source organism: Cheilosia variabilis (assembly GCA_951230905.1). Classification (NCBI taxonomy): domain Eukaryota; kingdom Metazoa; phylum Arthropoda; class Insecta; order Diptera; family Syrphidae; genus Cheilosia; species Cheilosia variabilis. The sequence continues at coordinate 55,609,012 of OX579676.1, forward strand.
GATACTTGGCCATACTTAACGAATACACTCACCATCTCATACAGAAAGCAATTTATTGTGAAAAATCCTTGAATACAGCGGCTCCTCGAGGCAGTCTCATTTGAATGATCCCACCAACTGTGACTGGGTGTGTGCATTTAAAGAGTGAAGACGATTTAGCATTTGTTGTGATGCAAAGCTTTATGAAAATTTAGTTTTTTTTTGTTTAATTAGATTTAAGATTAGTTAAGGAAAATAAAGAAATAACATACATAGATATAATATCATTTTTGTTTTCCATTTTAAGTTAAAATATATTACTATATTCAATTTTTGACCGGACTTCTGGTCAAAAATTCTTATTTTATCTTTTGACCGGATGATCGGTCATTCGGTCAGATTTGACCGGACTAATTTTTTTAAGGGGCAACACTGGCTAGGTGTAGTTTCATGTCAACCATGCCTTCTTTAATCCAAATATCAATATTGGCCAAAATCTTTAGAACCAAAACCGCTATACGATTGAACAAAAATGAATTCTCAAAAAAATATGATCATTTCTAAATTAAGTTTTACTTTAAATCGTCGTGTAACGGATTTTTAACTATAAGCATTCTGTATTAAGTCCCGTATTAAGTTTTTCGTAATAAATTGAAATAAAGCCGTTATATAAGTATTTCTCAAAAATGACTACCCAAATCCCGACCTTTGTTCCCACACGGTAAGGCTCAATAACTCAGTTCCAATATAAATCCAATAAAAACTAATTTAAAAAAAAATCACCCACATAGATACACGAGTATTGTGAGTGCGAGGAATCCAGTATTGTGTATGTGGAGATAAGTAGATACATGGGCTACAAATAAGCACGAATAACATATTGGATGAGTGTGTAGTATAAAAGGCAATAAAATATAAAAGTTGATGAAAACATTATATTTGTTTTGTTTAGCATTTTCCTTTTTTTTAAGTTCTGGCAATACTGAACTTGCACTCAAATCATAAACATACTTACTTACTTAGGTGGCGCTACAGTCCGGGGTGGACCTGGACCTCAACCAATACGCCTCTCCAGTTAGCGCGATCTTTAGCACTCCAAGTTGGTTGACGTCCCCTTCCACTTGCGCGCGCCACCTAAGGAGAGGTCTTCCTCTACTGCGTTGTCCCTCCGGGTTGGAATCGAAGACTCTTTGGGCCAGAGCGTTGGCGTCCATTCGCACTACATGACCCAGCCATCTTAGACGACTGATACGTACCTTTCTGACTAGGTCGATGTCGCTGTACAGCTCGTAGAATTCGCTGTTAAATCTAATCCTCCAGAGCCCGTCAACGCAAACGGAACCAAAAATCACACGAAGAATTTTGCGATCGAAACGACCAAGGAGCTCTTCATCCGACTTTGATAGGGTCCATGCTTCTGCACCATAAAGCAGGACTGGGATGATGAGGGTCTTATATAGAGTCTCCTTAGTATTTCTCGACAAGGCCTTACTAATCAATTGCCTTCTTAGACCAAAGTAAACGCGGTTGGCAAGTGTGATTCTTCGCTTGATTTCTGAGGTGATGTCATTTTCAGAGTTAATAGCGGAGCCGAGGTGGACAAAGTCCCGAACTACCTCAAAGTTAAAGCTGTCTATCGTGACGTTCTGTCCGATGTTGTGTGTCCCTTCTTGTTGACAGCATATATTTTATTTTGCCCTCATTCACCACTAACCCCATTTTTGCCGCTTCTGTACTGATACTTGCAAACGCACCAGTGACAGCTCGCTGGGTTCTGCCAATGATGTCGATGTCGTCAGCGTATGCAAGTAGTTGCACAGACTTCTGGAAAATTGTGCCTCTGGTGTTGGCTTGTGAGTTTCGCACAATCTTCTCAAGAATTATATTGAAAAAGTCACATGACAGCGCGTCACCTTGTCTAAATCCTCTTTTGACACCAAAGGTCTCGGTGAGATTGTTTCCGACCTTTATGGAGCAGCGAGCGTTCTCCATCGTCATTCTGCATAATCTGACAAGTTTGGCAGGGATGTCAAGACTAGACATGGCTTTGTATAGCTCGTCTCTATAAATGCTGTCATATGCGGCCTTAAAATCGATAAAGAGGTGGTGGGAATCGACTTGGACTTCTTGGCTTTTCTCCAGGATCTGCCGTAGTGTGAATATTTGGTCGGTTGTGGACTTACCGTTACTTACAGAATGGCAGAAAGGATCTTATACGCGATGTTAAGGAGACTGATGCCTCTATAGTTGGCGCAGTTTAGAGGGTCTCCTTTCTTGTGGATCGGGCAAACAATGCTGAGGTTCCTTTCATCAGGCATACTTTCCTCTAACCAAATCTTGGAGACGAGTTGGTGTATGCACTCTACCAAATCATCTCCAGCTGCCTTGAAAAGTTGGCCGCTCGGAAAGTTCGGACATCTAGAATACTGGAGGATTGCCTTGCGTCGACCGCAACATGGTCAATTTGATTGACGGTTTGATGATCCGGTTAGCGCCATGTTCCTTTGTGAATGTTGAGATGTGGAAACCGTGTGCTAGCTATAGTAACATTATGCCCCGCAGCAAAGTCAATTAGCGTTAGTCCGTTTGTGTCGTATAGGCTGTGCTTTCCAATTGTGCTATACCAAAGATGTCCTCCTTTCCTATTTTGCCATTAAAATCACCTAAGACAATTTTAACGTCATACTTAGGACATTGCTCGTATGCTTTGTCGAGGAACTCGTAGAAACTTTCTTTGGTCACATCGTCTTTATCCTCTGTGGGGGCATGAGCGCATATTAGGCTGATGTTGGTGAATTTAGCCTTGATGCGGATTGACTGACGTGTCGAAAGCTCAAGACTTCTTGCCTAAGTCTGCCGCTTACAACGAATCCACATCCAAATAGACGCTGATTCTGTTCGCTGTAGCAATCACTGTAGGTGATGTCACAGTTTTTCATCCTTCTTTTGCCCGGCCCATCCCACCGCACTTCCTGGATGGCGGTGATGTTTGCATTGTAGCAGTCTGGGCCTCCGCTAATTGTTCGGCTGCACGCGGTCTGTTCAGGGTTCAAACATTCCACGTGCAGATCCGAAAGTCATTGTCCTTTTTTCGTTTAGCAGGGTCGTCAACAGTAATTCCATCCTTATCCGAGGCTCTTGGTTGCTTCATAACTAGTAGTTTTTTCCGTAGTTGGGAAGTTAACCCCACGCACAACCCCCAACCTGGGGGACCAGGCCCTAAATTGACCCTAGGACAGCGGGTGGTAAATTCTGTTGTCAGTAACCCACTTCGAGGTATGAGTACTGCCGTTGGCCCGTAAAGGGTTCATCCGCCACCATCTCTATTTCACCACCCCGACTAGTGCTGAAAAATCATTATTGACCTTAGCTCCAAATATGTCAGAATAGCTCATGCAAGGTATCTGCCATCTTGACTGTTGACACCACCGTTGACCCAATCTCGTGGATTCATTCGCTGTATGTCCTCTTTCTGGGGGGCTTATGTAAGACCTCTGAGACTCCATCAGGCAGTCATTCCGACAGAGCATTATAGTGTTGCTATTTTCTTCGTGTTCAACACTCGCGCTTATAAGTTTAGCAAGTCATGGCCGGAAGGACAAGACCAGTACCCGGTGGTTACCACGCGGAGGTAAAATAAGCACAATTGATGTGTATGAACCAGTTGCAACATCGCCAAGTTGATGCCAATCAGTGTCTACCCTATTCATACAACACCCAACCATAATAATAAACACAACAAACATATAAGACACAAAAACTGAAACACTTCAGTTTTCTGCCATAGAACTAGTTACCTACTAAACTTAAAATATCAATAGGAGAACACCATCAAAAACCAGCACACTTAAGATATTTAAAACAAAATAGATTTATAAAACTGACATTTTAAAGGCTTCAATAAAAAGAGCCTGCGAATCGCATACCAATAATTTTCGTTGCATCAGCAGTTTGTGTTGTTAATAGGTATATATTTTTTTTAAATAGCAAGTATGTATATGTAGGAAAATAATTAGTAAAAAAAATAAAGTGTACCTATGTACCACTTTATTGCACTTTTGCTCAAAAATTGACAATAATTTACATTGTTTCCATAGGCTCCCCTTTACGCTCGTGATGTTTCCACTCCAGTGCCAGTATAAAAATGAAGAGCCTTGAGGTTGTTGATTTTTCAGGAGGTGTTTTTGTAGTGAGTGGAATAGATTAGCAATGGGCACATTCAACGTCACTTTTTCTACGCCAGCCACATATGCGAACTGTCAACTTAGTACTCAGTCACGAATTTCTTGACTAGATTCATCGGCTTCCCTCTATAAACGTCAACTGAATCAGCTGCTCATATGACCGATTTCAACCGATGAAAACCGAGATACATCTAGTCAGACAGCTGGAAGATTCTGGATTTTTAATGGAACTGGAGTGTTAAGGCGATTTTTCCAAAAATGACCCAAAGGATATGGTAACAAATATTTCAAATGTTTGGTTAGACAGCTAATGTTCTTTAACTGTTTAGCTGAAAACTAAGTACAAAAAACAAAGTACAATCCAAGGGCTACTTACTATTTTGAAAAGATAAATTTTGGTCAAAACAATTGTATCCGTTTTCATGTATAATATAAACTATAGAAAGCCCAATTTAAAAAAAAAAGTCCTCAACTAGAAAAAACAGAGCTTCCCATCAATTAAAGACAGACAGACGTAAAATCAAAACCACTTTTATCATCGTAATGGAAGAATTAATGAACGTTTCGAACACAAAATATTATACGAAAATAATATCATACTTTAAAGTTTCTGACGCTTCATTTTATATTGTTTAGTTCTTTGTTTACCTAACTTGGCGAAGAAAAGACGAATAACATTAGCCACTATACTTTTAATTCAGATTGACTGTGGATTTATAACAGAAGGCGCAATGTAACAAGTAAGAAGTTCTTGATTTATAGACACATTGTTCAATTTAATTAAAAGTTTTCAATTTATTTACATCGAAAGAACATTCAACCACCTTTGGTATTTCTGTGTGGCTGCCCGGAAGATTGAATGGTTGTTGAAGTTAAAAGGCCTGTGTTTTTGTTTACTGTCTATTTCCGCTTCAAACGAAACAATGGGGATGTTCGGATACCTAGTTTATATAAAACGTCAACTATATTTGTCGGGACTAGGTATCCGAACGCGTTGACTAGGTAACTTGAATTGTTTGTGTATTCTCGCGGTCAGCGTTATGGTTGTTGGACTAATGTCGAAATTTGGCACTTTTATCTTAACATTTGTTTGCTTTTTATCCTTTACTACGAACATTTTTCAAAAATGTTTGTTTAGAAATAAATACATTTACAATTTAACACGGTTACCTATCACAACATAAGGTATTTTAGTGTTATGTGAACTAATGGCATCCCTCCCTCGCGCTCTCAATTGCCTGTGAATTCGTGTGAAGCGGCAAAAAAATGTAATTCTATGTGGCGTGGGTGTAACAAAACACTGACACTCAGCAGTGTTCATACATCGTTGTATTTTTTATCTTTTGGTGGGAATTTCGATTTCTGAAAACCTTCCGTGAAAAAAACGAAAAAAAACCATCACAATATCATTAATCTGACAAAATAAAAACATCCAAACTATATTTCACCATGATAAAATATCAACGCACTAAATGTCAATAAAAAAGAGATTTGCCTTTTAGCAAAACTTTCAAGTATGTACCAAAAAATAATCATTGTAATGTGAACAACCTGAGACTTTAATACTGAAGGTTAATTTAATGCGATTTTCTTTCCGATGAATACAAATTTTACTTTTAAGTAAGATTTTTCTTATAAAACAAATCGAGTCAATTTGAGTTCGGTGAATAGGGAAAAAATGACCACACTTCGATGGAAAAATGAAGAGAGATTGTTAAAAGCCCTGACTGAGACTGATGTCGTTTTCGATTTGGCTTTTCAGATTTTGATCTGAGATCTCAAATTTCTGCTGCCAAATCGAACATAAAATCCGAATTTTATTGGTTCTTGTTTGTATTGAGTTGGCTGCAAACAATTTTTTTTTTCACTTGCACTGGAAGTCCGTTTCAATTTATCGAAATAATTCATTATAAAAACTCGTTTCCATTTAATTCAATTCCAGCGATAAACAATTCGTAACCGCCAGCTGTGTGTCATGCACATTGGTGTTAGTGAAAGTGATGTGTAAATATGAGACAAAAAAAAAGATTTCTCAAAAGTGCCTCATATCAAAAAAAATATTGATTTTTTTGTAGAATCGAACATGAAAAGCAATCGCTATCAAAACAAAATTGATTTCTTCTCAAAAAAATTGATCTTTTTGCCAAAGTTACTTTTTATTTATTCTAATATTATTATATTATGCTATTCTGGAAAACCTCACTGACACTCCCTAGTCAGAAAACCCTCACAGGGTGAGGTGAAATTGATTTCGTGAGGTTTTCGTATTCTGGAAGCACACTCACAACTCGTGGGGCTCACAAAAACAATCGAAATTGTGATCTCCAAGTCACAAAATAGAAAATCAGTAGGTAATAAGCGCTCACAAATAACAATATTTGTATTTGATGGCATTGTTTTGTTTCCCTCTTTCGAAGCATTTAAAGACCTAAACCTGACATTTTACGCTATATTTATTAACTTTTCCGGGGAAAACGATTTGTATAAAAAGAAAACTGAGGTAGGTATGTGAAAATTTTGATTTGTGACAAATGTCGTTAATATTTTATTTTCTTCGTTTCTGTGTCAATATTTCGCATGTATTTTGTTTTTCTTTATTCAATTAATGGTGTAGATATAATATTTTGTTCTTAGATCCCACAAAATATAGTAATCTAACCATTGTGGGGTTTGTTGTGGGCATTATCGGAGAATACGAAAAATGTTATCGAATCACAAAAAACCTCACAAGAGCTTGTGACTTGTGCCGCCTCACAACGGCAGAATCGGGCTGTAAATTTGTTGTTTTATTTCACCGCGAATTAAAACACTTGGTTCTTACTTTTAAAATTAAACAATATTTATTTGGAACTATGTCCTTTATTATTGAAATACTTTTTACTAATTCTAAAAGGAGCTTAAGGCTACTATGTAGTTACAATAAGACTATCGATAAATTCATCATACAGTCGTATTTATATACTTTTCTTATCTATCTACAAGGAGACCCAAGCGTACAATCGTCTTGCTTGATAATGAAGAAGAGATAATATTCCAACATTGTATACAAACGATATTATCTCTTTTACATATGTTATCATTGTAGCGTTGTGTGCAAGACTGTACTAGAGACTAAAGATATCATTGAATACAAATAATGTTATCTTTTTTCTCAATATGTTTTGCTATGGATACTTAACTCCCCCCCTTGTTAAACGAAATCGTCCCGATTTTTCGACGCTATTTTTAACATCTCTCTTTCATAAGTTTTGTTATATGCGTCAATCTTTTTTTGTTTTTGACGATCTGTTATACATTGTATAGTTTTTATCATTACGTACGTAAATGCTAAAATAACAATCAGTGTTACAATTGTGTATATAGTTGATAATATCGGTTTTTCTTCAAAAGGAATAATTAGTTTTTTTAAAGTATCTATGTTATCGAATTTGTATATTGTATCTTCTTTAATTATTTGGTCGATGTAAGACTCTGAATTATGATTTCTTAATATAACTTCTTTAATTTGCTTATGCATGTTTTTGTATATTTTATCATCTAGATTTATAGTATTTTCATAAGTAACTAAGTTTATACCATTAATTGTTTGATTATTTAGCTTATGCTTACCGCTTAATAACATAACACCGGATTCAATTTCTAAGTCGTAATCGTATTCTTGTTTAATGTTGCATTTTGAAGTTATATTCTTTAAAAGTGGAATAAGACAATTTTCTTCTTCAAAGTTAATTTCACAAATGTTTTTACTTAGATGATTTTGACAATTTCTTGTTCTTAAATAAGTTTGGTTACATAAGGCAATTGTTTTATCTGTAATGATTTTTCCATGTTTTGAATTTAAGGGTGTTACTTTATACAATTTACATGATTTAATTAGAACTGGATATTTATATATTGTGATGAAGAATTCATCAGTTCTAGCTAATAATATTTTAGAGTACTCAAGTATATTTATTATGGGTACTTGAATTATTTCATGTTGAATAATATTTTTAATGTCATCTAAGTCTAGGCTTTCTGATAAATATTCATTATTTTTTGCTGCATTAATTGTTCTGGTCAATAATAATAATTGTTCGTACACTTGTTCTATTACTAAATGTTCTTTAAGGCTCTGACCTTCGAATTGTTGCAAAATTTGTTCGAATCTAGAATTTATAGTTTTTTGTTTATTATTGTTTTCTATGAGATTATTTATACTCGTTTCTATGTTAACTAAGTCATAATGGTCAGGATTACCAAACACATATTTGAAAGCTGTTCCTAAAAAGTTAATTGATCTAGTATGCCTAGTATGTTCTTGTAATTGGTCTGCTAAATTCTTAATTTTACTTAACCAAATTTTTTCTTCTTGTGTAGGTTGATAGTTACTAGTTACGATATTTACGTAAGGTTGAAATATCGAAGTCAGGTTGGTGGCATGTAACAAATAAGTTTGTTCTTTGAATAAATACACGTCATCTGTTTGCGTAAGTATAAACTTCTTGTTTAGTAACTCAGTTATTTGAACGTTTCCTTGCCCTTCTTGACTCTGTACAATTCCTAGTAATGTTAGGAATATTAATATTTTCGTCATCTAAAAAATGATAATTCTTTATGTTATCCTTGTGAATTTTTATTCCCTCTTTAGAGATTACAGTGTCTCCTTTATCTTCTTCTACTATTCTTGTTATGTATCTGGCGTTAGATTTCTTTCTAAGACCTGTGATTCTTACCATTATCTTATCTCCTTTTTTATATTCTCTGTGTCGAGTTCCTTTATTTAGACGTTCGATCACTTTTTTGGATGCTGAGTTTAGTTTATTTATTATAATTTCACTATTGCTATATTTATTTTGATTAAAGAAAATGTCTCTAGGTTTCAAACCGGTAACTGAGTGTATGGAATTATTTAATTCACGCACTGTTCTAAATATTTCTTCGATAAGTCTTGTTTTATTCTGAATTGTGAATATTCTAGACAGTTCAGTTATTGTACCGTTTACACGTTCTACCTGACCGTTCGCTGTCGATCTGTATACTGGAGTTTCTACTTTAGTTATGTTGTATTTCAAACACATTTGGTTCACCATTTCTGTTTTGAATCCCTTCTCGTTATCTGTCATGAGTCGTTCACATTTTGGGAAATAATTAGATAAGACCTCTTCCATAACGTCGTACAGTCTGTTTCGAGTTTCGATTTCCCGAAGGATTGTATATTTAGAATACTTATCTACTGTTACAAGGAAAGTATACTTGTCGTTGAAGTATATGTCCATATGAATGTGTGTTCCCACATGTGTTGGTATTTCTGAATTATTCAGGGGTTCTCTGATAGGTTTTCTTTCATATTTTCCAAATAGACATGCTATGCATTTTTTGTTGAAACTCTTTGCTTGTTTATTTAGATCGGGCCAGTAATATTTCTCTGAGATTTCTTGTATATTGTTACGTAACCCTCGGTGTGCTCTTTCGTGAGTTACCCTTACAAGTTTTAGTTGTTCCTCCAAATTTGTCACGTCTTGAAGTTTTCTTGGTGTGAATATAAATCTTACTAGTGGGAATTCTTTTTTTATGTTTTCACCATATTTGTATATGTTTTCAAATTTCGTATGCAAAGCTACAATCTTTTGGGGTTGTATAACTTCTTTCATCTGCCTTAGTAAAGAGTCTTTGTCCTTAAACTTTATTATGAGTCTTATTTTGTTACCAAAATAGATTTGTGTTTCGATATTATTTGTTATATCTTCAATAAGTTCGAACTGTGCAGTGTATGCATTAAAAGGCTGATTCACAGTTTTTATTATATCATTAGAAGAACTTTCAGCTGAATGTGCTGTTTCTATGGTAGAAGTATTTATGCGTTGACGTGATAATGCGTCAGCTACAAGATTTAGGTTTCCTGGTTTATAAACTAATTTTGCTCCAAAGTCTTCAATGATTCCCTTCCAACGTTTCAGCTTTGTGTTGGGATTTTTTTCTGATACCGAATATATAAGGCTCTGGTGATCGGTATATATGGTTAAGTCTGCTATACCATATATGTAGTTTCTGAGTTTTTGTAAGGACCATATGATCGCTAATAGCTCTTTCTCGTTTGTGCTATAGTTCTCTTCTGTCTTACTCAGTGTTCTTGACAAGAAGTGTATAGGTTGCTTATTCTGACTTAGTACGGCTCCAATAGCTATGTTGGATGCATCTGTAGTAAGCTCGAATGGTTTACTATAATCCGGTTGAAAAAGTTCGACTTGTTCTTTCAAATAATTTTTTAAAATTCTAATCGCTTCTAATGCTGAATCATTCAGATTTAACTTAATATTTTTACTTTGTTTTTTGTTTACTTTACCGTTATCTCCTCGTAAATATAATGTCAGGGGCTTGGCTATGCTTGCGTATCCTTTTATAAACTTACGATAGTAACCTGTAAGACCTAAAAATCCTCTCAAATCCTTTACCGTTTGTGGGACTGGAAAATTTTCTATAGCTGCTATTTTCTCAGGGTTCGTAGTGATTCTACCATGTCTGATTATGTGACCTAAGTATTCTACTTCTTCTTGAAAAAACTTACTTTTCTCATCAGATATTTTTAATGTGGCTTTATTGAGTACGTCGAATACTTGACTTATGTGCTGTATATGTTCTTCCTCAGATGAAGAATATATCAATACGTCATCAATGTAAACGTGTACGAATTTACCTACAAAGTCTCTCAAAATGTCGTCCACGCATCTCTGAAATATGCTTGGTGCATTTTTGAGCCCGAAAGGCATTCGTTTAAAATGATATTTTGCGCCATTTATAGCAAAAGCTGTTTTTTCTTTATCATCTGTTTTGATTTTAATTTGGTGGAAACCTGACTCCAAATCTAACGTTGTAAAGTACTTGGCTTTACCTAAATTTTGAATTGTCATGTTGACATCCGGAATGGGGTATCTGTCTGTTACAGTGTGAGCGTTAAGTTTTTGGAAATCAACAACCATGCGCCGTTTTGGTTTTCCTTTTTCGTCCAAACCTTTTTTAGGTACTGTCCATATGGGACTGTTATAAGGACTATGGCTTTTTTCTATTATATTGTCATGTAAGAGTTTCTGTATTTCTTTGTTTACGAATTCGTTATCTGCTATGGGATATGGATATTGTTTAACATAAACCGGATTATCATTGGTCGTCCTAATGCTTGCTTCTATAGTATCTGTAAAGGGTAACGGTCCTATGCTGTTATTAATCTTCATCAGTCTATCTATGTCTGCTTTATAAATATTATTTTCCCCAATTATGTAATTAATTTTCTGAATAGATTCGACACTGCTTATGGTAGTTAGAGTCATATTACTGAAATTTATTTCCGCGTTTAGAACTTTAAGTCCTTCATATCCTAATATCATATCAAAAGACTGAATATCCTCTAATTCAAAAAATGTTATATTTTTCTTTAATATCCTAACTACTTTCTTTGTATCTACCATAGAATAACCATGCATTGTTTTTATTTTTATAGGTTTAATTTTAATTTTTTCGCTAGAATCGCATTTTCTATTAATGTAATTATGGGTTGCACCAGTATCAATAAGAATTTTATAAATTTTCTTAGAAATAGTACTAGTTAAATTTAAGCAGGGCAACCCGTCTACTAGTTTAAATGATCTATTCTTATGTTATTATTTACCATACATTCCGTTTCATCTGCTTCTGCATATGTACTGCTGACATCGTCTCTGCGTTGTTGTCGGGAGTTATTTACTCTCTGCTGCTTGAAGTTCTGCTGATAAGATCGTTGCGGTCTGTTGTGTGTGTTGAAACTCCCGCTGTGTTCACGTTTCGCTGGTGGATTATATACATCGGGTTTGTATTGATTCCAATTTTGTCGCTGTGCATGTACAATTTGTCTCGAGTTTATCTCCATCGGCTGTGGTCCGTCATTTCTCTTGGAAGGGTTTAGGCGTGGTCCTTGATTGTGTTGCTGCATATTATCGTATTGCTTCTGGGGTTGATAATTCGTTGTTTGGCTCGAATAGTTTGGTCTTCTTTCGTTTCTGTGTTCATGTGGCATATTTTTGTGGTGCTTATCTTGAGTGAGATGTAAATGCCTGTGCACATTATCATGTTCTATTCTGCGAGCAATTGCGAATGCGTGTTCTAGATCATTTATTGTAGCTGAATATAATGATCCTCTTGTAAAGTTGTCACTCATACCATCAATGAATATACGAACTGCGTCGTCGTTAGCATTTTTAATTAGTCTGTCGATTATATTCGGCGGATCACCTGACATAGTGATTTTTGATATTATTAAATTGAGATTTTTATTTATCTCGTCGTGGTATTCAGACAGTGTGCTTCTTTTTTGCGTGATGGCTTTCATCATGTCTTGTAGCACGTATAGAGGTTCTTGATTAGAGTACGTATAATCTAATCTGTTACGTATCGCCTCAAAATTAAAAATTGTGTTATAATTAGTTAACACATTCGCGGCTGCTCCCTGTATTTTACTTTTCACTATAGTCAATGCTGCTGCGTACTTACTGTGTGTTTTGAGGTTTTTAATGCTGTCCATTAATCTGGATGCTTCTTCGCGCCACGACCGATAATTTGATTGATCGCCGTTGAAAATAGGTAGGCTTTTAAATGCGTCTAACTGTATTTCACTACCATCTGTATATGTGGTTCTTATTTCCTCTAGCACAGGTATGTTTGGTACTATGCCTAATCCAGATTTTACTTCATTTAGTTTTGTTTCTAAATTAGTGTTTATTTGATTTTGGTTAGTTATTATTGCTGCTAACCTTGCATTCTCTGTGCGTGTGTGCTCTAGGGTTTGTGTTACTGTGTTGCACCTGGTTTCTAAAGCTTCTAATCTTGCCATTAATACTGCGAGTTGTTCCATTTTGAACTCGTGTCTGTTGTCGTCGAATTTGTGTGTTTTTTTTTTTTTTTTTTCCACATATACACTTTCACTGAATTGCTTTGCTGCTTCGTACGAAGGAGCTATATTTGTACCTGCTATGCTAGGTAATTCTTGTAACCGGTAACGCGAGTGTTCTGTTTATACTAGATTTCACTACTTGTTCCCGAGGTCCGCTCGATTGAAGTTAAAAAGTATATTTAACCTCCTGGCAGGATCGCCAATTAAAACACTTGGTTCTTACTTTTAAAATTAAACAATATTTATTTGGAACTATGTCCTTTATTATTGAAATACTTTTTACTAATTCTAAAAGGAGCTTAAGGCTACTATGTAGTTACAATAAGACTATCGATAAATTCATCATACAGTCGTATTTATATACTTTTCTTATCTATCTACAAGGAGACCCAAGCGTACAATCGTCTTGCTTGATAATGAAGAAGAGATAATATTCCAACATTGTATACAAACGATATTATCTCTTTTACATATGTTATCATTGTAGCGTTGTGTGCAAGACTGTACTAGAGACTAAAGATATCATTGAATACAAATAATGTTATCTTTTTTCTCAATATGTTTTGCTATGGATACTTAACTCGCGCTCACATGTATTTTGAAAAATGTTTAATAAATAAATTAATCAATATATAAATAAAGGAATAAACTGCGAAATATTGTTGTTGTTTTTGGCGAAAAATCATTTCGCCGGCGAATAAATGAAATACGAACCTCAAAATGTAATGTGAATGAAAATAATGTCATTTCATGCATATTTACAGAGGATTAGGTATACGTATAATGTGAAAAGTAAAATAAAGCTACACCGTGAGTGTAGAGAATAAGCATCAAAAATTTTGTTGCAAGATGAGGACTGCACATTTCTAATTGTTTCTTCCCACAGTTTATCATAGGAAACTGATTTTTTTGTAATTTTTCTTACACTTTTTTAATGGACAGTAAAAGAGGAACCGTTGCAAATATCAAAAAAAAAAAATGGGAATGTGAAAGGTAAAATAGGTTGCGAAAGTTAAAGGAAATTCTATGCCGAATATGCGAACAATTTTTTGATATCGACATTAAATGATATATGCATGAAAAATTCGTTATGGAATGACTTATGCAAAATATTCCTTTTCTTCGTATCGTACAATTTGAACATTCATTGCCCTTCAATTATTTCGTATGTTTGTTTAAGGTATTTTCTATGAAATACTTTTTTGATTAATGACTTTGCGGTGTTTGGAACTGATTGGAATTGCATGTTGTCTAGCAACATTACCAGTTTCAATTGATGCCAGAAATAAGAAAATCGAACAACAAGCTTTTATGGCTTTAAAAATGTAGCGAAAATTAATTATATTATAATTAATTATCTTGATTTAAGATAAGGTCCGCGAAATAATCATCCGTTATGGTACAAATAGAAAGTGGAAATTAACTAACCAATTTCTTTAAAGTATGCGGTTATTAAGAATTGACAATACAAATTTTGTAGCATTCAAATTTATTTGTGATAAGACTGTTACGTTTCTGGTCAAAACAAACTTTTTTCTGTGTAAATATGAGTTTTTTTATATTGCAATTATGTATTTAAATTTACTTTGAATCACGTTGACTACTTTGAGCATTTCTCTAGCTCTTCCGTTTGCCGTGAATAAATTAGATGCAATTATCCAAATTCATTCTACTCACACTTGCCGTTGCATAAAAGTGTCCCAAAGGAATTTATTTGAGACTTTATTTTCTTCAGATTTGTCTGAATTTGTTCTTGAAGTTTACATTTTCATCCATGCTTCTGTTGATATTTTGTTACCGTTGTCTTTGGCAAAGATAACCAAAAATGTCGTATACAGTCAGCATCCAGATACCAAATGTAGGTACTCCACTCAACTCAGTTGCGTTGGTTTAAATATCAAAGAGATGCAAGTGTTTCAACAGTATTGGATGCCAATGCAGATGAGTTGTCAAAGCAGCAACTTGAACTCGGCGCTTTGGAAGCGACATTCACATAGCAGCAGACTCTCTGAGGAATGGGTGCAGGTATTGAACGACACAATGCACCGACTAAAAATCATTTTTAATTTTTTACCTTTACGTTACGACAGTACCGTAGAGCCAGACATTGTTTTCGGCCAAACAGCTGCTCGTTTTTCGAAAACGAAAACTATAGTTGGGATAAAAATATAAATATCTATACATAATTAAAAAGATCTAAATTCGAGTATGTATCGTATTCATTATTGAATGACTTAAAAAATATTCCCTTTCTTTACATCGTACAATTTGAATGAATCAATTATTTTGTATGTTTGTTTTAAGTATTTCTATGACATACTTCTTTTTATTAATGAATTTGCAATGTTTATAACTGATTTTTCACGCATTTCGTCTAGCTGTACTAGACATAACTAGTTTCACTTGATACCAAGATTTACATAGCTAGCGAAAATGTTTAACCTGGAACTAAGAAAACATTTATTTGCAACACAGTCCCACACTCGATATTGAAATGAGAACCCACCTCATGCTACCTGGTATCCGGTTTCGACCGGAAGTGTAGGCTGGTTTTTATTTCATGAATGGGTTTGCCCCCTTTGATTGCATGAATTCAAACTGAGCTACATCCAAGGTCAAATTCAACTTGTAGGCAATCCCTCTTTTTTGGCCGAAGCTGTCAGCCTATTTAGTACTTATGTCGTTTTCGATTTGGCAAAAAGATCATTATTTTTATCGAGATTGCTTTGCATGTTCGATTTGCCAAAAAAATCAACCTTGTTTATCGTTGGAAGGATTGCCTTTTTAACTGAATTAACTGGAAACGAGTTTTTTTAAAAAAATTATTTCGAAATGCGTTATTATAAATGTGTGAAAATCAATTCGAATGGACTTCCAGTACAACTGAAAAAAAAAATTGTTTGCGGCCAACTCAATACAAACAAGAACCAAAAAAAATCGGATTTCATGTTCGATTTGGCAGCAGAAATCTGAGATCTCAGATCAAAATCTGAAAAGCCAAATCGAAAACGACATAAGTGTATGGTTTCGTGCAATGGACTCTAAGATCTTGCGATTTGCCGCTTCTTTATAACTATCTTTTGGGATACCTACCTAAAGTCGCAAGTCTACGCTGACAAACGAACAAAAATCGACCCATTGAAACCAAATATGTTGTTCAGATGTGTTTCATGACTACACTTACATCAAATCTAAATCTATAGCCGCTGGCGCACAGAAAACTACTCTACTGACCGATATGCCTACTCGATAAGAACAATGCTGACATAGCAGATGTTCCAAAGCAGAGACAATACTGAGACCAACAACTTCGGCCGATTTCCCGTTACTTGCATACAAGCTATATTTTCATGGGGTGGCAAACGCTTAGTGTGTTAGTATTGTTACATAGAAATTCGTATTGACAAATGTCACGTAACTTCAAAATTTCCGGCTCACCAACACGCTCGCACCTTGCATATGCCACATCCGCTGTGGACAAAGCTGCTGACAGCGTTCATAAAATGTCGTCCGTTAAATTTGAAATTATTTATATACGTGTGGATAGTTGTTTTTTAGGAATAAGTGTACATTTGCTTAAAAAATTTATTAAAAATTGCCAATGCAGAATGGTTGCATGAAAATAAAAACATTTTGAGCAAGTTTTCTTCAGTTATTAAAGAAAAATTCACACAATAAATCAATCTTAATGATATCGAAAAGAAGTAAATACACAACCATGTTTGTCCTAATATGTTCTAGTATATAAAACATATATTTTAGATAATTTTACTAACCAACCAAATCAAATTATTCGCCTTTTAACAATTTATAATAATTAACCAATGGCATTCAGTAATGTGGTATTCCCGAACTCTTTCACATTTCCCCACGGTTCCCGCGGTTGGCAGCATTTATTTTTGTATTTTTTGTATGTTTTGTCATGTCACACGGATTCTTAATTGACATAACACCGATAGGAAAACAAAATGGCGAATTTGAAAAAAAAATTGAGGGGCCCAGAGGCAAGAAGATTGTGAGTTGGGGGTCTCAGTATTGTTTGTCTATGTTCCAAAGTATGAGCGCATTTTTCAAAACTCACTATACAAGAACAGGGCAAGCATTTCCAGAGGACTACAATTACAACAACGACGATCTACTGTTGAAGCATTAAAAACAAAATACGGGTACGCAACTACATACTTGCAAAGTCATACTTGCTATTGCCTTTTTATGTAGATTTTATACTGGTTTGTTAGCAAATGCGCTTTTCGTTTTCATCCCAAAGCAACCGGTAAATGTATTCAAATGTTGACGACTATTTGTTATTTATCAATAGAGCTGCTATTTGAAGGAACTAAAATTGATCATTATCCAATGGCGCAGTGTTTCAGAAGAAAAGAAAGGACACTCTGTGACATCAGATATTAACAACTATTTAGGAAAAATCTGCACATTGCGTAAAGCTAATGAAAAGTACCAGGAAGTATTGGCATACGTGTTTAAAATGTCCAATAATTAATGACCTTGTATTTATCCAGCTCGTTTATCTCCCCTATCCAATTAATAGAGAGTATATAATTAGTTGTCCTAAGGGAATACTTACAAATTGGAAAGTGGAGGGCAAAATATAAAGAACTTTGAGAAAGAAGAAACATTTTTTTAAGATGTAAGCCAATTAAACACGATTGGATCTTAGAAAAAACGATATTTAAAAACTTAAGCAAAATAAAATAAAAATACGTAGGTAAATATGTCAAAACTGAAACATACAAATTTTATATTTCAGGGTGATGATGTAAATCAAGGCTTATTGGTAGTCTAAAGATCACATTTGGTAAATCGTTAGCAAGTGAATATTTTCGAAATAAATAATAGCCTCATTTCCGTTTGAATTACAATTTGCAAAGCAACGAAATGGTGCTTGCAAAGGCACTACACAATACAATTTGATATTTTAAAAATTGTGTAGCTTATATTCTTTATTCCGGAGACTTTAAAACCGACAAATATAAACCGGTGGACATTTCTACACGAAAACTGTAATTTTTTCTCCTCTATGAATTCGCGCCAAGTAATGCAGAATTCTGTACATCCTAAATTTATTATTTCGAGGGGATTTTTACTGAAACCTGAAAATTATTGAATCTATATTTTCCGCGAAGTCAAACTTTTCACACCAACCAAAACCAGACCAACATTAGAGATTCTCATTCTTGGGGAACAGACTTCATTTTCAAAGAGGGTTGTAGACAAATATCTACCTGAGTCGCCAATCTAAAGTGAACAGATATTTTATTCTCTTTGCGACGACTCTGAAGAAAGTCTTGGAAAGATCCCAAACGTATGTCCAATTTATTTTTTACTAAGTATGCATTCGTTACTTGCAAACTATTGAAAAAGGAAAACCAAAACCGCACTAGCGGTTAAACAAGATAAAGCAGAGAAAAGCACCAACCATTTCATTCAAACGCAATATTTTTTTTTTAATTTTGTGAATACATTTGTACAAATTTGTGTTTGCTACACTTCAGGTAGCGATACTGATCGAAGTCTGAAATAGGAATCGTCGCGATACGGAACATTTTATGCCTATCGCTACCTATCGCTACCGCTATTCGTAGTTCAATCAAAAAACAAAATACTTATTTTACCATAACTATACCTTTGCGTTAAATCCAAACAAAATACTCGTCTGATAATGAATAAAAATTCGTAAAAACTGAAAAATGGTTTCGAGAGGAGGCAGCTATACGATTCTACATCAACTCAAGTACCATATGTGAAAAAATCGAAATTTTAGAAAACCAGAAAATGTGAGCAATAAAGTCGACCAGCTGTTTAGTCTGTTGTACTGTAAGTAGATGGACGGAGTTTCGGAGTTTCGGAGTTAATTTTGAATTAAAAATTTTAAAAAAGTTACAAAATTAAGAAAATTAAAAAAGATTCCTCTTTAACAATTAGACATTTTAAAAGTTTTACCACCTACCAAAATGAATTGGCAAATGCACTAAATTGTTAAAGCTTAAAGGCATGTTTGTTGCTTCAAACCCTAAACATAGAAGAAACCTATAAAAGAGGCTGTTATATTCAATGAGTTACAACTCCCAAAAGAAAAATATTTGTGGTACTTTAAATCTATTTTTACTGACTATACAAACTTTACGTATTATATTTATAAAACAAGTACTCATTTGAAATGGACTCAGAATCTAAACTCGATTGAGTAATGAAACATACACTCCCCATGGCTACTCATCCAAAGTTATTAATTACAAAGATTCGCGCGAATAATTGTTGTAAAAAGGTGGTTTACAAATATTTCCTATTTTTAGTCGTATTTCCTAACAACCCTTTAGCAGTTCAGAAAAAAATCGCCATCACGTAATGACACTCTTCTGAAGTGCCACAGTAAATTAGTACCTTTACTGAAATAGGAATTATTCCACTAACTTTGTATAATAGTAGGAGCTCAGCCTATACTGGGCAAAGTGGATACACATTATCACATTTTAATGTAACTCATTCTAATATATTTTAATTATTGTCTCTAACTTACATGTGCAAGGGTAACAATTCCTTCCGCATTTAAACGCATGATAATTAACTAGTTAAAGTGTTAATTAATACACTGCATGCCCATAGAGAAGCAGACTTTCAAAGCCGCCACTATATTACAGTGAAATCTTTGCTATTTTGTATATAACTTTATATATTAAATAAACACTCATATATTATTATGATAACAACATTATATATTTTTGCTTATACATTTCACATATTCATATTTCATGTAAGCACTATGTTATAATTACTATAATTAAAAAACACTATAGTCACGATTTGGTATGGGCTTGTTAGAAATTACATTAGAAAAACTCTCAACGATTTAAATTCAAATCTACATCCTACACTGTACACGGTCACGAACAACCGAACCGTTTAAGGAAGAATGTCCGATACGTTGTCGGCGGAATATTTCGGAAATACTGATGGACTGTTGAATAACTTTAGATCGAGTTACTTCAAAAGCTTTAATGTGCTAAATTGGAAAAGTGCTAAAGCCCTTACCTATGAATGCTTGTTTCAATGCGCAGGAATTGTATCTCAATTCTAAAATATTGGCGGGAAATTTTCATGAATGAATTTGGACTCATACAGGTATGCATAATTTGGATACTTACACATCTTACTACAAGTTGGAACATTCTACGTTCGTTCAAGAACGGAATTTAGGAGAGTTTATATCAATTTTTTTTTTCGCTGTTCCTTGTCGTAGGTTATTCACTCCAAAAAGCAAGCCATTTATTTGTACGTGGAGTGATATTCGAGTACTTACTGCTGCTTACTTCGGCTATTCCACGATCTTAGTTATTTGGACTTAATCGAAAGCTGCAGGAGGTTAAGGAGGTTAAAGAAAACATTTAACGCAAAGCTGCTGGATTTTCGATATTTATTTTGCAATAATCCGATGCAAAGCTACTCCACCATAACATTATTCTTAAGGTCAAATAAAGACTGAAGACTTTGGCAGTCAAATCTACTGCTGGTAAATTAATGATGCTGTAAAAAACACGCATATTCATTAAGCATAAAGTTAACAAGGACCATATGCCGGCGAGACTGTCCATTGAACAAAAAGATGTTAATGAAATAAGGGTACCTAAGACAGTTTTGTGCGTGGATAAGGTTTTGCTTATTCGAGTATTGTCACTCGAATGAAAAACCTGTAACCGCTTAGGCGAAATAAATGTACTTACTTAATCGATATGCTATAGAAAAAAAAACACAAATTAAATAAAATTTGGAGTTAATAGCCATGGAGTGATAGCATTCATGGCATGCACAACAAATCGAAAAAGCAATCTGCACCCACTATATGCATTAAGAATTTTAGCACAATTTTCAAAGGTTAAACAAATTTCTCACGGTTCTCAAGCGTCTTTCTCGTTCTCAAAACTCGAAAAAAAAACGAAACTTTAATTACGTCTAAATAAAGAAAAACAAAAAAGGATACACAGATAATGGGGGCATTTAGTTATGCAGTGTTTTTTGAGAATTAATTATTAACTTTTGTTTTAGTTTACCAGGTTTTTCAGTTTAGCGGAGTAATTTGTATGAAGATTATCTATGTGAAAATACTCATTTTCAGAACTCTTAACTTATCTATTACTTATTTATTAATTCCAATCGAAGAATACCTCGTAACTCACAATTTTCAAATTTTACAGGAGGAACGAAAATGACCTACGGATTATATATTGTATGTTACTTAATGTACTTTTCATTCAAATTTTAAAAAAAATTATAATATTAAACTGAAAATACATTAACTTTTGTTTTATTGGTGCTACGATGTATTCCCCCTAGCTGTGCTTGAAGTTACGCAGTTTTCTACAAATCCTTTGTAAATAAATTAAAAGCTAGTATATAAAACACGTCTGTTTATTGTTTATTATGTTAATTTAACATAACATAAATGCTTACTTAATAATGTTTTATTCGTTATGATGAGCTATGTTACCAATGATTTTTTTAAATCTTGCAAGTCGTCGTGCTTTCTTTAAGTGATTTTTATTCTTTCTTTACAGAGTTGAGGAAGAGTACTCATGCACGCATGGTTTGCTATTTCTCGTCTTGATGGTAAGAGATTCCAAGGTTCAATAAATTTCACTTTGTAAAATATGTCGCCAGCTTCATATTTAAGGGCTACTATGTCTGTGAGCTGTGACACAAGGATGCCCACTTCTTTTTGGCTGGCCTCATTGACTTGAAGAAAGCAACCGGAACGAAAAAGAAACACGGACTTTTTGTATAACAGGTCAGGTTGTGCTCTGAACTAAAAAACAAAATGCATAGAATCTGCTTCCATATACATACAAATTTTTGTTCAAACAATTAAACAATTCATTTCCTAAAGTCCAGTTTCTGTTTTGGGCACTGCAACTATTGCTGTAAAAAATAAAGTGCCTAACACTAGCATGTTCCACTTGTGCCGATATAAAATTGCTTAAAATGGTAGCAAACTCCTGAGCTATCACATTACCGTCAGTTTCATTCCATAGAAACAGTAGATAACCCTTTTTAGATTGAATATTGAAAATGCTAAAATTGTGAACGACTAACTTTGTTTTGTAATACATTGTTTGTTGAGGTATTCGATTTAGGGCTTAAGAGAATCTATTGCAGATCCATAGTGAAAACACATTGCTCGACGGCATCTTTTTCTTTACGTGCTTCAACTACCTTAAGCCTGTGAAGATGCATCCTCTTCGGAAAAGTTTTTGGCTTCGAAAACTCCACAAGTCTCGCACCTGTCTTTCTTTGGTGAAAACAAGCTGAAGTTCCTCAAGCGCTAGAGGTTCCATGTTGAGCGTTTTGCACCTCTGAATAGAAGTTCAACACCTCGGTTTTCGATAGCCAATTCGTTTCAAGATATTTCTTTGTGGAACTTGACCTGCAATAATGTGAATCCATCTTTGCAAGGGAGTTGAAAAAATCAGGCAAGGATTGCCTTATTTCAGCTGCTGACATCTGGTTACTAACATTTCCATCGCACCTGCATCTTCTATGGTCTGCAGTGCTAAATTCCCAGTCTCAGGCTTAGCCATAGGATCAATTTTTGCCCAGTTTAATGCTGACCACTCAACTATCGACAGCGTGTTCAACAAAATTTGTTTGCATACCGCACCTTTTCTTTATTTAGCCGCAGATGGTAACAAGCCGTTGTTCTTCTTCTGTTCTTGCTTTCTGATGTCACGGTTTGTGGGTGTTATGACAAAAAGTAGGTTAGGTTAGGTTGAAGTGGCTGTCGGCTAGCCGACACACTTAGACCATTATACGGTCCCTTGTGATACCACATGAATCTATCTACTAAATTCTTCCTACTCGTTGAACCAGTTGGAGCTTCTAATGAAGCGTAAGAGACAGCGAATGGCCGTGTCTTTAAGATCGTTAAGATCATTATAGTAGAACTCTCCCAAATGGAGTTTTCTTCTTTGTGAGAGCGCCGGACAAGTGCAGAGGAGATGAGGAATAGTTTCCTCTTCTTCCTCGTCGAGACAGCTTCTGCAAAAATCATTACATATTACGCCAAGTCTTTTTGCATGCCTGCCTATGAGACAGTGTCCTGTGATGACACCTATTGTAGCACTGATGTGCTTCCTATCGAGGGAGATCAGATGCCTAGAACGTTTTAGATCCAGCTTTGGCCAGATCTGTTTTGTCGCTAGACATGTCGAGCCGGTTGTCCATCTAAGATTTGTTCTTTCGATAGCATCCAGCTTTATTTTTAGTTTGCAAGTAGCGATTGGGATACCTAAAGAGTCCTTGTCTGGAAGCAAAGGTAGTGTTGTTCCGTGTTTGGCGAGTTCATCAGCCTTACAGTTACCTGGGATGTCCCTATGCCCCGGCACCCAACAGAGGTGAATATTAAACTGCTCCGCCATCTCTCTGAGAGACGAACGACAGTCTTGGGCTGTTATTGAATTTATAGAGACTGATTCCAGGCACTTTATAGCCGCCTGGCTGTCCGAGAAGATACGGATATCTTTAGCAGATATCACGTTTTCTTTCAGCCAGGATAAGACTTCTTTAATCGCCATTATTTCTGCCTGAAAAACGCTACAGTGATCAGGAAGACGGAAGGAGAGACTAAGATCTAGTCTGTCAGAGAAGACACCGCCACCAACACCGTCCACAGTTTTCGAACCATCTGTGAAGAAATGGATCGATTCATCATCCAGGAAAGCTTTCTCCTCCCAGAATGATCTAGAGGGGATGGAGACCTGGAAGTTATTATCAAATTGTAGTTCCGGTGTAGTGTAATCGATGTTTCCTGGGATGTTTTTAAAATTGTTCAAAATAGCGGCATGGCCAGTTGTTTTCCTGGTCCATTGTGAGGTAGCTTTAAGGCGAACGGCTGCAGAAGCTGCCATTTGTCTGCTGAAGATGTCAATTGGTGTCAGGTGAAGCAGGATGTCGAGGGCAGCGGAAGGGGTAGTACGAAGAGCCCCGCCGATGCACAAGCAAGCTGTTCTTTGGACTTTGCTTAACTTATCGCGATAAGTCGCTTTGTCCAAAGCAGTCCACCAGACAACAACACCGTACGTAAGTATCGGTCTTATGACAGAGATGTATAGCCAGTAAGTGATACGAGGCTGTAAACCCCACTTGTTTCCTATGGCTTTTTTGCAAGAGAAAAGTGCCACAGTGGCCTTTTTAATTCTTTCTTGGATGTTAGGTTTCCATGTTAACTTCCTATCAAAAATGAGACCCAAGTATTTAGCTTCATTTGTGAATTTCAAACTAGTGCCATTTATAGAAGGAGGGTCAATATGTGGAATCTTGTATTTCCTAGAGAAGAGGACAAGTTCAGTTTTGTGAGGGTTTACTCCCAGCCCACATTTATTTGCCCATTTTATTAGCTTATTAAGAGCGTGTTGTAGGAGTTCTTTTAAAGTGTTTAGGTACTTTCCTGACACAGCAATGGCAACGTCATCCGCATAGGCAATCACATTGTAACCTCCCGCTTCCAGGCATATCAGCAGTTCATTCACCACTAAGTTCCAGAGAAGGGGAGATAGGACGCCACCTTGTGGGGTTCCTCTACTGACAGATCTTCTGATAGATTTCTCACCCAGACTTGAGTTGATAATTCGGCTATTGAGCATCAAATTGATCAGCTCGCCAAGTGAGGCATCCACGTTCAGAGCTGTCAGAGCACCAGCGATCGCAGATGAGTCGACGTTGTTGAAAGCGCCTTCTATGTCCAGGAATGCAACCATTGTATACTCCTTATGACGAAGCGAATCTTCTATGGAACGCGTTAGCGTGTGTAGGGCCGTTTCTACTGATTTACCCTTAGAGTAAGCGTGTTGCGCCGTTGACAGAAGTCTTTTGTCAATGCTTATGCGTAAATGGATTTCAATCAGTCGTTCTAAAGTTTTTAGGAGGAATGATGAAAGACTAATAGGTCTGAGATCTTTTGGACTCACGTGAGAGCATTTTCCTGCTTTGGGTATGAAAACCACTTTAACTTCTCTCCATAACAATGGGATGTATACCAGATCTAAACAACTTCTTAGGATTATCATCAGCACTGGCAGGATGATATCCGAGGTGTTTTGTAACTCGGCTGGTATTATGCCATCTGGTCCCGGGGATTTGTATGGTTTGAAGCTATGTAGCGCCCAAAGCACTTTGTCTTTAGTGATCAGACCTTGTAGGTTGGTAGATTGCAAAGTTGATCTGTTTCGATCTGTATGGGCAATACCATTTGAGCTGCCTGGGAAGTGGGTATCGAGCAGCAGATTAAGCGATTCTTCGCTAGAAGTCGTCCAAGAGCCATCAGTCTTTTTCAGACAACTTGGCATTATTGGGTTGGTCGAGAGTATCTTTCTTAGCCTTGATGCTTCGGAGGTTTCTTCTATCTTACCACAGAAGAGTCTCCAAGATGCTCGTTTGGCTTTTCTTAGTTCTTTTTTGTACATTTTTAGGGCTTCCTTGTAGAAATCCCAGTCAGTCGCTTTCCTTGTATCTTTCGCACGATTGAAAAGTTTTCTGCACTTTGATTTCCTCAGGCCCAAGTCCGAAGTCCACCAATGTGGCTTCTTCTTTCCCCTTGGTATAATAAGAGGACAGGAGGAGGACATCGCATTGTTTAAAGCCAACGTAAGATTCTTGACTTTCAGATCAAGCTCGCTGGCGTTACAGGGGGGACTGAGAAGCTCTGAGTTAATTGATTGTTTCAGAGTGTCCCTGTATTTGAGCCAATTTGTCTTCCTAGTATTTCTGAACGGAAGTTGGCAAGGAGGGTCATCGGCTACGTTGAATTCAATATACCGATGATCTGAAAAGGAATGCTCGGTTGATACCTTCCAATTGGTAATCAACTGACTAATAGTATCGGAGACAAGAGTTATATCTAGAACTTCCTGTCGGTTTTTTGTTATAAAGGTAGGTTCGTTTCCTACATTGCTTATTATGAGGTTTGTACTTAAAATGTAATCAAAAAGTGACTCACCTCTATCATTAATGTCCGTGCTTCCCCATACCGAGTGGTGAGCATTTGCATCACACCCGATTATGAGGTTGGTTTTGGTCCTTTGCCCCTCAGCGATCACTCTCTCTAGTTTGTCTCCAGGGAGAGGGCCCGTGTAGTCATGGGCCAGATATGCCGATGCTATCCAGTACGTGCCTTTCGCAGTCACTAGTCTAGCTACAGTTACGTCTTGATCGCTGAAAATAGGGAGTAAAAGTAATTTAAGGCTACGTTTTGCTAGTATACATGATCTGGGTCTACCTTTATCAGTAACATACAGCTTTTCGTATCCAGGAGTCTCGAGTCCACGAACCACGCTGTTGTCAAACCATGGCTCCTGAATCAAGACTATGTCTTCTCCACCCTTTGAGAGGCGGAGGATAAGTGCGGCCGAAGCCTCTATCGAGTGATGGAGATTAATCTGCACTAATTGCAGCATTCTTGCTACAATCAGGCGGATGAACCTCCACCACGGTGTTGTTAAGATCCTCCGCTTCCGAAGATGAACCCAGAAGTTCGTCCTCGCTGAGAAGGATCTTATTGAAGTCCTCCATATCCATGTCCGACAAAGTGTGGTCAATGGTGGGAGTGATTGTGCTGGCGGCATCGTCATCTAGCGATGGGAAGGAAACCGATGCTCCAGGGTCTGGAGTCTCAGGTTCTGAACCCGAGGGAAAAGGAGGCATTTGGCCTGAATCCAGCTCGTCTTTTTTATAGACTTTTAGGGTGATAGATTCGAAACCAAATCTAATCACCCCTTTGGTCAGTGACAAGGGAGCAAGCGACTCTTTGTTAATCACTATAAGAGCGCACCTGTAGAGACCTCTTTTTTCTTCCAACTTAGCAACCTTCCAGTTGTGAGTCGGGAGTGACGGATTGCTCAGTCTCATGACATGAGTAATTTAACAAGCAATTGTTCTTCGGGCCGTGATTTTCCCAAAAGTCTACAAATTTGATCCCTTTCGATTTCTGTGGGGTTTGGCACTGCATCCGTCAACTACAACCGATCAAACTTGCTGAACATCACCAGGTTCAATACCGATAGACTTAAGGTGCCCCAAGTGCGCCAACAATTTAGCGACCACCTTGCCTTAGAAGCAGAAGCAATCAGCAGCTCATTGCAAGAGAGCATGGATGATCATTGGAATGTTATGAAAAATGCTTTTGTAAGCCGGGCACACACCTATGTCGGTAAAAGGCAGGCACACCATCGTACATGGCTTTCGGCAGGCACCTGGAGACATATCGATGAGCGCATAGCATTAAAGGCTCAGATTTCAGCAGCCTCAGCGGTAGAGATAACCGAGCTACCAGTACTGTACGAAGAAGTAAGAAGTGCAGCGTAGTGTGAGACGTGACAAACGTCAATATATCGACACCCTGGCCACTAGGGCTGAAGAAGCAGCAAACAGGTGCGATAGTAGGAATGTTTACAGCATCACCAGTAGCTGATTGGTGATCGAAACTCCAAACAACACCCGGTAAAGAGTCTGGACGTGGACGGTAACCTCCTGATTTCGGATGAGAATCAGCTCAATGGATGGAGAGAACATTTTCCCGAATACGCACGGCAACTCCCACTAAAACAGAAATTATGGCAGAAATCAAGTCCCTCAAGAAAAACAAAGCGGTGTGTATTGATGGTATCCCTGCCGAACTGTTTCAAGTGGCTAGAAAACACATCAGCAGATCTGCTGCATGCGCTAACTTATTGCTATTATCAAGGTAAGGTGTCACAGGAATTTGATGTCGAAAGTGGAGTACGTCAAGGATGCATTCTGTCACCACTATTGTTCTTGGTGGCAAACATGCGGCGCAGAACAGTTGAGGAAGAATCGAGCTCTCTAGGAATGAGTTGGAGGCAGCTCAAACGCGTTGCAGAAGTAAGAACAAGATGGCGCGCAGGCGTGGTTAACGTCCTTCTATGACCCACGAGGGGTTAAAGAACCTAAGTATTAAGTATTTAGCTTCTTTAACGTGCTGCCTTTTTGACCTTTTCTTTTTAAGTGCTGTAGCGGATCTTGCACCGCCTCAGGAATAAAATCAGGGTCATCATTATCCCAGCCTCAGGTGTCGTATATGTTGACGCATTTCAACGCATTGTTCTGTTTCAACTACCTCTGTGTTCATAAATACCTGATTGACAGAATCAACTGGTAAGTTTTCTGCTTCACTTTGAGGAAAATCCATAAAGATAACTTAGCATTCATCTATGTTTAAAGTAGTCTCGTATTGTATTGTAGATTAAATGAAGCTTCATCGCCGTCAAAACGTCTATTTAAAAAAGGGAGTAAAATCGTTTGCCGGAAACTTTCCAAAAATGACGCCAATCTTTCAGAAAATCAATATTCAGTATAATTATTATGTACTTACATAAATACTATTATCTCATAAAGCTTTAGGTAACTTTTCTAAAGCCAACTGCAAAAGTTTTTTTCCTCTTGAAATCTTTCCTTTAATACCTACCGTAATAAATCACTACAAACTTCTATGATATTGGCTTAGGAGATGACAGAAAACTGCAGAACCAAAATTATATTGAAATAGTTGGGGATTTCCCTGAAGTTTAACGGTACTCAGCTACTTTTAATCGTCAACGATATTTATTAGTGATTCCAAATGATGTATAATAAAGGGCGATTTTTTAAGAGGTTTAGAACTTTTTTTAAAAAAAAAACACAAAAAATTCGAAAAAATGAATGAAATATTTATTTGAATCGATAGTTTGAACCTTGCAATTTAATGTTTAAAGATAATTTCATGCAAATGTTGACCGCGGCTGCGTCTCAGGTAGCCCATCCGCTGAGTCCAATTTTGGCATACTCTTTCACACATATCGGCCGGTATCTCACGAATGAATGCATGGATGTTGGCTTCCAGTGCGTCAATCGAAGCGGGCTTGTCCCTATACACATTACCCCCACAAAAAATAATCTAATGGTGTCAAATCGCACGATCTAGGCGGCCAATTGACCGGCCCGAAACGTGAAATTAACTGTTCACCAAACTCGCCTCGCAATTGCGCCATTGTTTCGCGTGCTGTGTGGCATGTGGCACCGTCTTGTTGAAACCACATATCATGCAAGTCAAGAACTTCCATTTCGGGCAAAAAAAAGTTTGTTATCATCGCTCGGTAGCGTTCACCATTGACAGTAACGCTGCGATTCGCATCATCTTTGAAGAAATATGGCCCACTAATGCCGCCGGCCCATAAACCGCACCAAACAGTGGCTTTTTCGGCTGATCTTCACTCCAAATGCGGCAATTTTGCTTATTTACGTACCCATTCAACCAAAAATGAGCCTCATCGCTGAACACAATTTTTCGATAAAAAAGCGGATCTTAAAAGGCTTTACGCCCAAATCCTTCCGCAAAATTTTCCACGTAGTGCTGTAACAAAGGCCTAACTGCTGGAAACGGCGCCGAATCGACATTTCGCGGTCTTCTGTCACACTAGCTGATACGGCCGCAATATTTTCTTCACTACGCACAGTACGTAAACGTGTTGGTGGTTTAATGTCCAACAAAGTAAATTTGGTGCGAAATTTGGTCACAATCTTCCGAATAGACTGCTCAGAAGGTCGAGAATGCCGATCATAAAATGGAAGCAGCGCGCGATGAACATTTCGAACCGAGCACGAATTTTGATAGTAAAATTCAATAATTTGCAAGCGTTGTTCATTTGTAAGACGATCCATGGTTAAATTGCAAACCAAACTGAAGCTGTTTGACAGTGACACAAGGTACTAAACACACGTCAGCTGTCAAAACCAGTGTTGCCAAAACCAAACCAGCTAAAAAATCACCCTTTATAATGGAGTTAGGAGTTTTGCTAACTATACACAAGAGTTACGAGGTTTGCCGAGTAGTATTTTTGTCGGAGTTACGAGGTCTGCCAGAGACCTGAATTGCAGTGGAGTTACAAGCTTCACAAAAAAATAATTTAAGCTAATTTAGAGCGAGGTTTTTTGGACTAATGCGCTACAAAATATTCCATAAGATGGCATTAAAAAGTAATTTTGCCTAAAGGTGGAGCTTTGAGGTATTCTTATGAGGCCGAAGAAAGACTATAATAATCAGCAATAATCCCCTATAAATTCGAATAATTGAATTTATTAAGAATGTGCAATCTTATAGTTCATAAGGAATTAGAAGAGAAAGCGTCAAGTGGGGTGACGACGGCCAGATTGCTTCTAGCCAATCACTTTCCAGGAAGTAAATGTGAATGACGCCTTCATGCGTGCCAAAATTCAGCCCATTTTAAATAAAGTGAAATGCGAACACAAAAGAACTTACTTCCTCACAGACCGGCAGGATTAGGTGGAATCATTCGATCGCTTTCTTCAATTCTAGACTGTAGACCTTTTATAAAAAATATGGTCATTGTCATTCTCTAGCCGAAAATTATGATATCTTGATAAGAAAACTGTTCACAAAATTTTTTTACAATAGATTAATAAATTGGGTCAACAAAATTGCGTC
This sequence comes from Cheilosia variabilis, assembly GCA_951230905.1. Lineage (NCBI taxonomy): Eukaryota > Metazoa > Arthropoda > Insecta > Diptera > Syrphidae > Cheilosia > Cheilosia variabilis. The sequence goes on from OX579676.1 coordinate 55,639,580, forward strand.
CTTAGCAATTTTCATGGTAGTTTTGGATCTAATTTGTCGAGAGTGGATCAGATTTTTATACTAACAAGTTATAACTATCACGAAACGCTTTACAGAAAAAAAAAGCTGTACGTTTTTTTAGTTTTTGTGGAGTTCAAAACTGACAACGACAGCATCTGCAGAAGGTCATTCTTATTCCCAGGTGGCATTAAGTTCGCTGATATTATTATGTGAGAGGGGTTGTTGTACTGCGACCTTTTGGTCTATTGTGCCCCCTGATAACGCCTCAGTGAGGTATATGCCCTCATACGAGTTGCCCTCACATTATAATTCCTTTCGGAATCATTTAAGAGGTTCTTGTACTCTCGTTTCTCCTTGGCGGAAAAAATCCGTCCTATAGCACTCTCTCTAGTCCAGTTTCCTTTAAGAATCTTAGGATGAGAGCTGGCTCCAGTGACCGTATTTCCTCATCAGATAGTTGGTACTTGCCCAAGTATTTCAGTCTTTTGTGGGTCAATGCCCCACACGATCCCAGCACGTGTTCTGGGATTTCACTGGACTCATCGCAGAATCGGCAGAGACCTTCTTCAGATATACCCAGTTTCCTGAGGTCTACAATGCCCCGTTAGGAAGCCCGTTAGGATACGGAGGTAATTTTTACTCATGCCGATGCAAGCTTGGAATCTTTTTCGTTCGCTGATATACGAGTACCTATAAATTAATAGAAGTATTGATTTTCGCGTATGATCTTGTCTTCCTTTCTGACAAACCCTCTTATACTATATCATTTCTTTAATAAATTAAAGCATTACTGTTCGGGGATCTTAAAATCAACACAACCCACTCAAAAATACTAGTCTGTATTCTCAAAAAAAATGCGTAGAATTTTCAATTCCAATGTGACTATTAATAGTTTTTTATGTTTTTGCTTTGCGAATGAAATTCACGGCTATTGACAGCGTGATGGAATCGAAAACATATAAAGATATTTTTTAAGCGGATTTTTCCAAAATCTGCATCAAGATAGGCAATAAGTACTCCCCGGATATAAGCAAGCCTCTTAATAACAAAACCCCCTCTTATTATTATGTAAATAAAAATCTGAAAAAAAAATTGCATTTTACCTGGTATTTTATCCTTTTATTAGCACATTCCAATTTTTAATGATTTCGGTATTCGAGTGCAAATTCCACAATTATTGGAATTGGAATTTTTTTTCTTGAAAATTCTTAAATTTATGTATATTTTATTTTGTAACTTAATTAAATTATTTATAAATTCTAGAACATACCCGCACAAAAACACATTTATGCGTTAATACAAGGTTCCCCACTTAATAGCAAAGCAATTTTACTGAAAACGCGGCTATAAACACTAAAATAAAGTTCGTGTAACTACTCTCCTATTAAAGACTGAGCTGAGTGAAAACAGCGATTGTGAGATGAGCGATTGTGCTATGTATCATTAATTCTTACTACAATAAAATTGTTTCAATTGTTTTTGAAATTGATGCTGGTTTTCACTTGCACCGCAAAATGTCTCTTTTCGATATTTTTGGAATTTTTACTGCTTCTAAAGGGTTTTTCAACAGGGACGCTACAAAAGTAGAGCGACAGGGACAGCAAACGACGCCGAATTTCTTGCCGCTCTTTTGACATTTCTCTTCAGTAAGGTTTCATGATGGAAAGATATACGAGCCAACAACGAGTCGAAATTATTAAAATTTACTACCGAAATTCGGAGTCAGTGGCCTCAACGTTAAGAGCGCTACGTCCAATTTATGGTCGTCATAATCGTCCTAGCAGATCAACAATTGAGCGTCTAGTGGAAAAATTTGAATCCACAGGCACTGTACAAAATGTTCCCGTGCCAGTGAGACAAAGAAGTGCCCGTAGTGTAGAGAATATTGCTGCCGCTGTGGCTTCAGTTGAAGAAAGCCCAAATGTGTCTCTCACACGTCGTTCTCAAGCGTTGGGCATCTCTGTGACGTCGTTCGTGTTGTGGCGAATTTTGCGAAAAGATCTTGGCCTACATCCTTACAAGATTAAATTGACGCAAGAACTGGGCTGAGCAACAACTTGAAAATGATTCGGATTTTCATCGAAAAATCATCTTCAGCGATGAGGCTCATTTCTGGCTGAATGGCTTCGTCAATAAACAAAATATGCGGTATTGGTCAGGCAACAATCCACACGTACTCCATGAGTCATCATTGCATCCCGAAAAAATTACGGTTTGGTGTGGTTTATGGGCCGGCGGCGTCATTGGGCCGTACTTCTTCCGTGATGATCAAGACCGGCACGTTACTGTGAATGGGAATCGCTACTGTTCAATGATAACCGAATATTTTTGGCCCCAATTGGATGATATGGACTTGGAGGACATGTGGTTCCAACAGGACGGCGTCACAAGCCACACAGCGAATGTCACAATCAATTGATTGGAAACCAAGTTTGGAGAACGTGTTATCTCACGAAATGGTCCAGTCGCTTGGCCGCCTAGGTCGTGCGATTTGACAACAAGCCAGCGACGATTGATGAACTTCGTACGAATATCGAACGTGAAATTGCAGCAGTATCGGCCGATTTATGCTTGAAAACCGTCGAAAATTGGGTTCAGCGTCTGGACTTCTGCAAGCGTGCCCGTGGTGGCCATGCAAAATAAATCGAGTTCCATACATAATGGCATCGAACGTACTTTCACAGGAATAAAGAATTTCATTGTAGCGCTCTTATTGAAAAACCCTTTAAAACATGTATCTGGCTCAGCAGGATTTACCGCTTTTGGCGGGCAACATTCTGGCCCAATAAAATGCTTTGGCCTGGCACCCCGATCTTACCATTTGATTTTATGTATAAACTTACAAAAGCTTAGCGTTATTACAGCACGTTTGCAATATATAATCATTTAGATTCGAATTTCAATCCGTTTCGTTTACCAATTTAACAAATATATATATGTATATATTTGGCGTTGTTTTTTTAAGCTAAAAAATACTGGTAAGTAGGAAAAAGAGTATTATTTTTGATTATCAAGATACTTTATGCTTCTTCAATAAATTGAAAATGAATGAGGAACAGATCAAGGCAATGATGTACTCAATTCCTCCGGACTTTGAGTCTGATATCTAATGATAGTGACTCCGTTTATATGATCCAGATTATCGGATATCACCATAAGATGAAGAACATTTTGACGATTATGTCGCTGATTTGGAAAGATCATCGCCTTCCACTTCTCTAAGTACAGCTTTAAATCTCAGTGATATTGTAATACCAGCAGGCGAGTTATCATACCGCCTTCTTTCATGATTAAATAGCAACAACATGAGGTATATTTTCTAGAAGATTTCATGAAGATTCCGTTTAATAACGGAAAACAACAAATAAACCAATTAAATCTATTAGAAAATTTGAAATAATTGACATAATTAATGCAAATACATTCGAAAACAATTGCTTCAGTCAAGAACATAAATACCCAATGCTAGTTTTTGAATAAAAGAAAAATAAAATAGATACAATCAACGAAAATAATGTGTTTTCTTTAAAATATACGGGAAAGAACGAAACTCAAATGTATATCTAGCTAGTATTGTTACATAGAAATTCGTATTGACAAATACATATCACGTAACTTCAAAAATTCCGGCTCACCAAATTACTCGCACCTTGCATATTATGCAACTTCCGCTTTGGGCAAAGTTGCTGCCAGCGTTCATAGAATTTTATCCGTTTAATTTGAAATTGTTCGTTACGTGTGAATAATATTTATTTTTAGGAATAAGTGTACATTTGCTTAAAGTATTCATCAAAAATTAACAATGTAGATTGGTTGAGGGAAAAGAAAAACATTTTGAACAAATTTTCTTTATTATTTAAGAAAAAATTTACACACGAAATCGAAGGTAATGATATCCATAAGCGGAAAATACACAACCATGTTTGTCCTAATATGTTTCTAGTATATAAAACACATATTAATATAATTTTACTAACCAAACAAATCAAATAATTCGCCTTTTAACAATGTTTAATAACCAATGGCATTCAGTAATGTAAAAATGTGGTATTCCCAAACTCTTTCACATTTCCCCACGGTTGCCGCGGTTGGCAGAATTTATTTTTGTATGTTTTTGCATGTCACCCGGATTCTTAATTGACATAACACCGATAGGAATACAAAATGGCGAATTTGAAAAGATGAGGCAAGAGGATTGTGAGTTGGGGGGATTTATGTTGACATGCATTGCAGCAGGCAAATGTAAATGTTTCTCTATTTTTCACAGACTAGTCGTCTAAAAACGTATATAATAACACACTTCAAAGTTTGACAAATGCCAAAGGTTTTGGTGTTAGTGAAAGTAAATCTCGCTAAGCAATCGAGATTCGCCAAATTGCTCTGACTCTGAAAGAAATGCTTTTTTTGCGGCCGATGGAACATGAAATCTGACAGCCAGCTGATTTCGAGGGCAGAAAAACTGCTCTGAATCTGAAAAAATAAGTACTTTTCTGTCCCAATGGACCGTGAAAACGACTTCCGTTGGATACAATTGGTACGAACAAATATTTTTTTTTCGATTTCATAGCACTTTTGCGAATCTGGATTTTTTTAGTTACTTCAGATTTACAAATACAAGTGTGTTTAAGTTTGACACCTAGTGGAGTTTGTTTATGTTTTCGTGAAGTTTTCAAACTGCAATCATCTGCAAAGAAAGGCTTTGGGGACGTTCAAGTATCTAGTTTAGTAAGTATGACAGCTCTCTCACTAGATGAAACTCGGCTCTGATTGGGGGAAATCGGTCGTGAGAGCAGATGTTTCAGTTGACGTTTATGGAGGGGTAGCCGACGAATCTAGTCGAGAAATTCGTGACTGAGTACTAAGTTGACAGTTCTCATATGTGGCTGACGTAGAAAACGTGACGTTCCCGACCAATCTAGTTTTTGCGTTCAGGTTACATCTCATCCAGACCAATCTAGTCGACTTAAGATAATTAATGTGGCCAATGTATCGGGTGAATTTTATTTTGTAAATTATTTATGAGATAAATATTTAGAAATCAATCGGGGCTCTAATTTCGAATGCTTTAATGAAAAAATTAACCAATGAATGGAAAGCGCTTAGGGCCGGTTTGTTCAATCTTGGTTATCCTTAATCATCCGTTATTCCAGCTGGTAAACATCGAATGTTTTTCTTAAGCAAAATATTAAATATCAGTGATTTGGTTAGTTAACTCGAGAAATCGATCTCCATCCGATTTTGCGCTGTTAATGAGATTCAACCGACGATTTTCTGGAATTTCGTTTGCTCAATTTAGATACACGCCAGTCAGAAGGTAGGTCCCCAACACAATAATGGATGCGAAGGATGAAGTAAGGCGACGGTCGTTAAATAAATTGAGATGATCCATTTGTAAAATTGTATTGGTTAATTCGGTTTTTTTGTTGAAAAAATGCTTATTTAAAATCATGGGTTAATCTAAATCTGTGGTAACCTAGCCACGGATTTAACCAGCTGTGAACCGACCGGCCCTTACAAAAGTTTCGAAGGCTACACATATTCCAATCGCACAAATGTCAACAAAGAAAAAGAGAGCAAGTCACGTTTTTATTTTCGATTGGACACACAATTTTAAATCTGATACCGAATCTGAAGTAGCCCAATCATATAACACATGAGAGAGAATTTATCCCCATCACTGTCATTTTTACAGTATTTTCTTACTACAAAAGTAAAGGTACAACAAACCTATTACTAAACGCATTTAATCAGTAATGGAAAGGTTTTCAAGTGATTGCAGAAATGTTAGTCCCCGGAACATGTGTTTATTTCCGTTTTACATACCTACCTATAATTATGGATAAAAATTATCCATGAGAATTTAGGCGTCGGATTTGTGATCTCATTCTAACGCCTTTATTAACATTGACTGCGGACAAACGAATCTCTCTGTCCCATCTCGAGCAAAAGTGCGGGAAGATAGATAGCAAGGATAAAAAGTACAAGTGTACTACAATTCCGAAAAAAGTAGCATATATTTCTTTTGTTTTTGCATCTCTTGCATAGATAGGTTGTCCTTGTCGTTGTCATGTCATTACATTATTTTATCAATTGTTTACGGTTTGTTCTTTGAGTTCATCAAGTGATTGCGGCCGCAAGTATTGTTATTTATAAAAGCAACGGTTTCCACAATCTTTAACCAAAAAGCATTTATAGAATTTTTCATCTGAAATAATTTCATTGTAATTGAAGTGCGAAGCAGTCGAGAAAATGTCAACTCCAATTGTATACACCAAAGTATGGTCTTGTTTAAGTTGTTTTGTTTGCTAAAGTAGCTATATCATGTCAACGTTTTTATATTCTTAGCTCTTTATCGATAATGAGTTCGTGGACGCAGTTTCGGGAAAGACTTTTGAAACAATAAACCCGGCAACCGGCAAAATAATCACTACTGTCGCAGAAGGCGATAAGGTAAAAAAATGCAATTGTTGTAATCTAACTTCTCAATTGCTTATACCTATGTACTCTAATTTCCACTGCATTCGATTTCTTTACAGGCTGATGTTGATCTTGCCGTAAATGCTGCAAAGAAGGCATTTTCCATAAATTCAGAATGGCGAGAAATTGGACCGCAAAAAAGAGCTGACTTAATCATAAGGTAAACAACATAATTACTAAATTGGAACTTCAAAAGATTATCCGACACTTTGACGCAAAATATGTGCTGATTGATATTATTGAGATAAGGCTGAATTTTTGGCCGATCGGTTGGTATGTACCTGTACAAATCAAAGGACGTTTTCATACATTTATATCTAGTAGATTTTCATTTAGCTTCAACTTCAGTCAACAATGAGTTTTGAGCTTGAGTTATACGACATATTATTTTTTCCTACTCTAATCCTAAGGGTAAACTCTCCACTTGTCATTTTACTATGGCGGCTAATTTATCTGGTGTTCTGGGTTGCGTGTTCGTTATTGGATTGTATGGCTCTAGCAATTTTTCTTAATACCGGCAAAATGGAGTACTGTATAAAATAAATAAATACAGATTGTTAGCAACAATAAACGTCCTCGTCTGATAAGGCGATCTGGTAACTTGTCACTAGTTAATAATCTACCCGGCCTCTTTTTTAAGAGGTTTATTTGATCTTACTATATCACTACATATTTTGCAATACTTTTTGAAGAGCTCTACTATCCTATCTGAACAGATGTTCGACTCTTTGACATTCTTGCATTATTAAATAAAAACACTTCGGTAGATACGAATGAAGCAAACTCAAAGCGAACAAATGCCAATCGCATAGTTTATTAGGTTTATCCTGGAATACTCAGACCAAACTCGAAATGGCGAAATTTTCCACAAAAACCTTCCCATTGTGACCTACAAAATATTTTGTGTGAAGATTAAAAATCATTATTAGTTATTCTTCGTTCATTGGTTTCCTTTAGATTGGCCGATCTCATGAATAGAGACAAGCAGGTCCTAGCCAATCTCGAAGTCACCGACAATGGAAAGCCGTTAAATGAAGCCCTAGTCGACGTCCATTATTCTATTGACACCCTAAAATATTACGCAGGATGGACAGATAAATTTTTTGGTGACACCATTCCAGTGAGTAATTTTGTTTCGATGACAAGGAAAGAACCGATTGGTGTAGTGGGACAGATAATTCCGTGGAACTATCCCCTTCTGATGTTGGCTTGGAAATGGGGACCTGCTTTGGCTGCCGGTTGCACAATAATCATGAAGCCAGCTGAACAGACACCTCTTTCTGCGCTTCATATGGCTGCTTTGGCAAAAGAAGCTGGTTTCCCCAAAGGCGTCATAAACATAATTACTGGTTACGGTCCTACAGCAGGAGCTGCTATAGCATTGCACAAAGACATTCAAAAAGTGGCATTCACTGGATCTGTTGAGGTTGGACGAATCATAATGGAATCTGCAGCTAAATCCAACTTGAAGAAAGTTTCTCTGGAACTGGGTGGAAAAAGCCCTGTCGTCGTGTTCGATGATGCTGATGGTATAGACTGAATTGACACCACAAACAAAATTGTATCTTGAAATCTGTTTCTTTACTTTTCAGTTGATTTTGCTGTTGATGTGGCCCACGAGGCACTCTTTGCGAATCACGGACAAAGTTGTTGCGCTGGCAGTAGAACTTACGTACATGAGAAGATTTATGATCAATTTGTAGCTAAATCTGTACAAAAAGCAAAGGAACGTAAAGTTGGAGACCCTTTCGAAGACAATGTGCAACAGGGTCCACAAATCGATAATGAAATGCTAACAAAAGTTCTTGGCTATATCGAGAGTGGCAAAAAAGAGGGGGCCAAACTTGAACATGGTGGAAAGCGGATTGGAGATGTAGGATTCTTTGTTGAGCCAACTGTTTTTTCACAAGTCCAGGACAACATGAAAATAGCACAAGAAGAGGTATAGTATTCAAAACGACGTCACAAAGAAGGAGAACTAGTGGTGGCACGGGTAGCGGTAAGAAATGTATTCTGTCTATCTTTTAAGTGCTGCTCATTATGTTTCCTGTGACTACGTTTTATATTGGGACCCTACACGTATCCTAGTCTTTTAGGTCGAACGAAAACGATTCTTTCATATTTTGGTAACAACTTCAGCCTTGGAGTTCCCGTAAAGATCATTTTCCCAAATGTCTCGTAGTATTGTAACCTTTTATAACTGGGCGCTTTAAAAAAAAGAACGACCAAATACATTTAAGACGCTTGTGAACTGTGGATCAGTTTTTCAGATTAGAGTTTTACGACAAAAATACGATATCTGTTCCATAAATCGTTAATTGTTCTGGACTACTAAGCAACGGGAAACATATACGTAATTATACTTCAAGTTGAACTTAACCACTCACAAACGTCTGACAAACATTCGACAGCACAACTGTCGAAAGAAACCTTCTCAATTCAGCCGCTGATAAGATACAACTTAAAATAATAAGTCCCTCAATTTGTCCCAAAAATAATACTCGCTTAGGTGTTACCCGTTGCAGACAGAGTTTGAACCAACATATTTATTACACCAAAATATAGTTAATTCGTCTTCAGTAACACTTTCATGCTGGTTTTTTTTTTTCTTCAAACTTTCAATAGATTTTTGGTCCGGTTCAATCCATCTTCAAATTCAGCACCATTGAAGAAATTATTGAAAGAGCTAATAACACTACATACGGATTGGCTGCTGCAATCATCACTAAAGACATTAACAAGGCCTTAAATTTTGCAAATAGTGTCAATGCTGGATCTATATGGATCAACTGCTATGATGCTGTTCTTCCACAAACTCCTTTTGGTGGATTTAAGCAATCAGGTTTCGGGCGAGAACTTGGAAAAGACGGTCTTGAAAATTATTTGGAAACAAAAACTATTACAATCAAATTGTTATAGATGCCAAATATTGATGCGCACAGTGCATGCATTTTCCGTTACTTTTTCTTTAACTTGCTTAATAAATACTCCTAGAAACTCCTATTCAATACTCCAACCCAAGTTTTGTCATTTAAAGGAACGATTAAACTGCTCAGACTGGGTTAGTAAAAGAAAAAAATATATATGTGTCGAAGAGGGCGTTGTTGTTCGGCTCGTATACTTTTCATCAGGCTGACCGCATTTCAAGCAGCAACACGGCAGCTCTTTCGGTACAGAGGTACCGCCCCTATTACCTTCGGCAATGGACAGATGCTGTTATCAATAAAGGCTAGATAAGTATTTTCTGTAATTCTGTAAAAAAAAAAAAAAAACTGATAGATGATAATTCAAATCATACCATTAAAATCCATGACTGCTTACCGGATCAACTGAGAATTCCTTGAAAAATGTTCAAAAACAGTTTTAATGTTTCAGTTTTGAATTGTGTGTGTTTTAGATATTAAAACATCTGTCTTCTTCACATCCATTAAGGATGGTTTGTCTGAAAAAAAGTTCCGAACACCGGCTTAGAAGCGAAATGAAATATTAGTTGTTTTTGAATACAGCGGGAAAATTTCCTTTACTTATGTACCTCGACTTATTTATATTCATTTTGAATTCATTTTCAATTGTATATAAATGGACCCAACTGATGGTGTATGTGAAGCTGTGGCAACCGCCACAAGAGCACCCATTTACCTACCATAAATTTAACTATCATGTAGTTAAGGCATTGTTTAAAACAAAGATGCAAACTATTTTAAATGATTTATATAGGTATTTATTAATATTCTTGCACCTATTTGTATTCAAGTTTGTGCTTTTGCTTGTTTTTATGAACATATAAAGCGTATTTTTTATGAATTTGTATAAAAAAAAATAAATTATTTCTCGATTATGGTTAAAAATAATACTAAAATGTAAAATATGCTAGTTTAACAATGTAACTATATTTTTCTTTCATTTTTGTTTAATAAGTAGAATATATTTTTATCTGCAAATACTTTAAAAATCAATGTTAATGACGCAAGGGAATGGGGAAAAATACAAAGAGAGTTTTGTAATAATAAAACAAAACACAAATAAATTATTACAGGACGACTATGATAAAAGAGAACGAGAGAATAAATAGTTATATACATGAAGAACAACTGCAGAGGTATTACCATTTTAAATGTCTTAAGAGGAATGTATTTTTCTCTTGTAAAACAAAACTGAAACACTAGTAGGTAGGTATAGGTCAACTTTTGAAAGAGGAATTATTTAAGTTTTCGTCCAGGTAAAGTTGGACTCTCTGGTGGTGTGTTATTTTGGTGCAGGGATGTTTTTTTCGATGACGATTTAAACGGCTGTAGTTTTCTGGGTGCTCTAGGTGAAGGATTGTCTGGTAATATAGCTTGCGTTAAGTCGCGTATAGTTGAATCAACGGTGGTTTGAACCCAACCTACAGCAAAATAAAAGTAAGAATTAATTTGTTTTACATACTATTTGCCAGCAAGTTGAGCATAATAAACAAATCTGTAATGGATCAATAAATTCACCTTTAACTGTGGCTCGATGATGATCAATAAGTGCAGCTGCAAGGGGAGCAGAGCCAGTTCCCATAACACTATCTCGTAACGATGCATACGACGCTGGCGGTATTGGGCTGTATATTCGATTTGCAAAGTCTTCGAAGGTTGAATTTTCTTTATATCTCATAGACACACTTTCTAGTGAGCGATTTCTCTCCTCGTAACTAGTATAAACAATGAATATTAGCTAATACATTTATTAACATTTTTGAACTTACAATTGCTGATATAGTGACAACGAAGACCTCTTGGAACGACTTGCGTTAATAGCAGTTTCACGGACTAATGTAGCCAAACAAGAACCATTGACAACGCTTTCGTTTGCCAAGGGGCCAAACCACGGCACATCCGGTTTCCAATTCACAGTAACACGAAATAGACAATTCTTTAGCGGGTATACAACAATGAGGACATCACAAAACTCAGTTGGCAGTATATCACGTCGATATTCACGATAATGTTCACTCCAAACAATGTGAACCTCATCGTTACCTAAATGTCGAGTTTTAGTTAAAAGAGCTTCGGGAGTATCACTAGGCATTCGTGTTGCTGCATGATACATGACTTCAACAAAAGGTGTCGCATAATAAGGCGCTGTAGCTCCGCAGCCTTGTCGTGGAAGTCCACCCAAAAATCCGTTATGTGTTTCTAAATCTATTTCCCAGCCCAATGCAGACACAAACATTTCGTATGCACTACTACCATATGTATTTTTTAATATACTGTTTTTGTCCTCTTGTCCACACGCAACATATATAACAGCTACTTTATGTGTGTCTCTGCATTTTTGAATGTCAACATTTCGTAGTTCACGCATAAGTTTCTCACTTCGTTGTAATAAATGAGTCCGACTTCGTCGTTCCCAACCCGCTAGGCCCAAGTGACTGAACAGTAAACGACAATATTGGAATGGTACTTCCGATTTATATAAACTCGTTGTATTATACGATTCGAAAGATTGTTCTGATGCTTGTTGTAAGAGTGAAATAGAAGAATGTGTCTTTTCTCTCTCTTGTTGGTGTACGTTTGCGACATATTCTTGTTCAATAGAGCGCTGGTTAAGAAGAATCGAAATTGTCTGTGCTTCCAATTGGCATCCCAAGGGGCTTGTCCCAGGTGAATTTAATTGTGCTACAGAGGTTGTTAAGCATTCTGGACTAGTGTGACCGATGTATTGAAGAAGCTAAAAGAAACAGTTAAATGCAAATTCAGTCAAAAACACATTTTTTATTTAGTTTTATTTTAAAAGTAATCCAGATGTAAAAATAATTACTACGCCAAATATGAAGTTCGATAAAAATCCTTTCTTCTGTCAAGTGGTTGATTTCTTTAAAGTCTAAAAAGACAAGTCTGGAACCAGAGGGTCAAAATACGAAGGCCGCCTTTAAGTTGACCGCCTAACCATAGTCAGGCCGCTGCTGAACTATAGTCTGAAACTTTATAAAACATCTTACCCAGGCAAGCAAAGTATCAAAGGACCTGAGTAGGCGATCTGCTTGCGACAGAAAACAAGATAATTCTCATATACGCACCACTCAAAATTTTCTGCATATACAGAACAGAACGAACGATCAAATAAGCGTGGTTGTAACTAACTATCCAACATGAATTTTTAAAAACGGACGAAAGCTCCACTTAGTAAACCAAGCCAGTTGAGGACTTGACTTAAATACCATAAAAAAGGTATGTATTATGTTGGAAATATCACAAATATAATATGAAGACATATATGGAGGCTAATCGTACGTGAACAGACAAAATTCAGCTGAAGAGAGCTTATACAACCAGGACAGCTTACATATTATTGAATCTACAATATATGTGATTTAAAAAAAAAAACAGCATCGATTGATCGCCCCTACGCCCCTGCGCAGCATAACACCATTTTGCATAATATAGTTATTAAAAAATGTATTTACTTACATCATCCAATTGATCCAAGTCTGCAGCTGAGTCCGAAGCTAAAGGCAATTTAGTGGGTGGACGATGTCGCATTGTATGCCGGTGAGCTGTCATCGCATCTGTTTCAGAAGAAACTAACGAATAAAACGGCTGACTAATGTCGCGAATTTGATATTTTTTTAAGAACCCTCCATTTGGATTCTGTTGCATACAGTTTTGCGCGCCACAGTTTTGTCGTGTTTCTTTCGGTTCGCTGTAAAGTATTGAAGCCTCCCAACACGATTTGCCATTTAGATCTCTCAGCAAAACCCGAACCTGTTTGTCTGCAGTTACGAGTCCAGCAGTTACACCACCACCAGGCAGCTTCAAAGCAGGTAATTCAATAAAACTAGCCATGAGACCACTGTTTAACATAAACAATTGAATGTTTTGAGATTGAAGAACTTGAGGAACGGTCAGATCAGCTGAATCTCTCCGGGCTTCCTGGCCACCGATTAACGCTAAGTTTGAGGACCATATATCATCTTGTTCTTCAACTAGTGAACTTAAACGTGATGCTCCGATTCCCGTAGGAAAGTGACCCATATACGTCACTAAATGCATAATCACTGCCTTTGCGCATAGTTGAATAGCCAAGTTGTACCTCTGTATGGTATCAGACGTTTGGAAATTTGCTTCACAGTTGAATTTTCCCTCAAGCACATCATCAGTGGTGATATTGAAATCGAAGTCGTTGTCGGAAATCAAGAGTTTGACAATATTTTGCGTCGTACCAGACAAAATTTGGAATAGAACTCGAAGGACTATAATGATTAAACTGTCGCCGTCATTATTAATTGGTTCAAGCATAAAGTTCACGGGGAATGACATGCAAAACTCTCCGAGACACATCATCAGAGTCGTTAATACCATTTTATCCGTGTCTTTAGGATTGGGAACATGCTGTACTTCTAATGCCTTACATAGTGCGGTTATAATTAGCTGTGGTAAACGTTCAATTTTCGACAATTCGTGACCTCGCTCACTGCATATTTTAAGCGAACCAGCTGCTACAACCGCAATGGTTCGATGCTTGAATTGTAGTGCTTGCAAGAGTACCTGTATAGCTTCCTTGATGCGAGGATTAAAAGCGAATGCTTGCTCTTTACTGCCTGTTCGGGGTAAATGTTGTGGAATTGCTTGTGAGAATGTGTTTTTTAAGTTTGTTGGTCTATTTAACTCCAAATAAATCCACTGTCCCAGCTGTGAGAAGGCTACACATCTGGCCTTCGACGATGGTTCTCGACGAGCACACCGTAAAATTATATTTAAAATGTGATCCTGTAAATCTGGGCATTCCATTAATTCCATTTGCTGCATTGAAGGCTGAAGAACTGGTTTTGGAATCACGGTCGATGGATAACACAGCAAAGATCCCAACAGAGCTACTACTTCTGCCCGAGGTGTGGTCCGGCTTGTTTCTAATGACGTTAACAATACTGCTGACGCATGTACAATATCAAGCAGTAGAAGGGTATGTCCGGGAAGTAGTAAACTTAGAAACCGCGGCCCTTCCAGATGCTTAAATAGACAATAAATCATAGCGCGATCTTCTCCAGTGAGAATTTTGTGAAACAAATTGTAGAGCAACGACAAATGGTTCATTCCGTGAATCGAACCATGTACAGCAAGCATACACAGCATTTGAATAGACGACAGTTTTCCTTTCTTAAAATCTGGGCTTAAAAGCTGTGCACCATAACACCAAGGACTAGCGATGCCTATAGGTGGTACGAGATTCGGGGGAGATGGAGTGCTCTGGTTATCTTCCGAAATTCCTTGGTTTTGTTTCAGCTTGATCAAATTGCATGTCATTTCAACCAAATGTTTAAAAACTTGGGCATGCAGCTCAGGTCTTTGGATTTGATTTACATCACCTAAGGAGCCAAGCATTCGTTTCCACATTATTGCTGCTGTATCTGGGATCCAACCACTAACGGAGCCTCCCAGAATTATCGAACGGCGCTCAGACGACGTAACGGAGCCATTGTCTTCAAAACTGGCAGTATCAGCAACCAATGCATCAATCTGCATTGGAGAATCCTTAATGGAACCTCCTTCGATGCCACTCGACGCAGTAGGCGACGGGCTACGTGACCCCTGAAGACTATCGCTTTCTCCATTCTTCGTACGATGGTTAACTTTTTTTAATTGAAATGAGCTTAACGAGATCGCTCGCCTTAATGTTCCACCATTCGATTGATTTATCAATCCGTTTGTTCTCGAACATAGTTTCTCGGAACTAATAAGTAGATCGCCAGAGTTTTGATCTAAAATTGCATTTAGTGAATGTTCAAAGCTCGACGGTTGTGGTATAGTCCTACGATTTCGATCATGCACTCTTGTTCTCGATACTCGTGCTGAGGAAAGGCTGCCTTCGCTATGGCAACGCCCGAGAACTGGAGTAAAGGGGACTATATTGGATGCGGACACCAATTGAAGTTGAGAACTGCCGCCAGATTCACCTTCCTTTCTCTGCTGATCATCAATACTGTCTCCATTTTTGTCATTTCCTGTGCGCGAAGATCTTGCGTTGCCATGATCCTTAAAACCACTTTGCCACACACTTGCCATTCGACGACGTTTACCTTTAGTATCTGCCAAACGATCCAATGGTAGGTCTTGCAAATTCAAATTGTACACATACCGACCCAACACTCGAGTTAACGTTTGCATTGTCTTGTCCCACTCATTAATAAGTTCGTCCCTGTATGTCAAAGATGTCAGAACCGTCAAAAATCGTTCCCATAGTTGAAAATTTATCGGTACGTTCGTATGTGCCCTAATCCAAGTAACAATAAGTGTCTGGAAAATCGCTTGACCGAGACGTGTACCTAATGCTGGACGCGAACCGCTCGAGTTTTGATTTAAAACAATCGAGGTAACCTGCAACAATACCAGCAACAATTGCTCCCATGTTTTCGGGTCCATTCTGGTGTTCATTACCATAGTTCGGTACACATTAAGAACTTTTTTGCAAATATCTGTTTGCTCGTTTAAAGGTGTTGATCGGTAATCCCTGTTTACAGATGGGAACACTATATTCAAGTGACTGGTATTCACTAGAAACACATTTGCAGCATTCGTAACGAAGACCTGCAACACATTCTGAAGTCCTGCTTGTACCCCAATCACCTCTCTGCTTATTGCCCCGACATATGATGCTGTTCTAAGTTTTTGACCGCTGCGGGACGACGTATCTATCGAGCTGGTACTGTAACTCTCTCCTTCGTCTGGCTCCAACATAAATGGAGGCGGATTATTACTTGTCATCCAGTCCCTATAGACGGCAATGGAAGTTCGCATTGCATCGATTTGCGACTTCGATGTAAAACCCAAGAGAAATGCTTGCCTATAAACTTCGTGTATGAAGTTCACATTTTTCTGCGTTGAATATAGAACATCACGTACGATTGTACCCTGTAGGTATGATAAGAATCTAGGATTCGATGTGAGGCGCGCGTGATCATCTTCTTGAATATGGATATTCTCAAGCTTACTGCTTAATAACTTTTCGTGGACGAATCTTGAAATCCAGTTTATCAGTACCACAACACAGGATGACATCACTTCGTCTTTTTTATTTACCGTCCTCATTACGGGCAAATCAGCTCTAGGCTCGTAGATTGTATTTGTAATGTCAAAGTTGGGGCAGAAAACTGGCAAAAACACTTCTTTAAATCGATTTAATAGAAATGCAAAAGACTTTATGTCCTTTTGTGCACAATTATCACGCCATTTGAGGCAGCCACTTGTTTGAACCATACAATTTAAAAGAACTTCGAGTCCTTCTTTCGGGTCGGGCGGCGCAGACTTTTCGCTCGATGAGGGTGGTAGTATAGCGAATATTTCCGAAGTCTGAACTGGATGTGAAAACATATCATGAAAAACTGAAGTCCCGACTTCTACTTTCATATTCGGATGACTGAAAACATCTGAGCTATTAAATTCACCATCGGGTCCGTTTATTCCTTTTTGTGGAACAATCAGACCCGGAATTAAATCCGCAAACATTGTATGCACATAGTTCGGAGCGTTTTCTGCCAACGCTTGGTACCATAGTAAAAAATATCTGGAAATAATTACACAAAATTTGATTTAAAACTTTTGCTTAGGATATTTCGAAAATAATAAAACCCACCTTACACCTTCTTTTCTCAACTTTGGGCTGTTTCCCAAGTGTAAAAGTTTTGCCATTACTCTGCTCAGGGAATGGCACTGCCATCTTCGTGCCAATAGTTCCGGTAAAAGACAGAGAATTTTCCCCAACAGCCATAGTGAACCATCCAACTCTTCGCGATGAGCTTTGTGAGCTTAAAAAAAGTACATAGCAATCATATGCATAATGAACAAAACGCAAACACAGATAATATTTGATATGGATCATTTTTCATCTATACAATTTATGAAAACTACGAAAAACAGTAGCTACTCAAAGCTTATATGAATATTAGACTAAATTTCTTTGTAGTTACTATTTTTATGGACGAGCATGGAACAAAACATGATGGCGGAGAAATAGCCTTAGACGTGAAAAACATCGACCCATCCGTCACAAGGGAGATTAAATTAGATTAACTCATTTAAGACCACGATCAATATAATACTCGTAATCTACAAACCGTGCCATGCTATTAAAATGAAACGAGAGGAAACTTCAAGATTTATTTTTGGAAATGAAAACAAAATCTTCTCCAAGGGGATCACCATTTTATAACCTTTGACAGAATCCCGCTATCCGTGAACACGCAATTCTTCGTGATGCTTAGTGACGGTCATATTGGTCATATAGTCGAACTAAACAAGTCGCTGAGCTTTTATAGGACTTATATATTTTATTTACACTATTTGCTGGCATGCTTGCTGTTGCTTCATTGTATTGCGGAAAGCTGCAACGTTCCCAATCTTCATAGGTTCCAGCTCTTACTTAAAATTGGGTAAACAAAATTACGTGAAAATTTCATAACATCACCACCCTGTGGGTCTTCGGGGTACGAATTTAGGTTGGGCCTTCGTTTTGTTACAGATGTTCATCCTCGATACCAGCTACTTTTAGTTAATAAAGACTTCTTGCGAACCTACAACGCTTTAACACAGCCTCGCTGTAGTCAATTTCCTTGCTAGAAATAAAGGTCGTCTGTATTCCAAACCTGCCACACAACTGCCAAGGTTCTCAGACCTATAAGTCTTACAGTGAAGAGGCCACTACTAAATTCCAATGTTGACCAATCTCTCACTAACTGAATTTTCCACCGACAATAAACCAACTGCTAGAAACGCAGCCTACCACATCTGATGGAACAGACCTGGAAATCCACAGGTCTCCAGGCAGTCCACAGTCTGTAAGTCCGTCAAGCGACTGTCGTTGAAAACCCACAGGTCCTTCCTCCAGAGGTCCTTTGAAGGGCTAAAACTATGTACTTAGAAACTACACAAAGAAATTAAAGCTGACGATATTATGAAAAGGCAGCGGAGACGAGGAGGTATACGAGGAGACACCTCACTTCCTCTGCCAATGAACAAGTATATGGCACTTGAGGAACAGAACATTTGGAAGATACTACTTCATAGCTAACACCAACGGCTGCCCCCTTTAAGGGAATCACAATGGGCCCACCCCCAAACGCTTTGACCAATGATTTTGCATGTGCGGAATTGGTCAAACCAATTAAATGCAAAAGAGTGAAACAAAAGTGTGACGAAGTGTTACTCTTTTCTACTCAACTCGTTGGCATTCCGTCAGCAACTGAACACCGCCTACGTTCCTTGGTAGAAATGTTTACCATAGTGAAAACCATAGAGCATAGACGCTGCCAATCGTAGTGTATATGCTCATAATTCATAAACTAAACAAACGAGACGGTCAACTGAGAGCAGTACATTTGCCTACAAGCTGCCTGTCCTGCATAGCATTTCTTATTAATTCGTGCCTGCACAAATCAAAGGAGCGCCGCACGCATACTTATGGTAAATCTGAAGCAAATCTAAAAAAAATCCAAATTCGCAAAAGTGCTCTGAAATCTGAAAAAGATTGTTTTTTTTTTGTACCAAACGAACATCAAAATTGCTCTGAGAGCAAAAAAAGCCCAATCGAATACCACATTACAAAATCCTATGCAGGGACATCCACACCGGGCGGCCATTTTCTGGTTAGTTTTCTGAAACCCAGGCCCCATTATTTAGTCTATTTATAACGCTTAAAGAGGTCATTTGGCTTAAGACCTCTTAAGCGTATTGAGTTGTTGTTATCCGGAGACAGCGATATAGCAACGTCATCTGCATAGGCAACTTCTTAGCTTTGCACTCTTCCCATTCCAGTACTAGTGATAGTTTATTCACCACTTAAATTCAAAGGTTGTCACTTTATCAGTGGGCTTATAGTCGACTTTGTTTGGACGTTATTAAATACTTCCTCAATGTCAACAAATGTTAGCATGGTGTATTCTTTGCACTATAGATATTTTTCAATAGAAGTTACCAGCTATACTAGGGAATTAAGGCCGATCGACTTCTCCACCATCCTAGACGGTTAGCTTCCTACCCGATTTTTCCCGAAAATCCTCTCTCGCACGCTCTTTTTTTTCTTGTGTGTGAATACGTGTATCAATGGCCACCGGGTGGCACTATTTCAATAACAAAAAATTTGTAAATGAATTTATAACAATAAATGTAAAATAAAGTAAATGTTGAGTATGGTTTTTTATGTAGCATCCTTCTATCCATCTTCGGCAAACTGTTCATCCATTCACATTCAATTTTTCATATGAATTCTATTTTTGACAGCAAAATGCATGCCGCTGCATAAATGAAATCCCTGGAGGTTGTTCCACAAATGAGCTACAAACATGCAAGATAAACCCAAGCGTCCACTAGGGCATAGCTGAATTTTAGAAAATATTCTTAAACATTGAATAAATTTCTTTTAAGCTTGGTGGACGTTTTCAAATTAGTTTATTTAGCACCATATTTGTCAAATTCTGTAGTTTAATAACACTGAACATTGTTGAATAATGTTACTTAGGAACCTAAAAATGCAAATGATATTCCTATTTAAAAAAAAAAACCTATTAATATCGGCAAGCAAATTTGCACAAAATGTGATAAAAAAAAACAATATACCTAATGTGTTATTTAATTGGACTCTATTTGATTTCCGATTCCAGATTTTGCGTATTCAATCGAACGTAAGAATCCAAATTGTTTTGTTAATTGTTGGTATTCGCATGCTTTATTACGTTTTCCTTACTTATATTCTTTTACAAATGTGCACTGATTTCTTGTTTTTGGAATACAAAAAGTTATCAAAACATTTTTTTACTGTTCCGAGTATTTCACATAAATAAAGGGCGATCTACATTAGATTTTTTTGTATTATGGCCTTTACCAGAAAGCCAAGCGCATCCAAATTTCAGAGCAATAGTATAAACAATAAATAATATCGAATTAATTTTTTGAATTTAAAAAACGCATACTTGCATATATTTTTGTGCAAGTATGCATTTTATGTACCAATTACAGATTTGAAATTATGCTTCAACATAAAAAAAAAGTTTTGCCCTAAACTGTGTTAAAATATTTAGTTTCAATATGACTTCGAAATTTAAAGTATTAAAATCAACGAAAAAAAGGGTATTTTCTTTAAAATATACAAAAAAGCTCGAAGTTACAAAAAGTCTTTTAACAAATCTTATGCATACTTTTTCATGCCTTTTAGGCATTATTTCATTAGCTAAGGCTTTAAGGATTGTTTTTTCCACAAAGGCATCTTTTTTTTATTTCAAATATTTCTCTAATAGTTTTTTTTAATTCAACATACTGACTTTTTATTTTTTTAATGTATGATTTCAAGGACCAAGACGATCTTATGGACTTAAACTACGGTTGTTTTGTTCAATACTTTGTACCTACCTATTAAGAAATGAAAATATTTTTTTTTTATTTTTTTTATATTTGTGTTTAATTTTTGATTTATTGTTCCAGTTTACCTACAAAATTATTTTAGGTATTATTTTATTGAAAAATGCATCTTTTTTTCTCAAGGCATTTTTTCGTCAAAATTGGTTGGCAACGCTGAGGACAGGCAGCTTGTAAGCAAATGTACCGTTTCTGCTCTCAGTTGACCCACCGTCTAGTTTGGTTAGTCTATGGTTCAGTGGAGGAAATTTTGTGTGTGTGTGCGGCAAAATATGTTTCTCTTTCTGTACGTCTTGTGCTGTGTGCTTTGAGATGTGATGTTTTTTTTTGCTCTCTTTTTTAAATTGAACTGGAGTATATAATGTAATGAGTACTAGAGCGAATGTGGCGCATGGAAATGTGGTCAGGTATGAAATGTAATTGAGATTGAGAGGGACACACACAGAGTTTGATTTAAAATGCGGTAAAGTTTTTCATGTGCATGTCACAAAACCTGTTATGCTCCGTATTTTACTGGCTCTCTTTTTCAAAATCATCTTCGTACGTTACCATAGAGGTAAACTGGAGGTAATTAATAAATACCTACTATTATAAAACTAAGTCATTATTTTCTTTGTTTCTGGCTACACTTCACTTATAGCAGCTAAACCGATATTAATGGTTTGTATAACGCTTTTTGCTTTAAATAGGAGAAGTGGAGATCTGGCGAAGCAAGGCGAGCACGGGTCAAGCTAGTTTAAATATCTAAGTGTATATTTTTAAAATTTCCTTAATGATTAAGCGATGAGGAGCTTACTGGTACAATATCAGCGCTCAGCACATCAGCACCCAAGATTTGTCACTTGACCCGAGAAAAAGCAGGAAAGTAGCAAAGTAATCTGAGGTGTCGTCGCAATCAGTGGTGTCACTTGTCTTGTAAGAACGCTATGGAATGGAGTTGTTTGCAGTCTTTTCTGGTTAGTGACTGAAGTCCCGATTTGGCACTTTTTTGGAGATCCTGCCACAATTATTTGCTATTTTACCTTTTTTTAGTCGGAAATTTGGTATTCGATTGGTCGTCTCAGAACACTTCTTTTTGCTCTCACTTCTTATGTTCGATTGGTACAAAAAAAAGCAATCTTTTTCCAATTTCAGGACGCTTTTACGAATCTGGATTTTTTCTCAGAGTTGCTTCAGATATACCAATACCAATACAAGTGCGTTTGAGTTTGACAAAAGGCGGAGTTTGTTTACGTTTTCGTGCACTTTTTAAACTGCAATGAAGTGCATTGCATCGGATGGATCTATTCTTGTGCATTATTTATGTACATATGTTTAGAAATCAATCGGGGCGCAAATTTCGAATGATGTAATATACAATTGAATAAAAAACGAGTTGAGAAGTGTCGAAGACGTGACACATTCCATTGGAATCGCGCGAATATAAAAAAAAAGCAAGTAGCTTTGGATTGGACAAACAAAATTTGAAATCTGAGAAGACCAATCGAATATTACATGAAATGTAATTTTTTTTTTTCACCGGTTCTTTTAATTCTGTAGCATTCTAAAATATGCGTCGTTTGTGCTCTTTCTGTGTTAATTTTATTTGATTTATCATTAGTACACAGCTATAAAACGAAAAACTGCTGTGATGTGTTTCAGTTGTTATTAGACTAGATTGGTCACGTGAACACTTTTTTCAGTTGACGTTTATGGAGAAGTAGCCGAAAAATCGTTGTCGACTGAAAGAAGTGAGCTCTCAGTTTACTTTTCGATTGTTTGCTTCACGTTATGAATGCAAAGTTAACGACTATTCCAGTTTTTGGGTTCAGAATTTTTCTAGTCCAGACGGCTTAGTTTTTTTAGTGGTGTGCATGGCTATAAGAGAGATAAGTCGTAAGTATGCGAACTCCGAATACCTGGTGACCTTCGGTTTCATGACTAGGCTTCCCGTGGCGTACCGGGCTCCGTCATGGGTGATGTTTCTTCAACTGGAACTGGAACTCTCAAATGAGAAAGTGCTTGCCACCCGGACGGCTCAAAATGCCGCATTAAAAGCTAACACCTGGAGGGTCGTCAAGAGGGTTAAGGATGGTGCATTCCTTCACCCTGTTCTGTCAATTGCCGACGCTTCCATGGTTAAGCTTCTTGAGCTGAAGGGGAAAGTCTCCTACAGCTTTGGTCAGATTAAGTTGATTCTTAAGAGCACCGATAAGAATTCTGTGTCTGACAACGTTACCCCCACAGCAGGAGTGGAAGCCAGCTCGGAATCGTGCCCCCCCAACAGGTAGCTGCAGTTACGAGCAGTGCCACCATACCACCGAACGTGTTGAACGTTGTCGTGGACCGCAGCCGAGAATTGGGCAGTGGAAGTGCGGTTGGGCATACCACTTCTAGTGGTTCTGGGTGTAGTACGGGGTCAGCGATCGGCGCCTCGTCAACCCACCCCATTCTTCAACCAAAGGGTTGTATGGCCCACAAAAATAGCGGTAAAGCCGGCTACTTGAAGAGTAACGCAGCCTCTGGGCGCGTTAGCTACAAAAAGTACGACGAAAAGACTGCTTGCCGCAGAGGAAAATGCCCCAAAAAGGCCCAACTACTCAGGCATGCCGGTTCCTCCAAAGAGGACCAATGAGTACCTTCAAGGTGTTACAGGCGAACCTCCATCATGCTAAGGGCGCGTCCGCTACCCTTACCAAAAGGTTCGCCGATTAAAAGATAGCCCTTGGCCTCATCCAAGAACCATGGGTTATCAGCGGACATATAAAGGGTCTTGAAAATAAAGCAGGTGAGCTTATTTACAAACGAGACGAGCCGGTGCCACGAGGAGCCTGCTTAATCTACAAAAATATCAACTTTCTTTCAATTCCAGCTTTCATCACAAAAGACTTGGCGACCCTCCTAATAGAAGTACCAACGGAACGAGGCACACATAACATCCTCTGTGCCTCAGCGTACTTCCCTGGCGACGACACCAATATTCCGCCCATCGAAATTCAGAACTTGATCCGCTACTGCATGAATAACAACTTGCACTACATCATCGGGTGCGATGCAAATGCACAAAACACGGCATGGGGCAGTAGCGATAACAATAAAAGAGATTAGTGTCTTTTAGAATTTCTAGTTGGTAGTAACTTTGATATCTTAAACAAAGGCTCTAAGCCAACCTTTATAAATGCGATACGCGAGGAGGTACTGGACCTCACTCTTGCCAGTCCATTTATGTCCAATTGCGTAGTAAACTGGCATGTGTCTGACGAAGCCTCTTTATCAGACCACCAACATATTAGGTTTGATATACCCGGTCAGTCTGCACTTGCACAAGATAGATACGATCCAAAGTCGACGGACTGGAATATGTATCCAGAACTTGTCATCTCAAAAACGAATATGTTTGTCTCTCAAATTGAATCCATATGGGACATTGATGAGGCTGCTCACCGTGTTGATAACCTCCTCCCATGGTGTCATCAAAACCAGTTTGAGTAAACGAAAGGCTCCCTGGGTGGAATGACCAGCTAGCCAAACTCATAAGGAAGGTTAGAAAACTCTTCAATCGAGCAAAAATAAACAAAATGTGGGACGAATACAGATCCGCTCTCACAGATTACAATTTCGAATTGAGAAGACCTAAAAGGGCTTCCTGGAGGAAATGCTGTGAAGACATATCTGATATGCCAGTGGCAGCTCGTATCCACAAGGCTCTGAGAAAAGATAATTCTAACTGTGTAGGACTACTTAAGAAAACAGATGGAACCTACACGAAGGACCGTACGGAAACAATCAAAACCTAACTTCAGGTTCACGAATATTCATATGACATTGATCCCAGGATCTGTGTTTCCAGACGAGTAAATAGTCTATCTGGAAAGATTTTTAGTCCAGATAAGGTTAGATGGGCAGTTGGCTCTTTTAAACCTTTTAAAGCACCTGGTGGTGTCGGTATATTCCCAGCCCTTTTTCAGACGGTTATTGACGTCATACTGCCAGCAATTACAACCTTATTTAGAAGTAGTTACAATTGGGGTTACATTCATTCCACTTGGAGACAGGTGAACGTAATTTTCATTCCCAAAAATGAGGCCAAGCCAACTACCTAAATCATATAGACCTATCAGTCTAATATCCTTTGTTCTTAAAACCATGCAAAGACTAATTGATGTTCATATCAGAGGTCAGACTGAAGTCAGTTTGCGTACAGAAAAGGCAGGTCCGCACTGAGAGTGCTCTTCAGCATCTCTTCAAAAAGATAGAAGACGCCTTTCGCCACAAGGAAATTGCCCTAGGCGCATTCTTAGATGTTGAGGGTGCTTTCGACAATACCGGATATGACTCGATTGCTAGGGCAATCAGTTCTAAAGGTATCGAAGACTCGACTAACCGTTGGATCCGAGCCATGCTAGAAAGTCGAGTAATAACATCCTCGTCAGGAGGAGTGACTGTGTCGGTGACTGCAGTCAAAGGCTGCCCCCAAGGGGGTGCGCTTTCCCCATTGCTGTCGTCACTCGTCATAGACAGCCTCCTAGTAAACCTACATAATCTAGGTTATGACGCCATCGGATATGCCGACGATTTGGCAATTATCATTAGTGGAAAGCATTGCGCTACCATTAATAGTAGAATGAGGAATGCTCTACTACATGTTTCAGAATGGTGTGCTACGGAAGGCTTATCTATCAATCCTAGCAAAACTATTCTACTTCTAGTCCAGAAGAAGACTGTTCAATTTAAGACCCCTAATCCTGAATGGAACTACATTAAACTACTCCAACGAAGTAAAATATATCGGAATCATCCTTGATAAGAAACTAAACTGGAACTTACACATCAAGTCCGCCACAGAGCGTGCCTCTAGAGCCATGTGGGCCTGTAGGTGTCTGTACGGCAGAACTTGGGGTCACTGGTTATATACCATAATGGTAAGACCCATTATCTCGTACGTGGCAATCGTCTGGTGGCCGAAAGCACTTGAACGAACCACGGCAAGCAAGCTTCAGAAGCTTCAAAGGATTGCCTGTCTCGGCATCACAGGTGCAATGCGCACTTGCCCAACAACAGCACTTGAGGCCATTATTGGGCTCTCACCCTTGCAGTATTTTATTATGAAGACGGCAGCTAGATGCGCCATTAAACTGCAGCTAGGTTTAAATCAGTTGACCATGTGGGACATCCTAAAAATTGGACATGTTCTGCTCCGTCCCGGACACTATGGTTAGGGAGTATAGTTTCGGGAAATTATACGAGGTTGAAATACTTGAACGCGCAAGTTGGACCAATGGTGTTCCGATACTTAACCAAAGAACCTTAGCATGGCACACCGACGGATCAAAAATGAATTCCGGAGTTGGAGCTGGTGTCTTTGGACCCAACACCAAAGTCTCGATACCCATGAAAATGTGTCCCGAGGTTTTTCAAGCGGAAATCCATGCGATCGAAATTTGCGCTGATCTAATATTTAAAAAAGGTATGAAAGGCGCAATCATTCAAATCTTCTCAGACAGTCAGGCAGCTTTACTAGCTTTGGCGTCCAATACAATGGACTCCAAAACAGTTAAATGCTGTCACGATACTCTGCAAGCCCTAGCCAAACACAACAAGGTAAGGCTTGGCTGGGTGCCGGGTCATCAGGGTATTGCATGCAACGAACATGCAGACAAACTAACTAGGGCTGGTTCCGAATCTCATCTCTGTGGACCAGAACCCTACTGCACAGTCAATTGGACCACTGCGCTAAGGCAAATTAACGATTGGGAAAAACAGCTTCCCCTTGAACACTGGGAACATGTCCCTGGTCTAAGCCAATCCAAACGATTAATTAAGCCTTACTGCTATAAGGAAATCCTTAGACTCAGTAAGGATAATATAAGAAAGCTAGTGGGCTTCATCACAGGTCATTGTGGCCTTAGATACCACCTCAACAAAATGAACCTCTGTCCGGAAACAGAATGCAGATTCTGTCTGGAGGATGTCGAATCCTCCGAAGTCCAAACACATCTTCCGTGACTGCCCGGCTTTTAATTGGTTAAGAACGTGTCTTTAATAGAGAGACTAGTACACCAGCAGATATAGCGCACTCTGCTACTAAGGACTTACTGACCAAAGACTCATCGGGCCCGAAAGTTAGTTTATCGGTTCCTCAGATGGGCAGAGAATAACTCGAATAATTTTACTTTCGAAACGACAAAGAATAAATTCAACCTCCTTCGTAGATATATACACTTCTGCGCCATAGTGCAGCACTGGGTTGGAGATGGTTTTATAGTCTCCTAGGCCAGAGAAACAATTACAGGGATTGGTAGGTGCAATTCTTTGCGTGATTTCTGACGTACAGTGCACTCGGGAAAACGTCAACGCTCGTTTACGTCAACATCCCAAAACGTCAACCCTCTTTTTTTTACATTGCCTACTCTAAAACGTCAACCCAACCACAAAGCTCTAAAACGTCAACTCTGAATAAAACAAAATTTTGAATTTAGCAGCAGTTAAAATACACAAATTTGTACACACACACATTTATTTTATGAAATCATTTCTGAAATTGGTGATTCCCCTTATAAGTAGAGTAGAAAAGTAGTTGCAACTGCACGTATTATCTTTTTATTTATGTTCAGTTGCTTTTTTGTTTTCGCAAGTATCACATTACCAAAATGAGCTCAAAAAAACCGAAAGTGCTAAAATTACAAGAAAAGGCAAATATTTTGGACTTATTAGGAAAGGGTACAAGTGCGGTAGATTTAGCGAATCAATATGGTGTATGTACATATGTGTGCATGTACAATTAAAAATATGATCTCATTTAAAATGTATTCTTTTGGTTCTAGTTGTGTTCTATGTTTCTAGTCAGGTTGAATGCCTTTTTTGTTTTCTTTTTGAATTTGTTTATGTTTGGTTTTAGTGTATAATTAATAAAAACTTTTAAAAGCAGATGTTTTTTATTTAAAAATTTTACATTCGTAAACGTCAACAATTTTTTAAACGTCAACACCCGCGGTTTTAATTAGTTGACGTTTTCCCGAGTGCACTGTATTGTTCAAAGTAAAAGCGAAAAAAGTAAGAAAAAGTCCTAAGTCGTCTGAGATAGCTAAGACATGTAGAGCGAATAAACAACAGTGCTCCGGCCCAAAAGTCTTGGACTCTTGGTTGAGACCCAGGTCTGTGGCGTCGTCACCTAAGTAAGTAAGTAAGTAAGTAAGTAAGTAAGTAAGTAAGTAAGTAAGCAAGTAAGTAAGCAAGTAAGTAAGTAAGTAAGTAAGTAAGTAAGTAAGTAAGTAAGTAAGTAAGTAAGTAAGTAAGTAAGTAAGTAAGTAAGTAAGTAAGTAAGTAAGTAAGTAAGTAAGTAAGTAAGTAAGTAAGTAAGTAAGTAAGTAAGTAAGTAAGTAAGTAAGTATTTAGTTTGACAATTCTTTGAATTTCCGGTACATGAAATGATGACTAACTAACTAAATACGATCGGTCCACAGCACAACATGGTGGATAGATCTTACCGGAATACACAGTTACTTGCGCAAAAGCAGTGGAAGGCAAACAACTTTTTGACTTTATGCATGTACTGAAGGGTTGACAGATGCATTTTTTTTCGTCTTACATGACTTTGGCCGCGCTAGGATAGCAGTAGTGAACCACTGCTTATGATAAGATTTAACAATTTTATTTTATTTATGCATCCAAATTTGATTATTTCATTTACAAAATCAAGTCTGTATATCTGTAGTATTAAATGGTCTCAGTAATGATATAATTGAACCGTTTTGTAGTATGTACTTGTATAAATTGGACGCGTTAAATTCATTCAGGTTCATTGGCTTCCCGATAAAAAATAACTTTCAGAGCAATGTTTTCAGGTTTTTATCAAAGATGAATATCTTCCAAGAAAATATTCTCTTTCCCCTACTATACACCTACATAATGACACAAAAGCATGTGTAAGCTTGTTTTTATAAAATATCTATACATTATGTATGTATCAATACCATTTTGAATAGTAAAAATAAAGCCAGAAATGGATTAAAAATTAAAATAAGCGCATATATTCAGTATTAAGCTCATTTACATAATGAGGAGCAATAAAACGCATGTACAATTATTTAATAGACTGAGGAATTAACCCTAATGAAGCAATTTTTTTTCTTGTTATTCAAAACTATTAACTTACCAATATGAAACGGAAGTTCTGCGAGTTTTAAATTTTAAGAAAAAAAAAAATTAGAAAATATATGCTTTATTAGTATTATTGTTGGCTAACATGGATTAAACAAGTAATCTCTACCATTAAACCTCCATTTATATTATACATGTTGTTGATACATAATATCAGCTGAATAAATCAAAGACTTACCTTTTTGTTTTAAATTTGTTTCGGCTTGAACAAATGTATCGTACAGAATATAGTAAACATGACTATAGTTTGTTTCAAACAAAGATTTAGCTCCTTCGGTATCAACAAAATCTGAAATAAAAAATTACATACTATTGCGTTAATAAATTGTGTGGATAAAGCAGTCTTTTGAAGTTTTAAAATCAGTCGCGGAAATTTCCGAAAGTTAAGAACAATTGTTATGAATTCAAGTAGTGCAACCTAAAAAAGGGAAAGAACAAAATCGATGAAAAGGAAAAGAAGCACATTATCACTCTATGCTATAACTCAGTTGTTGGTGACCTATCGTTAAATTAGAAATATAATGCCAGAACTAAAATATACCTCCAATCACAGTTAAAAAATTCTGAATAGTTTGAAATATGAAGTAAATTTCCTAAACAAAAGTAATTGTTTCCAAATAGATAATTGCTTTTCCTCTTGAAATAAATAAATAGTTGACCCAGCGGAACCATGAAGATTTTTTTCGATTATGTTTCTTTGCAATCCTGTCGCAATTATTCATAATTCCGAAATCGGCAGGAAGTGAAATTGTAAACTTCTAAGAATAAATTGCTATGGCAATCTATACAGTAGGATCAAAAACCACAGAGGGAACAGGCTCTGGCATTTGTTCTGCATATTCTGAAGCCTGCGAATTTTAATAAGACTGCCGGATAGTTGCAGGGTCTTGTCTTTCAGGCGGAGACTCTAGTCGTACTTAAAGCCGCAGAACTACAAGAGATGGAATCCAAGTCCAATAAGAATATCGCCATTTGCATCGATAGACAGGGAGTTCTTAAAGCACTAGAATCAAATTACATCAAATCGACGATAGTCAAGAATTGTCCCACAAGGGTTAAGGCATTATGGCCCTGCGTCTAACCTAGCCTGCAGATGTCAAAGCGAAATGTATGGTTTGCAACTTAAATAATTAAAAAAAAACTTACCAAACTTTAGTTTTAGGTGTTTATAGTGCCCATTATTTTATACAAATCACAAAAACTAGCAGTGCCATGGCTCACACCAATTTTTTACAGCTATATACTCAACAACCACGTAAGCAACTCATTGAGACAAGTGAGAATGGTTTGCATTTCAGTCGGGTAAGGTACGCGGTTCCGAAAGTGTGAACGATTTCAGACCGATGAACATAACCTTCTTTGTACAGTAGACTCTCCAACAGCTCCCACCTAGACAATTGCGTGGCATAACAGAAGTGGCACTCCTCTCCACAGAGAAAGATTTAAGTTGGTCGGACTTGCGGACGATAAAGTGATACTGATATCAGGAAAGTTTTCCCCCGTAATTGCCATTCTATGTCTGTAATAGAACCTCGGATTATATTACTCACAAAGTGGCGGTGAGGTGGTTGTACTTTCGGAATCCCTTAGCATCTCGAAAGCATGTAGGCTTCCTGACACCGCCAGTGTATTGATGACATCTATCCGCTAGACCTGCCGTCAAATACGACCAAGGTGTCGTTAAGGTTATCACCTCAGTTAACTGGTTGATGATCTGTTCTAGGTTAACCTGATTTGATACGTTGATTGAAATAAACAAGATGGTCAGGAAAGCCTCAGCCATGGCTTGGGGCAGTCAAGTCACAAATATCCTCAGAATTCATAGCGTTGACCGAACTCAAATAGAGAAGGGTGACGAACTGTGCTATTTCTAGAAGGAAGTGCTAAAAATACAGGAAGTAACACCTTTTAGACAAAACAAGAAAAGATATCCCAAAAATAACAGTGATCAGTACAGGTCACTGACTTATAGTGGACAGCTCTGTCAATCTTGGTAGGTATTCTACATAACTGGAACCAGAGAGCGAGCATCGTAAAACAATTATCTTCTTGAACTCCACAAGCTGGATTATCCTCCATAGCAAACTGCAAAAACAATTGATAATATCTATTCATACTATGCGCTAGTCAATCAGACAGTCACAAATTACTTTCTATAATCGGCAAATGAACCGTGCCCCTATGAAGTGAATTAATTTAAATTTAATTTAAATGACCACTGCGTACATACAACTCTTTCAGGTTAGCATATTTTTTTGTACGAACTATTAGCCTCAAAATAAACAATGGGTTCCAGTTATTATTATAGCCAATCGAAATTCCCTTAAGTTTACAGCACCGCAAGTTATAGTTATGGACTATGTTAATCTAAAACTAGTGTGCCACTAAGCTAAATAGCTCTATGCAATTTGATCTTTAATTATGTAGGTAGGTAGGTAGGCTGTAAATGACCACAGACCGCGCAATATGCACAATACGCGTCACCGACCTAAAGTATTAATGAGAACAGAATATTAACAAAGACGATTTGCTGATTTTCAATAATTTCCACATATATGTAGATATAAGAATATATTTAGACACATTTTTTTGGACATTAAAATACTTTCTGAGGCAATTAAAATTCAATGAAAGAAAACGCACTATAAACAAATCAAGATGTTTATTCAAAGCAAATTTAGAATGTGCTCACGCCCCCATAATTTTCATTTAAGTTTTTTATCCTGTTAGCAGTGCAAATATTTACCTAAGATGGTTTTGAGATGTTTAAGGCGAGTTGCGGAATCCTTTTTGCAATCCTGAATTTTAAGTGTTGATTTCTTGATGTCAGCATATGTTTTTTTCGTGAACATTTTGTTGTCGCTACTTCGACTTTCGGAATCGATTAACAGTTAATATTTATTAAAGTACTTTTATCGTCATGTTTTGAAAATTTACGCCATAAGCAAAATAATGTTACAGGAGCTAAATAACTAATTTTCTTTGTTATTAGATAAAATAGTAACGGAATGGAAGCTTAGAATAATGTTGACGTTTAGGTAGTTTAGATAAAAATCTTCAGAAGCTTTGGAACTGGAACTGAGAAGCTTTTACTACTACTTTTTCTTTCTCTTTTTCGTTGGCTGTGTTCAGTCATATTTAGAAGTAGAGAGTGTATCTAGTTGACCATCATACTATCTAATGTCGTTTTCGATTTGGGTTTTCAGATTTCTGCTGCCAAATCGAACATAAAATCCAATTTTTTTTTGAAACCAAAGATAATGGAATACAGAGATGGATATCTTTCCAGTGGAAAGGCGGCTGCCTACAAGCTGTTTTCCCAAAAAATTCATGAAGTCACGCATACATTCTCATCTATATACTAGTGTAAGTGAGTTCGTGAATTCACCCGGAAGATGGCGGAAAGTTGGTGAATTCACCACCGAAATTCATAAAATTTTTAAATATCCTGGAAAACTGGTTTGGGCATGTTCACTATGAAAATTTGAATTTTGACGGTTGACAGTTAATTTGCTTGCAGTGAATATATAATTAATATGTTTCTAACACTTTGACACTGCTTTTTATCAAAAAATGGTTAATATAGTTACGAATAACAATTCAAATTCCATTTTTATTAACACAGTAATGAAAAAAGTTTTCTTGTTAAATTGAACACAAGCAGGCTGTATAAATTAAAATTATTTACAATTTTCCAATCAATTTGCATATAATTTTTGCAAAATCCAACATTTTAGTCACGTACTAATCTATCAAGGTCATCCACTATAATTCGGCATGAAAATTTTTTATTGTTATTAATATGTACATTTTAATACTGCACGTAGAATTATATTATAACTTTTATAGATTTAATAAACAAGAATAGATAATTGCTATACAAGTAAATATCGCAATTTATCCGATAGATAGCACATAATGCTTTCGTAATGTTTCTTTTAAAAGTTCTTATAATTTGAACCCTAGTACTCCAACCACTCTTTTAAATATATAAATTCATCCGCGTATAAAATTAAATAGTCAGTTAGGTAATAATTTCACATATTAAATAAGTTGTTCCTTCCAGTCGGATTAATTCAATGGGGTGATTCTGGAGGTAACCGAAAAATCGTATATCTAACGAACCGACCTATCTAAAAGAGAGTGTCACCATATGGTGAATACAAAATTATGTTGTTTTATGACATCCGGCTGGCCGATCTGAATTTTGATTGGTGGTCTGTCATTAGTAACTTTTTTCGTAGCTCACACGTATTCACAGACAGGGATTGAAATTACAAAAACAACAATGTAAACAAATGGGTTTTGGGGGGATAGACGTAAGAAAGATATCCATCTCTTTTATTCATTCATCTCTCTTTTGGGGGGATAGACGTACGAAAGATATCCATCTCTTTTATTCATTCATATCTGACTTTCAGCTTGAAGGCAGCCGCCTTTCCACTGGAACTCCATTTTCTTTGGCGAGAAGGATGGCGGATATTATTCCAAAGATAATGGAATGCACAGCTATACATCTTTCCAATGAAAAATCGGCTGCCTACAAGCTGTTTTCCCGAAAAATGCATAAGTCACGCACATA
Source organism: Cheilosia variabilis (assembly GCA_951230905.1). Classification (NCBI taxonomy): domain Eukaryota; kingdom Metazoa; phylum Arthropoda; class Insecta; order Diptera; family Syrphidae; genus Cheilosia; species Cheilosia variabilis. The sequence continues at coordinate 55,673,147 of OX579676.1, forward strand.
CTATTGCATGCATGCTATAAAAATATCAACATGCATAACTTTCCCATAATTCCTACCACGTAAACAAGATGGCCGACCAAAAAACGTGTCAAGTTTTTTTGCGTGTTGGGTAATGCCGTCCCTTTCAGTCACACTTCTATTTAGTAATTAGCATCCCTCTAATCTTCCGTGTTTAGGTTAGGTTAGGTAAGGTGGCTGTCAAAAGAGACTCACTTAGACCAAAGTAAATATAGGTCCTTTGTGGTACCACATGGGGGGGGGGGGGGGGGGGTTGGCCAGAGTAAATAACTAGACCGGACAAGCTGGTGGGAACGTTGTTGTTGCCTAATACTGATGGCGATTAGCCCATGGCTAAAATCCTCCTGTGTCACGTCGAGGGTAAAAACGGGGTGGTTTGTCCTTGGGTCGGGGTAAGGGTGCCGATACAGTCTATCCCTTGCCCGTGAACCTCGGACGACCCTGGTTGGGCGGTATGTTTTCGAATAATGTGAGGGGTGACCGAAACAGTGTACCCTTCGTTTATGATTCTTCGACATATCGTCCGAAATGACGTATACCGTTTGATTCAGTATCGTTAGAGCTGCCCTTTCTTTATGGGGCCCTTGGTAAGGTTGGTCGAGGAGGAGGTGACCTGTCGATAGTTAGCCTTCAGATAGGCGGGTGGTAACCGTAACGGTTGGACCCTCGCCTGAGTCCTCTGGTAACTGCTCGGAAAGGGCCGATGGGGCGAGGCGTAGTAGTAGAGGTGATTGGATCAATCGTTCTGACTACTGCGCAAATTGTGAGGTGTCACAGATTGGTAACAGATTGGGTCTGACCGAGTGACGGGTTGTTTCGGATAAACAACGAGGGGTAACCGAAACAGTTTCCCCTCTGTTGCAATCCATAAACAATCTGTCTAAATAGGGGCTAATGGGATCAACTTCTGATACCGAAAAAGTAAGAGTGATCATTGCAGCCATTTGGTCTTGGTAATAAATTTGCTGATGCAGCGTGTGTCTGTGAGGGACAAGTCACTGAGGTCTACGAAGAAGTATTTACCTAAGTATGTTTTGCGCAAGTTTGCGAGAGCTGGGCAGGTGCACAGAAGATGGAGGACGGTTTCCTCTTCCTCCTCATCCATGCAGCTTCTGCAGAAGTCGTTGTAGGGTGCTCCTAGTCTGCGAGCGTGCCTACCTATTAAACAGTGCCCTGTTAATACTCCTACTACTGAGCTGATTCTATTTCTTCTGATAGAGAGAAGCTTCTGAGTCCTTTTGGTATCCATGTTTGGCCAGGTTTGCTTCGATGTGGTGCAGGTATTAATGCTGTTCCACCTATTGTTCGCGATCGTTATTGCCTTCTTAAGTAAGGAGAATTTAATCGTTTGCATAGGAGCGTACGGTTCACTGTTGTTGTTCGAGTGAAGGCCGCTGCCTTGTCTGGCTAGCTCGTCCGCTTTGCAGTTGCCAGGAATGTCACTGTGCCCCGGAACCCAGCACAGGGTTACTGAACATCTGTCCGCAATCTCGTTAAGAGATTCCCGGCATTGTTTTACCAACTTTGATCTAATTGTTGGTGTATTCAGGGCTTTTATTGCTGCCTGACTGTCTATGTATAATACGATAGCTTTTTTGTCTATCGCAAACAAGGCGAGTCTGCAGGCTGCCTCGCGTATAGCCATAATTTCAGCCTGAAAGACGCTACAGTGGTCTGGAAGACGTAAGGCAGTACTAATTGCGGGTGATGGAGAATAGACTCCAGCTCCCGTGCCTGTTGCCATTTTGGATCCATCTGTATAAACTTCAAGTGCAAGATTGTTAACTATTGTGCCATTCTCCCATTCGGAACGATCTGGGATTAATACTTTGTATTTAATGTTGAAGTCCTCAGGAAGGTATGGTGTAATCCGTTATATCTGGGATTGCATTAGGGAGAATGCTCGTATGGCCTATTTTATGGTTGGTCCATTTCTGCGATTCTCTAAGTCTTAAGGCTGCCGTAGACGCGACTAGTTTCCCGTGTATATCGACAGGAAGAAGGTGTAGTATTGTGTCTAAGGCGGCCGAAGGTGTGGATCTAAGTGCACCTGTGATGCAAATGCTGGCTGATCTTTGTATCCGTTCCAAAGAACTGGTATTACACTTTGTCTTTAGTGCGGGCCACCAAACCAGGATTCCGTAGAACAGAATTGGTCTGACTACCGCAGTATAGAGCCAGTTTGTTACCCTAGGCTGGAGGCCCCATTTAGGGCCCAATACCTTCCTGCATGTGTGGATAGCAACCGCGGCTTTCCTAGTGCGGTCCTGAATATTAAGCTTCCAGTTTAGCTTGCTGTCTAAAATTAGACCTAGATATTTGGCATGATTGCTAAATTTCAGCTCCTTGTTTTTGAGTTTTGGAGGAGTTAAATTGGGAATTTTGTATCTGTTTGTGAACAAGATTAGCTCTGTTTTGGATGGGTTAATATCAAGTCCGACTGTAACCGTCCATTTAACTAACTTATGAAGGGCGGATTCCATAAGGTCTCTTATTATATTAGGGAACTTTCCAGTTACAGCAATAGCGATGTCATCTGCATAAGCTATAACTTTACAACCCATATTTCTCAGGATGGTGAGTGCTTCATCAACTACTAAGATCCAAAGTAGTGGCGACAACACTCCCCCCTGGGGTGTTCCTCTATACACTAAGCGTTTGGTTTGACAGCTTCCTAGTTCAGATAGGATCACTCTGCTACTGAGCATGTTTTCAATCCAGACGCGTATGCAGCTGTCAACATTCAGTCTGCGGAGTGCATTAGAAATGCCTTCTGTTTTGACGTTATTGAAGGCGCCTTCAATGTCTAGAAAAGATACCATCGCATACTCTTTGATTGAGAGAGATTTTTCAATGGTGCCTACTAGTGAGTGTAGAGCTGTCTCCACCGAGAAACCCTTGCGATAGGCATGTTGGGAATCTGACAGGGAGCCAGCGGATAAGTTCTTACGAATGTATGAATCAATGAGTCTTTCCAGTGTCTTCAGAAAGAAGGAGGAGAGACTGATTGGCCTGAGATCCTTGGGGGAAACGTGTGAGGCCTTGCCACACTTTGGTATGAAAATCACATTAACCCTTTTCCATGATGCAGGAGTGTATCCGAATCTGAGACAAGTTCGGAAGATCACTACGAGCCAGGGGGTCAGAGTATCTAGAGATTTCTGTATTTCTACTGGCGTTATTTTATCTGGGCCAGGAGATTTATACGGAAGGAAGCTGTTGACGGCCCAGTAGATGCTGCGGCCGTTGACAATCCCATCCGGTGATTCTTGAGCCGGGAAGCTCGGTGGCGTTGATGAGATAGCCTCTTTTGAATTACCAGGAAAGTGTGTATTCATGAGAAGATCCAGAGTCTCTTCGTTAGACGATGTCCACTCCCCGTTGGGTTTTTGGATGAAACTAGGCATGGGTGGAGATTTGGAAATTATTTTCCTTAGCCTGCTCGAATCTGTAGTACTCTCTATGCTACCACAGAAGAGCCTCCATGATTGCTTTTGTGCTTTTGTGATCTCTGCCTTATATAGCCTCAGACTAGTTTTGTATGTGTCCCAGTCTTCTTGCAGGCGAGAGGATTTGGCCAAATTGAAGCATTTCCTGCTTTCTTTGCGCAACTTTGATAGGTGAGTGTTCCACCACGGTGGTTTACTCCCTTTTCTGTGCCTGCTGATCGGGCAGGCTCTATTAAAGGCCTCGTTCATTGATTTGGTGACTCTGTCAACCATATAATCAATATCCGATGGTGAATTTGGTTGATTAACTAAGTAATCTTCCGTGTTAGAAATGCGTGATCGTGTAAATGCGGTATAATGCTCATTTCTTTTCTAGGATATGTGAGTTCATGAATTAGACTTTAATACAAGAATCAGCTATTCCGAAATGTGTATTTACCTAATTTTTTTATTTTAATCGAAGTCTTAACAAAAACCAAACAAGTTCAATACAAAACACAAAACAATTGAAGAGCGCGATGCCCATAAAAGCAAAAGGAATGGTGGCCGGCGATTAGCAACATGCTTATTTTTAAGTCACACGTATTCACATAAAGGGATTGAAATTACAAAAACAACGATGTAAACAAATGGGTTTTTGGGGATAGCGGATAGATGCACAAAAGATATCCATTTCTATTATTCATTCATCTCTGGCCAGGGATTGAAATGACAAAAACAACAATGTAAATAAATGGGTTGTGGGGGGATTGACGTACGAAAGATATCCATCTCTTTTAAACATTCATCTCGGACAACAACTGACAACAGCGGCGTGACCGTTGACAAAATTTGTCTTTGTCACTTTTTTTTAGTTTGAAAAAGCACTTTCAAATTTTTCAAAAACTATAATTTCCAAATAAATATGTTTAAAATGTAACGGGGTTGCCTAATGCCTACCACAACGCTATTATAATGTTAAGAGAGCTAATGCTTGTTAGTGAGAAAATTCTAAATTTCCAGAGTAGCTTCAAAAATACCATTTTTTTTGCGATCCACAGTAAAAATGCCTTTGTATCTATACAAAACCGTTATCATATTTTGGCGCCTAAGTTTTCGTTCTCTCCCCGGGACGAATTTCGTCAGCACATTCGAAAAGAATCTTGAGAACATTAAATTTTATTTCAACCAGTCAATGGAAAACACGTACATAAGTGTCAAAGGCCACACATATTTCAATCTGACTTATATCAAAGGGCTAGGATGGCTGGTACGGAGAATGTTCAAGGATAGCCGTGAATAGATACAGCAATGTTGTCTGTATTTTTTTCCGATATTTTTTCTATAAGTCAGGTGACTATAATGGTAGAATCTCTACCACTGGGCGTTCACCGCAGAGTCCAAAATCATTCCTCTTGCACATCATTTCAAATTTATATAGCTGATTCAAGATACTGCCAACATTTTAGCGATTAAACGAATATGAAAAGACAGTACTTTTTTATATGACTTATTTATTTATCATTCTTTTTCTTCTAAAATAAACAATTAATTCTTTATCATATATTTTTAATGCTAAATTTTTAACAGAATTATAAATATATATAAATTTTATTTAGGAAATCGTTATTAATACAAAAGTAAAAATATTGTTATAAAAATTAAAAATATGTATCACGTATTTCTACATTAGGTTCGTTTTTTTTTTTGTTATTGATAATACATACATGCATTTAATTATTTTTATAGATCAAACAAAAATATTTAATTACAAAATGTACAAGTTTCGGATATTCGGTCCGTCATCAATAAGAAATATTTTAAAATATAATGTATGTTCCATTGATGAACTAAATACAAAATAGAAGCTGAAACTTTTTTACAATTTTTGTATAATGCTTTTTGAAGGTAGCTATTTATAGATTACTATGCCCATTTATGGTCTTTATGTTACATTTTTAATAATATTTATATAAGCAAGGCTGAAAAAGTGCAAAGCTACTACTCGGGTAGAAGTAAGTTATCTCAATTTGCACCATTACTTTATTTAATACATAATTCTAAACGTTTATATAAATATTTTAGTCTTCATTGTGGAAATGTAAAAATTAATATGCTCTGCGGAATAGATACATTTCCGTTAATTTATAAGGATATACCCTTTTATTTGTTATTTCTATTCATGGGGCAGTTAAGTACAAACCTTTAAAATGGGAATGGGAATGTATTAAAAATGATAAACTAAACAAAAAATGGTTTACCAAATTTTGCATTCTGATTGCCATCTGCGTGACATCAATTAAAAAAAGCTTGGTCCATATTTTCTGAATTAAAGAGAGATCATAAACACTGTCTGAAGTTACTAGGGACGATATCCCAAATTGAAGGGATAGATTATTGCTCCACATTTTTACTTAAGCAGTAAGCGGGTAACAAAAAAGTTCATACATGCTCATACATGTTTCTCAATTTAAAATATTTAAATAGCAACGACAACTAATATTTTAATCGAAACAGTCGAATGTGTACCCCATCACAACGATTTTGCAGTTTAGGAATCGTATTGCCAAGACCTTAATTAACAACAAGCTTAAAGTAAAAAAAAACAAAAGTTTTACTATTATATTGGAAAAGTAAATTGTCTGTGTGAACATAATAATTTGTTTTCATTTATGTGTGCTATCGGCAAATGCTTGTTGATGGACCGCGGACTTTTTTTAATTTTGGCAAAAGAAGCTAAATAAAATGCAAGTACTTCTATAGAAACAAGGAATGCGTAAGACATTTTACTTCAACCACAAATCGCGACTAATTCGTTGTCTCTAAAACAGTTTGCGATTAATATCCGCTTATGTGTACTTTAGACTACCTACCAAATTGTTTTGAGACATGGTTTATGTTTTGATCACTCAGGTCTCAACAGTTATTGTGATACGATACTATACATTACTTTACAATTATGTATTTTCGTTGAATGATATTCATTATTTATTATTTAATAAAACCATAATTCTCGTTTTAAATTATATAAATGCGTATTAATAAAATAGTGGTAAATACACAGTTTAAAAAAAATTAGTAGAAGATTTTATTGTTTTGAATCGGTTTCTAAAGCAATAATTAAAATATTTTAAGAAGTTAATTCTAATAAAATCTTAAAAGATATCTGTAACTATAGTTAAGTAATTTCAGTTATTTTTCATTTTCATTCGCATATACAAATGATTGACATACTTTACACAAATTAAAAAAAAAAAAATATATACATTTGTTTTCCAATATTTTGACCGAACTTATAATTAATTTTTTAAAAACGTTCGTCAACATTTCGCTCATCATTTGGTAGCGAGTAAACCTTTTTTGTAAAAGGTAAACAGACATTTATTTATTGGATTTCATTTTCGCGCCTACCAAATGGCATAACACGTTCAGAAAAATGGTAAAATTTGCATATTTATATTATTCCGTGTGTCCTCTCCGAAATCTCCCAAGACAGATGTTGCTTTACTGAAACCAATGCGTTTTGAAGCATTGATTTTGTTTTTCGAAAAAAAGGAAGATTTAAAAATTGTGGGTAAGTGTAACTTATAAATTGATACATGTGGCATGACTTCGAATTTAGGAGATTAACATTTACGCTATGGAATATGGTTACATCACAGAAGGTTAATATTGAAATTAACAAAAAAATCGCATGTTCCTCACACAGGAATCAAACAGTATCTATAAACTAATATTTGATTGTCTGTCCGTCCTTTACCAATCACAGTGGGATTGTGATGAAACTTTGGTAAGTTGTTTGTTTCACAACGCTATTTCTCGGCACTTTTCTCAGGTAATGTTATACACTTTGGAACTTTGATGTGCGTTGTTCATACAGTACGGATCGGAAAATGTGCTTGGATAATTATTTTCATTTAAAATACTGTATCTTGACATTGATGGCGGCTCTAGCCGTTTAGAAGAACGTGTATATATACCAAATTTTGGCTGGATTGGAAAACGCGGCATGGAACCTCCCATAAAACAAAGTTATATATAAAGCACAATGCCTTGCATATTTAACTATTTAAAACACTTTAAAGTAAAGTTCCCGAAATTGGGGTAATAAAAGCATAATAAATTCCAAGCACTTCACAAAATGAGGGCGCTATTAAATTTCATAGAGCACAACCACGAACCCAGCATATCAGTGGGATTGCTCTGGACTATTATCTGGGATAGGACGCGCTGTTCACTCCACAAACTTGCTTAGTTTTAAAGTAGCATGTCCGATAAACCTTTTGCGCTGCAACATTGTTATGGGCGGTTAAGCAGGAGCCGTTCTTATCCCATGCATTCCTATAGCAGAGAAAGGGACCAATGGCGATAATAAGTACTTCTATTAATTTGCTGTCCTTCTGTAGGAATAGATAATTTTAGTATTTGCGGGAGCAGACGCCAGTAAAAAATAAATAAATATTGAACCTATATTCATTTACTAATTTACTAAATTTTGTACAAGAGTCTGTATTTGGAGCTAATTGCGGTATTTGGAGATGCTACAATAAAGGTCCATTTCATTGGACTGAAGTCCTTTTTTTTCAAATTAAACACCCTCTAAAGTGTTATAAGTACCCTTGCAGTGCAGTGCGAATATCAGGTAGTAGGGATAGCGATGGGAAAAGATTACGTGATTACGTATTGATGCTCATTGATTTTAAGTGTCTATAAATAATAATGAGATAGAAAAATAAAATCTGCCCTGTTCTTCATAATATCAAAACACAGAAAATACAACTCGCAGGCTAAAATTGTCTAGTGACGTTGTGAAGTGTAGACAGAATATTCGGTTATCTATCTGATAGCTTATTTTGAGCACTATGTGCGCTATTTATTGTTGGAAATACAAAGCCATACTAGCAGAAAAATCGCGTTTAACACCGGTATAGGGTAGAACTCAAATACCCGATTTGTCTTTCGCATTTCTATACTTTTTTTTTAAGTTATCTTTACTTTGCATGCAAAACAAGGAAATATGCAAATCACAGTGGCACAACCATTTTTAGAATTTTTAAGTTTCTTCAGAAGTTTATATGCATGTGCATTGTTTAAGGGTACTCCCTGTTGTTAAAATTATAGATTATTTATTTATTTATTTCGTAAATGCGGTTATATGATATTAAGGACATACGGATATTTTTCAATACATGCCATGCAATTTCACCAGAATGTACAACCTAGATAGGAAAAAATATATATTTCTTAAGCAAAGCACCTTTTATTCAATTTCATTGAGGAACCACAGCTTAAAGAGTTCTTCTCGCTTGTTTTCTTGATAATTAAATTAGAGGTAGTTATGGACAAGTATATTAATTTCTTTTGTTTGAATACATAATGTTATCATAATCATCAGCTTATTGAGTTTAAATTTGTTTTATTCTCGAAAATAAATAAATTGAAACCATGTTTTAAAAATGTGTAAAAGTTGTAAAAATATATTAAAATAAAAAATCAAGTTTTAAACAAAAATTAACATGGCTGGGAACATGAAGCGCAGTCAGTCGTTACATTATACTTGTGTAACACACTGTGCATATTTTTCTAATTGGTTCTGAAGTAACTCTACACGGTGCGATTCGTCGCGTAACATTTTTTGCAGATCATCAATTGTTGTTTGCTGCACATGCACTATTGCTTCTAGACTTTGGACGCGTTTTTCGAGTTCGACTATTTTCGGTCCTTCCGGAGCAGCTAATTCGGTGCATTCTGTGCTATTAATGACAACAGATGTAGATGATGTAGATGATTTCGATTGTTGTGTTTGCGTACGCGATACATTGATTTTTACCGGTGCACTCTTCGGGGGTGTTTTTACTTCCGTGTCTTCAGCCATAATACTTTCTTTTGCTGTTACCTTATTAGTTACAGTATCAGAAGATATTGAATTAGCTACATCGGTTTCACTTTCAATTTTGTTGTCTACAGAAACTGATTGGTAAAGTGATGTAGATGATTTGGTTACAACAGTTTGGCCAGTTGTTGCTACGTTGGTTATATTGCTGTTGTCAAGACCCTTTTTATTTTTACTAATGGTTGTCATAACTGAAGAGCTGCTGGATTGCTTCTCCTCAATACCACTTTTAGCATTGGTATCTACAAGAGTAGTTCTAGGCTCAATATAAGGCGATGATTTCTTTTTTACTTGGCTTGCTTTCAATTCATCCATCCATGGAACTTTTTTCTTTTCCCATTCTCTACCCTTAGGTTTAACTTGTTCGTCACTATCTGCGGATGATGATGGTGGATTTTTGAACTCATCCACTGAGTCGTCAATGCCGTTAAGGTAAACCGAATTTCTAATAGTACTATCTGTCATCAAGTTGGTCGCTACTGAAGGTGGCCTCCGTTTAGGCGCTTTTACTCGACCAGCTCTCACGTCCTGAAGAATTGACGCACGTTCAACCTTGTCGAAATCACTGTCGCCATCAAGAAGTCTGTCCGAACTGATAACCTTTTCATTATTGTCAATTGGTTCCAAATTATATTTGCTGCTGGTGCCGCCATCGTTGGCATCTTGAGACATGGAGAATTTTTGTTCAACGTTTTTAACTTTCTGCTTTAGGCCTGATAGTATGCTGCCAGCAACATTTGTAACACTACTGGCTTTTTTGTTTGGAACAGTTGGCTTTTTGGTAAGTAATGGGGGAGGAGTTTTCTTGTCATCGAGGTTTTCAATACTCTTTCGTGTGTCCCCTGTTTTTAAATCTAAATGCTTACTTGTACGATCAACTGCAGTCGACGGTGTTATAAGTTCGAAATTTTTATTCTCCAAAGACTTCCTTTGAGCAGCTACATTCCCACTTTGGATGCCGGTCTCGTTTAAAATGTCATCTAGGGAATCTCTTGAGCCAAAACTTTCCAGTCGGCTTGTATTTGGAGTGTTTGAATTGATGTTTTTCTTTGTAATTGCCTTCGGAACAGGATCTGCCTGTGTCGTTCGGGTGTCATTTACGGGTGAATCTGGAAGAAAGTTGAGTTTAAAATAAAAATTTAAGTAATTTAGCAAATTCGTTTCGCAAAAGCAAACATAATGTTTGATGTCTGTTATACATTAAACCTAATGAAGCTGTTAAAAGGCAAAGAAGTATTCCTGCATTTCGGGATCGAGTGCTTTTTGTAATGACAACAGCTGGATTTTATCGAATCTATTTCTCTATTTATATATAGGCGCATTTACAGTGCTGGTCTACTGAGCGAGAATCTCATTTTCAACCCCTTGGAAGACACAAATTACACCTGAAAATCGTGCGAGTATAACTGCCAACATAAAATATCAAACATTCTAATGAAAATTTATTCCAGTTATAAAGCTGATGGAGCAGTATATCGTTTTTGGTTTGTTCTAACTATAACGAACTGTTTAAACTGTAGTTCAGTCCAATTTTTTCAGAAGTCAGAAAGCTTTTTTTTTATCATAAAATAGGAAATCCGACACGGAGTCTTACGAAGTTCTTTTTACGTAGGTATCCACAAAGTTTGCAGATTTTTTTCTTTAATTGCATGGGAAAGTAGTATTGTGAATACTAGGACCAGCTATGGGTTGCAAATTGGTGGTAGATTTTGTCAAAAAGTGTCGCCTTTGTCCGAAATGGCAGGAAAAATGTGAAAGAGCTTTTCACTGCTTTAGAGTTATTTGGAGTACATATTTTGGAGTTTCTTTTTTTTCGAATTCAAATATGACCGAGTAGATAAGAAAATACGGTTTCTAAAGTGTGGATATGTGATTTTCCTTGAAATTCATACCACCAAATGCATTTTGGGAGCAACACAGTCGATGACATAGTCTCAAGTGGGTATTCTAGGCTTATAACTTTTTAAAAAAGGCTGAAAGTCTTTCGCGTAACGATGTATGCTGTAAGTCTTCAACTGTGTCAACAGCTGCAAGGTTCTTTACCCTTTCGTATCTAAATTATACATTTTTTCTTTGTTTTTCAATGAAATAAATAGTTGGCGCAACAGGTCCGTAGGACCCTACGCCTAGCTTCTCACAACCATTCGTTTTGTGTGAATTTTATTTTTGGAGGAATGAAAGCAAACGGCTAATTGAGAAGCTCTTTCATGACAGTTATACTCGCGGATGTTTGGCAGACGTTCGCGAGAGGTAAAAAAAACCTTATGATGGAGTTTAGGTTTTCTCGGTATCCTTCGCTTAGTAGTCCAACACCCTAACCACCAAGTCACTGATAACAAAACACAATACTCACCATCAAGCGGTATTAATTTTACGAAATTATTAGGAAAAACTCCTACTTTTCCATGGACTTCACCTTTCCACCAGCCTTTGTCGGGTAAATCCTTATTCACTATTGCAATTATCTCTCCAATGGCTAATTCCAGTTCATCCTCGTTTTGCGGACTGTAAGGAAACTCTACACGGCAGAATTCTCGAACAGGTCTAGGTGGGAGAATCGGAGCGATATAGTTATCACCAGGCGTATCAACCAACGCAGGGATTCTGCTATTAATATGACCGTCATCTTTAGAATTGTTTTGGTTTTTTGTTACGCTTGTAGGTGGTATTTTGTGCACAGTGGTGATAGGTTTACTAGCCGTAGTCAATGAATTTGCCTCTGCCGCATGGATTGGGCGTTTTGTTGCGAAAACTGGTGACGTTTGCATTTTAACTACGAAGTTTGATGGAAAAACGCCAACTTTATTACTTAACTTTCCTCTCCACCAACCTTCCTCGACCTAAGCCAAATTTGTATTATAATTAAATTATTACTCTAGGAGGATATTGCTTACCTCTCCTAAAAATTCGATAACGTCTCCCACTGCCAGAGATAACTCATCCTCATTCACCTGCGTATAACTATATATGGCTTTACATCGTCGTTGAACTGAGCTGGATTTGTCCCTATAAGTGATAACACCAAGAGCAAATGAATATTTATTTAAATGATCAAAGAAATCAGCTGCTTATTAGCTGTGATCTTTCAGTTGTGCACGTTTTATCGTCCATTACCTTAAAACCACAGTGTTGTTTTCATTAGTCTCAAGAACACGAACAAAATTATCAGGAAACATTCCTGTTCTTCCGGATAAAGTTAGAGTTCCTTCCCACCAACCTCCAGGTTGCTGTACAATTTTATGTAGAACTTGACCTTTACATAGATCCAGTTCATCCAGTTCTTTGGCCTTGTAATCGTATTCTACTACAGCAACAACTAAAAATAAATATCAACATGAAAATGATGTTCTTGCGAAAATTATTTCAATGATTTGTACAGACACGACAATTTCGTCTTTAACTACCGACAGAGCCTAATAAATTATCTCAAGAAAAAAGACCCCATGGCAAATTAAAAAAAAATTACAAACTTCAGTTTCCTGCTAGAATTTGTTCAACCAGTAAGTGCAATTCGATGAAGATAGACGATAGAAAGTCAGATTAAAAATCCCTTCACAGAAGGGAGCCATTCTTCCATTTAAGTCACAAAAAATAAAAATATTATCTAATTTGGACAAATTGTTAAAAAATAGATCATTGATTTTCCTAGTTTACAACAAGAGTTGGAGCTCGTACTATTGTATTATATTTGTTGTATATTTATGTAAGTAAAGGGTGATTTTTTAGCTGGTTTGGTTTTGGCAACACTGGTTTTGACAGCTGACGTGTGTTTAGTACCTTGTGTCACTGTCAAACAGCTTCAGTTTGGTTTGCAATTTAACCATGGATCGTCTTACAAATGAACAACGCTTGCAAATTATTGAATTTTACTATCAAAATTCGTGCTCGGTTCGAAATGTTCATCGCGCGCTGCTTCCATTTTATGATCGGCATTCTCGACCTTCTGAGCAGTCTATTCGGAAGATTGTGACCAAATTTCGCACCAAATTTACTTTGTTAGACATTAAACCACCAACACGTTTACGTACTGTGCGTAGTGAAGAAAATATTGCGGCCGTATCAGCTAGTGTGACAGAAGACCGCGAAATGTCGATTCGGCGCCGTTCCCAGCAGTTAGGCCTTTGTTACAGCACTACGTGGAAAATTTTACGGAAGGATTTGGGCGTAAAGCCTTTTAAGATACAGCTGGTGCAAGAACTAAAGCCAGCCGACCTACCACAACGCCGAATTTTTGGTGAATGGGCTCTTGGAAAGCTGGCCGAGGATCCGCTTTTTTATCGAAAAATTGTGTTCAGCGATGAGGCTCATTTTTGGTTGAATGGGTACGTAAATAAGCTAAATTGCCGCATTTGGAGTGAAGATCAGCCAGAAGCATTGCAACAGCTACCAATGCATCCCGAAAAAGCCACTGTTTGGTGCGGTTTATGGGCCGGCGGCATTATTGGGCCATATTTCTTCAAAGATGATGCGAATCGCAGCGTTACTGTCAATGGTGAACGCTACCGAGCGATGATAACAAACTTTTTTTTGCCCGAAATGGAAGTTCTTGACTTGCATGATATGTGGTTTCAACAAGACGGTGCCACATGCCACACAGCACGCGAAACAATGGCGCAATTGCGAGGCGAGTTTGGTGAACAGTTAATTTCACGTTTCGGGCCGGTCAATTGGCCGCCTAGATCGTGCGATTTGACACCATTAGATTATTTTTTGTGGGGGTATGCCAAGGCTAATGTGTATAGGGACAAGCCCGCTTCGATTGACGCACTGGAAGCCAACATCCATGCATTCATTCGTGAGATACCGGCCGATATGTGTGAAAGAGTATGCCAAAATTGGACTCAGCGGATGGGCTACCTGAGACGCAGCCGCGGTCAACATTTGCATGAAATTATCTTTAAACATTAAATTGCAAGGTTCAAACTATCGATTCAAATAAATATTTCATTCATTTTTTCGAATTTTTTGTGTTTTTTTTTTAAAAAAAGTACTAAACCTCTTAAAAAATCACCCTTTATAATAAAGACATATTTATAATTTTACCAAAAACATGCAATAAATACAATTCCAATTTTTATTTACATGTGTTTGTAATCTTAGTGAAAGTCGAAGACTGTAACGAGGTTCTAATATGAGGGTCTATGACTCTTTCGAATTGCAATTCCAATTTTCTTTGTACTTTTTATCGCTAAAGCGATAAGAAAAGTATTAGCTTTAGAATGATTACAGCTAAGAGTCATGCTTTTTTCTATGTATATACAAAATAGGAAAACAAGTTGGTATCAGTCAATGGTAACTCATTTGGCCCATTGAATATATCTGCTAAATAAAAAAATAAAACTACTTGAAATATGTTTATCTAATAATAACAACCAATAGCTAGCTCTAAGCAAATATAGGAAAAAGAGAAGCATAAGGTTATTTTTTCTGCAAAACCTTATTGGTGCTTGTGTACAAAGACTACTTTTACCCAAATACGGGGACAGTTCCTTAAATTTGTTACAAAAAGGGTAGAGAGAAATAAACTTGAGCCAAATTCATATGTCCGTTTTGATACACATGAGAAAAGATGGCTAGATGACTAAACAGGACATACTAGTGATACTAATTGTTAACCTAATAATCAGATAGAAACAAGAAGCGAAGAAATTAAACACTTAGTCAAAAGGAAAACTTGAAATGACTTATTAATTCGAACAATTTGTATTTACGACGGGAAAACGGCTTAAGGGTGCAGACACGCAGTGATCGACAAGCGACAGAGCGATCCAATTGATTAGTAATGCATGCCTTGTCGAGATACACTAAAGAGGCTCTATTCTATATTATCATTCTAGTCCTGCTTTATGCTGAAGAATAATGGACCTTATCAAAGGCGGATGAAGAGTGGAAGGCGACCTGAACCAACTTGTAGTGCGCAACTGGAAGCAGCTAGTCAAAGATCGCGCTATCTGAAGAGGCGTAAATAATAATGTAAGCAGGAGGACCAAGATCAGGCAATGAAATGATATAAACTTAGATAGCACTCTAGAAAAAATTGTTCGTTGTGAAACTGGTCTGATAGCCGCAGCACAACCCAATCAAAGCAAGTAATAATATTTTACAAACAGTGAAGAACAAATCCGACCTTGGTAATGAAACCTAAGGCAACAGCAAGGCCAAAAGAAAAAGGTTACTGAAACTTGTGAGTATGCAATAAATAGTACCAATTTGTAAATGGTAAGCAACAAATGCATTCTGATAAAGCACACAAAACAAATTTTCCGAAAAATTATGCAAAATGTATCAAAATCTCTGTTAAATTTAATAGAATTCATATTTGGAACTTAAAAAGTAATGCTACAAGCAAACAAGTGTCTGTGCCAAGTGCAAACTGTACGAACTCTTGTTAAAGCAGTTAGAAATAATTTGAAGAATATGTAACACAATTTGACTACAAAACATGTACGTATACATAAAACGCAAAACAGAAATAAATAAATATGTAACCTACCTACCTACAACATTTCGAACTTTAAAAGGGTGTGGTTAACGAAATAGGTATTTAATATAGCATATAAAAAACTAACATTTAGCAAAATTGTACAGATCTGTCAAGATTTATACGTGTTTTTAAGCCGTCCGCCTTTTGAATTTTGCATACAGCACAGGTTTTCTTAATAGATTATGAAACGGGATAGCCTTCAAGGGGCTCTGGCACTGCGGCTTCTCCTAATATGCGTTTATGTAATCAAATATTAACTTGAACATTTAAAAACGTGAAGGTAAACCAGAAATTTGGATTCATAACCGATTTACCCAAAAATCATTTGCACATGTCACATTTTTTACTTTCACCTGTAGCAAAAACATAAAGAAGACATTTTCAAAATCTCAGTTACTCCAATTTGAGAATTGATTACATTTATAGCTTTCTAATATTTTCGCGTAAACATTGCCAGGTATTTTTCTCACCAAATCACTGACGTTATTTTGAACACATACTGGACAATAATGAAACTTATTAAATTTACACATAATCCACTTTGTAATGACTGATTTCCGCGACAATATTTTACGACTGGTTAAAATACAAAGTATGTTAAAACATTTGAAAACATAAAAGCATTACATTTTAATTCAATCTATGAGGTAAGACTGTTTCGTTAATATAGCCGCGCACATTAGAGAATACCAGTTTCTTGTTTGTTGAAGATGTGACTCATGCTGACGTACGCTATGGAAATATTTAGTTATAAATTACTACGAATTCGTGAAAAGTTTCAGTTATCTGTTAACAATGAGCTGCTGGACAAAACAATTGATGCGAGCCAAAATTTGTAGGAAACGTTCGTTGTCCTTTGATAACGCAAACACGGAGGTAGGTAGTTAAAATGATGATTATACCGACAAAGGTATAATCATGTAGGTACCCATCCGAAACACTCAATTTGAAACATAGACTGCTGACAATTATTGTCATAAAGGAATAAAGGGATAAATGGCAGCCACATGCTAACCTTCAACTGACTACAGCGACACAACACACAATAAGGTACCTACCTAACGAAGAAACTTAACAAACAAAAAATAATAAAAAAAAAAAGCATAGTCAACTTGAAATTTATTCAGGGAAAGTGTTCATTAAATAATAGGAGAACGAGCAACATATCCATATTCAGGTGGCTATTGTTATTGTCTTTATTTTGTTTTTATTCAAAAAATATACGTAAGTTTTGTTGGAGATTATGGCAGAATTAATGCAAAAAAAAACTATTGACACACTAACCCTGTTAATGCGAAAAATTAGTTGCTGACCCACCTTCAGGATATTATAAAATCGATGTCTTCTTCTACTTCCTTATCATTATGATTCAAATCTAACCACATGATATCAGTCTTGAGGTAAATAATTGAGAAAGTAGGTACCTACGTTTTGCATTTCTACAATACAATACAATACAACTTTTGTTTACATAACCATTTGTTTTGTTTTTTTAACCATTTTACGTTGACAAAGATAAGGACATTTGGCGAAAATGATCGAAATGATCATCTTCATCTGCTTTTCATACATGTTAAAAGAAGTCCATCTTTGTTAATAAAGAAAAAAACACGAAGCCCTACAATTCCATTCAAATAAATAAAATCCCCAAAGGGCAATGAACACTTATTATTTTACCATAAACATAAATGTACATGGGATATATGTACCAAGATATTTTATTTGCGTTGAGCAAATATGACTGCGATAAATCCGGTTTTATTTATTTATCTTTTTGTCGGATTAAATCGGAAGCTTCAGTTTTACATTATTTATATACGCATATTTTCACATAATTTAGTTCGTGGCTACATATATATTTCGAACCTTAAACTTTTTGCTTAATTTGTAGCTCCTTAACTCTGTGTCATACATTTTTGTAGTAAGCGCAATGCAAACAAGACACCTATAAACTACAATGTTCTAATTAAACAAGATATGCAAATTAAGGAGTGCCCTATGAAACAAACACACATTAATGAATCAACTGCAGTGAAGTTAGTTTATTTTTTTATCTAAAAATACATTTACCTCCTTCGTAAGTATCTTGACCTGAAGGATGATCCATGTTTGGAATTGTTTCTTTCAAATCCTTTTTCTTCAACAGTGGGCCTTCTTCAAAAATTAAATTGACACGGATTTTTCATGTAATTTTTATGAAGCACCTATGACTGTTCCATGTATGTTGGTCAAAAACTCCACTCAACAAGCTTCACTAATGTTAAATAGAATTCATGTTTGCTTAAATTGTTTCAAAGGCGTTTCACGAGAATTATAAACTCAGCATTTGATTTCAAAATAATCTAGTGATAGCGAATCCAAAACAAAATATTTCGTTCTTCCAACTTTCGACTTTATTATTGACTTGACTCATCAACTGACATTGCACTCACACAGCACGCACACTACACCCTGACGCAACACTATTCGCATTTCGCCACCCTTGTATGCGAGTTTTGATTTTGAGCATTTCTCTCAAACGCCATCTTTATCTACATTTTTCTACCTACGAAAGCGTCATCTATAAGTGAGTAGTTTCTTGAAACTTTCTCCTACTCCTAAAAAAAACGAATTAAGAGCCCGATCCACCATACGTAAAGGCCAGAGTTTTTTTGTGTTTTTTTTATGGACGCGCAATTTTTTTCAAAAGTTAACATTCCAACCCGCTAACCCGTAGGACACTACATTTTTTATTACGGCTTAAAAAGACAGAAATATAATTTTAAAGAATTGTCCATTTTCGTGGAATTTGTTTATGTTTTCGAGAAATTTTTCAACTGTAAATCTTTTTTTGTTAATTATTTATGTACAAATGCTTAGAAATCGACCGGGGTGCAAATTGTCAAAGGCTACACATATTATTCTAATCGCACGAATATCATCAAATAACGAGCAAGTGACGTTTTTATGTTCGATTAGATACACGAAATGTGAGGGCGAATCTGAAGAGGCCCAATCGAGTACCACATTCGATTTTTTTTTATTAATGAAAGCAGCTTTCGAGATTTGGATCATGTCTGGACTGAAAGCACCAAAGCACCCCATGCATAAACTGAATAATTTTCGTTTTTTTTTTTTTGTCAAATAGGAATTAAGTACCAATGGAGGGCGCAATTCCATTCATATTTGGTTAAAGTTTTCTCTAAATTGATATATTTTTAGAATTTGGAAAGATATTATGGGGGAAGGAGTTAAGTCCTAAATTTATGTTATGCTAGGTAGAATATATTAAACCTATATTATGTTTGTTGTACCTACCTGAATGTAGTTATACGATTTCAAGGCTGTAAATATTCAGTTAATTTTAATCTAAAGCTAAAACAAAGAGTTTTTTGAGAAAATAAATTGACTCAGCTTCAGAGAATTTGAGAAAATAAAAGTCAAACTCGCGAATTTTTTAGAAATCTTTAAAGACTCATTGAAATTATAAACTATAAACTAAAAGAGAAATTTACAATAAATTTGTCGGCGAAAACATGTTTCAAGGCTTATCAGTTTTTCTTCAAAAAAACTTATCTGCATTAAAATTGCCTTAAGCTGACAATCGGAAATCTACCTAACAGATAGACCTCAAATCAGTGTTAGCACTCTCTCTTCATTTATCCCACGAAGCGTGGTCATTTTTGCCTTTATTCCTTTTTCACATACTCAAATTCCCTTTTAAAATCACACGATACTTTTTTGCGGCAATATCCAGTTTTTAAGAGTAAAATTTGTATTACACGGAAATAAAATCACGTTAAATTAACCTTTAGTATAAACACCGCAGTTTGTAACACTGCTATGATTATATTTTGGTACTAGAACATTTTGATAAAAGACGATTTACATGAGCTGAGCTGTTTTTTATGGACATTCAGTGTGTTGATAATCTTGGTGAAATACAGATGTTTTGATAGAATTTCACCAAAAATTCTTAGTTTGAATGTTTTTTGTCAGATTTCTCAAATTCCCACGATTTGTTGCTTTATCCCTTTATCCCACGGAAGGCTTCACGGAAATCGAAATTCCCACAAAAAAAGGATAAATCCCACGATATTAGAACACTGACTCAAATACTCGCTGATAATGAAAAATTAACCATGGTTGTGCGATTGGAAGTTTGTTTATCTAAACAGAAGTAGTGGGTAAATGAATGGAATTTAAATATTCAACGAAGACAACGTAAGGTATACTGCAAGAGCGCTATGTGTACTTACGTTATTAGCCAGTTACACAGCATTAGCCCTAAAGTATGGGCGCATTAGTTCAATGATCAGGCATCAGGGTGCAGGACTAGTGTTTAAAGGGTATCAAGTTTAACTCCCTGAAAATAAAGATCTTATGTTTGGGTTTATATTGTGCGAACCATAGACAAACCCATAGACAAACCATACTTTTTTCTATGTAACAATACTAGCGCACCAGATGTGTACACTCCATAAAAAATATAGCTTGTAGGCTAAGTAACGGGAAATCGGCCGGAGTTGGTGGTCTCAGTATTGTCTCTGGTGCGAACAGTTGCGAAAGAATGAGACATAACTGCACTAACAAATTTTCCAAAAGAATTTGCAGGCCGCAAAATTTTTAAGCTCACAAAAACCAATACCCTAGTCCTTAGCTACAAAAATCAAAGCTCTGCTATGGATTATAAAATATTACGGATAATATTTATTTGTCTATGGGGACGTATCTGCCCTTTGAACTAAAGAAATTTAACGCTAATTATATTAAAGACATTTTTTATGCAGTACTTTAGTACGTACTACATTCATAACGCTATATTAAATATTAGGGTTATTGTTGACTTCATCCGCATTTCCATGTTTTTACCAAAGATATTGGATCATCATCTCTGTTTTCACCAATCCTTTTCGAACACACCATAAGCTGGTTAGAGAGGGATAACAGATAGATTGTTTTTACAGTCCAGCCCGTCCTTCTCATACCCTCAGCTGTCAGTTTCAGTGTTTATTGTTTTTTTTTTACGGTGTGATTGATTATGAATTTTGCTAGTGAAATTAGGTTAAAATCTCGTGAAATTTTATTATATTCAAAAAGATTTGCGAAAAGAAAAGTAATTGAAAAGTCAGAAATTAAAGAAAATGAAATTTTTAAACAATTTCCACCGAAATTTCTTCAAAAACGACATAAGACGCCGGAATCATTTTATTTGGCAAACCAAAAGGGAGCCGACATAATAGCAGATGCAATCAGATCTCGCATTTCAGCAAAAGACGTCCTTCTTGAATTTAATCCTGGCATCGGACTGATGACTCGAAAGTTCGCTGACTGGAATGTATTTAAGGACATTATTTTAGTGGAACCTAATGAACAATTTAAAGAAAATTTAGTGGTAAAGAGTTCTACAACTTTATTAGAGTGTTTTGAGTAGATACAGAACGTACCTACATCGAATTGTTACAATTGTATATTCAGACCCACCATTCGAATACGTGTGCAATTTTTTAAGTTTAGAAAATCAAATCAGAAGAAGACTAGCATCTTCCAGCTGCAACCTGTCAATATTTACTTGAATTGTTTATAAAGCTAGGGTACCAGGCGGAAGAAGGTTATGCAAAAGCAGCTTGCAGTTTTGAGCTAGTTTCTAGAATCTTCTCAGTTTCATAAATATTCAGTTAAATCAAGCAGCTATTTGACCGCTGTCGCTTTACTCAGCATAACCATTATTAGAGTAAAAATTAGAAATTGTCTTCCAATATTGATTAGACTACCTTTCCGCGATAAGGCTAACCTCGTAAAGTGTTTTTGAAGTCGACGAAAAACATTTATGTGCATCCCATTTAAATGGGATTTTAATCAAGACACAGTTTCTGAAATGGTAACAGACTTCCACACTTTTCGACTATAAAACTAGCATCTACCGATATAATGCTACTTCAACAAAACTGATCTAAGTCGTTGCCAGCGATTTTTTGTGTGTTCAACTTGTGTAATTATTGAGCCCAACTTTCAACAGGCTGTCCCTCGCTCTCTCGCCGAGGCGGTTTTTTCGACATTAGCCGTGATTTATATCTTTTGCTGGCTCTTGCACGGGCTAAGGCCGACATATTGAATTTTTATATTTTATTTTACACTTCCTCGCTAATATTTATTTGAATCGATTGGTCTAAATAAACTCTATAAACACACGAGAGAATCGCCGCGCTGTCACCTGTGAGCCGTGAGTTACACTGAATTATTCTACGCGGTGTCCCTACCAACGATTCCCGCTTATCGGGGTCTTCCCTTGATCATTTTTGTTGAGAAATTATTGTCGAATTGTGATGCGTGAATTATTGTTGAGAGAATTATGATAGATAACAATTTTTCGACATGGTCAATTAGCTATTTCTATCTATCGTTTTTTTTTTGGATAGTAACTAACGATAACATTTTTTTTACAGAATATTTGCCAACAAAGTAATCAACGCTTTGTCTTTAAAAATGTGGACTTTGTAAATATTTGGAAAACAGTATTTCAAGATAAAGTCGACAATGGTTCTCGTATGGCTGATCTTTTGGAATGTGTTCCAAAAAAATCGTATACGGATGGTATTTATAAAATGAATATATCTGTTTTTTTACACGTATTGATATACATATACATTTTTTTACAGATTTGAATATGGTGGTTTTTGGAGGCGTTGGTTCGTACATTTTCTTTAAACATCTTATTAATTCAGTTGCGTTTCAAAATAGCTTGTTTTCATTCGGAAGATGTGAATTATATGTTGTTATGCCGCCCCCTATTTACATTGTAAGTTTAGTTTATTTTAAAAATAAATCAGCTTCTCCAAATAAGTATGTACTTGGAAACTTGGTTAACCTCCGAATTTATTTCGTTTTGCTTCAGATTGCATTTGTTTACCAAACTCTCTAAATGCATATTTTTAATTACTTTCTCTGAAAAAATAAACTATACCAAAAAATTGTAGCAAGTTGTAGCTCTCTGGAAATATGCCACCTGGAAGCCAATTCCAAAGGGGAAACTAATGTCCTTGGGATTATTAAGTGTACTGATAAGTAACGTGCATTGCTAGTTTTGTACATTTATGAACGTTCAAGTGTCTTTACTCAGCAAAAAGATCGCCAGGAACACCAATAAGCAGACGGCAAATAAAACTTAATAATAGAGAGTTTGCTGGGTGTTTATAAAGCTCAATATGATTTGGATACACGTCGCTGATGAATGCTCTGTTTCAAGCCATAGCAAAAATAGTTTGACATAATCACAAACCCGCCAACTCCTTCCATCAGATTTTAGACAGAATAAACAACATTTCATTTTATGGGCAACGGCTCTG
The DNA here is from genome assembly GCA_951230905.1 of Cheilosia variabilis. NCBI lineage: Eukaryota > Metazoa > Arthropoda > Insecta > Diptera > Syrphidae > Cheilosia > Cheilosia variabilis. The sequence continues at coordinate 55,696,295 of OX579676.1, forward strand.
CTTTTGAGTCCGTTTGTTGCTTCCAGTTGTTCTTTGTTGTACTTTATAATCTGTGATGAAGTTTTTAAACTACAATATGAAAAGCAAAATAATGATAAGTTTTTAAAAATACTCCTACTTGAAATCTGTAGACGTGCAAAGTTTGCGTGCTGGTTGGTTTTGCTTAAAGTTAAAAGCCTAGCATTTTGTAATTGTTTGAATAAGTAATTCATGTCGTTCATAAAGTTAATAGATGTTTGAACGCACCCTATTTTTATATGAGTTTACAGTATTAATATTGCTCTTGCTTACAAATATATTATCATTATTTACTTGCAGCATTTAACTTGTAGTAACGAAATTGGATATATGATATACAGATCAACAACGATATTATTCCAAATCATGTTCGAGCACCAATTTATTACAAAGTTACCGAGGGAGTATTTCTTGCCGGAACAAACTGAATACAGGTCAAACAAAGGAAGTAAATTAGCAAAGGTAAGATAGGTAAGATTGTTTATTGACTCACTTGAAGGAAAAGTTTGTCTTTGCTGGACCTTAAGGGTTATCAAACTTAAATATCAACACAGCCTCTAAGTGAACGTTTTACGCGAAAGACGTTTTACGTTAACAAAAATATTAGTTAAGGCAACAGGTGTGTATAGGACCCTAGTCCTAGCTTCTCACAACTTTTTGAGTTTTTATTTCTGAGACGAATGAAAAGGATCTACAACTTTATGCCGAATGAGAACTGTTATGAGAAGCTGTCTCAGGACATTTATACTCTAGCGCAGCATAAAAAGAGACCTCTCGCTCAGTAGTCCAGCACAGTTACCATTGAGATACTGCTATTTTATGTTAGGTTAGGTTAAAGAGCTGACGGCACTAGACAATCGTGCAACTATCGCACTTAGAAAAATTTAGATCCATTCTGATAATATACGGATTACCTCTGTGTTTGTTTTCATTTTCTTAGCTTGACATTTCATCATGTTTTGACGAGAATTTTGGTAATTTGCAGGGTTCCCCGTTTTTGAGTTCATCGGTGGGCGCTACATTTTGTTTGTAGTAATTAGAAACTATTGTCACTGCCAGGACCTTAGCTTGGAAAATGCTGCTGTAATCAGGAAATCTAATCTAACCCACATTAACGCATCCCTGTAGATGGGTATCGTTAATTCGTGTGGTAGTTGATTTTGGCTTAGCAGAAAAGCAATGTTTGCGGTATATTCTTATGCGAAGATATCAGATTGATTACAGCTTTAAAGCCCTGCAATAGGGCTTTGAATAAATTGATTTATTTAATATATATCTATGTTTTCCGCTTTCTCATTGCTAGTAGAAGTGAGCGTAAAGACCGGTAGAAGTATTTTGATATTTGTTTCTTACTTTTATGATAGAGAAAAAGTGTTTTAAAATAAATAAGAAGCTCAAGATAAATTCTCTTTACCACGAAATAAACAAAAGCTGCAGTTATAGAATTTAGCGTGATAGCCACAATATCTCAAAAAGATGCTAAATTGTTGAACGAAATTTTTTCGAAGTCGGATGTCCGATCAACTCCGTTCAGGTTTTGAGTGGCAAATAACGAGTGTAGAACTTTCGCTGAAATTGTTAATTAAAAAAGCTTTGATTTCCTCTCCTACAAATAAATTTTAAATTTGTTTATTTGATTTGTTTACTAGAATGACTCCATACTATGTACTTGTAAATCATTTTAAATAATTAATTGCATTTCATTTTATTTTCTTAAACTTCAAAATATGAAATTGGCCTCTTTTCAAGAGTTTAAAATTAGTTTGAGGGATCTGAAGAATTTCAAATCCATAGAAAATCCCCTTAGTGAAGCATATATGTATGAACGTGCTTTAGTTTTGTACAACACTGTATGTGGGCGTAAGCCCACGCTTATGTTTTCAATATCATTCGTTTAAGTACCTAAGGTTTTTATAATTTTATGAACGAATGCTAAGCACTGTATAACGTTTTCTATTTGTTCAATAGGTTAACTCGATCAACCCAGACTTTTTGTATTTGGTCAAGATAGTGCCAAGGAAGAATTTGTTTGATGTCTGTGCTATGGAGGACCTTCAGGCGCTTTGGTATTTCATTAGGCAAAATTGTGTTAGCCGGAGGAATCGTATAGTGCCAAATTTAGAGTGAGTATATCAATTTATATCAATTTTTCCATAAAAAACATTGAATGCTTCAACAATTACTAATAATTGTTTGCCTAATTGTAAAGAAATTGTTAATATTATAAGATCAACAACAACCTTCAAAATACACAAAAAAAAAAATATAAAAACAAAATTATTCAAATAAGTTCGCCATTTGATTGTCACATCTCACTTGATACAACTATAATTCGCTAGCTGCACTCGCCCGGCTTTGCCCGTGCCTGCGAACTTTATTTTCATTTCTTCAGAAGTTTATAGTTTATTGTAGAAGATGTAGTAGAAGTCAGCTATAACATATAAATTTTTTTTATAAATTTTGCAGAAAACTTGTACCTGGATGTGGTCCTCGACTTATAATAAAATCAGAACAGTCTGAAATACCAAAGGAAATGTTTCCAAGTGATAAGTCTAAATTTCTACCAAAATATTCAACGCGCTGTGTAGAAATGAATAACAAAAACTATTTCCCTCATATAAATATATACACGGATTTTGGAGACTTGAATCCTAGTCAGATGCTCACTTTGTTTTGTCAATTTCGAAGTTGGCCTGAGTATAAGGATAGCTCCTTCCTCGCCTCATTGGAAAACAGTTTGCTTAAATTGGAAACGTCAGCAGATGGCAGTGAAGATGCTTTGGATGTGTCGGAAGAGGATGATATTACCATTACGCATTAAGTGATAAGGTTTTTATTTTGTTTCTATTTTTTTAAATAAAAAAAGTTGCTTGAATGAAAATATATATTATTTTGTTAAATATTTCTGGAGACCTAAAACACCCCTTTGATAAGGTGAATACAACAAGGTGAGAACCTAAAATTTAACCGCAAATTCAATTAGTCGACTGTGGATAATATCTTCACTTTGACCAGCATTACTAGGGAACAAATCGTCCTTTGACTACTGAGTTCGACGTTTTTAATATTAACCTACTCATTTATACCGATTATATTGTCCTCTTCTCAGAAACGGCGAACATGATTTAAATCATAATAAATAAATCAAGAGAACTTCTTCACCCTGTGCAGCCTACAAGTGATAACTAATAAGTAAAAAATAATAGTCCTTTGAAATGGATTTGTCCGTTACGAGCGGAATGAAAAATATAAAATAAAAATTACGTAAAACCCAAAATTCCTCGTGTTTATTTTTGACTCACGTAACACAAAACTTTCAGGCATGCTTCAACAGGAGAAAAATTGCAGCTGTGTATTCTGAGTTGAACCTGGTTGCTTCCCATGTAGGTATGACCCAAGGCTAAATAAGACACTCAGAGGTCAGTGCCCTGGGCTCCTAAGGGGTACTCAGTCGTGAACTCACAATCTGAACACTATGTGCAGAAAGTGGATTTTAGTAGTTATGTACATTTTTAGTCTCGACTCTAAATTTTCGTATTGGCTATATTTTCCATATAAATTTTACAATTGTGAGCTTTTGTAAATTTAAAGTCGAGACTAAAAATGTTTATTGCTAAGGCCCTATATCTTGCTTTCTATTTCTATTTTAGGAAATAGTATTCAATATCTATATAATATGAAAATAAGTTGTATTGTTTTAGAAATTGATGTTTTCTGTAATGTGTGAACCGATTTTGTTTCTGGAAATTTCTCATAAAGGTGACGTCAATACCAAGGTTTAAATTGATATACGGTCTTTGTATGTGTATTAGTTCATGAGTTCTATGCACTTTACAGAACATACGTGGATTTTTGCTTATGGGGTGTATATGGTGTTGTCGATATCCGATTTCAATGAAATTTATTTGATGGATGTGCATGTGTATGGTTGGTTGCAGTTTGAACGATAGGACAGTTTTAGTTTTAAATTTAGCAATTTCCATTTAAACTATTAAACAGATCATAAACACAAGAAATAAACCGTTTATCACTCCCGATAGCTTTCCGATGATCACGATGCTTAACTCTCGCTTACAATGAGTAAGAAAGTTAGTTGAGGCTATTAGAAAAAAAATGCATATTTAAATGAATGCATACAAAACTAGCTGAAAATGTTAAAAACTCTCCTAATCTCAGAGACTCTCGCACTTAGCTTGTACCCAATGCATATTTCCTTGAGTACACATCAAAGAGCTCTCAAAACAGTTAGTTGCCAAAAAAAAGAAAGAAGGGAGGCTATCCAATTGTTACGGACTGTACACATTTCTAATTTGAGTTTGACTTACCTTTCTCAAGGACTTCTAACTTAAAAGTTGAGTGTATGAATTTAAATTCGTTTTTTAGCTACGAATTTAAGCACATAGGAATTTTAAATGAATATTTATTTAAACAAAATTTGTTCCAGTATAATGTACAATTTAAAAATTATTTTATTAAGGTCCGCGTATTTGGTACATCTCACAAATTTAATGCAAGTTGGCTACTATTAAGAAGCAAAAAGTCCTTTTGGGCTCTCGTATTCACTCAGCCGGTATTTTAAAAAATTTGTGTGCAATTCTTTTCTTTTTAAATCTCAAACACAATCTCACTTTTAATCGTAGCCACTTGAAGTCATTTGAACAGCACTCATTGCTCTTGAACTGTTGCATGTTCACCACCATAATTGAAAACAATACAATAGCGTCACCCTTAAGTTTGTCCCATTCTCACGTCAAAGTTGAAGGGAAATACCACTTATGTGGTTAGGGCTGAAAAAAATGATTGCTTATATTCCGTATGGTATTCAATGTATCAACACTTTTGTGCTATACTTGAAGAGTTTTCAAAAGTCTTACAAAAGAAAACCTTTCGTAGTAATACCGAATTTATGTCTCAATTGTCTTATCGAGCATACTAAGTGCAACCTCTACTGGAGTACAAGACAATTGAACTCTATACATTGTTACGAAGTCTGTTGATAAAGTTACAAACTTCAAACAGAAATGCGTACGAAGAAGAAACTAATTTGGAAAATGTGAACGAAAATTGCAACGAATACCAATAGACTTGCAATGTTAAAGTATGGATTTTAGAGTTTACCCAAAAGCCATAGCAAGACACTACCTATTTTATAGGGTTTTGCCTGTTAATCGTTTGGGGAGTTTTATGTCGTTTTCCATTGGGACAAGAAATCTATCTATCTAGATTTACACATACTGTCATTAATACTTATATACTTTGCACAGCTGTTTCACGTCATTTTAAGAAGTTTGGTTTAACAAGACATAAAAAGCCGCAAACGTGTCAACGTTTTCGCGGCACAGAATCTGTCCCTAGTTGTTACATGAGTCACCAAGTTCAGAAAAACTGCGAATACAAAGAACTGATGTTCTCGACCTATCATCAGATCACCTAAGCACTTGAGGCAGTGAGACGTGAGAGCTTAAAATTTGTAATCACCACGGCCGGCAAATTATGGATATCAACCTGAAAAATGTTTTCCCTGTTGTAGATACAAATGGAGTAGTTTTGGTGATTCATAGTCTTCAGATGACGAGGAAGACGAAAGAGATAATAATTCCTTTAAAATTATATCCATTGCTATTTATGTATTTCCTTAATTTTGTTTTCACCAAACTTTTCGCATTTGTTTTAAAAGAAACTTCTTAAAGCAGCTGCGCAAATTAGGTACAAAGAATATTGATAATAGTGGTAGTATGGTTAAATCTGAAAAAATATCGAGATCTGCAAAAAGTGATTACTGTCGTATTCGATTGGGCGCAATTTTTATGTTCGTTTGGTACAAACAAAAGCAATCTTTGAGTTGGAGTTTGAAAACTATTTCAAGTGCAAAGAAAGGCATTTCATCGTGTGGATCTATTTTTGTTAATTATTTATATAACTGCTTAGAAATCAATCTGGGTGAGCGTTTTGAATGCTTTCATATAAAATTTAACCAGTGAATGGTAAACGTTTAGAAAAATGTCGAAGGCTTCACATATTCCAATCGCACAAATATCAACAAATAATATCAATCTAAAATCTGAGATCGAATTCCTACGTAGCTCTATCCCGTTAAGGCCTCCACCAATTCTATTGCTAAAATTGTTTACAGCGAAGCTTTATTGCAACTATGTTCTTAAAGAATGCGTTATATTTATTTGTTATTGTTTTTTTTGTAATTGTTGAAGCTAGCCTTGGTCCTTATATTTAAAAAAACGGCATCTGTGCATATTTCAGTGGTCTGCGTGTACGAAGTCACCGGCGTTGTTATGAAATACAATCCAAAAAGTTACGTTTTTCTATTTTGAATTTCTAAGACCGTTGGTTTTGTGACTTTATTTTGACTGTAACTGACTAAGTATTCTTTTAGTGAAATCAAATATTGTCGCAAGTGCTTCCATTACTGCGTAAGTAGTATACCTACTGATAGGTTCCTTATGCAAAAAAAATACGCAGCATTTTTTTTTTGTATAGAAGGGTAGTTTTTCAAACACTATCTACCTTTAACTTTTGTCTATTGTATTGCACCAACTTCCTGACATCCGGATTTTAGGGTTCATGAAAATGAAAAAAACAACAACTCATGTCTATGTACATGCCAATGCTAAGCCAATGTCATTGCCCAGCAAATATTCCTACACACACAAGTACACATTCATACTGATATACCCCATCGGCATATAAAAAACCCACTTCACTATCCTAAGCATGTTAATAGGAGATTAAACAAAATCATTTGGGCGTGAGCGAATCTTCTTATGTTGAGGGCAATGCATGTTTTATTTAATTACTTTCGTTTCCCCTGTTTAAGGACAGGTGTGTCTTTGAGTCAAATTAGTCAAAATGGCAATGGATTAATGAGTTTATTTGCAAAAGTGTAGGTACAGTGCAGCTCGGATATAAGAATACCTAAAAATCTGAACAGCTTCCTTTATGTGTGCGAGTTTTTCTGATATCTGATATTTATTCTTCAAAAAAAACTACGCGGTGTTTGGATGTGTTGTCTTTGAAGTAATTTTATAATTCGTAAGTCGGCCTTTGGTCGAAATGGCTTCGTTTTTGTTTTGCTGCTTACAACCAATTTTAGTATTTTACCTACCAAGGCCACTCCAACAACTTTATAATGATCACGCACACAATTTTCCATTTATACCCAAAGATTGGGGGAAAATATTAAATTTAAATGGCCCTAAAAAGCAAAACAATAATTATTTTTTTGCATTCGTTTTACGTATGGCTAAAATTGGGACCTTACTGGCTATTCTGTATGTGAACTTACATCGAATTAGACGAGAGTCAAGCATAGTGTGCAACATTTCATCGCCTTTGTGCACACAAGATAGGAAATTTTAATGTGGCCAGAGAAGATTTTAAGTTAAGGAAAATATTCTTCAACAGCTTCTGTGGATATATTGAGCATTACCAATAAATAAAGTATTTTTCGCTGCCATTCCGCAGCAAAAAATTAAACTAAGTAGGTACCTACTCACTTCTGAGATAGCATTCTTACTACGGTGCTTACAAATTCGGTCTTGCCTTATGCACTCACATCTCTAGACATATAAATTTAAACCCATTGACTTAAAAGCTTAAAAAACGGTATGCTTAAATGTGTCTTGTTTTCGTGTCACAAGACACGTGTCCCTGTCCATACTACAACGTGTCCCTGTCCATACTACAACCGATTCTTACATGTTGTAAGAATCGGAGCAATTCCAAAGAGATTTCATAGGTTTGCCATCAGACGTCTTCCTTGGTCCGATTTTAATACCTTACCCCTTTTTCAGCCCGATTACAACTTATTGGAATCGAGTCCATTGAGGTAAGGAGAAAGGTGTCAAGAGTTGTTTTTCTCCACAGAATACTTATTGGGGAGATTCACTGTTCTGATATTTCAAGTCTTTTAGATCTTCATGTTCCATCACTTAATTTGCGTAATAACAGATTCTTTTATAGTCCTCCTTTGACAAACAAATTAATAAATAAATTTCATATTTTTAGTTCATTACACTTTAGATCGTAAGTCTGAACGTTTTTGGCGGTTTTTAAAATTAAAAGAATAACTTTGCTTGGATCAATTTTTTTATTTCTTAGTCAAAAAGAAAATTAAAAAATTGAATGTTTGAGTTTATATATAAGTATACCCACATTACATCCATAACTAACGTGACCAGACCTCCAGCTTTTAGAGTTTGTGTCCCGCTTTGCGCCAACACACAAAAATAAATATCCAATAACATGCATTGCACCGAGTAGCAAAGATGCCATTCCAACCCACGATGGTGTCATTGTGTAATGGAATGTTCTCAGTTGTGACATCTCTGTTGTATGTACCAGTTTTCACTCACTTTAACTCACCTTGACAAATACAGTCCACAGTTACGGTGCCCCTCACCCCTCTCAAACACCAATGCATGCGCTCTAAACACAACCACTCCTGACAGGCGAAAAGTCGGTGTGGATAGAAAAATATCGGCAGCCATTGGGTACCATCTGGGCCATGTGTCCATGGAACCGTCGATGCCTTCAGCTAAAGTCAGTTATACATTTCTTGTGGTATCGTCGTTCATCGTATATTACGTGTATCTCGATGGTCAAAAACCTGCACTGCCAAATCGTACACTATAGGATGGGTTACAGAACGAGGAGATACTGAACGAATTAGCACGGCAGGTAGAATAAGGGTCAAAAGTTGCATTAAGTGTAGAAGAAAAATGGCTGTTGTTTTTAACACCCGTCGTTATTTCTGCAAAAGATCTTTGCGGAGCGCAAAAGGACTGGAAGGACTCGGTTTCTCGAAGCTGGTACATAAAAACGCAAGGAGCTTGCAAATTGGCTGTTAAAGCAGTTAAATAACGATCTTAAAAGAAAATCGGCGATAAGTAATACCGTGATCACAGATTTGCAAGAAAGGTGTTTTGGCAGGCCATCTGCCGTCTTAGAGAAAGAAAATGGACTTTCATTGAAGGAGTCAAATCTCAAGATGTTGCACTTGCTACTGATGAACACTACATCTCAAGCAAAAGAAACGAGTTTTTATCCGAATTACCAGTACAATAATATTGAGAACTACAGATCTTCCGTGTTTGCAAATCTGTTTGGAGTAGATGAAATACGGTCTTCTGTATGTAATTAAAGTGGGCTGCAAAGTAGGCGAAACAAAAACAGAGTCGCTTATTCTTGTTCTTTTCTGAATGCCCTTCACATAAAATGTTATTATCTTATAAATCTCATATCATCATACATCATTTATTAATAATTTAATTAACTGTGGCTCAAGAGTTTAGTAGTTAAATAAATAAATAAATATTTAAATAAATAAATAAACGGCTTTAAATCAATACCTTTTATCGGCGAGTTTAGTGTTCTAGTTACTTGTTTGAACTGGATGTAAGCTATGGAAGTACCTTGGTAACGGCATTGTAGATAATCATGTCATGAGACAAGGAAATAACGATTCAGAAGGAGATTACTTTACAGAACACTGTGCTCCTGCGGGAACTCAACTCTTCAATCTCCTGTGGTACTGAGGCTCATTATTAGCGGACTGGCAATTAACCCACAAAAGACAGAATTAGCTCGCCTTTTCTCCTTATAAAAGAACAGTTCCGGAAATGCCTGACGGGGTACCGCTTACAATTTCTGAAAACGCCAAGCATCTTGGGGTACATGAAGGCAATAGGTGGTATGAATTGCAACTGCTATTACTTAAAACAAATGTCAAAATCGAAGCATTTGCTACGTTTCGTATGAATAAAAACAGATTTGAGTTAACACCAACTTTCGACATGTTCGAGCACTTACCTTTTACTCAGATCGGTATGAATAAAACGAACAATTGCTACGAAAATGTTTTGAATGTTTTGCGTCACGCGAAGTGTGGACTATTTGGCTAATAATTCTTTTACATATATGAAAATGTTTAGACGTATCATCCTACGATATTTAGAACATCCGGCCTTTTTAAATAAACATTTCCAAAACTTCCCAGGAATTAATACTTCTTATTTTATCAATTATTCCCAGTCATAATTGTCAGAAAATTATTCCCAACCTGAAGAAGAAATGAAAAATAAGAAAACTATTTAGCAAACAAAAGTCATGTTTCCAGGTCCAGGTCTGGATTTTTTTTTTCGATTTCATTACTTTTGTTCGATTTTCCACAAAAGTCGTTAGAATCTCAAGGAAAATTCAAAAATTCTAATTTACTGTTCAGGTTTGAGAGGAACTGCAAGGCTAGTAGACGTACAGCAAAGTATAATACTAGGTAGCCATACTAAATACGGACTGCCAGTGAAATGTCATTTTCATACACTTCAGCGAGAGAATATGTTCCAGAACAGTACAGGCGCTACTATTTTACAGCGGATTAGCAAAGAAACACATGCTGCCGTCAGGTTTAAATATCCATAGTAACGTAAACAAAAAAGCGACATATTTTCCAAAAAAAAGGTTCGTTTCCATTGAAACATGTAAACAAAAAAGCCTCATAACTAAAAAGATGCAAAATTGCAGAGCTATTTGAATAAAAAAAGTGTGAACAACTAGATATACAAAGAAAATAAAAATAAACATGTGGTATCAACAAGATGGTGCCACATCGTATACAGCCAGGATTCCAATGGAATTACTGCGAGACCTCTTTCCACAACAAGTTATTTCAAGAAATGTTGATGTTGATTGGCCTCCACGGTCGCCTGATTTGACTGCTCCGGACTTAGTTTTGTGGGGATATCTGAAAAGTAAGGTTTATGCAAACAAACCAGAAATGCTTGAGCAACTCAAACAAAATATTCTTGATGAAATTAATGAAATACCGCGTGAAATGTGTGAGAATGTAATGAAAAATGTGCTCAAAAGGGCTCGCATTTGTGAGACCAACAGAGGCGGACATTTACCTGATATTGTATTCCATACATAATTGCCGACATTAAATAAAACATTTAACAATATAAGATCCATTCTCTTTCATTTAAAAAAAATTATAATTATACCTTCCCGGCGGACACCCTGTATTATGCCGGTTTCGAACGGCTCAATTGCGAATCTCTTCCTGGACAGTTACACTCTCGGATGTTTGCAGTTTCCTCGTCTAACACACTAACCAATAAGCAACTGCGCCAACGCTATGCAAAGATACAAATGTCTGTGTAGGTAAATAAATAAATTAAAAACACTAACAAATCCTAACAAAATACGTTGCAATGATGACAATACAATACCTCATGCAAATATTACTTTTCTCATTGACAGACAACTGAAATTAAACCTAAGGTTGTAAGTCGTTGTCGCGAAGAGCTACAGGTTTTTGGCGCTGAGCACAACGTAAGAATCAGCTGGGTCCCGAGACACAAAGGAGTGCCCGGTAATAAAAAAGCGCATGAGTTGGTAAGAAAGTGTTCTTCACTCAAACTTAACAAGGCACTATTGACTATTCCTTACAATCTGAACGCACATTTTTCGTCCATGCCATTCTCTCATGGAACTCATTACCCGTAGCACTCAGAAGAACCGTAAACGCAAGCGAATTTAAAACAATTCTTTTTAAATATTAATAATATATATAAAAATAAAATAATAATTAATGATCTTAAAGAAAAAATAACTTTTAGGTCCTATCTTAGGTTTATATGTATATTATTTATTTATTTATTTTCTTTTGTTATATTACAGTCTAGTTGTATGAAAGCACCCGAAGCACTCAACTATAATTATAGCCTTTCACAATCCATAAGATAATTGTAATCTTGCTGTGAAACTATTTTTTGTTTAAAATAAATATGAAATATGACCAGCTTGATGTATTGGCGTAAAAGGAAAATTACCAACAAATTGTTTCGAATATATTTTTGTCAATGCTTGCATTTCAGCTTTTTTGCAGTCAATAAACATTTTACCTAATGTTGGCCTTGGCATATTGTAAATAAGACTTATCGCATGCCAGAAATTTGACTTTGACAGCTCAATTTTAAATTGTCCACTTGTCAAATACATTTTGAATACAGAATACTATATAGACACAAGTCAATACAACCGTTTATAAGTCTACTAACTGATTTATTAATCTGTGATAGCTGTTATCCTATATACGGTTCATTTACAGGCAGCTTAGATATAATGGATGGTAGCTGTTTACTATGCAGAGTAGTCCAGAATTAAGGGTGGGTGCAATACAATACAATAAAGAAAGTGGCGAACAAGATCTAGGCAATTAGATACATATCGGCGGATAAAGTATCTATGTATATTGTATTTACCCTAACGCTTGGAAAGGTATTTTCTTTTTTCATCATTAAAATTTGTTTGCGCAAAAGACTTATTTTAAATATTTCGTTTCATCAACTACTTATCAGTTCGTGTAGAAATTGAATAAGAATTTGGGAAAAAATAATGAAACCGAAAAACAATTCTAGTGACCTTTTGCTGTTACAAATCACAGTAATTACACTGCGGGCAATGAAATCGACCTAAGTAACATCGTTCAGCAGAAAAAAACGCTTCCGTCAACAAAGGCTCTCTTTTTCACAAACACAAACAAATAGGTTTTATTTAGACCTCAAATTCATTACCACCCTTAATGCATTTAGTTTGCGAAATGAAAACCTGTTTACCTTTTGCGTTGCATTCACATCCATCAGCATGCTTTGCCTTTCTTCATCAAGCAAAATTTCGTGCATGACTTTTGAAATTCTTTGTCTATTGATTTGCGGTAAGTACACCATAAACGCTAGCAAACAGGGAGTGAAAAACGACATTTCCAGTACTTCACGAATCAATAATCAGGATTTAAAATAATTATTTCGTTGACGACACACACCCTGTTCCTGAGCCCTTTTAAATCCGAATGGTCCTTTATTATCTCTTCGCATAATAGACTCCTCATTTGTTCGAAAATGCTTTTGCGTGTATTCGGATGTGCATTGTTGTTTTGGGTTAATCCTCATCATACCGTCATCAGTGCCGTTTTTAATCATTGTTGTGCACCAAAGCGTTATGCCCTCTTAGCAAGGGATGAATGCCCATCTGACAAATTTTTTTTTTGCCTTCTTACAGCGTATATATTCCATACATTGAGGATTTCCTTTTAGGTAACTGAACTAGTGCGCTCTATATGAGATCGAGATCTATCGACTTTTTCAGCTAAAAGGTGTTCCACAAAAACAGATACATTTTGCTGGGGGTTATCTCTGTCTATGTATGGGAATATCCTTAGGGCCATACGCCATACGTTGTTATTCATAGATGTGATTGGTTTGCCATTCAAATTATGATGTGTTGACTTGTGCGAATACGCACTGATTAATTGGGTCTTTTCGAAAGCAAATGCAAGTTTTTTTCTGTAACAATTTATTAGGTATGTTCATAATTTTCCACTAAAACTATATAATACACGTTATTCAGTAAAATTGGTTTAACTTCTCTATTAGGAATTTGTACATGAACTTAAATAAAATTTACTGCGCTATTCTATTCAATAGAAATGTTTAGATGATAGAATCTTACAACGTTACAAATATAATGCTACAGTTCTTTCATGGCACTCTTTTCTATATACTTAGTGATGTATGCTTATCACAGACTTTTTTTTAACTTAGAGCTTAATCCTAAATCCATTTGAATTGCATTTAATTTTTGTTTAATCACATTGTCGCCGGGCCTTGTACATGTCGGAAAGTAATCGCACTATGGTGATGTCTCCGATGGTTTTTCGGAAGAAGATTTCCTCGATGGTAAAGCTGGACACGTTATTCATTTCTGTTACAGTTTGCATAATACTATTGTACTTCATCAAATGCGTGGCGTGGACACTTCGTATATATGTAAGAAGCGTGTTTGTTGCTTCTTCATAGAGTTTTATAATTTTGATAGGCTCAATAAGTGGCTGAGAATCTGATGAATTTCCGGAAGCGGCAGAAGCTGGTTTTTTGAAAAGAACTAGTTCGCGTAAGCACTCGTATTCGTTATTGTCGACATTCAAATGACGCAGTTGGTTTAGAAGTTCCTGGAACGTATGCATTTCACGAGTCACAACACCCACGATATCCCTGTTTGAATTTTCCGCTTCGTAGGCGAGAAGAATTTGCACAAAATTGATTGGCACCAAGCACTGAGCCATGCCGATTATGAATAGCTCTTTCCAAGATTCCTCAATAAGCACCAATTGATCGGGCATGGGTAATTCCTTGAAGGTTCTCATGTTTTGCACCCAATTGAAGTTCTTAAACAAATGTTCTGCAGCAGTCTCTTTGATATGTTCAGTTGCCATGAGTGGTGGCGTTGGCGGAAGTGATCGATTATTTAATGAGTTCATATAGGCAGCCGTGGTAGCGTAGAAATTATGCGTTTGCGAGATTCTAGGTCCTATTGATAGATCCAGTACAACTGGTGGCAGACCAATCGGCTGCGTCATTTGTAGACTTGCGAGAGCTGGGTTTAACATGAGTTCCTGTTGCAAGTGTGGCATATCAGATATCATTGCGTCCTTATACATTGCCATATGGCGTCGCAAGGTTGAGTTCCTTGGGCCTCGTTCATGTTGCACTGCATCCTTATTCATGCCAACATCGAAACACTTTCTCAAACGACATGCACGGCATTGGTTTCGGTGGGTCTTATCAACTACACATAATCCTTGTTTTTGAGATTTGCAGACATACTGTCGGCTCCGTCGAATGGATCGCTTAAAAAATCCTGCACATCCATCGCACGCGTATATTCCGTAATGCTTTCCAGAGCTGTGGTCACGGCAAACTTTGCAGGGAACGTGGTACAGGATACGGCCTTTCAAAACAAAAAAAAAGCACAGATTAATTATCTATGAACACAAGAGAAATATAGACAAAACTAAAGTGGAAGTAGATTTTTTAACTTACTTGATGCCTGCGCTGTGGCTAATCGCACTGAGTTGAATTTTTGGTCGATCAGTTCGTTAGAGTTCTCGTAAGATTCCATAGCTAGAACCTTTTAATCCTTTTTGGCTAAATATATTTACTTTTTTCCTGCTTGGGATGTCTTTGTTTAAGTGTTTGACTTTCCTCAGGAGATCAACTCACTTCAACGGCTTATATCAGTATGGCACAGCTTGTGATCCAGTTACACGTTTTAATATGCGCATCCCTAATATGATATTGTGCAGTCATGGCGACGATCAACCCCGATGAATAGAACGGAAACGCTCTGTGCTCATTGGTAGAAAAGAGTGGAAAGGGAGTGGCTACAATTCCCATTACCAACAAAAACTACAGGTAGATCCTGCCACTTGAATGGGAATAGTGTGCCTTGTGATTTATTAGTTTTTTTTTTGTTTGGTCTAAAAACGATCGTGTGACAGAGGGAAAAGGACTTCAAATTTCGTCTCACAGAAACTACCTGTGTTACACTAAAGGGGTTGGTTGCTGCGCTAGAAGTAATGTGGTGGTTAATATTGCTTGAAAATACTAATTGCTCTTTTTCATTTCGTTTTTTCTCTGCATTTATTGTTTTATGAATCTAGGTATTATTGGGACAGTTTTATTACTACACATTTTCATTCATGGGCTTTGAAATTCTCAGTATGAGATGTAAGCAATAAATGATATAGGTTAGGTATGTATGAGTGATTAGAGACGTACTTCTTTCAAAAGGGTAAAAAAAATCCTCCATTAATGAATACGACAAAAAATGATTTCGAGATAAGATAGGACTTTTCAGTGTTATGAAATTATGTATCTGACTTTGCAGGTATTAAGTTCTTTGAATGAAAGAATTTGATATTCCCTTTTTTTTCTTCAATAAACAAAGTTTTGTGAATGGAAATCCCTTTCATCCAGTCCAGGGGTTAAGCGTACGGTGGTTTATGACACTGGTAATAAACTACTTAGTTTTGGTTCGTGCAATAGTGAAAACGAATATTATTATGAATTAGCCTCCACTTTGTTTTTATGAGTGGACATCTTCTGCAATGGTTTTTAAACTATGCTAGCTGATTTAGCAATCAAAAGTTTAATCTGTAATAACTTTGATTCTAGGAAATGCTCGTTGCAACAACTAATTTTACAAAACTTATAGTGTAGTTCCTAATTGTAAATAACTTATATACCCTATAGGTACGTTGAAATAAAATCTGAAACTTTTTTAATGCCTATATAGCAACTTTAAAGACTTTTATATTTTACAAATCATTTCCTGCATAGGCCCGAATTTTATTTTCATATTTTGTTCGAAAATTTAAATTTTAGCGACCTATTGTTAACACAGATTTGCCAGTTCTATTCACTAAACGGATTGAAGAGAATCGATCGAGAGAATCGAAAATCGATCAGTATAAAGACACTGCAAAACCTCCAATAAAAGCTTTCATGAACTGGCCCGAACTAGTGTAAACTTCATGATTTTGAAAATGTTTCCGTCTCCGTTAAAAAAACTATGTCCTACCTACATACTTTTTACACTTTTCGGACTTAAACTTTCTAGCGGCACATGAGCCACTGGTTAAAATATGTCCTGAATGCCGACACCTGCTACATTATTTTTGTAAATACCTAGGTACACTTTGTCTACCACCCTTCGACTCAATTTTAGTTAGAGATGCGGGGAGTATATATCTAAACAGTTCCAGCTATAGTTAATGGACTATTATCATTAATTTTTAAACCTCGATATTCTTTCCTGGCTCATCCCAAATACAATGACAAAGTTATCCAGGTACAACTAGAGGGAATGTATAAACAGAGGTGCTACTCCAGTTTTCAGTCTCCAAGTGCAGGATATACATAGGTAGTAAGGGAAACTATTTAAGAATTCAAAAACTTTCCTTAGGAAATATCGGATGAAAAAAGTGCAGTGAATTAAAA
The DNA here is from genome assembly GCA_951230905.1 of Cheilosia variabilis. Lineage (NCBI taxonomy): Eukaryota > Metazoa > Arthropoda > Insecta > Diptera > Syrphidae > Cheilosia > Cheilosia variabilis. Next base: position 55,713,166 of record OX579676.1, read on the forward strand.
TTTTGAGGGGTAGACTTTGTTGTTTTTGCATTTTTTTTTTTGTAATTTGTTGTTTTTGTTTTATAAATCATTTGCGTTATAACCTTATGTCTATCCATTCCCGCCTAGTGGATGAATGTATGATTAGTAGCGGTCATTTCATTTCTTGAATGCTAGCTTTCTGCATTCCGCCAATTTTGAATTTAAGTGATACCTACTTTATATGTTTCGTATTGAAAGTGTAAAGTGGATAAGAATTTAAACCTAAGCACCTTTTTACATACAGACAAAATCAAATTACTCTTTTAAAAAAATGCAGTATATTGATGTGGGGAGGCAGAAGTGCAATAAAACTTTTTTTTTTGTTAAACAGAAAAGCACGAGATCTACTCCAATTGCAGTAAAGTCAGAACCCTGAACGTGATCACTATTTATGCAATTTTCCCATACTGCGCAAAGCAGCCATGTTCATGTTTAACCTCGGCATAATCATCAACACTGCAGATACTTGTACTTCTTGGACTACTTAAATCTCCTTGATTTCATCAACAACCGGACTTGAACATCCTGAGGTCAACCCATTCAACGATGCATACTACGAGTATGAATCCGAGAAGACAACTACAATTTATATGTAAAGAGATTTAAAAAAAAAAAAAAATTATGGCATTGGGTCCCTGTTGTTGAGCCAATACATTTAAATATTAACTATTTAATACCATTTATTACCTCCTAGCTTTAAGTCAATTTGTATCAAAAAAAAAATTAAATAAAAGGTAATGGATGCGAAAACTCCTTGACTAGAAACTTCCATTCTTCACTTCGAGCATCGAGAACTAGGCTGATCTTGTATTTATTAATAAACGTGACACATTCGAATATCTCTTTGGGCCTTACCAATACAAATTTTTAGTTATGACTTTAAATTTTAGCAGTTCACAGTGGGCCTTACCAATAAACATTTTTAGTTTCGACTCTTAATTTTAGTAGTTCAGAGTGTGTATATTTTCCATACAAATTTCGCAATTGTGAGCTTCCGTAAATTTAAGTCGAGACTAAAATTTGCTATTGGTATGGCGCAGTGGCTATATTTTCCATTAAATTTTAGCAATTGTACGCTTATCTAAATTTAAGGTCGAGACTAACATTTTTTTAGTACTCCGCTTTGAGCGTATGTTATTTCTGTAAAAATTATTTCCTAAGATCTTTGGGCGCCTTAAATTAAATTTTAAATTGATTTTTAGAATCTCACTTTTGGCTGATCGGTAGTCGGCAGCCTCGAGTCAAATTTCTCTTCTTTGCTGAGTCCGATATTATATTTCTTTTGCTTCTAGTTGGAGGGAAAATGCCTTAAGCCATTAACTCTGATCGAAACTGGCCTTGTGAATATCGTCGCAAAGAATGTCCATGTTGTTATGCCACTTGAAATCATTATCGCTTCTCTTTGAAAGACATTATCTTGCAATTAAGGCTTTCAATTAATTAATTTGTGTTTTTAAAAGCCCAATTTGATTGGAAGTTTTGCTTATTATAAAAGAATTAAATCAGAACGGTACACACATTTGTTGCATTGGTTGGTGAAGCTTGCAAAGTTTCTACCAATATTTACAGAAAAAAAAACGTATCTTTATAGGTTACAGGTGCGAGACACTTTATAAAAATATGAATGTTGTTATTTTGACGTCATCTAATGCGGCGATCAAAATGGTCTTACTTACTGGGGGGTAGCAACGCGTTCTGATTTACGGAGCCTTTGAACACAACAAAAAGCCCGTAAAACAAATATATTAAAAAATCGAATCCTTTCAAATATCTTGCTATATTAATGTTATCTGCTCAATTTTCCAATATAAAAATCGATGATTCCAATAAATTCTTGAGAAATTCCAAAAAAGTCTTCTCCGAGGAGTCATTTTGCTTTATTTTTTTTTCATATTTAAAAATAAAACAATATTTCAAGGTATTCTATTCTACTTATGTAGTTGTAGGTATAACTATTCTATTCTATTAATTGCTGTTTTCGAATTTAGCGATTCTCAGTAAAAGAGGTAAGTTATAAGAGTTATAATGTATGAATGATTAGAGACCTACTCTTGTCAAAAGGATAAAAAAGATCTACCATTAATGAATACAAAAAGAAATTATATTGCGATCAGACAGGACTTTTCAGTGTAATGGAATTATGTATCTGACTTTACAGGTATTAAGTTCTATGCGTGAATGAATTTGACAATGAACAAATTTTTGAGAATGAAAATACCATCCATGGTGGGATTAAGCGTCGTATGGTGGTTTATGACAGGGGTAATAAACTACTGAGTTTCGATTTGTGAAATTGTGACAACCAATATGCATGCAATGCCGTAAAGGATAAAAGTTTTTTTTTGAAATGTTCATATTTTGGTATGTAGGTATATTAATTATTAATAGTTGTGGCAACTTTCGTATAACTTCAACTAAAGGGTCTTTCATTAGCGGCTTGACAACTTCAAACACTCAGTGTGAAAACACCCTTAAATGTCAAAATATTCAAAATTAAAATTTTCATCATGATGAAGTACACGAAGGAACAACGTTTACAAATAATTAAAAAGTACCACCGAAATTCCGAGTCGGTGGTCGCAACTTAAAGAGTGTTAACGCCAATTTTGATTTCAACTTTCCATCTTCATTCACAAAAAGAAGAAAAAGAAGGGATACACAGAATAATAATTATTTGCTATACGTTTACTTCGTTTTCTTATATTTTGCTTGTTGATGTTGTTGCCTTATGTGAACGAAATTGCGCGATAAGTAGGTATAACCATATTTATTAATGTTCACATCAAAAACTAAGAAACATTTTTTTTAGTTCATATCATTCAGCAATAATATCGATGTGATAATTACGGAACATGGGCCCAGTACTCAGTATGGCCAAATTTTCCATATAAAATTGCCTACAAAATATCAAGAGCGAAGAATAAAAATGATTTGTAGTAATGCCCGTTGTCTTTCTAAATTGATTTATGTATCATTTCTTTATCTAGCCCTTCAAAGATAACAACAAAAAAAGACGTTATTTTAAGCCATATCGGTTTGTAGTAGTGGTGTAGTATCTATGCGATAGTGTGTAAAATAAGAGGAGGCTAAAATTATTTCAAAATAGACGACTATTGATAAAGTGAACATGTATTAATACAATCTGTGTCTCCCAATAATTTGCACTTCGGAATATGAGAGCTTCATGTGCCTCCACTTACATTACTTGTAAAGTCATAAAAAATCGGAACCCTTTGAAAATATGCCAGCTACGAAAATAAATATCCTGAGGAGGAAATGCAAAATATTAATAGAGGTAAGATGGTATTTCCCCGAGTTTTTGAATTGCCTAAATGACTTCGATTCAGGTATATTGAGTTATAAGTGAATGAGTTGTACAGGAGATTTTCTCCATAACGGGGAAATTTTTAAAAGATTTGGAATGGAAACAATTTTGACGGGACTAGGAGGGTTGTGTATTTTGCCGAAAAATTGTAGGTTATTTCTTCCGGAGGAAGTAAGCGTTTAAGTTTGATTTTCGGCTCTGCCTTTTTGTCTTGATACCTGAAGAACTGCAGAATATTGTGTTTTTCGTTGAGCGAAATTTTTCACTCTAAAAAATTTCAAAAAAATTGCCAATTGTAGATGAATATTTGATATACAGTTATGATAAGTGTTTTTTGCATACAAAGTGGTGATTGCTAAAACAACATAAATGACATTTTTATTTTCTTACAGGAGATACAACAAAGGTTGAAGAGTTTATGTTTCCTTAGTGTAAAATGCCGATTTCGCGATTGAATTTCTGTGTGATTTATGTCGTTTTCGATTTAGGAAAAAGATCAATTTTTTTGAGAAAAAATCAATTTTTTTTCGAGATTGCTTTTCATGTTTGATTTGCCAAAAAAATCAATCTATTTTTTGATCTGATGCACTTTTAAGAAATCTCGATTTCTTCTCAGATTTACACATATTTTCACTAATACCAATGTGTATGACACACAGCTGGCGGCTATGAATTGTTTATCGTTAGAAGGATGGCTTTTTTTAACTGAATTATTAATTTTTCGCGTATGGAAACGATTTCTTATATTAAATTATTTCGAAATGTGTTAGGTATTACATGTGTCAAAATCAATTGAAATGGATTTGCAGTGCAAGTAAATAAAAAAATTCTGATTTTATGTTCGATTTGGCAGCAGAAATCTGAAATCTCAGATCAAATTCTGAAAAGCCAAATCGAAAACGACATTATGTTCGTTTTGTTCTCAACGCAATGTCTACAAAAAAGGTTTTATACGTACCTACTAATAAAACTGATTTCGAAAAATCTGTTACTTATGTTGTTTTTACAATCACCGATTCATATAGAAAAGGGGGAAAAATGGCCTTTAAAAAAGGCTAAGGAAGAAATATGTTTTTAATTGGTGCTTAACTAAAATTGTTGAAAGTCAAACTTCAAACAATTTCGCGGTCGCGCTGTAGCATAATCTGTCAAAGGATGTAAATACCTATATTGAAATTTTTTGTACATTTACAACATCATGTACTTCTAGCGCTCCACTCCGACAATGGCGCTTAAATGGCCTTTTTTATTATGCTCACATGATCTATATATATCTACTATTGTTGTAAACCGTGGAAATCAATGATCTATATCCTATCTCCTCTCCATATACATATTCAAATGGAGGCTAGACTAAGCATCCATCGCCTGTACCATTCGAATAACTTTGAACCTTTTGCCTTTCAGGGAGGTCATCTGTCTTTGCTCGATACAATGGAGCTTTCAAGCCCATTTAGCATGCCTCTTGATAACATGCTCCCTGAATATGGCTACCATAAAAATTTCTCCCTAATTATCCCCCCTAGGGATGACTGGGAAAAATATAAACCCAATCCATCACGACTTGACATCATTTGGTACACAGATGGTTCTAAGATGGAGTCGGGGACTGGCTCTGGAATTTACAGGTAAACTTGTCAGTATCCATATTACAGGCTGAATCCTCGCAATCAACTATTGCGCTAGAATAAATCTAAGTTCTAACACACGTGGAAAAAAACATATTTATCTTTTCAGATAGCCAAGCAGCTCTCAAAGCTATTTGAGGGTAACGAATCAGCTGCCTCACTGGCTAAAATTGGAGCAACCACTCTCCACTTATAGGACCTGAACCATTCTGCGGAGTCAGCAAAAACCATTTCAGGAACTATATTAAAAACGTTTCTTGTACCGAGTCAAATGAAATCTGGTACAGTACAACTGGGCAGAACTGCACCAGACAATTTTTCCCCAAATTCTCCCCCAGAAAATCGCTCTTCCTGATTAATCTGGACAAAAATAACCTTAGAATCCTAACAGGAATAATCAGCGGCCAAGGCCTCGTGAAAAAACATTTCCACCGTATTGGCGTCTCACCGGATCCCATTTGCAGACTTTGTCTTGAGAGTGATGAATCCTCTCTTCACATACTCACAGAATGTCCGGCTCTATGTCGTCTCAGAAAAAGCATCCTTGCCGATGAAATTGTCATTTCAGTAACCCTTTCAGAACCCTTTTTAGCAGTTCACAGTGGGCCTTACCAATAAACATTTTTAGTTTCGACTCTTAATTTTAGTAGTTCAGAGTGTGTATATTTTCCATACAAATTTCGCAATTGTGAGCTTCCGTAAATTTAAGTCGAGACTAAAATTTGCTATTGGTATGGCGCAGTGGCTATATTTTCCATTAAATTTTAGCAATTGTACGCTTATCTAAATTTAAGGTCGAGACTAACATTTTTTTAGTACTCCGCTTTGAGCGTATGTTATTTCTGTAAAAATTATTTCCTAAGATCTTTGGGCGCCTTAAATTAAATTTTAAATTGATTTTTAGAATCTCACTTTTGGCTGATCGGTAGTCGGCAGCCTCGAGTCAAATTTCTCTTCTTTGCTGAGTCCGATATTATATTTCTTTTGCTTCTAGTTGGAGGGAAAATGCCTTAAGCCATTAACTCTGATCGAAACTGGCCTTGTGAATATCGTCGCAAAGAATGTCCATGTTGTTATGCCACTTGAAATCATTATCGCTTCTCTTTGAAAGACATTATCTTGCAATTAAGGCTTTCAATTAATTAATTTGTGTTTTTAAAAGCCCAATTTGATTGGAAGTTTTGCTTATTATAAAAGAATTAAATCAGAACGGTACACACATTTGTTGCATTGGTTGGTGAAGCTTGCAAAGTTTCTACCAATATTTACAGAAAAAAAAACGTATCTTTATAGGTTACAGGTGCGAGACACTTTATAAAAATATGAATGTTGTTATTTTGACGTCATCTAATGCGGCGATCAAAATGGTCTTACTTACTGGGGGGTAGCAACGCGTTCTGATTTACGGAGCCTTTGAACACAACAAAAAGCCCGTAAAACAAATATATTAAAAAATCGAATCCTTTCAAATATCTTGCTATATTAATGTTATCTGCTCAATTTTCCAATATAAAAATCGATGATTCCAATAAATTCTTGAGAAATTCCAAAAAAGTCTTCTCCGAGGAGTCATTTTGCTTTATTTTTTTTTCATATTTAAAAATAAAACAATATTTCAAGGTATTCTATTCTACTTATGTAGTTGTAGGTATAACTATTCTATTCTATTAATTGCTGTTTTCGAATTTAGCGATTCTCAGTAAAAGAGGTAAGTTATAAGAGTTATAATGTATGAATGATTAGAGACCTACTCTTGTCAAAAGGATAAAAAAGATCTACCATTAATGAATACAAAAAGAAATTATATTGCGATCAGACAGGACTTTTCAGTGTAATGGAATTATGTATCTGACTTTACAGGTATTAAGTTCTATGCGTGAATGAATTTGACAATGAACAAATTTTTGAGAATGAAAATACCATCCATGGTGGGATTAAGCGTCGTATGGTGGTTTATGACAGGGGTAATAAACTACTGAGTTTCGATTTGTGAAATTGTGACAACCAATATGCATGCAATGCCGTAAAGGATAAAAGTTTTTTTTTGAAATGTTCATATTTTGGTATGTAGGTATATTAATTATTAATAGTTGTGGCAACTTTCGTATAACTTCAACTAAAGGGTCTTTCATTAGCGGCTTGACAACTTCAAACACTCAGTGTGAAAACACCCTTAAATGTCAAAATATTCAAAATTAAAATTTTCATCATGATGAAGTACACGAAGGAACAACGTTTACAAATAATTAAAAAGTACCACCGAAATTCCGAGTCGGTGGTCGCAACTTAAAGAGTGTTAACGCCAATTTTGATTTCAACTTTCCATCTTCATTCACAAAAAGAAGAAAAAGAAGGGATACACAGAATAATAATTATTTGCTATACGTTTACTTCGTTTTCTTATATTTTGCTTGTTGATGTTGTTGCCTTATGTGAACGAAATTGCGCGATAAGTAGGTATAACCATATTTATTAATGTTCACATCAAAAACTAAGAAACATTTTTTTTAGTTCATATCATTCAGCAATAATATCGATGTGATAATTACGGAACATGGGCCCAGTACTCAGTATGGCCAAATTTTCCATATAAAATTGCCTACAAAATATCAAGAGCGAAGAATAAAAATGATTTGTAGTAATGCCCGTTGTCTTTCTAAATTGATTTATGTATCATTTCTTTATCTAGCCCTTCAAAGATAACAACAAAAAAAGACGTTATTTTAAGCCATATCGGTTTGTAGTAGTGGTGTAGTATCTATGCGATAGTGTGTAAAATAAGAGGAGGCTAAAATTATTTCAAAATAGACGACTATTGATAAAGTGAACATGTATTAATACAATCTGTGTCTCCCAATAATTTGCACTTCGGAATATGAGAGCTTCATGTGCCTCCACTTACATTACTTGTAAAGTCATAAAAAATCGGAACCCTTTGAAAATATGCCAGCTACGAAAATAAATATCCTGAGGAGGAAATGCAAAATATTAATAGAGGTAAGATGGTATTTCCCCGAGTTTTTGAATTGCCTAAATGACTTCGATTCAGGTATATTGAGTTATAAGTGAATGAGTTGTACAGGAGATTTTCTCCATAACGGGGAAATTTTTAAAAGATTTGGAATGGAAACAATTTTGACGGGACTAGGAGGGTTGTGTATTTTGCCGAAAAATTGTAGGTTATTTCTTCCGGAGGAAGTAAGCGTTTAAGTTTGATTTTCGGCTCTGCCTTTTTGTCTTGATACCTGAAGAACTGCAGAATATTGTGTTTTTCGTTGAGCGAAATTTTTCACTCTAAAAAATTTCAAAAAAATTGCCAATTGTAGATGAATATTTGATATACAGTTATGATAAGTGTTTTTTGCATACAAAGTGGTGATTGCTAAAACAACATAAATGACATTTTTATTTTCTTACAGGAGATACAACAAAGGTTGAAGAGTTTATGTTTCCTTAGTGTAAAATGCCGATTTCGCGATTGAATTTCTGTGTGATTTATGTCGTTTTCGATTTAGGAAAAAGATCAATTTTTTTGAGAAAAAATCAATTTTTTTTCGAGATTGCTTTTCATGTTTGATTTGCCAAAAAAATCAATCTATTTTTTGATCTGATGCACTTTTAAGAAATCTCGATTTCTTCTCAGATTTACACATATTTTCACTAATACCAATGTGTATGACACACAGCTGGCGGCTATGAATTGTTTATCGTTAGAAGGATGGCTTTTTTTAACTGAATTATTAATTTTTCGCGTATGGAAACGATTTCTTATATTAAATTATTTCGAAATGTGTTAGGTATTACATGTGTCAAAATCAATTGAAATGGATTTGCAGTGCAAGTAAATAAAAAAATTCTGATTTTATGTTCGATTTGGCAGCAGAAATCTGAAATCTCAGATCAAATTCTGAAAAGCCAAATCGAAAACGACATTATGTTCGTTTTGTTCTCAACGCAATGTCTACAAAAAAGGTTTTATACGTACCTACTAATAAAACTGATTTCGAAAAATCTGTTACTTATGTTGTTTTTACAATCACCGATTCATATAGAAAAGGGGGAAAAATGGCCTTTAAAAAAGGCTAAGGAAGAAATATGTTTTTAATTGGTGCTTAACTAAAATTGTTGAAAGTCAAACTTCAAACAATTTCGCGGTCGCGCTGTAGCATAATCTGTCAAAGGATGTAAATACCTATATTGAAATTTTTTGTACATTTACAACATCATGTACTTCTAGCGCTCCACTCCGACAATGGCGCTTAAATGGCCTTTTTTATTATGCTCACATGATCTATATATATCTACTATTGTTGTAAACCGTGGAAATCAATGATCTATATCCTATCTCCTCTCCATATACATATTCAAATGGAGGCTAGACTAAGCATCCATCGCCTGTACCATTCGAATAACTTTGAACCTTTTGCCTTTCAGGGAGGTCATCTGTCTTTGCTCGATACAATGGAGCTTTCAAGCCCATTTAGCATGCCTCTTGATAACATGCTCCCTGAATATGGCTACCATAAAAATTTCTCCCTAATTATCCCCCCTAGGGATGACTGGGAAAAATATAAACCCAATCCATCACGACTTGACATCATTTGGTACACAGATGGTTCTAAGATGGAGTCGGGGACTGGCTCTGGAATTTACAGGTAAACTTGTCAGTATCCATATTACAGGCTGAATCCTCGCAATCAACTATTGCGCTAGAATAAATCTAAGTTCTAACACACGTGGAAAAAAACATATTTATCTTTTCAGATAGCCAAGCAGCTCTCAAAGCTATTTGAGGGTAACGAATCAGCTGCCTCACTGGCTAAAATTGGAGCAACCACTCTCCACTTATAGGACCTGAACCATTCTGCGGAGTCAGCAAAAACCATTTCAGGAACTATATTAAAAACGTTTCTTGTACCGAGTCAAATGAAATCTGGTACAGTACAACTGGGCAGAACTGCACCAGACAATTTTTCCCCAAATTCTCCCCCAGAAAATCGCTCTTCCTGATTAATCTGGACAAAAATAACCTTAGAATCCTAACAGGAATAATCAGCGGCCAAGGCCTCGTGAAAAAACATTTCCACCGTATTGGCGTCTCACCGGATCCCATTTGCAGACTTTGTCTTGAGAGTGATGAATCCTCTCTTCACATACTCACAGAATGTCCGGCTCTATGTCGTCTCAGAAAAAGCATCCTTGCCGATGAAATTGTCATTTCAGTAACCCTTTCAGACATACACCCAGAGAAGATTCTTGTCTTTCTGACTGCCTCTGGAGTGAAAAGATGGCTCTAGGAATCTACCAGGGTAGGCACAATAGGCTGTAGGCTCCTTTAAGAAGCCGCAGTGCCAGAGCCCTACTTGAAGGCTCTCCCGCTCTACAATCTAATCTAGCACAGAAGATTTAAGGGATGTCCAATAAAAAATAGGCGTCTAACAGACAATAGAAATTATGGGATAGTTCGGCATGTTGATATTTTTAGAGCAATATGACCTACCGAAAACGGAATTTCGCTTTCCTATAAAACAAAATGGTGGTGAACGAACGATCATATTTATTTCGTTTCATTGATTGATGTATACCTACCTATTGTTTGCTAAATTTATAGAAACCAGTTACCACTCTCATTTGACGTTTTTAAATCAGTAATGGAAGCGCTTTGTTTTCATACTGCATTTACAACATTACGCACCCGCATTTTTCCGTTTTTCCATAAAAAATGCTATTAAAGGCGTTTGAATGAAATCAGAAATCAGACGCCCAAAGTGTTAAGAATGTTCCGCTCATTATTATAGATTACGTAAAACGGAAATAAACACAAGTTCTGGCGACCAATATTCCTGCAATAACTTCAAAACATATCTATTTCTGATTTAAAACATGTGAAATGAGAATGGTAGTTAATGTCAGTAAATTAAAACAACAATTCATCAATCAGTTATACCAAATAAATAAATAATTGTCCGTTCATCACTCCCGGAAGCCATTTTGTTTAATAGGAAAGTGAAATTTCGTATAAGCTATCGCTCGCTATAAAAATATCAACATGCTGAACTTTACCATAATTCCTGTCACGCTAACAAGATGTCCGTGTCACTTATTTTTGCGTGTTAGTTAATGCTGTCCCTTTCAGTCAAACGGCTGTTTAGTATTGGGCATTCCTTTAACCTTCCGTGTGAGGAATGTGTGATGTTGTAAATGCAGCATTAGTCGCCGGAAATTGTGTTTAGGTATTTCTGTTTTACTACTTATCTTTAATTTATTGGTAGCACGTCTATGCTTGAATCCTTTAAAACATATGCTAAATATGAGTCTTAAGTATGATTTGATCTATATTTTCGACAAACAAAAGCAATATGTTCCTAGGTATGTAAACTTCGATTCATTGTGTTTTTATGGTGATCGCTCAAAACAAACAAAATAAATAAAATAGAAAAAAAAATACTGATTATCTTGCGTCGACATGAGAAACCTATAATAGAATATTACATATCCCATTAAAATGTCCCATCTCTCCAGCTCCGGTTTGTGGACTAAGGCGTGGGTGATTGGAGCTGGTGGTCCTTTATCTTCGTAAGGCATATAAATGGCTGATAAAATCAGTTGGGGGTGCCCCCTCCGTTCAATAAATAAGTAATAAATTAACATGTTTTCTAGCTACTATGCATGTTCTGTTTTTACTCTCCGCATTAAGCGGCTTGATGCTGTAGATTACTAAATCTTTATGATTTAGCCCACATATTTTGTCACGGGATATCCATGGCTCTTGCACCAAGGCGACATCTATCTTTCTTTCACCTAAGAGATAGGTGAGGTTAGCGCTAGCAGCTATACTGTGGTGTAGGTTTATTTGTACTACTTTCATGCCGGTCTTACCTGTACATCCACCACCTTCTTCTCTCTATTAGTCCGTAAAGGGTCTAACCTTGCACCGGGTAATTCCAGTACGAACCTCTTTGTTGAACCTCCTCAGCAAAGGCATTGATTTGTGGTTTAGCAAAACCACAATTTCAGTTCCTGCTTCGGAGTGTTCACCTACCTCGAACATCTCCCAGTTCTCACTATGGAGTTCGGGATTTAGGTGTCGTAGGGTTGTCTCGATTCTTTCCTTTGGGATATGTGGGCCGAAAAATCGAAATCCGACCCTTAGGTCTCGTGGATTCTAACAGGTCTTCTTTACAAGTCGTAAGTCGGTGTTAGCCCATGGAGCCGACAAAAGTTTTGAGCCAATTCATTGTGAATTCGTTATCACAAGAAAGGAGCTTAAAACCTTTGAAGGTCGAGAGTTGCTCAAAGAAGGGTAACTGACCTATCTATCTACACTATCTAAAGGGCAATTCTATCCATAGCGTGCACACTCAGTAAGATTAATTGCGCTGGCTTACCCAGGCTGAACGTAATCATGCTCATCAAGACCCTTCTGTTTATGCATAATGCATCTATTAAGACCTTTAAAGCTGTCCTTTTATTTAAGAGTAATTGCTAATACGTAGGCCAGGTGAGTTCCAACTTCTAGTGAATTTTGCGTGTAGCTATGTACTGTTTGTCATGTAAGATATTTATTTTAGATTATCGGTGCCGTTCCACATTGTGTTTCTCACCAGTGGTCCTTTAACCTTTTCGGTATAGGTTTACCTTCGACATTGAAACAGAGATTATCATTACTTAATCCAGATTAACTTGAAGATACCAAACAATTGCTTTGGGTTAAATCTGTCATTATTTGAACTGACTCTCGTGACTTGGCAATGTCGATTCCATGCCTCAATTTTCATCTTGTACCTACAGTAGCAATCTGGCATCTACGAAAAAACTACGCATTTCTGCGAACTAAGTGAATTTTTTTTTAAGTTTTAAGCAATTTGTGTGCTTATTTGTGTACTAAATTTCGTGAAAAGTTGTTTTCGAGAAGCTAATATTTTAAGACATGAATAGGAAGGACTGCAAAAAATGTAAAACTGATGTGGTAATGAAATTGTTTCAAAAAGCTAGTTTTTAGGAAAAATTTAACTTCACAAAACGACAACAAAATAAACTTTTTTAAAGCACGACACTTTAAAACGCTAGTACACAGCACTACACAATAAATTATTTTATTCTCATACTAACGTATTGATGATTGATAAATTCAATGAACTGGAATTTAGCCAGGTTTATTGTTAGAGGGTGCAAAGGCTCAATAGTCACGGTGCTAAACTTCTGAGCGAAGGGTCTCGGGTGATCTCCCAAAAATACGTCTTAAGGTTTCTTCCACTGCGCCACCCATCGTGTAAGTTTGACAAACATCTGAAAGCATAACTTTCATGAAAGGGCCTCTCGATTCAGCCGTTCGGACTCGGCCTAAAATTGTAGGTCTCTTTTATTCATTCCAAAAACCAAACAAACAGACTCATACACAACGAATGCTTTTTACTATTCAATTTAAGGTACCGGTATACATATCTTAATTTTGACATAAAATTTCTGATATTAGAAGTAGATTTCATTCCTTAAGTTAAAGAGGCTAAGCGATAAAAAAAATTATATATAATTAGTATCCCCCTATAGGTATACATGTTTATATTTTTCAACTAACGCGTAGTTTTATGTCGATACGACATCCGTTTTTTTTTTTTTCAAAATTATGAAGAAGCCTGTTAAAAAGGTGAATACATAATATTTTCTCATTCGAATTTCACAGTGTTTGTCCACTAAAACTGGCTATTGGGATTAAGAAAAACTCCTAAAACATGCATCACAATTGCTTTCTGTACTCTCAACGTTCGAAACTATATCACAATCGTAAAGGTTTAAAAAGTTGCAGCTCCTAAAAAAGTATACATCATTTTAATGTCTTGTCCCTACAAAATATATTCTACGACCTTTTTTTAGAAACTACTAAAAGGTCCTCGTATGGGTTATGTAGCACTCCTTAGGGCGAGGATTTTGTATCAGAGTGTAAAATTGCAAATTGCTGTAGTCATTGGTTCCTTAAGAAAATTACATACTTTTCGTATGCTACACCAAAAAAGGGATAAGAGGGGTCAATTGGAAAACCCGCGAAACACTTGTTTAATTAATTGTACTTTTTACCTACATACAAAGTTTCAGATTAATACGACTAGCGGTTCCCTGATGTAGACCCTGAAGATTTCATCTTTCATGACTCAACAAGTACCGGTGTGTCCTGTGCATTTTCAGTTCTTTCCGAAACTGTTTTGTTTACAAATTAAATGTTTCCACTAAAATTACTACCATTACATGTTATTATTTACTGATATTTCCCTTCATTTAATTCGTTTAACAAACGAAATGATAAAAATCTGTCCGCGCTCTATACCGCAATATATTTTTTAATGCAACCATTTCTAGAAAGTGATTAGACTTAACCATTTTTTTCTGTTAATAATTGAAATCTATTCAAAAAACAACAAAACAATAGTTCATAGTAGACTCGACAAGTCATATTTGTATTACGAGTGCCATAAATATTCTTAAAAAATGTAATCTAAATTTAATTCTTTCGTCTGTTGTTTTTTTTATAAAAAATGGGGATTCAAAGACTGGGTTATACTTATGGCGTTTTTGAAAAGAATTGCCCTTTCTATGAAAAGAGCAAATCTAGAAGTGCTCTTTCGATGTATTCTATGTTTCATTGAAAAAAAAGTGCACTTCCAGGTCAATTCTTAGCACGACAGAAGTTTCTGTTGTGTGTTTGTTGTGTTATTAGAAACAAATTTTTCGCTATGTGATCCGAAAATATACAATTATGCGTGCAAAATGTAAACTTAAATTGAAATATATTGATTTGGCTGTATTCATTACTGCAGAAAACAAAAAAAAAAAGTAGCAACAGAAAACTAAATTTCTCATATGGTGTCTACCACCATTACAAAAGTGCTCCAACGAATTTCATTGAAAAGAGCAATTCTGAATTTCGAGGCAATTCTCTCGGATCTTCAATCGAAAACGCCATTAGATTCAAAGTAAGTTCCAATACCAATCAGAAACCCCCATTGTTGAATAGGGTCCCCGAGCTGCTCCTCGAACCTACGCCGGTACGGTAGCAGCCAAACACTTTAACTACTGCATCATGCCTACCGTGCAAAGGTCAGTAAGGCAGACCAGTGCATTTCAGTGTTCTACAATGGACAGACAGAAAAATCTTCAAACAAAAAATGGTCTCGTGTTATCTCAAAATCCATCAGGCTTTGTGCGATCTGATCTGTCCCAGAGCAAGTGTGACGATGAATGAGTTGTCCCTTCATGACTTTTCAATATGCACACAATTTCGTTTATTTCACAAAAGATTTTGTTAACATCTTATTTCCAAGAATACTGATTCAAGACATAGATGCCACCATGCTGCATTTTAACATTTCCTTCTCTTCTGATTTCTCATTCATACGGGTTTTGTGATCACACATTGTATAAGAAGATGTCAAAATTAAATAAAAAGCTTCCCATGAAGCTGTAATTTGATATGTATATTGAAAACGTCAGTTCATTCATCAACCTTACAGAGGAATGCAAGTGAGCAGAGAATTCTTTGTGTGAGAGGACTACAACAAAAAAATCCTTTGTATACTTATAGTCCGTACTCAATGATTTTTAAGATGATATCACATTGAAACAATATTTTTAATGTACTATGTAATTCGGTGAAATATTATTTTTGAGGTGAAAATTTTTATATTTACTGGGTAATTTTATATGGAAGATTTCGCAATTCTAAGTTCATCAAATCTAGCCTGAACACTATAAATGATTATTAGTATCGCGCAGTACTTATGTATTAAAACTTAAAAGTTATTTATGCGTATTTCATTAGGCCCTGGCATAATTCATTTTTTTCCTGGAAGTTTGTATTAAATGTTACGCAAATATATATTTCACTAACTCCGTGTATGTAGTATATGTAGATATGTCTTTCGATAAGGCAAACGCAAAAATCATTAGATAATTTGCAAAAAAAATTACTTTAAATCGCGTAATACGTTATTGTATTTCTGAACGCATTTTCATTAAAAAAAAGCTTAGTTTTTTTCTCGATCATAATCTTTGTTTTTATTGAAAAAGAAAACAGAAATAAAAAATCAAGCAATAGCAGGCATCAATTTAAGAAAGTTTCTTGAGACGCCATATTGCTTCTTTACACCAAATGAAGTGCGATTAGAAACTTGCGCTTTGTCCACATTCGTTTGAATTTTTGAACTGATGACTTTGTCCAAACCGAATCGAAGGCCTTTCCTTATGTGCACACAGCTACATACATTCCACCACAGAATGTGTTCCGCAATTTCGCTCGTACGTAATCATAACTAATATTTTGTTTTCAAAGTGACAATAACTAGTTCTATCCAATATTAAAACTCATTTTTGTTTACCAATCATATGGTGCTTCATACATACCTACTCCTTTCTTGAGTTCTCCACTATAGCGTAGCCACTTATACTTTGATAAAAAAAGACCTCCAACCTTCTTCATAATTATCCTAAATATTCCCATACGTGTTATACAGCCAACGTATTTTTATCTTCATAACAATACTTACGTATGCACGTGCAAATCTTTGTTTGCCCAAAAGAGCAATACGGCGCAACGGCAGCAAAAGAACACTTTTTTGTATGTGGTATGGGCACGCCTCCGATATTAAAGTTAACCTGATATGTAGGTTATTATTTTACATTCTTTTGTTCGAGTTGGGGGAAATGAGTAGAGATTTCTCGGAGTTAAGGAATTTGTTGCTGGCTATTATATTCGGCAAGGTACCCTCTTTCCTGGCTGACAAAAGCAATTTTTTGTCATGACAGCGGAGTACTGCGCTGTGAACATTGAATTGACTATTCAACATTTCAACTTATAATAAAAGGAATAGGGTTTAATGATTTGATTCCCATGAGGCATTTACAGTACGATCAAGGAAAATGTGTCGTCAACAATTTTATATATTGAACACACATTTCTTAGTTATTGACTATAAACCACTATTGATTGTGTGCACGGTGAAACAGTAGCTGGTTTATACCTACTCTACACTTATGCATCAAAATAAGTGTTCATAAACTCTTTCCCTCACCCTCTCATAACGGAATTTCCTCAGAACATCAAACGTTGCCGATATGGCATGATCGTGCACTATGGATCGTTTGCGAATTAATAACATCTAGTCTCTCTTTATTTTATTTATTTATTTATTTATTTATTTATTTATTAGTAATTTTGTTACGCTTTATTTATAATAAATAAAATTAATTTGTATGAATTATAATTTTGTTGTTGTTTTATTTGTTAAAGTTATGTTAATCTGAACAGTAAGTTAATTAGTAGTTAATTAAAAAATGCTGAAAGCTGTATCTATTTTTGCTCCTCGAAAGTACTTTGTATTCAGTGAAACTCTTTTAATTTTCCCTACTAAGCGTGTTTTTCTGAAAGGTAGATCAACTAACACGAAATTCGACGAATTTGTGACCTCTGATTTACTCTCAGTCCCTCATCTTTTTTTTTGCAACCTCAATTGTTGCTTAAGGCAGTGATATAGGTCATATTCCTTTCATCATAACCCATCAATGATTTTAAAAGGATCATTCAAAAGTCAGAACTTTTTTATGTGCAGATGATGCCAAATGTGTTAAGGCCATTTTGCACAACATGGCTTCAGCCTAAATAGGTTTTCCGCTTGGTGCCCCAAGAACTGCTTAGCAATCTATGTCACTCTTTCAATCTATTCCCGACCTTGGCATATTATACGATAGGGAGTGTAGTTTCCATTCGCGTTCTGATGACATAATCATTAAAGCAAACTCATTACTTCGCTTCGTTAAAAGATGATGCCCAATGAGTTCTGCAACCTGTAATCTTTTATAGGACATTTTTCTGAAAGGAT
The DNA here is from genome assembly GCA_951230905.1 of Cheilosia variabilis. NCBI lineage: Eukaryota > Metazoa > Arthropoda > Insecta > Diptera > Syrphidae > Cheilosia > Cheilosia variabilis. Next base: position 55,731,009 of record OX579676.1, read on the forward strand.
CTTCTAACCTTACGTTCCCATCGAGATATTGGGGACGTTCAAGTATCTAGTTTAGTAAGTCTGACTAGATTCATCTCGGTTTTGATTGGCTGAAATCGGTCACATGAGCAGCTGTTTCAGTTGACGTTTATGGAGGGGTAGCCGACGAATCTAGTCAAGAAATTCGTGACTGAGTACTAATTTGACAGCTCGCATATGTGGCTGACGTAGAAAAAGTGACGTTCCCGACCAATCTAGTCTTTGTGTTCAGGTTACATCTCATCCAGACCAATCTAGTCGACTTAAGATAACTAGATTCTTGAATGTTCCCATTGCCTGTAATTCATGTAATTCATGAAAAAAAAAAACAGCCTACACTTCCGGCTTAAACCGGATGTCAGGTAGCCTGAGGTGGATTCTCATTTAAATATCGAGTGTGGTGTTGTGTTGTAAATAATAATTTTTCTTAGTTTCAGGTTGAAATTTTTCGGTACATTTTTGTTCGATTTTCTTATTTCTTGATATCAAGTGAAAGTAATTATGTATCTAGACACCATGCAATAAAAATCAGTTCTAAACAACCCAAACTCATTAATAAAAAAAGCATTTCATGGAAACTAGGTTCTTAAAACAAACATACGAAAAAATTGAAGGGAAATAAAAGCTCAAATAGCATAAATCTTTCGACTGCGTTTTTTTCTAAATGATCGATTTGTTAAACAATTTACAAAGTTTTTTATATGAAGAGAACGAATATATGTTTCTTCTATGAAAACAACAGATTTAAGAAGCGAAGTTTTTTTATATGAAAAGAACGGATCCATATAAGAAAAATAATTTATTACACATAAAATAAATTTATGTTTCATATATGAGGGATATTTTCTTTTGAATAATAGATTTTGTAAATAAAGGTTCGTTTTTTATATCCGAATGTTTCTTACAAGCGTGTTTCTTATATCTTTTTTTATATGGACATAAAGAGAAAAGACACTGGTATTTCCACATGCTTTCTTATAAGCGATTTGGTGGTATGTACTTGTTCGCACGTGACAACGGATACTACTTGCCACGCAGAAGCTAATGCTAATACTGATCCATTGTGATGCCCGTTGGGTTAAAGAGGTTCGCTCTTGTCTATTGCCCATTCAAATCCTATTCTTACTTTAAGATATTGTAATCTAATTGAATTTCTTTCTGTTGATCAGGTCTTTTAAATTGTAAAATATGAGTAGGTGTGTTCCTAAACTAATATAAACATATTATGGCAGGTGCATTTAATTATTCAGTATTCAGATGAAATGGATCCACTATCTTCGCTAGTAAGCCTTTTGCTGTCTTCGTCGAGTGGCACCCATTTGCTTTCTTGTTTTCCAAGTAGGTACCCCTAAAGTAACATTTTTACTGCATAAAGCCCAGAAGAGTGTTGAGCGATTCACTATTCTTTTATTCTGAAATGAATTTCCATACAAAAGTTAGAATTATAAGAATTATACCGTAATTGATATTCTGCATGTTGAGATATCTTTTATAAACTAAATACCCTTCCATTGACCGATTTGGAACTTCAATGGCAGATTTTACAGCCCTGTGTTTTATCTGGATAAATACAATTCTTCGCCAATTTTTAGAAATTTGCAGAGATGTAATTGTTTTTAAAACAGTTTTTAAGGAAATTGTGATGGTCAATTTTAGATCCCATTTGTTCCTAACATTGACTGAACAATGTTTTTAACATTGACCACCGGCTAAATAATGAAAACACAGTAGTGTATTTGGTGGTTTGAAAAGGAACATAGTTACTAAAATTCAATCAAATAAATACAGAAAACAAGCAGATCTTAATTACAGATCATTATAAAACCTTAATTCTTTTTAGTTTTTGTGTTGTATCTATCTTAAAACCAATCTTGCTTGTATATACTATGAATAAGGTTATTAAAAATAAGTTTAAAAAAAAATTGAATTTTAGAACTAATAATTATCTTTGGAGCTGAGCAAGACTTGCTGGAAAAGGTCTTCGACTGACGAGTCATCATCACAATTGGAACTCAAGATTTCGATTTGGAGTTTTTGGAGTGAACCAGTCTCAACTTGCTCATTAAAAACTTCTGCAGCATCTGCTACAAAGAGATGTTGAGTGGCGGTAGCTATACATCGTCATTCACAGCCACTGCTCCATCATAGGCATTTTCCATTTCAACGGTTACCTCTCATCATAACCATCTATATCCATAGGCCTCGCTGAGTTTTGACCTTTGTGCGCCGTTTTCGGATTGGTGATTCTCTAGAACCAAGGCGCAGATGTTTTAAAACTGCTACAACAGATTCAGCCACAATGGAGCGAACCACATCATTATTTATTTCGCCATTTATTGGATCCGGTAAATGTGAAAGAAATTCGTTTAGATTAAAAAGCACTATACACATTTCTTGAATCCAGATATGAGGTTTGTGGATCGCTTTTTTGTGTACTCATTCTTTATTTTTAGCATTAATATCTTTGTCCCGTGCAGTCTCACATAACATAACGCACCGGCTGCTTTTGTCACTGCCAATACCTCGGCTTGGAAGACTATTATGGGAAGCATTTACATTTTCAATCAATCTATAGCTTTTAAGTAAGTGGCCTAGATTTCTTAAATAAATCCACTGCAGGAGTAAGGCTATTGTTGCTTTTTTTTATTTATATAAAATGTCCAATTATGTTCCTTATCATGTTCCAGTTGTTGTGCGCCTTTAGAAATTCGAGGGATATTTCTCAAACAAAAGATGGATAAACTATAGTGTGCTGTATTCACCTTTTCTTTCTGAAAGTTACCAGTCCGGTATTTGAGGCTTTTACCATAAACCCTGCGTGTTAGGGCGCTGTAAATTTGATCGGCTAGTTTTGGGATGAAATAACGCGTTGTCGGCAGCACAACGTTATATCTACATAAGCATAAGCAGCGGATCTGAAGCCGCTGATTTAAGCTCCAAAAGAACTTCAGTGCCACATAGACATACAAATTATTCGTCAGAAAAAAATTTAAAAAAAGTACAACTATATACTTTAAAAATAAAATTTTTGAATCGATGACTATATTATTTAGATAATATATCTTTAATGTAAATTAAGAAAAACAGTTCTAACGTTTATATGTTTTTAAAACTGTATTTATGAATAATGACGAAATTGGATATAGGCATACGATTGCAAAGACTATGAAAAATCATGGTTCAATCATAAAAATTCAGAATATATATATATATTATAATAACTTTTGTATGTGTTATATTAAGCATTAAGGAAAAACAGAATACTTGAAGATATTTACAAAAAAGATATTTAGTAAAAAATAACTTAATACCTTAAAGTAGACCAAAAAACACATTCAATTCATCTATATTATTTGTTTTTTGTTCTTGTAGTTTGTATATATATGTTCATACTAAGCACTAAGTTCTTGGCAATGTGTAGGTAGGTGCATAAGTAGGTACTCTTCATTATAGTAAAGTAGCTGTGACAGATTGTTGTTAATAGCGATTTTGCACGTATAAGTAAAGAGTTTTTGAGAATGGATTTGTTTTCCAAAAATTTGTTGAACAAATCGTTATAGTGCACGGAAGCTGAAGATCTAATAAATATTATTCCTTGATTCGAGCATTTCAGCTAGGAACTGACATAGGATTAAAGGACATGCTCCACAAAACTTGTACTCTTCCTGTATACAAATTAAATCAATCTTTAAAAAAATTAAGAATTATAAGTCAGACTGCAAGTTTTGATTTTAACATACATTCGATATAATAAAAAAACTAAAATTAAGTCCTAAGATTCTAAGACTTTGAAATAAATTAGTTAAATAAAACTTAAGTCCAACAAAGTATTGAAAATTTGAAAAGCTGATTTTTAATTTTTAGTTAAAATCGTTAATTTTGAGCAATAACCGTTCTGGCCAGTAGTCTACGAAGAGCCTTCCGTTCAATACCATGGATTTCATTTCATTCGGCTTTTCAGGTCTCGCAATGCCTAACACCGACCGAAATACTTGTCACGTATTTTTGCGTGTTAGCATAGTATGCTGCTCGCGCTTAAATTAAGCCACCATACAAAAATGTCTCCAAAGATAAAACTGAGCAAAGCTATTAAGCAAAGCAGTAGGTACGCAGTTCATGCCAAATTTGTTAGCCGCTGTACGAAAAATCTCTACAGAATTTAAGTAGGCGTATTAATTCAAAATACATTTTTCCACAGCTAAATTTTGACAGATCAGGGAAAATATCGGTATTTCAAACGAAAAAAAACAGTATGCAGGATGGTAAGTTCAACACAAAAAAATTCGTTGTTGTTAATTTAATTTCTTTTAGAAATGGAATTTTTTTAACGAGGAGTACCTGGAAGAGGTTTTTGAGGAAGTACAAATAAAACCACGAAAAAAAAATTCCAACACCGTTTTTATTTTGACCGAACCTACACTGTCAAAATTAAGCGAACATTAAGTGAAGCGCTGGAGAGAAACATTGGAGAGGCGCTTAATTTTAGCTTTCCTAGAACAGCATAGCATTAGGTAATACTGTCCCTTTCAATCAGACGATTATTTATGTGGTATACGATTGGGCGCTCTCAGAGCACTTTTTATGTTCGTTTGGTACAAAAAAAAACAATTTTTTTCAGATTTCAGACCACTTTTGCGAATCTGGATTTTTTTCTCAGATTTGCTTCAGATTTACCCAAGTACGTTTGAGTTTGACAACTAGTGGAGTTTGTCTACGTTTTCGTGAAATTTTTTAACTGAAAAGAAACGAATTGCATCTAGTTGATGTACAAACGCTTAGAAATCAATCTGGGCGAGCATTTTGAATGTTTTCATATACAATTTAACCAGTGAATGGAAAACGCTTAGAAAAGTGTCGAAGACTACACATATTCTAATCGCACATACAAAAGAGCAAGTGACGTTTTTATGTTCGATTAGACACGCGAAATCTGAAATCTGAGAGCGAATCTGAAGGAGCGCAATCGTATTGCGCATTTGAATCCCTTTAATCTTCAGTGTTACGATTGTCTGCTGGTGTACATGCAGCATTATATTAACAAAATTAGCAGACACCACAACTTTATCATGGCATTACTCAATTCAGACCCTTCATTGCCGACAATTGCTACAATTTCTCATTGGATGAGCCCAATTAAAATAAGCTATGCCGTACTGAGCACATCCATTTTGGTCATCTTTTATTTATTTCAGATTTGAGTTCATTTTTAGTTGAATTGATTCATTTATTGAACGGTGACTGTGAAGGTGAAGAAAACCTGCTGATACTGCTGACTTGTGCACTTCTTTGTCTTCAATAGCGAATTTATAATAATTAATAAGTGCGCTGTTTTAAGATTATTAATAATTAGAAGTGAAAAAACTATATTTCATAGAGTATAAGGTTGTGAAAGTTACAATGAAATTTCAACAAATCGGACTTTGGGTTCTAGTTTTTGGTAAGCTACGAAATGCAAGACGCAAATAAAGTGTTATCAATTTTTTGTGTTTTTCTTTTTCTATCAAACATTACAAATCTTTTATTTAGGATTCGTAATATCGACAGCTTTGCCGAATGGGGCTAATACAAAACAATGTAGCCGCGGACCTTCACACTGGTGTGAAAACATCATGTAAGTCGTATATTTATTTAGGTTTAAATATCTACATCTTAAAATATATAATAGCAGGAATTATAGACATCTATGTATATTATATACATCAACAGCATGAGTCAAGCTAGCGTTCGTTTTCCTCTTGCATTAGCAAACTGATAACAAGTAAATGTTTTTCATTTTTACAATCGCAAAAGTGCGAATGTTTGTTGAATGTGGTATATGGTATATAATAGGGCAAAAAGCGTAACAAATAGTTTGCAATTTATTTTGGTTTCGACAAAATATACGTAGAAATGATTCTACTGGTTAGTGCGTTGTCCATAAAATTTTATATAATAATAATTTCTTTGTTTTTCCTTCCTTGTGATAATGGCATGCAAATAATACTTGAACTCAAAAACAAATCCGGTGAACAGAAACATGACCAAGGCAATACAAAGAATGATCTATATAGTTTATACATGTTTATCTGTGTTCGGTTTTCGGTGATTCTGATTTCAACTAAAGCAAATAATTGAAAAATTGAATATATGTACTCTTTCTCTTCGTTCGACGTTAAAATAAAGAATCTCCTACGGGCTACTCCCTGAGAATTCTTACCATACATACAAATATTTATGATGACCCCTTTGTAATTGGTTGATAACAGTTTGCTTTGTCAGGCGGCTTTTTAATATGTGCAGATGTTATGTGATTTTTTTTAAATATACATTGTTTGAAAGACGACTAATTGATTTCGAATTCTATGTTAACAATAAATCAATTACGGGTTCAACAATTTTCCTGCAGCTGTATTTTGAAATTAAACAAAATAGATAAAAAAAGCTTTCCTGGTTTGACAATATTCATTAAGTCACATGTGGAACTTAGATTCCGAAACAATTCAACGTCAACGTCGTTCATGGCTAAGCCGTACTCGTACAGTTCATATAATAATCACTTAAAATTAAGGCCAACTTATATTTGATCTAAATTTGAAGTAATGCATACTGGTTTTGACGGCAACACTTCGTTCTAAATGGCGATGTTTTACTAAGCTTAAAGGTGTTTAGGGGCAAGAGAAGTGATATTATGTCAGACCACCCTCACTAGAGAATGTCTTAATTTTAAACTATCCTTCTTCTAGGAAATAATTATATCCTCTTTTAAGCGCAGAAGACACATTAGGCTGCTATTATTTCTATCGGGGGTAAGTTCTGCGTGCCTTGTTGGTTCAGAATGTGGAAACGAAGCAGAATTGTAACTTTAAAACATCCTGCTATAACGGGTGTATGAAATTACGGCGATCTGTGCTTTCCTCTTCGAATTCTTCTGTGCAACAAGTCTTCAATTCTTTTCTATTCTGGTTGTCCAAATAGCCTGTTAAAATACGAGTAAAATTCCCCATTATTATTTTTAGTCAGGTATGATACCTCCGAATTATCGATTTTTTTTATCAATACAGAACTACGGGCATGTCGATGAGATTGGTTATGAACTTTCGATTGGAATATTTTCTCCGGAATTGTACTAGGCGGATTTGGAACACAATTTAACTTTCATCAAATTCGAATCTGTATTGGCCAGCACTTTTTTTTAGCCATATTTTAGATTCCAATTGCTCATAATCTTGGTCTTTGTCATAACGATAGGCAAGGTTCTTGATTAAATAGAGTAGAAGCCTTGATCTTGGATTTAATGGAATTAGACCGTTGCTTTTAATGCCGAATTGGTTTCATGCCTTATTTTTTGTGGTTATTCGACCTTGTCCAAACATCCTGACGAGCATCCTGAGCCCTTAACCTGTATAGATCAGCTGAAAATTCTTATGTCATGGAAATGGTATCTTCCAAGTCTTCTGTTACTCAAGAGACAAAGACTTGGACTTGATAGAGAAGGTGAGGTGTGCCTGTGCATTCTTTACATATTCAATTTGAGATTTAACTTCGTTGTATGGTTTTCTATGAAGTTATGAACTTTTAAACTGCAAAGGCTTGCGGCAAACTAGTTAAGATTTAATTTCATAACAGAACAAAGCTTTTATTGCCTGGTGGCTGTCGCTTTCGCGATTACCATAACCTCGGCTTGGAAGGCCTGTTGTGGAAGGCCTCCTGATTGAGGAGTGTATATTAAATTTGTCCGAGAATCGACGGTCCATCCAGTACATCTGTCTTTGTTATAAAATTTGCTTTTTAATCGTTCTGATTTATGTAGGTATGAACCTCTTTTTTAAATTTTATTAGGATCAAAACCAAAGGAGAGACTTTCAGGATATTTATTAAAACTTTTTTTTTAATTTTTTAGAAATGCGAAGAATTGCAATGCTGTAAGGCATTGCATACAAACGGTTTGGGAAAAGCAGGATGTACCAGAGGATAATAACTCCATATGCCAAATCTGCTTGGATATGGTAAAACAAGCACGCGATCAACTTGAAAGCAATCAAACCCAGAGCGATCTTAGAGACGTATTCGAAGGATCTTGCCGTCTTATTCCATTGAAACCAATTCAAAAAGAATGTATTAAAGTTGCGGACGATTTTATTCCAGAGTTGGTTGAAGCTTTAGCTTCTCAAATGAATCCACAGGTATGTAATTCGAATTAAATATACGTAATCTTATACATAAAAAAAGCGCTTAACTTTACTTATTCCTTGCGCTACGTGTTCATGGTTTTTAGCACACTCTCACCTAAATTCATGAACTATAAAAATACCACCAAATATGCTTTAGTAGCTACGGTAAAAACTTAATAATTGTATCTAACTGGAAGTGTCAGGAATCAAGTCGGCATAAGTTTGATAAATTAGGCACTTAAGCACCGCTTCAAAGCAAGGTTCCCTGCAAGCGATTTTTAGTTTGTTTATGGTGCAGGGACAAGAAGAAGCCTACTATATTATATTATATTACAATTTCTGTAAATTTTATGTTTATTGTGTTTATAACTTGCTGACAGGTTGTTTGTTCTGTTGCCGGACTTTGCAACAATGCAAAAATTGACAAAATGTTAAAGGAGTACAAGCCACAAACCACACTAGCTCCGACAACAGCCCCAACATCGACACCAGCCCCAACATCGACACCAGCACCAAAACTGGAACAATACAAGCGTAGACTATTGTCTTGTACTGAATGCGGTAGTGTGGCTGAATTAATATCGATCAAGTTTAAAATTACCGATCGTGACGAAATGTTGAACTCAGTTTTGGCCTTATGTGGACACGCATCGTCATTTTCAGACGCTTGCGCCAACATTGCTCTTACATATTTCAATGAATTGTATAACTACCTCAGTGAAAATATGAAAGCTGATGGAATTTGCCATTTGTCAGGAACATGTTCCGCTAAATATCACAGTCATTCCGAAAAAGTCGAAGTTCAACCTAGGTCTGATATCGGAGTGGTGGCATTGAAAGACGACATTCCGTGTGAATTGTGTCAGCAGTTAGTGCATCATCTTCAAGATCTCCTTGTTGCAAACACTACAGAAATTGAATTTAAATCGGTTCTCGAAGGATTATGCAAGCAAACAAATGGATTTAAAACAGAATGCCTGAGCATCGTCGATCAGTACTATGACAAAATCTATAATGCCTTGGTCAAGGATTTGGATGCGAATGGTGCATGCTTCCTGATCGGAGTTTGTCCTAAGGGCAGTGGAAATTTCTTCGGGCGTCGTGATGTAATTCCATTGATTCCATTTGTGGAGCCAGCTAAAGTCAACGTTAAAATTACCAAGCTTCCACAGAATCTCCAACCGGTTTATTCCAAAGAGCAAATAGACAACATGCAACTTCCCATCGATCAACTAATGGGAGCACAAAACCCACAACTGCTGGTAGAAAATGGACAACTTTGTACTTTGTGTGAGTATTTCCTCCACTTCTTACAAGAGACACTCGCAACTCCAGCTACAGAGGTAAGTCAGCAGTAAATTATTTCCACATTTAAACTTTGGTAATTTGTTTATTTTTTTTTTTGCTAGGAAAAAATTAAAGAAGCAGTGGAACATGTTTGTGGTAAATTCCCAACAGCGCTTCGTGGAAACTGCCACAATTTCGTTGAAATGTACGGCGATGCAGTTATAGCTTTAATGATTCAAGGATTCGATCCACGCCAAGTCTGTCCTAAATTAGAGATGTGTCCCAAAAACGTAAAGGATACCGATGTCAACGTGTTCTCTCCGCAGCCCATTGATGTGTCTATTAACGTTCACAATTCTCAAACCGACAAACCAACTTGTCCCTTGTGTTCGTTTGCTGTAAAGCAAGCACAAACAATAATAAAGGACAATAAGTCAAAGGTACGAATGAGTATTCTATTTGATAAATATCAGGTGATATTAATGTTTCAATTTTAGAGTAACATAAGAAATGTTTTGGACAACTTGTGCACTCATTTGCCTAGCAAGCTTAAAACTGAATGCGTTGACTTCGTGGACACATATTCAAACGAACTTGTTGACATGTTAATAACCGATTTTACAGCGCAACAAATCTGCGTTTATATTCAGTTGTGTACTCCAGAGAAATCGAATTTCTCGGGGCTGGATATCAGCGTCGAAGACTTGTGTAAGTTAAAGCTTAGTTATTATCGTTAATTTTATTTATTATAGTTATGTTTTGTAGCCAATGAAGATATCGGTATTAAGACAGCGATTGAAACTAAGGGCGAAAGTTCTGAGAGTACCTCTCCTGAATGCTTGATTTGTGAAAAAGTAATAGCTGAAGCTGAGAAGAAAATGGGACCGAAAAAAACGAAGGTAGTACTATTTATTTAATTTATGGATATCTTACTTTCTTTTAATTGGCGCACTTGTATTCGAACGAATCGTTTATTCAGTGGTTTGTGGAACTCGTTTTCATGTTGTGGATTGTAAACTGATTGAATTCGAGGAAAGCGTGTTTTTTCGCGGCAAAAAGTTCGCAATTCGAAATATTGTTATTTAAACCTTTTCTTAAACTTGTTTTCTTAATATATTCCCATGGATTTACTCTTACGACCATATTATTCACTCCGGGTGTAAATCAGGGTTTAAGTTAATTTTACAAACGACCATTTAATCCGCATTAAATCCGACAATTTAAATCCATATCCATAATATGCACTTAAAAACATGTATTAAACCTGCTTTAAATGAGGATTTAAAACAGTATAAACCGAGTTTACCCCGTTTTAAACCTACGTAATGTCACTATTCACAAAAAATTACATTTGTTTTTAGTTGTTTGTCACTTGGAAATTATTTTGATTTGTTGTGGGCCCAATTTTATCATCGAATCATCGAATGTAGCCTCCAAAATGAATCTTTTTTTAGCCGGAAATATTTCCGAAAACCTACCACATCGTAATCGTCGACGAAAGTCCGCTTGTACATTCGATATATTCGACGACGAGGACGACGTTGATTTACCAACAGCTGCTGTTTCAAAAGCTCTCCGAAAAATGCATCTTCTGATGGCGAAGACATGAACATTTCGTCCATTTCACGAGTGAAGTCCATTTTTTTTGTAGCTTCTCTCTATTTGTTATTTTCTATTACACTTTTATGCTTTTCTTATTTAATGCGCCCTGGGAGAAAATGTCAATATTATGAAATTGAGTTTTAACCCGAGTTAAATTACTTAAACTGGCCTCGGGAGTGCAGTTTAAATTCAATTGGATTAAACGCCGTCAAGTTAAAAAAACCGGGTTTATGTTCGGGTTTAACGACTGAATATTACGACTTGGATTTAATTTTTGGGTTAAACTCACTTAAATCCGGGTGTAAGCCTTAATCCGGATGAAAAAAAGTGAATAATATTGCCGTTAGGCTGCGGCCATATTATTCTGTGTCGGGATTCTGTGAGTGGCTGAACAACGCCGCTCTGCAATCAAATCTGTTTAAATTTAGTATATTGCCGAGTGACGACGCACGTAACAAAACTTAATGAAGAAAATAAACGCTGAATGTTTGATTTCAGCTGTCAAGAGCCGCCCAGTCAATGGGAGGAGTGATAAAATTCGCCAAATGCTTTGTTTGCATTTGAATGCATCTTAGTTCGCTCTCATATGAACAGGCCTTACTAATTGTATGTCCTCCAATGCCTTCTCGTTTAACTCAGTATTGAGCCTGTTTCCACAAAATATATAATGTCTTGTTAACCGTTAGAGTATCGAGTAAATTTTGAGACCCAAGAAGCGGAGTACCATAGGTCCCACCAATTAAAGTCAGGTTTTAACTGTATTCAAGTTTATTTTTAGTATTTTTTAAAGCCGAAATACATTAACAAAATGAAACTTGCAAAGTTTTTTTTCATTCAAGTTCATAAGAAAACGTATGTACGAATTTTTTATAAGGTTTTTTTTTAAATATGTATATAGATTTTTCTTTTCTCTTCAAATGCAGGATTTCAGTTTTATTGACTTTAACTTAAAGAAAAAAAACTTTATAATTCCTATTTTTGAATTATAAAGTTTTTTTACCAATAAAGTAAAGTTGAAAGAGATAACGATTATTCATCACTTTCAGATGAGATAGCATGACTTGGGCATATAATTTTCATTTCCACCTTTCTGTATTCATTATGAATTTGGAGCATAAGGTGCATTTGAGTTTAGATTTTTTTGTTCCGATTACAAGCAGCAGGAAATGTCGAAGAATACTCATCTCGATCTTTGTAAACTCTTAGTTCGTTAGGGGTATCTCTGTTATTTTTTCCTGCTGTTCCAAGTAGCGTCAAGTTTTTATTGATAAGAAACTCAGCTAAATCAACGTAAGTGAAAATATTGTACTACCGCACAGTAAAATTGGGTCCCCTTACCTGTAAATAAATCTTTTGTTATTAAAAAATTGCCAAAAATGCGTGATTATGTTGTATTTCTTTTAAGAATGCCAAAAAAAAAAAACAAAAAACTCGACTACGAAAAGAAAAAAAAATTATTAAAATCAACATTATTATTTTACACTGGTTAATATTATTTAAATAACTGCTTTAAATTTTACTCACAATTTGTTTTACAACTACATTTGACAGGCGAACGAATAAATAAATAAACAATTTCACACACGATACACTAAACAGAGCTTAAACTGAGTATACCTACAGAAATATCACAGATTAATTATAGCTGATCTCACAGAGCCACACTCGTTGCCTTAGTTCTTTGGTATGAGGCTTCGGATAAAGCCTTATCATTCCAAACACCTACCGATGTATTCTCATTCAAGTTTCAAATTACACAATGTTGTTTTTATTTTCTATCTGTAGGAGGATATCAAGAAGGCTCTCTACCAAGCATGCGATAAGGTGCGTAAAATTAAAGATAAATGCCACTCCATTATCGACAAATATGGAGACAAAATATCAGATCTGATTCTGCTCGAAATGTCACCTAAACAAATTTGCCGAGAACTTGGATACTGTCTGGCCAGTGAAGACGAGTGTATGTATAATGTATATGTAGTAATATTCTTGAAAAACAATTTAACATTTGGTTTAGTAACTTCCGATGAGTTAATGGATCAGATAAGCATGGAAAGTAAAACATTTGAGATAACTAACCTTCCCGATGTCATCAGCAGCGGTGACGTTAAAGATCCCCCACCCTGTGTTCTCTGCGAATTTATTATAACAAAATTGGAAGTAGAATTAAAGGACAAAAAAACACAGGCAAGTATTAAAATTGTATTAATAATCTGGCTCGCAATCAAATCTGTTCGGTGTGCGTCCATATGTTGTAAGATACAAACCCTAAGTTTTAGGCGTGGTTCCGGTGCAAGCGAATTTCAGTTCGTTAAACTCATATAAAAGTACGCATTTCCAATATTGTCGTTTGGGTGCATAAAATTTACTCGCGAGAGTCAAAATTCCAATGGCATTATTTTTATTTAACTTGCGCAAACTAAGCGAATTTAAGTTATTTTTTCATAGCTTAAAGAGTTTGTGCTATATTGTGTACTTAATTTCGTGCAAAATGGATTCGGAGAAGATGAAATTAAAAATCGAGCATCGTTATCGGACATGAACAGAAATCATGCAACACTGTTATAATGGTAATGAGATTTGTACTTCGAAAATCTATTTTCTAACAAAAATACGACATCTTAACACTGCTATATAAATACATAATTCACAAATTCGTTCTCGTAAAACTCGCTTGCATTGGAACCATCCTATTCGCGCGAATACACTCGAGTTGCATTCGTTGTTGTTTGCGCGAGTGAAATTCGCTTGCACCGGGAACACAGCCTTGAATAATGAAAGACCTAGGTGGGTGGAGTCTGGTAAATCAAAATTCAATCTAGCGGAGTGGATTATGGACACTGTTCCCATCCTTAATTTAATTCCAAATGAGTTAAGATCCATGTGAGTATGATGGTAATTTAACATTAAGGGTATTCACTTAACCTGATAAATTTATGCAGCTCGTAAATGTATAAATTTCTGCGGTGCTTTATGTGAACACCCCTAGGATATCTCATTGCGTAAATCTCGTAAATCGACTGTAAAGTCGGTTGTCACACTCAGCTGTTCAAATTATTTGCAAATTATCAAAATGTCTCTGCTTCTGACCAATGATGTGTGGAGTTCAAGCGAGTGCGTTTGAATTTATTTTTTTCGTTTTGCTGCAAACCATAAACATTTTCATTTCTAAGTACTCAAAATTATTTTTTTACTTGAATTCTTACTAATTCTCTTTTGAGATTTTCAAAAAAAAAAACTGAAACAAACAAACAACGTTCCGTTCGTAAATCCATCCTGACCAAATCTAGGCTGTCTGTCGAAGTTTGACATTTGTGATTTGCGCAACTTTCCGCGGCTGATTTCCGAGCTTAAATCGTCGCGGAAAATTATTATGAGGTCTGCCTAAACTATTCTCCATACAAAATCTGACAGTTCAATGGAGGCGCTAAATTTCTGCAGTTTACGCAGTTTATGAGGCTTTTACGCGTTTAAGTGAATACCCTTATTGCTTTCTTTACAGAAACAAAAGAAATGACAGCAACTCGACTTGTAACGAGTTTTATGCTTGATATCAGATACCGTAACTCTGTTCTGAAATAAGTCAATATCGATTTAGATGTCCACAATATCTTTCGTCCATTCTTTGCTAGATCATCGAAAACAAGAATAAATCATCAACATTGGATACCAGAAACTAGTCATATAAATGATGGTGTTTTCCAAGGCTTCGCTTTGATTTTCATTATTTCCTGTCTGCAACTTCTTATCCGATTTATTACTACTTCGATGACAGGTTCTCATATCCATTAGAAGGCTCCGTCCATGCCCTTCGGTTGCAGAACAGCAAAGGCAACCTTGATAGTTTGTATTATTTAAGAACATTTTTATAAGGTGTTCATTCGCTCCAAACTTGAGTACAACTCTCATATCTGCTCTGGTGAGCCGAAAGCCACACTGCAATGCGAATTCTATAAATTTACTCCCCACTTACTTACTTTGGCGACTCTACAATTCGGGGCATATCCAAGGCCCGTCAATTTAGCCCGTTCCTTAGCCGACTGCCTCTAGCTGCGTATTCAATGTTGGTTGACGTCCATTTCTACTTTAGCGCGATCTAATTCTACTGCGTTGCAGTATGGGTAAGAATGAAATTCACTTCATACAAAAACAAAGTACCTATGTATTTTATTCTACAAAAATCAATATTTTTTTGATTTGGTGCATTTTATTTTTGAAAAATTCTTCAAAAAACTATTAAGAAATGTATGCCCTGTATAGATCTAAAGATCACAACTCTGGATGTCGTATTTATTCAACTTTTTTTTTTTTTTTAATAGGAAGAAATTAAACATGAAGTTGAGAACATTTGCAAAAAAATGCCCAAAACTGTCTCGGCTAGCTGCGATCAATTCGTGACAAAATATGGAGATCTAATTATTAGCTTATTAGAAACTCTTCCACCCAAGGTCATTTGTCAAAAACTGCAACTCTGTCATGCTCTGGATAAAAAAATTACTGGTAAGTAGTTTTCTCCAAAACAAATAATTGATTTCATAATTTGTTGATTATGGTTCCCTATTAGATCAAGTCGTTGAATGCGGAGTATGTCATGGAGCAACCAGCAGCCTTATTCCATACATTACTGAAGAGGAAGAAAAGGCCGTCGACACACAGGCTATGATTGAAGTTGCATGCGACAACGTGCCAGCCAAATATTACAAAACAGTAAGGAGCTCAAACACAAATTAAGTTACTTCAAATAACACTACTACTTTTTTAGTGCGCGGAACTCTTGAAATATTATGGCGAAAGCATTGTTAACATGATCAAAGCTAATACGAAACAGTCCGAAATATGTGCAAAAATTGGCAAATGTTTCGAAGAAGAAAGTTCGAGCTCTGCATATGTCAGAATCGAAGGTATTTATAAGCCTTTTACGATTTTTTTCGATTACATATTTAAACATTCATGCTTACTTTAGGAGACTCTTATCGAGTAAGACGTGATGATGTGATACTTGGTGCTAATAAGTGCACCTATGGGCCAGCACATTGGTGTGCCAGTAGGGAGAATGCCAAATCGTGTGGCGTAAGTACATATTTATGATATCATGTTGGAATATTAATTGCTTAATATGTATTTAATTTTTTTGTTTCTCTTGCAGTCGACTGAATTTTGTGAGAAAATAATTTGGAAGAACACGCCTTCTCATTGAGAATTTAATACTTGAGTTATTACGAGCGTATAACATATTTTTCCATGTTAAATAGCTACTGTACTTTGTAATTCTTATTTTTCTTTTTGTTAATCCTTCAGCATAGCAAAACCCGCTTAATAAAAATGTCTATGCACTATTTTTTAACAGATCGATTTATCAGCTTTGAAAATCTAGACTATACAGAAAGCCATTAGTCGGGGTGGACTAGGTACTGAACTAACAGGCCCCTCTAGCTAGCCACCTAAGGTGGGGTCTTCATCTGCTACGTTGTCCTTCAGGGTGGGCAAAGGCTCGGGTAGGCTGGTGCGTTGTTGTCCGTACTCTCCATGTGCTACATCCATTTAGCCGTTATATCCTTGACCAGGGGTGTCAGCACGTAACTTGATACAATCGAGTTCAGTCGATAGAATCGAGCTCTGACAGCACCTAACTTGTTTCAATCGATTATCCTCGATATTTTTTTTTTGGGAATAAGGGTACATTTGCTTAAAATATCTATGAAAAATTAATAATATAGATTGGTTGAAGGAAAATAGAAATATTTTGAGCATATTTCCTCCTTATTTAGGAAAAATTTACACATGAAATCGAGGTTAATGATATCCAAAAGCGGAAAATAGACAACCATGTTTGTCCTAACATGTTTCTAGTATCGAAAACATCTCCTCTAGATAGTTCTATTTATCAAACAAATCAAATTATTCGGCTTTTAAAAATAAAAAAATTAATATAGTATTACTTACCAAGAACATTCAGTACCTAATGATAAAACGTTGTATTCCCAAACTCTATCACATTCCCCCACTGTTGGCAGCATTTTTATTTTTATTTTTTATATGTTATGTCCCACCGATTTAAATTAACATTATACTGATAGGAAAACAAACTGGCGGAATTTGAAAAAAAAGGAATGGGGCCAGCGGCAAGATGATTGCGATTTAGGTATGGCTGGGGGTTTCAGTATAATTTGTTTACGCGGAAAACAGGGGTGGCAGCACGTTACTTGATACAATCGAGTTCAGGGGCCCTACTATGAAACTCGATTCTAAAGTGAAACTGCTCGAATTCGCAAAATCGCAACTGTAATTCTATAAGTAAGTTATGAAAGCGAAATTCGATTAGCTCTAGTACTGCCAACTATTTTTTGTTCTCTTGGTACAGAATTGGTACTACCTTTTCCGAAAGTTAATGTCAAATTCGTTCGAATTCGCAAATAATCATTCTACATCAAATGTGCTTGCGGAGAAGGTCGATTTATGAAGTATTTTTTCTCAGAATGTATGTAAATAAATTTTATAAGTTAATAA
Source organism: Cheilosia variabilis (assembly GCA_951230905.1). Lineage (NCBI taxonomy): Eukaryota > Metazoa > Arthropoda > Insecta > Diptera > Syrphidae > Cheilosia > Cheilosia variabilis. The sequence goes on from OX579676.1 coordinate 55,748,573, forward strand.
TTCATGAATATTTCATAAACATAGTAATATGTATAATGTTTGTTTTTTTTTTGTCCCAGGGAATCATCTAAAAGTCCAAACACAAAAGTGTCACAGTTTGAAAAGGTGCAAATATGACCCGGCATCCAGATTTGTCCAAGGGGTATTTAAAAACAGCCTTTATAATGCTGGGAACAAAAGTTTGCTTTTTTGCGAACACTTAGTTCTGTTGAAATATTGTTCAACATGTGTATAAAGGCATCTTTCGAAAGGCGGTAGTTTTTAACAAAGCTGAATAAAGTTATTTCAGTTTATTTTATCTTTGGATTAAAAATGCCTTTAAATAACTACTGAATAGAAAAACTTTTTCTTGCCAAGCTCCATTATGTTAGATTTATCTCTAATCCGCCTTCGTTCAACTTGTTGAATTTGTTACGGATTTCCTTCAGACTCCAACCTAATTGCGACACAGTCCATGTTTATTATTATTTAATTGTTTCGCCATAATTTTTTTGGAATATGCCAATTATAATGCGATACTCGTTTGGGTTATGTCAAACATAATGCGAGAATCGTTCGAAAATCGCAAATTTTTTGGCAAATAGTTTGGCATTACCGGCATTCGATTCTACTTTCATAGAGAGTACCATTTGAAAGTAGAATCGCAAATATCTTTCGAATAGAATCAATAGTAGGGCCCCAGTCGATACAATCGAGCTCTGACAGCACATAATTTGTCTCAATCGAGGATAATCGAGGAGGGGACGACATTACATGGGATCTGTACATAGAAATCAAGACACAATTTAAATACTTGATCAGGCAATCTTAGAGAAAATCTTGGAAGCTTTTCTGCGATGCCATCGCAGACACTAGCGAGGCTTCCAGACTCCGCAAAATCCTTGCCAAGGACGCGGCTAGGGACACCTAGCTTTATTAAGAAATCCGGCGGCTCATGGGGTTAAAGCAGTGAGGAGGTTCTGGAATCACAAGTTGAAGCCAATTTTCCAGGAAATAGCGCACCAATAGCTGTTTTTTAATATCAGCTATGATCCATATAGATCATCGATTTACATGCATTTACAACAACAGCACATGATCCTGCTTCTCATCGAGATCACGAATCATGATCTGAAAATTATTTCTGCTATTTCCGACTAGATGGCTTGTTTTATTTTTAGATGTTGGTGTGCCTGTAAACGATAGCCCCACAATCACGTTGCCAGACTAAAAAATGGAACACAAAAAATCAATTGATTTTTTTCGCATTCGAATAAACTCCCTGTCCGTATTCCGAGTTAAACATTTAATAAGCAATTAAATACCTACACGTTCCATATTTATTTCTAAAACACTTATTAAATAATTAAACAAAACAATTCTTATGAAATGTTTAGAAATGTTTTGCTGGATTGGATTGGACACCAAAATAAACATTTGTGTTTCACAGTTACCCAATTGTGATGGGAAATAGTTTTTGTTTTACAAGTTTTCCTGCAGAAAGTGAGCGCTGTTTTTCGATTATATTTTTTTTTGAATAAAAAAAATGTCCAGAAGAGCTTGGATACCTAACGACAAAGTGATTCATTTAATACGATTATTTGAATTAAATCGAGTGTCGCGTGGTTCCCGAGACCAAAATTACAAAAATAAAAACTTAAGTCGCTGCTATCCTACTACATTATTTTCTTCTAGCCCAAAAACGGATAAAATTGAAACCTTTCATAAGCATTTAATAAATAAATTTCAGAAATCTCTTATAAGTGTTTATGAAATGTATCCGCTTTGCTTTCAAACATTTCATAAATATTTCTGAAATATTTCGGTGGTCTGGAAACACCTTAATGTGCCAAGATAAACTCAAGCGCTAGCAGCAAAATATTGTTCATGTGTTGCATATTTGAACACAAAATACTAAATTTGTTTCACAAAAATGTATTTGAAAAGAAAAATTATGCAAATTTGATTCAAATATGGTAGCACCCCCTACTTTGCAAGTGAAATGACATGTGCCTTGTGTGACGTCACGCTGAGAAGAATATTTGCAAGATGGCTGGTGGCAATATGAAGTTTGAAATACCCTGAATTATCTGTTTTGTTTTTGAAAGCAACTGTTACCACAATTCCAAAATTAAACTTTTCAATGATCCGTTCTGTTTTATTTTCATGGTCTGATCCGAATCAGATCACGCTGATAATAAAAAACAGCTTATGGTTCCTATACCAAATTAACCTAGCACTAGCGCAGGAATAGACGTTAGGGTTGATAAAAACATCATTACTGGTAAGAAACTGCGTTGGGCCATTAAGTCCTTCGCTCCGTTCAAAGCACCTGGTCCTGATGGCATTTTGCCGGCCATGCTTCAAAGAGCTCCAGGTACAATCACAAATATGCCTTTTTGGACATTGAGGGTGCCTTTAATAATGTCAGGAGAGATGCAAATGCCCTGGTAAAAATCAATGTCGAACAACGCATTACCAATTGGCTATGCGAAATGCGGGTAACGAAAAAGCCGACGTTCTGGCTAAGGAAGGAGCGGAGCTCCCACTTAATACAATGATTAAGGGTATCATACCACCTATGCCCGTTCCTGAAAGGGTTGTCTTCAAGAAAAAAAAAAAAATAAAAAGAACACATATTGGTCACAGCTAGAAGGGCACAGGGTCTCAAAGGCACTGTGGCCGGTCTTAAATAGGAAGAAGTCTGAAGAAATATTGAATCTTAGTAGAACAAAGTTAAGAATAACGGTAGGAATACTCTCTGCGGACACTGCCTTCTAAGGAAGCATGTCATGAGACTAGGCTTAGCCAATACGGATGTGTGCAAGCACTGTGAGGACCTATAAGTCACGGAAGATATCTCCCACCTTCTGTGCGAGTGTCAAGCAATTGCTCGGAGTAGAAGGAAGCACCTAGGCAGGTACTTCTTTAACAACTTAGAGGAGGTAGGTTCCTCAAACAATATTGGGACAATAATAAAATTTTGTAAGGAAAAAAGCCGACAGATTATTACTATGCTTTGCAACAACAACCAACCAAAACTGTGTAATGACACCCAGCGTTGTCACTTCAAAAAAAGAGGAGCGCATGTAGATCATTAAAAAAAAGCAGTAGATTGGATTTTGCCCCAGGAAATTTGTTATTATACAAAAACCAAAGACCAATTGCTTGAAACTATATTAATAATCAATTAAACATTTTTTTATACAATAAGTTCACAATAAGATGACTCTAGTGCCTTGATTTTTTGTGGCTTTTGTAGCAATGGCGGTTGCGCCAATGGTTCACGTATGGCGGATTTTATAAATATGTGAGCGATAGCGACAAATTCCAACATTTCCTGATCTAATATCGCATTGTTCCTGGAAATTCTTGTCCAGTTTTCCTATACGCAACCTATTTAGGTTAAACTACAAACGAAAAAAAATTCACTACAAACAACAACAAACAAATGTCTATCGAACTGCATTTCACGTTTCAAGTCCCTAGGTACCGACACTGAGGGAAACACGCACAAAATCAAATCACAAGAGGTCTGTTCCTTTACTTTTAAATCTTACGAATTTTTACTCAATGCCGTTCCTTAACTCGAAAAATTCGTAAAAGAGAGCGTCATCGAGAGAGCAAGAAATTACACCTCCACTGAGAATCTTACGAATTTTTACTCAATAAATTTCTTGGTGTAAGAATTGAAAAAGCTGTCAATTAACAGCTGATTCGAAATTCGTTGTCCTATTTGTCATATGTTTTGATTTCTTGTATATTAAAATGGTATCAACAGGCGAAAAAATAAAGTTTAATGTTCTCCTTAGATTCTTTTGGTGGCGACGAGATTCTTCCTCGCTGTAGTAGTAGGAGTAAGAAAGGACATTCTCCTCCACGTAATTTTTAATGATATGCCGCTTTTTCCTCTTCCCGAATGCTTGTAGTATAATCAGTACAAGCTCTTCCATATACTCGGATTCATGAATTCGACTTATTCCGAATCACTTTCATCGCTAGGTAGATGAATCAACTAATGTTGTTCGTAAATTAGTAAATTCTTCGAGTTTATCAGATATTTTAACGACTTTTCGTACAACTTTTTTGAATATTTGAATTATATATCTGTCGTTTTTCATAGATTATTACAAAAGCGTTCCCTAACTTTTTCGTAAGTGTCTCTCTCTGTGAGAGAATTTATTTTGACAGTCTTTTCCATTCTTACTACAAAAGTAAAGGAACAGACCTAAGGTTAGCCTTCTAAAAAAATTATGGAAAATGTGACAGAAGAAAGAATTTTGAATGGAAAATTCAAAGGCGAATACCTTTTTTATTCCACGCATCCCAATGATTCCATCTGAAATGTTATTTGAATTTAAGTGCCCTTATTTCTCTTTTCACCTGTAATATGTACAATTTTGTATTTTACCTAAATTTTTAAAACAAGCTTTTTTTAATCCCGTCGAAGCGGGCTGGGTTTAAGCTAGTAAAATAATAATTAATTTCTAATTTCCCAACAATTGTTGCGGGAGAAATGCGACAGTGTCCAATTCCTCCTGCGCAGTGTCTCATATTTTCCGTAAGTCACTTCAAAAAGGTAAAACAAAATAGCAAAAATTATTGCACACAGCTACTTAAATTGGACTTTATTCGCTTTGTTATAATAATAAGACTGCATAGCAATTAAATTCACTTATTGACATGTATTGATTATGCATTTCATTCAAAGTTGCCCGAGGATTTTACATTTGTTGACCGATGAGTAGAATAACGAACTATTTCGAGATTAGAAAAAACATTAAAAATTAGGCAAACCCTGTTTAGGAAAAAGCTAGTGTCCCATGCGAACCAACTCTCCCTTAATGTATAAAGAGCCAAGCATTTCGACGAAAATGAGATCCTGCACGAACACACTGTTAGCACACAGAAGGCTATTAGGTATGTGAACTTATCGCATTTTATCGGTATTTAGTAAAAAGCAACAGCAAATGCACTTCACCTAATGCGAGGTAAACAATTTTTCAAAACTCATTTGAACACAAGCCAAAAACATTTTGAAATTCACTTCATAGTGAGCAGTTTAAGTGCACAACTTGATTATATCTATCTGCATTAATCCCGGGATGCTGGTAAAGACTTCACATTTAATTTTTCGAAAACAAGACTAGGGTTCCCGTGATAGGAATACCTAATAAACTTTTGCAATTTATGTGTTGGGTTTTTTTTTAAAAAAATAATGTCTTCGGCCAAGTGTTAATACTTTCTAATAACTTTTCCATCGAAAATGTAAAAACATTCATATTTCTCACATTTGACTGGTCTCGAGAAGATAATGCACATAATGGGTTACATTGCGCCACCGATTTACCTACTTGCATTAATTGTTTGTTTTTCTCTGCTACAAATATGTGTTGTCCAAGAAAAAAGTGACATCGGAGTGTGAAGCATTTTCAGACAGTAACATTTTTTTGACAAACAGATAAACTGTTATATTTTACTAGTATCTGAAGTGCGCATCCTCTGAAACCACCACCTAGCTATTGAAATCCATACAAATGTATAGGGATCTGAAGTACAGATTCGTATTACAGAAGGAAATAATGTTAGCTGTCCCTTAAAATCAACAAAAATATTTGTTTTTGCAAATTAACTTTAAAAAAATGTGGGAACGAATATATGAGAATATATGGTGATATAAAATAAGTACCCGTTTAAGCTTTGCCCGTAGACAAAAATTAACTGTGGTATGTTTCGTTTTAGATATTTACCTTACAAGGAACTAAAAATAAAAGTAAACTCTGCTGTAATTTTTGTCGGCATATTCATAGTATATAGTACCCAGATAAGCTGTGCCTGTATTTTATATACATATGTATATACAGAAATAGTTATTATTATTGCAAAATTTAAAAAAAAAATTTAAAATTATGTCTTTCTGTCTTTCATTGTGTTGAAAGATGTCAACGTTCCGTTTCGACTTGCTAAAATCTGAACAACTGCAGTTATGCTAAACTTAGGCAATCAGTTGTATCAATACAAGAACGATGAACTAAACTTTTCAACCTTTGGGGATATATGTAGATTTTGTACGATAAAAAATGGTCCCGCCAAAATAGTTCTATTTGATAAAGAAGCCGAACGAAGAAACTTGTTGTATAAGATTCGATCGCTATTACCAATAAATGTAAGTCTAATTAAAAACGCTCAATCTCATTACCTATACAGACAATATTGTAAATATTATTTCAGATTGCTCAGGATGATGCATTACCGAATAAGATATGTGAATGTTGTGCATCTAAAGTTGAGGAGCTATTCAATTGGAAAAGTTCGTGCATGCAAATAGATACAATATTACGAACATACACTGATTGTATTAAGACTGCAACAACTAACTACAGCTTTCAGGTGACTTGAGGCATTTAAGATACATATTTCAATTTTAGCTCAAATGATAGGTACTATGATGTTATGGTAGGATAGCTTAACTTAGACCAATAACGAGGCATTGCCGTATTCAAAGGAAAAACTTAAGGGATGTTATTTAAATATCATCTCTAGTCGGAATGAGATTCGTTCGTTTGTATAGCTGTAAGTCCGTAATGCTGAGCAAGTCACAAAATATTTAACTACACACTCATCTTTTTCAAGAATTATTCCACAGGCAACATGTTTTTTGATTGTATTCTAGCCACGTGTTAGTTGAATACGTTGCCGCAACGGACACGCTATTTATTGGAGCTCGAATTTGAGTTTCATTGATTCTCGCCCTGGCTTTTTCTCGCTACTCTATTCTTATTTCGAACCCGTATCAAAGTCTCCTGGTTTATATGCTACGGCTTAAGTTTACTTCACAGCAATTTCGAACGTTTAGTCGAATGTCACTTTTACCGTTGTTTCCTAGCTACCTACCACTTCAAAGACAAATCATACTGAGATCCCCAACTCGCAATCCTCTTGCTGGCCCCCTCAATTTTTGTTTCAAATTCCGCCTTTTTGCTTTCCTATCGGTGTTATGTCAATTAGAATCCGTGTGACATGCAAAAACATACAGAAAATAAAAAAGTAAATGCTGTCAACCTCGGCCAACCGTGAGGAAATGTGGTAGAGTTCGGGAATACCACATTTTTTCATTACGGAATGCCCTTGGTTAGTTATTATATATTTTTCAAAGGCTAATAATTTGATTTGTATGTTTAATAAAACTATCTAAAGGAGATGTTTTATATACTAGAAATATATTAGAACAAGCATGGTTGTATATTTTCCGCTTTTGGATACCTATCATTAACTTCGATTGATTTGTGTGTAATTTTTTTTTTTAAATAATGAAGAAAATTTGCTCAAAATGTTTCATTTTCCCTTTACCCTTAAATTGTTAATTTTTCATTAATATTTTAAGCAAATGTACACTTATTCCTAAAAAAAAATGATCCACACGTAACGAACAATTTCAAAATAAACGGATAAAATTCTATGAACGCTGCAATCAGCTTTGCCCACAGCGGAAGTGGCTCATATGTTTTGCTAGTGTGTTGGTGAGCCGGAATTTTTAAAGTTACGTGACATTTGTCAATACAAATTGCTATGTAACAATACTAGCGCACTTAGCATTTGACACCCCATAAAAATATAGCTTGTAGGCAAGTAACGGGAAATCGGCCGCAGCCAGTGGTCGCAGTATGATTTGTCTATGGAGAATGCAAATTCCAAATGACGCTCGTCATGACGGGTGCTATTATAATACGAGCATGAATATACGAGGTTCCAAATGCACGCGCGGTATTCAAATTTAATTTCAAATACTTGTACATGCATTGTGAATTTCTTCTTTCTTTGCTTTGCTGTTTTAAACAATAAAAATAAAATACAAAGCTCAAGCAAATGATCACTATATAAAATGCAGATGTTGTGACTTCTACTATCAATAAAACAATCTTAATTAATAACCAAATATAAAAAAAAAATATCTATGCTTAGTTTCTTTAATTTTTACTTTCTTTCTCACATACGTAGTAGGAGAAATATATTGTTTTCATACACAATTTCGGACTCAAATATAATGATTTGAACTAAAATTAATATTTAAGTTAAGGTTTTTATGATTTCAACAAAAAAATTCCCGAGGTATGAGTATTCCTATTTTGATACCAAATTATTCTCTAAGTTATCGGAAATATAGCGGATTTTTTTACCTTACATTAAAATGTGCATATCGATTTTGGTCTGCAGTAAAACTGATGTTCACAAAATTACTGCGTTTTTCGTATCCCAATCGAATCTCCGAAACGGTACTTTAGAAAAAAAATATATCTCGCAAACCACATTTTTGATTGCATTAAGAATTCAAATAGTGGACAATGCTTATTTTCTGAGCAATACCTTGTACTCAATTTTGAGCTTAACAGTACTTATTAGAAATTTGTATGCGTAATTTTACAAAACCGTTCAGCAATCATTTAAAAAACCAAAAAACCCGACTGACTGTAAAAAAAAAAGAATTAAAAATATATGAACAAGACGCATTTAAGTACCTATAACTACCTATTTGACAATCGAAGACTATATACCTACACAGTCCAACAAATATATTATGTATGAGTATTGAGTACCCTCCGACTGCCAAACAGGTAGTTATAGGTACTTAAATGCGTCTGTTGGGTAAAAAGATAACGTACCAACACAGTTTTTCTCACCAAAAGCAAATAAAGGTTTTTTTTATACATATTTCCAAAACTTGCTGTATGCACAGAACAGAACATTTTTGTAAAGCTCAAGACTCCTTAGTTATATTACAAATCTAATATTGCAATCATTAGAAACTTCTTTAAGGCAGGTGGATACACTACTAAGTGTCAATGATTACGAACTCCTAGTTTAGACAGAAAATTTTGGAATTCTGACCCTGTTTCATTATTATTATATTGCCACGCTACGATAGATGTGTCATTATAATTAGCGCCCTCAAAAATACAATGGTAACAATTTTAAGTATATTTTTTTAATTTAACCGCTCTACAAAACATCCCTTTGGCGTACTCTCCCCAAGCGTTTGAAGTACTTGTTATAAAATGACAGATTTCACATACAAAATTCACTCGTCTGATTTCAGACATCTACTACTGGTACTCTTGTCATTCTGACGTTTCTCTCATCTCATACACACATAAAAAAACTAGTGTAAAGCAATGGGTAAGAGAAGTTTTCATCAGCAATATTCTATTTACGCTATGAGATCGCATCGCACAACATAATATCCTAAAGAAACGTAACCAACATTTAGGTTCTTCATCCTCGGAAACCAGCTCAGATAAAGAGGATCTCAGCAAATAATATTTGAAGGAAGCCGAAACCTCAACAAGTGAAAGATTTGATTTCATCGAAAAATTTGCCGATGCTGAATTCGTGAAGAGGTTTCGTTTGCCAAAATATATGGTAACAAATTGTTGAGCCGAATTGGTTCTAAACTGGTTTACTTGGATAACAAAAAAAGGTCAGTCTCAGCGCGTGATTAAACTTTCAAGGAATTATTTGCTCTTTTTCCTTATCGGAAAGATTTGACTTACTTCCCTTCCCTTCGCTTCCATTTTGAAAACGACAGCTGATTTCGAATTTTCGAAGTTATTACTGCTCTCAACTTAAGAATGCTCGGGACCACTCGTATGTCATAAGAGCGCTCCTATATATATGCACTAATAGCCATTGATGATAAAGGTTTACGAAGCTCTTACTTTAATATTCGTCGGTGAATACCGGCCTTAGTGCAAGTGCAAGGATATCATACTCGTATATGCCATCGCAAAACAAGAAACAGGCGAGCACCGTTGTAACCCAGTAACGGCTAGACTCGAATCGCAGCTTTTACCAATATGTTTTAGAAAACGATTTATGCATATTGCATGATGTTGTTATGGTGGTTATAATAACGAAGGTTCAGTCAACACAAATCTAATCAGTTTTCTTACGTACATCAAGTCAAAGATATGCAAAGCTATTGCTAACTCATTGCTGAAAAAATAATCAATAAAATTCAAAGTTAAAACTGTGAAAGCTCAGGCTAAAGTGAGCATGTGCTGTAAAAAGCTGTAATATTTCATTAAAGTGGTACTGCCAACATTTTAATGGGATAATGACTTTAATATTGTACTGTACTCATATATTGAATATAATAGCAGCATCGAAATACAAAACATTTGCCAAAAAATAACATAATTACATTCCAGTCAGCGCGATTTCTCTTTTGAGTCAAATGTATGTGATGTAGGTACCTACCGATTGAGAAAAAAAAGCTTTTATAGACAAAGAAAACACAGGACATTTTAGCTTTTAAAGGATTTTAAGTGCCAGCATTGATTCTCTTTTCTTCCATATTTACTTGGTTTCTACGGCAAATTTTGTTAAGGTTTTTTTTTCAAATGTAATGGAGAGATTCTATCAAATAAATACATGGCGCATGTTCGTGCAAATTCATTGCAAAACGTTTGCAGCTATTAATATTTTTTATTGTGCAAAACGGGAGACCAACTGATTTGATAATCGAAACGAATATATTACTTGGCGAAGCTGTGTTATTCGGTTGAGAAAGATTGCTTGTATTTACTTCGTGTAGAAACTATGTAAGCTTATGTTTCAATGCAAATGTTTCTGTGCTCACTTAAGATGATTTATCAATTTCGCGAACTACACTAAAGGTAAATAAAAAGCGCAAAAATTGTTAAAAAAATGATATGCAGTTGAAATCATTTGTGGAGGTGCTATGTGCCACAAATCAAACAAAAATAAATTCTAAATTATTTCATTGTGAAAGTTCACTCATTGAGTATTTTTGAAAGAACAAAAATACGGTGGCAATAATTAAAGTGTCAGTGAAATATACATTTTTTAAAACCCATCCACGATTCAGTGTATTTTCTATTATAGTTATGTCATTTGGATCAGGAAACGATATAATACACATTAGTATGCCTGTAAGCGGAAGTACATAAGGCTTAAGCATTTATTGTGAATAGCTATAAATGAAGTCTTATCGGCAATTAAGGTTCAATCAAGTCTGCTGGACTTTGAAGACAACTTTTGCGGACAATATGTTGTTCGAAAATAAAAATAGAAAGTACTAAATAATTAAAAATAAATATTTGCGCCTAACGGGGTTTTATTTGACGCAAATTATAAGCATTCCGCATTTCAGTTCACTGGATAAATCGATTTTCTATGTATTGCTTTTTATTTTATCCAAATAATTTTAAGTAGCCCCACCTACTTATTTCAATATAATATCCGACCTTTATTTGTTTAAAATTCGTCCAAACGTGATGATTTTATAGTGCGTTTTTTAAATATTTACAGTCGTGCTAAACATACGAAATGAAAAAAAAAATTAACCTGATTTTGGTTCTGCAAAAAAAAGTCTTGGAATTTGATTAAAAAAGGTAAACCAGCTTTTCTTTTAAAATATGTCATTTGGCTATGATACCTACGAATGCGTTTGTTTTTTTTTCGCGCGAATTGTGGTGGCACTTAATATTATTTCCTTTCATTCTTCTCTGAAATGTTAGCTAGCTATTTGCTAGAAAAGTATGCAAATAAAAAGCACAATTGTGTTGTTTGCTTAACAGGCTTGAATCTACCTACAACTGAGAAACTCAATGCACCTTTGAAAAACAGAATACAAACAAATCAACAGAATTTTGTGTTAAGCAGAACCGTTTGACTATCGTAGTTAATAATCAATCTTTTTTCAAAGAATTATTTTATATACAGGCTTTATTTCACTTTTTGCCTTTTTTTTCTTATTTTCACAACTTACTTGACAAATGGCAATCCTATCGTAGATGACGAACTTGCTTAAAATGGCACTATAGTTTCGCTGGGACTCAACGAATGCAACTATAGTGTTAGCGGCATCTGCTAAGATCCTTCAGTTGTGCACCGAAAGTTAGTTGACGTCCCCTACCACCTTGAGTCGAGGACTCTTTGTGCCAAAGCGCTACTGTATGTTCACGCTATGTGCTGTGATGTTTGTAATGTGTAGGTAAAAGATGCAGAAGGTCTGTGAGGGCGATGGTGTTGACCGTAGAGTGCTTGTGGAGCTTATACATGCTGTCTTTGACCTTAGTTGAGATTGGCGATATTGTAGGCCTTTATTAAAGCTGGCTACCATACTATTGAAGATTGGTCGTACGACGGCTATGTACATGCAGAGGGTCTGTTTTCCCAAGTAACAATTTGACTTCGGTAAGGCGCTATCGAAGCTATTTCTCCCGCAATATTAACTGCATAAGGTCTAAAGGAAATGCATTTGGCGCACTTTAATGCAAGTATTTATATTTGCAATTTTCATGGAGTTTACATTTACGTACTCGTTATAATTTACATGTTACTTACATGCGCCGCACTGAGAATCGAACATGGGTCCTGCTGCGTAGTAGCTAATTCGTCATAATGCTGTAGCAGTGATAAATCTGAACTACATACTTGATACATTTTAGAGTTTCGTTAAAATTTGCAATAAACTTGCAGCTTACTCGACCGAAGTTGTAAACAAGACATTTAGTATTACCTAATTTATTTATGAGTGAAAAGTGTTTATTTAGAATCACATTATTGACATATTTTTCACTGTACTAAAAGTGTTTTATTTTTTGTTATTTTTCCCCGATTCATTAATTATGGTTTCTTTAGACAGTTTTGATTCATTTCATATGAAATTCATTTTTACCTCTATAAAGCCTCCATATGTAAGTTAGGAGTACGAGTAAGTGGCCGCATTCAAGAATCTAGTCATCTTAAGTCGACTAGATTGGTCTGGATAAGATGTAACCTGAACGCAAAAACTAGATTGGTCGGGAACGTCACGTTTTCTACGTCAGCCACATATGAGAACTGTCAACTTAGTACTCAGTCACGAATTTCTCGACTAGATTCGTCGGCTACCCCTCCATAAACGTCAACTGAAACATCTGCTCTCACGACCGATTTCCCCCAATCAGAGCCGAGTTTCATCTAGTGAGAGAGCTGTCAGACTTACTAAACTAGATACTTGAACGTCCCCAGTGCTTCTGTACAGCTTCCAATCGCAAGCGGTTGACTGCATGACAGTTCATTGCTTCTATAATGCCTTCGGTCAGAAGCTCTAAAGAAGCTTCTAGGAAGCGCTTCGAACCACAAGCTTTATCAAAGCAATTCACTTTCCACACATCTCCAGACACATTTTCAGATGTCTAATAGAGATCTTATCGAAGCTTAATAAGCTATGCTTCGTAAAGGACTTACTGAAGTTAATATCGAAACAATTGCTTCGAAATAGATCAACTTCGTTTAACAAAGACTATAGAAGACTCTATCGAAGCTGTTGCCTACAGAAATTACAAATTTGAACCTTACCGAAGTAAAATTGTTACTTGGGTTGGTTCCAGGTCCCATCTAGGGCCGAATGTTATATTGCAGGCATAGAAAGCTATGCATGCTTTCTTTACCCGTTGTTCGATAGTAAGTTTCCAATTGAGCTTGGGATTCAGGATCACTCCTCGATACCTAGCACTGCACGATGGAGAGCTGCTAGCCGTTTAGGAGAGGAGGCTTGAAGTCGGGTATTTTGGTTTAAGTGGTTAAAAACATCAGTTCGGTTTTACTCAGGTTTTCATCAAGACCAAACCATGGTGTTAACCTTCACTAGAGCATTTTGGGTAATTTCGCTAATTACGGATGGAAACTTTCCTGACACCAGTATCACCTTATCGTCCATATTTACCATATGTTATCAAATCTGGGATATCGTAAGAAATCGTATATCAATCATCTCAGTGTCATCACAAGATCTGCAATCTTCTGCCACTTTGTGCTGGGCACTGGTTCATTATAATTCAATGTTCCTCGACTTAATGCTTACAACATAGACAAACCATACTGAGGCCTACAAGCTATATTTTTACGGAGTTGTCACGATTGAAACATGCAGAATGCCACGCACCAAACATTTGCCACTTCCGCTGTGGGCAAAGTTGTTGGCAGCGTTCATAGAATTTTATCCGTTAAATTTGAAATTACTCGTAACTTTTTTCTAGGAATAAGTGTACACTTGCTTAAAATATTAATGAAAAATGAACAATGTAGATTGGCTGAGGGAAAATTAAAACATTTTGAGCAAACTTTTATCAGCTATTTAAGAAAAATGTAAACATAAAAGGGAAAAAAGGTTCCAAGTATATTATATATCTATCGCCCGCAGATAGTTTTATTAATTAAACAAATCAAAATATTCGCCTACTAACAATATATAATAATTAACCAATAGCGATCAGTAATGTTAAAATGTGGTATTCCTTAATTCCGTCACATTCCCTTACGGTTGGCAGAATTTTTATTATATTTTGTATGTTTTTGCATTTCACACGGATTCTATTCTAATTGGCATTATACAAACATGTAAACAAATAAGCGGAATTTTGAGGGGGCCAGTGGCAAGAGGATTGCGACTTGGGGGTCTCAGTATGATTTTCCTACGGCTTCCAAATTTTTTTTTAAAATAAAAGAAGGGTGACTATTGTTTGCGATCAGCTTGCTTACGCGGTTTTTCCAGAAAAATCAAACAACAAACTAGTGGTGGGGTGAAACAATTGGTCAAACCAATTTGAAGCGCATAGACGACTTAAAGTGTGAGTTTTGAACATTTTAATGTTTCGTATACGAAATTGTAATTCTGATAGTAGGCATGTCCGAATGTTTTCAGCTACTGTATGTATGGGCTTTGTCCTTTTTCATATATTACTATTTTGTTTAGTATTATCTATTAGGAACGTTTCTCCTAGAAGAAGATTAACAATTTCTTAATCAGATATTAAATATCTTAAACATGTCTTTTTCAGGCTGCTTTTTTTTTAATGTATCTAATAGTTTAAAATATTTGACAAACTTTACAATTTTTATCTTTAGGCCGGAGCAATTAACATGGATAAAATGACAGTTGCTCAAAAGAATGCATACTTGGAAGCTCATATGGCAGTTCAACAACATATGGCACAAGCAGCTATTCATTTTAAACAACATAATCAAAGGAACGATGCCCAGCATAATACAAACTCATCAAATCAAAACAATTCTCAGCAGCAAAATAGTCAAAACCAAAACTCTCCCACAAATGTAAATGCTGTCAGCCAACAGCAGCAACAACAGCAACAACAACAACAACAACAACAACAGCAGCAACAGCAACAACAACAACAACAACAGCAGCAACAACAACAACACTACTCGAACACCATTAAAGTGCCTCAAATAAGTTCATCGAGTTCTGGTGGTGGTGACAGCACGTTTACAGTTCCAGACGACGTTGGTATGGGTTTCGAAGGGGGTGTGCGGGTACTTCAAAGTTTGGGCAGTTGGTCCCCAGATATTCCTTACAATGTTCCAAGACCAAACCTTATACCTTTTACGGAACCCTATGTCGAAGGCGGCTCCATGCATCCTGCAAGTAGACTTAAAGCTTTACAGCAAGTTCAACAAGCCTCGTCCGGAATTCGGAAAACAAATCCATCAAAGAGTAAATATTTTTCTAATGCACTTCCAGGAATATAGGGTATTTCGGTTCAAGATGAAGTTTTGTTAAAGTTCACTTAATATAGAATCTTATTAATCACAAATCTGATCCTCTGAGCGAGGTTATAGACCTTTACACACGAAATGTCAAATAGTAAATATTTTTTTAGATTTCAAACCTGTGCTGCGTTGTCACAACAAAAACAGCAAAAAACGATAATCGTCGAAACGATCGTCGAACGAGCCATCGGGCATTCTGATTTGTGGCATACCCCTATCGAAATATCGCCACGGAATATGAAGAACTTTGTTGGTAAACCATCAGAGCCTGCTTCCTTGTTTTCCTTAAGCTTTTAAATAGTTAAACCAACTATATCTGGGATCACCGACGTTGCTATGTTAAAATCATTCTAGTGTCCATCGTCGATCGATAGGACTACGTTAATTGTTAGAATTGCACACAATTTTTTTTTGCTTGATTTGATTTTGCAAGACTCGTTTGTGTGTGGCAAATATCTAATGTAAAGAAACCTGCGAGTGAAAATTTCAATTAAGTTTGGACTTAGGTTAAAGTCTTAGAAATATTTTTTTAAAATTCGAATTTTCATGATTTTAGACATGATGACAACTACAATTTAATAGTTGAAAGCAGTCATTTTGTAGCCCTGCCAACAGTATATAAAACAGTATTTCACGGTTTTACCATATCACTGCATCTCGTATGTTTAATATGTTACCTGATAACCTTAGATGTGGGAGATCGAAAACTGTTTTCTGGTTTGTTGTCCTGTTGTCTTATTTAGTATATTGTTTGGATTTTTTTTTTTGCACTTTTATTTTTTTTGTTTTTTGATTTTTTGGCTTTGTTTTTTATATACATTTTTCAAATAATGTCCCCATAAATTGTCTACTTCTAACATATTTGAATTGGTAGACACATTTACCTTTTGTCATCATGAAAACTGGTTGTACTCCACTATTTCATAAAAACAGCTTTATACATTTAAAATCTGCGCCTCGAAATTTTCTTATTTGTTGAAAATTACACAAAAACATGTTTCGCCTCCGATAGCTTGATGGACCCGCATGAAAATTTAATACTTTTTTCAAAACAAATCCAAGAAATTTTTTGGCATTTTAATTGTTTTAAGAAATACATATTATACATATATTTCGAAGACCACCAAATATTCTACTATACTACACCTGCGAACACTTTAGCATATTGTTCCGATTCTCCCTACCTTTTCTTCGACAGTTCGTCATCCAATATAATGGTTTTGGAATTTCACTACACACTTTCACTTAACATTTCACTATGCGTGGGCGACAAGTCTTTACTTGCATCTTGATACTAATAGAGGCCTTATTCGTAACTATCCATCCATTTGTGCCAACAAAAAACCAACAAAACTAAACAAAATCAAGAAAAAAAAAAAAAAAAAACGATCAAACTGTATGATGAAAACAATGAACGATTCGAGAGTGCAAGGTATTATCCCTCCACTGACAATCTTACGAATTTTTAATTATCAAATTTCTTCGTGTAAGTATTGGAAAAGCTGTCAGTCACCTGACTACTGACAGATGATTCGAAATTTGTTGTCCTATTTGGCATACGCTTGCCATTATGTTTTCATTTCCTGCGTATTAGAATGATATCAACAGGTGGCAAAATTAAATTGAATGTTCTCTTCAATATTCTTTTCGAAAGTGGCGACGAAAGTTATTCTTCCTCGCAAATAGAAAATTTAAGATAGGAGATTCATTTCAAAAATTGCGAAGGGATTCGGGTAGGGGCGCGGGAGCTGACGGTCTATTCTCTAGTTTGTTTGTGGTCGATTAGTTTATCATCGGATAAAATAAATAAATAAATCGTTGTTGACATCATCACCGTTTGTGCTGAGAATTTAGCTTAATTTATTTACTTTTGTAATAAGAAGTGATTCGGAATTAAACGAACTTCTTTGTGGAAGCTGTTTTCAGTGTTATTAAGTATGAGTGCCATGTTAAAGTACATTAGCCACACGCATACACTTCCACATAGAAACATCGACAGATAATTCTGTTTTTGCTTTTATTACACTTCCCGCTATTTAGAATTTTTTGTAATGCTGTCATTTTGTAATCTTAGAGAATGGAATTCTCTATTAACGAGGGAAATCGGTTAGTTGCGCAGGAGCTAACGGTCTTTATAGGTTGTTTGTAATATTTGCCATTATCACATGTCTCTTGTAAAATTCTGGACCTTGAAAAAGAAATATACTTCCTAACTATTTCCCAATGTTAAGTTTTCAGCTGCTGTACAAGTAAAGTAATGTCTCTGTTAATTGCTCTTTATGTGTAAGATATTTCAATGGGATACAGGGGGATTTAGTAGTAATCATTTTTAACCTTGGCACTAAATATTTTCACAATATGGAATTTTGTACAGAAAATTGTACCATTGTGAGTTCGAAAAATTTAGCCCGGGACACTAAAAATGTATATAAATAAACGGAGGGTATATATAAATCAACTATTGAACCGAAATACCCTGTACAATGAACGCCATTTGCTTAGATAAGGACGTGTTTCACTATTATAACATCTGAAATAACGTTCATCTTTCAAAAAAATATTTTAAGGTACGAATAAGGCATTCGAATGCACAATCTGTGGTAAAGGTCTTGCAAGAAAAGACAAGTTAACAATACACATGCGCATTCATACCGGAGAGAAGCCGTACATTTGTGAGGTACAAAATTTAAGACACTTTACATTATACCTTTTAAAGTATATTTTTGAAGGTTTGTAATAAGGCATTTGCTCGAAGGGACAAACTTGTAATACATATGAACAAATTTAAGCATGTGACACCTACCAATATTGCTCCATTGGGGAAACGACTAAATAGTATCATTAAGAAAAAAGAGCCAGAAGGAGAAGATAATAAAAACATTATCGAGTCTATACAACAATCTTCTGCCAATATTGTGATACAATCGAGCCAGCATCCACAGACGAGTACTGCAATCGCTGGAATTATAATTCCGCATCACCATCAGCAACAGCTGTCGTGGACATGCGAACTATGCGGTCGGATGTTTTCCACACGAGACGAGTGGTCCTTGCACGCTAAAAGTCATTTAGAGGTAAGTACATACCTCCATTTTATTTTACCTAAGCTTAAAGGGCCCAACTCATAGAATCCATAGCATCCGTTGCGTCGACGGATCCGTCAATATTGACGGAATCGACGAAACGAGCAGTCCCATAGAATCCGTCGCATACGGTGACAGCCAGTGCTTTAAGTACTCTGTCCTAATATTTCCCACGAAACGTAATAATATTTCCCTATTCACTGTACTCAAATTCCCTTTTAAATAATTACATTGAAAGGTACTTTTTGTGAATAAATCTTTCTTTTAAAAGTAAAATTTATTTTTAACGGAAATATAATCACATGAAATTATCTTTTTTTTTAAAAATAGCAGTTTGTTAATATTTATGTTTACCTTTTTGTACTACAAAATTTTGATACAAGAAAACTTGCTAAAATTTGATTTACATAAGCTCTTTTTATGTACAATTACAATCAGTGTGTTAATAGTCGTGGTGAAATGCAGATATAAATTTTGATGAAATTTCAGTAGTATTTTTTGTAGCCTTTTATTTTGTCCCACGGAAGGCTTATCAGAAATCGAAATTCCCACAAAATGGAAGAAATCCCACCATATAAGAATGCTGTCGACAGCCAATGACAGTTTCTCTCATGCTCTCAATATTTCGACCCAGTGCTGCCAGGCCGCTTTAACCACTCGGAGTCAAAAAACTAAACAAAAAGCGCTAGAACGCGCTAAATTTTTTATTTCATGGAAAAAACTAAACTAAGAGCTAAATTAAGCGCTAAATCTGAAATTCCTATAAGGAGAGTAAAACCACACATATTCAGTTTATTTTTTTGTTTCTTATTTTCATAAGCAATCAAGTATTTATTTTGAATAACAATCTGCAACTGATTTTTGTCTAAAAAGGGCTTACTACGATCTTTCTGCTGTCCAGAATTGCTATGTCTGTCAATGTCGGAAAGCTTTGCTGAAAAATCATTTCTGCAATAAATGCACATAGCTCTAGTATTTTGTCCTGCAACCGGTTTCAGAAGATTTGTGTATTTGGCCCACTCCACTTTGTAGTGTTGCCTATACACTTTCTTTTGCGATCCGACTTCCATAACAGAAATCGTGAAATAATTATTAAGACATTTTTAAAAGGAACCAAAAAAAATTTATTCGAGTGCTACTATGTACATAGTAGTAAAATTTAACTTTTTTTAATTATTAATATTTTCAAAAAGTAAAAATGTGTAAACCAACTCTCTTGCTTTTGACACTTCATTTGTTAAGATTGATTGAGTGTAAAAACCGCAAAACTACAGAAATAATAGAGGGGATTTAGCTAGGTGCTAAAACTTTTTAAAGCAAATGTAGTACGTTAGCCAACTAAATGTAGCATTTTCAAACAAAATGTAGTACCTGTTTTTTTTTTCTATTGAAATTTATATTAAGTAGCATAACAAACAAAATAAATAATTTCAGAACGCAGTTTGATATATGATGCTGTTTTTATTTGTTATGTTTCTAAAACAGTCGGACACACTTGGAGTTTTTTTGCACTATTAGAATTGGAAATGTGTATGGGTAAGAGTTAATGTCTGACAAGCAAAGTCATATTGCAAACAAATGACTTCTGACAAGCTCGACAAAAGGCTTTGCCAGACCTACATTCGACCCACGAAAATTGGTTTTCCCGTTCCTTGCGATATCTTTGTGTGCGAGCTGAAGATTTGCACTTACTTTAGAGTGATGCCAAGTTTTTAAATCTATTTATTTAGTCATAAAAGCAAAAGAGGCAAAATTCGAACTGTTGTTCGTAAAAAAGTAAAATGGTTAACGGATCTTAAGAAATGTAGTACATTAGGGTAACGATGTAGTATGTAGTACAGCGTTAAAAAATCCAGCAAATATGTAGCACAGTACTACATATGTAGTACAAGTGGCAACGCTGAAAGTAAACCTACTTTATCCGGCGCTGCTTCTGGGTTACCATAACCTTCCATAAGCTACTGTGTATTCTATAAACTTGCAGTCGAAAACGGTGCTATGGGTTGCGCCCTTAAGGTTCGGAGTTTATTGCTCCACTGTTTTAAGCGATACTTTTCTTTTACATTTTTGATTAGGTACCTAATTTGATTTCGTTAGTTTTACTTGTTGATTTATTTAAAAAAAGACAGAGTGACATAGTCAAGGCATTGGAATAAGCGGTACATAACACGATGTTTTTGGGCCTTCTCTGTCATTCCGCATATACGCTGGGGTGTCCCAATTATTTTTGATTTATGTAAATAGATTTTGTATGCACTGCTTTCTCGATGGTCATCGAGACTTAAATTATTTTCAAAAACAAACTACAATCACAAAATCCAATTGTAACGCGTCTTGATAAGAAGGCAGAACGTTATGGAACACATTACTTTTCTTATCTAAGAGTATGATGTAATAATAATAAATTTCATTCTTACTTATAAGTATTGTGTATGTATGAACAAATATTTTATATGACAGCTGAAAGCTTTTCCCGGCTTACAGATTAGTTTAAGTTTGTGATCTTTTCGTTATCTCACAACTGTTTGCTCTTGTCAGTTTTTAGTTCTGTCTGGTAGCAGATGTACCAATGCCTTAAAGGATGAATTATATTTTATGGAAGCCCTAAACTTAACCTATTGATGATTTCAGATCAAAGATATTATGTAAAATTGACTTCACCGGGCCTGTTATAATGCTTTAAATATTTTTTGATGGCGTTAATTTGTAAGATACACTGACTGAAACGCGATAATCTTTGACAAATATATTTTCGTTACTTTTCAAATGAATACGGGGTATATAAACTCTCATCTGAATCGGACAAAATAAGACTTTAAAACATAGACAAACAAAATGTTGCGAGAAGCTAGGTCTAATAAGAATCTGTTGCTTTTTTCAGAAGAATTTCAGAGATTCCCTTTACAGAACCTAAGCCTTTTTGCTGTTCAAAATCAGATGTAAGCACATGAAATGTATCACAAATTGGGAGAAGACAAGTAAAAAGAACTATTCAACAATAAGAATTCAAAGAGTATTATAAATTAAAGTGGACATATCAAAAACTTTGTCTTGCACGTGACTATAGACTACACCTAGAACTTAAAGATTCTTTTGAATCGACCATATAGTTTTCTAGCACTAACCAATTTTTTTCTTATTTATGGAATACCTTTTTCATTTTATCGACGTTATCCTCGAACAAAGAATGAGTTCAAAGCATTTGACTTTTGAGTAGAGTTACATCATATTTAATTCTGAGTTGATCGAGAATTGAGATCGGGAGAAAAAAACAAATCGGACTGAATCGACCTGCAACAATTTAGGATCTGCATAAAAATGATAACATCCTTCTTTTTGTAAGGCATATAGACACAAGTACAAGGGCTAATTTATTGCTGGTACGACAGTGACGGTTTATGCCGTACAAAAAGTATCACTAAAATTATGCTATTGTTACATTTTGTACGCATCAAAGATGATTATCCTAAATTGCCAGTTGTGGTTTCGCTTAGCCATCTGTCCTCGTAAGGACACTCGTGAGATGTTCGTAATTTTTTTTTTACCAGGTTCATCCTTTTCTTCTGTGGATGAATAGTGACTCTAATCACGTTCGTAAATTAGCTTTGATAAAAATTGTCATAAGACTGTTACATAATGTTCGTGAGACCTTTCATATGAAAAACCTATATAAATTCAAGGGTTATTTCTGCTATATATGGGTTATATACATACAACAACTGTGGATATCAACCTTTCTTCATCGCAATTATTGTATGCTTTACAGTACGGCATTAGAACATTTGATGCCTCAGTGGTTAATGGGGCGGACTACTGAGCAAAAGTTTCAGGTTAAAGTCTCAGAGATACAAAATCTAGACGAGATTGCAGCAGCCTTCGAAAGTTTCACAATTCAGATGGTGTTCGGCATAAAATTGTAGGTCCCTTTTAATCGCGCTAAAAATAAGAAGCGCTTGTAAGAAGCTAGACTGGAACCCTGGATGAATATTTGTTTATCAATATATTACGATATGTTGCTTCAGTGTTGATTAGTTTTATGCAATTATCTTATTTCATTGATTATAGTATTGACAACTGGAGGGGGACGATGGAGGTCATCTTACAAGTGCAAGCCTTCTATCTGGAAATAATTTACAATCAAATTGCAGTGGCGTTAATAAGGAAATTCAAAACCAGCTTGTCTTTAAGTTTCGGGCTCCATATCCGCATCAAGCATCCAGCAACAAATCTAATCATCTATATCAGCCTATTTCCGAAAACCATGTCAAGCATAAGGTTAATTTATTTTTATTATTATTAAAATAAACAATTTATTTATTTATTTTGTTCAGATATAGCAATTGCTAAACGCATGATCGCCACATCGAAAGCATGACACTAAGACGTTGAAAGTACTTCATGAAGCTTTTTCCCAGATAATCAAAAGCCGGATTCTCGCATATGTATATAAACATCGAATATTAAAGCATTACTGTATACTCACTGTTTATTTATAAAAATTACAATTAATTATGTGTACAATTTAACCTTCGCCTATGTGTAATACATGTCATAATTATTTCAATTTGTACTGATTTTTGTTAAACATTTGATAAAACAAAATATTGTATTACAATAATGTAAATATATAAATTTAGACTGTAGTGTACTAAGAAAACATATTTTCAATCAGAATATTCAATAAAAAAAAAACATTCTGCAAACATAAATTAATTAACAGATTATATAATTGGTTTTTCGATTTTTAAAAAAAACTTAACAGATCCAGCAATTGCTGCCGCTTTTCCGGTTACAACGCTTCGTAACAAAAGTTTAAAAAAAAGTAGTGTAGACTTTTAACACTTTGCAAAATGCCGAAACTGAAGCAAGCAAATAATCCCACTGAACGTATCGTAGGTACTTCCATTTGTTTACTTTATTGTGTTAATCCTAATTCATTGGAATTATATGTTCTAGTACAGTGCCTACTGTGCAAGCATTTGACAAAAAGCTGTGTACACTACATTAATAAGAAGATCTATTTTATATTGGAAATTCATTTTCATTAAAGTCGCCGAAACTGTTCCTTTCATTGTTCCCAACTTGTGTTTAAACATTAAGAAATATGCTCTGGCAATAGCATGTTACAACAAAAAAAAGCAGCAGAATAAAAAAAAATAGTCTAGCTTTGGGCACAAGTTAAAAATTATGACACTGTGAAGACGGTGTTCCCCATTTTCGTCAGCAAAGGCAATCATTTTTCCGTAAATTCGAAAAAAGTTCCCCTCTTTTCCCCCCTAAGTGAAATTTGCCTTTATTTTTATATGAAAAAATTAAAAAAATATTAATTCGTTTCATGACTGTCTTTAATAACAATCTATAACATAAAACTATACATATTATGCAAGGATCAGTTAGCTTATTCTGTAAAAAGTGAAAGTGAATGCATTCAGATACACAAAAATTCTTACGTAGACGTTCGATGGACTGTTTTCTTTCATATTTACTGTGAACATTTCACTCTGAGTAAACTTTGAGATTTATTTGTAATGGAAACACGCTTAAATCTTACTCTTAAGAATTTAGGTTTCAAAGATATTTTTGATTTTTTCCCCTTTTTTAAGCTTCCCCCTTTTTCAATCCCCTCAATCTAGGACCACTGGATCATACTATCCACAACCTTAAATGTGCAAAGCTATGGGGGTGTTCAAGTATCTAGTTTAGTAAGTCTGACAGAAGTTCAGTCTCAGGTTTTATTGGCCTTAATCGATCACGTGAAAGTTTTTTCAGTTGACGTCTATGGAGGCGGTGGGTATAGCCCACGAATAATATCAAGAATTTCATGCCTGTGTACATAAATCATAAGCTTTTGAACTCAATCAAAACACTTTTTTATTTTTATGAAAAATCGTAGTATTTAGGTGTCCTATTGAAATGGCTAAAATGTAGGTACACGACATGCCAAATCTGCCCTAAGTTGAAATCTTCCATGTCCTTTTGATCTCAAATAATTATGCATTTTTTTATAACGTTAAAGCCGGTCATATTTGTATAATCTTTATAAATAGGTGAAGCCAAATAGTTATGAACTACTTTAACTGCCTTAAACGCAACATATTCGCTTTATTTTTTTGTTTGGAAGATTGTGCAGAGATGCAATGCTGGTGTGTAATTTGTTTTCCAATATTTTGTGTATAAGCCAGGCTACTATACTGGTAGAATTTCTACCACGAGGTGAATTCGAGTATAAAATTAAGAGACAAAATGCATATGTTTCCCTCTACTGTCGTAATTTAACCAATTTAGTAAGTTTTCTGTTTCCTTTTTTTAAATGTTGATAATTACGGTAATGTACCGGGTACATAGGTGATAGGCAAACAACACAATTGAGCTCTGACTCGGGAGTGTTCCTGTAAAGTTAGGTACAAATAAGACAAAGGGTTGTGATACTTTCCGTGCAAAAACACGTACAAAACGCAATTTCTCGACACTTATGTCCAGTAATGTAGCTAGTAAAAAAATATTTAATAGTCCGGTTAAATGCGATGAATATCTTTTATATCTTTTAAAAACAAAAAGATCCGAGGTAGGTACCAATTCTTGATATGCTTTTTTCTTAGATATTGGCTGAGATCTCCGCTTCTGTACAGCGGATAACGATAAAACCTAATCCTATATTTAAATCGGAACATTTTGCTATTCTTCTAAGTGTAATTCCGTGCAGTAGTTTTTAAATCCTTTTAACAAAAAGCTCATAGGCAGAGGCAAATTTACAGTTTCATTGTAGTAGGACTTCAGGTATGGTTTTCTCAAAATGGCTTACTAAAATATTTTTCATTTTGACACCTCGGTATATTCGAATTGAGATTTTTTCCCGAATTTCACATATTGTGCTCTACCAATCACTACAAAGAAATCAATTGCTGTATCAAAAATCTAGTAAGTACCTAATGAACTTTCAAATTTTTCAATTACTTCACTTTTGGATTATGATTCGAGTGATTATTATTTTTAAAATAACGAGCCGAACACAATTTCAAGGTTTTTTACTAGATTTATTTGAAAAACTTTACTTCTCATCAAAACAAAAAATGTATATATTTTTTTTTATTTTATTAGCATTAAATAAACATATCAAAAACTTTCCTTACTAAACATTGATCGATTGCCGAAAGAATTATAGTTTGTTCGTTTTATATCATAAAAAATGAATACAGCGTGTCCTAGAAAAAATATCATGGTAGGTATTATGATCGGGCGAATTGTAAATACAAAAATAAGCGAAGAAAAATGCAAAGCAATAATTTGTAGATGGTGACGGTGAACGTTGACTACGCCTTTAGAATATATCTGTCTAATTTTGACACAAATGTTCGGCGAAACAGTCTCTCTTGGAATTGAAACGGGGAAAGAAGTTTTTGAGATCTGCAATAGGCCTGTTTTATGAATTTCGATTTCAGTAAAGCAAAGTAAAGTAGGATTTTCAGCACACAACAAACACGTTCTACTTTGACACTTCGAGGACTCACAGTAACAGTGCTGAAAATCCTACTTTACTTTAATGACAACAGTTTAGTAAACATACAAAATTATGTATTTAAAAGATATAGGTAAGTAATGTAGGCAAGTAAATTAATTGGTAGATTTTTAATCTTTTCAATCTAAAATAAATAAAGATAGGTAAATGATAATTTCGTTTAAAAAAGAAATTATTAAAATTATTTGAAAGAAATTAATCAAGTAATTTAAAGTAAGTAAATTACTTACTTAGTAGAGTAAAATAGTAGATAATTGCTTTTGAAAGAATTGAACATTTATGATTTGAAGATTCAAAACTTCTGTACCTATAAACTATATTTTTCGTAAAAACTCTTTCATCTTTCGCTAAATGGGCTTCAGAAACCTTAAACGTCAAACGTCGGAAGACCCAACTCTACTTGATGCAACATACAACTGACCATGCGTGAAAACTGGTTACCTTAATAAAATCCCAACTGATTCAAATGTTTGACCCTGTGACTTATTAATAGTAATTGTAAATGCAGGAATTATTGGGAATCGTTTTCTTTGAAACTCGAAAGGTAAAATAGTACTCGTGTAAGATAAATCTATATCAGGAATCAAAGTTCGCTTATTTCGTGCGATTCCAGTCAAAACCTCGCAATCAATAGCATTATGTAAGCATTTGACTCGTATTCTTGAACTGTTGAATATAGCTTCATTCGTATTTAGTTTTCTAATGTGTAAAACAATCTTTTAATTCTAGACTATGAGGTGGTAAACCACTAACAGATAAGTAATTCAAAAACTCTACTGGATAATTATATACCTCATTATCATTATCACAAACTATCCTATCATAGCTGAGATACATTTTTCATTCACGTGGCATACGATTGAGTAACTGAATAAAAATTCAACGAACCCTAATTCATATTGCAAAACCTTCATATTTTGAGTTAAAGAAACATGATGAAATGTAGAAAACCCATTCCAACTTGTGAAGCAGTTTTTCAATCAATGCACGTGATCCGTGTGGAACAACCGGTAAAATTTGTCTAAAATCACCGCACAAAACCATACTTTTAATTTATTTATATTAGCTTCATCCGTACACAAACTTTCACTACTTGAAGTGGACACATGGAAAGTTCATCAATAAGAATCATCTAGCCGAAACATTTGATGTCAATAAAGACAAGGTGAGATGAGCTGTCATTTGACGACTTTAACGTCATACTTGAGAAAATTGTGCTAAACTCTAAAGCCAACACAATTTTCCAAAAGTCTGTGCAACTAAAGGGTCTTTCATTAAGGACTTAACAACTTCTTTTTTAAATAAAATGCAAACAACTTGAGATATCTCAGAAAAAAAGTTATTGGCCTGAAAAACTATCAAAACATCTATGAATCGAATTCGACTTTGTTCATATGTCCACCATGGGAACGTATGCAGCGATCGATACGATGAACCCAATTTTCGATGACTCGGCGGCAAATTTCGACATATACGGCCGCTATTTCTCGTTCAATATTTTCTCTGGGCTCTTCTAACGTTGCCGGCTTGTTGGCATAGACCAATGATTTACTGTAGCCCCATAAAAAAAAGTCTTGCGGCGTTAAATCACACGATCTCGGCAGGCCAAAAGACGGGTCCGTTTCTCGAGGTAACACGTTCACCGAACTGAGACTTCAATAGCTCGATTGTTGCAACCGCTACGTGGCTTCTGACACCGTCTTGTTGGAACCACATATCACTGATGTCCACTTCATGCAATTTCTCAAACATGACGAACCCGTTTAACCAAAAATTGCTGAAAATGATTTTGCGCTGACAATTGGCGTTAAGCCTCTTTGACATTGACAGTTCGGTTATCGATTTAAGGGTGCATTCACAATCAAAGTTTTAAGTTGTAAAGTCGCTAATGAAAGACCCTTTACTTGCATATTCTGACGACATCGACATCATTGGCAGAACACAGCGAGCTGTCACTGGTGCTTTTCCAAGTATCAGTACGGAAACGGCAAAAATGGGTTTGGTGAATGAGGGCAAAATAAAATATATGTTGTCTACAAGAAGGGACACATAACATCGACGAATCGGCCATCACAATAGACAGCTATAACATAATGCCTCGGCTTCGCTATTAACTCTGAAAATGACATCAAAGTTCAAAGCTAAAATCATGGGACGAGTTACACTAGTTGCCAATAATTATTGCTGTTGCTTTTGACCTAAGACGGCAATTGATTAGAAAGGCCTTGAAAGGGACTTCAACTGGAGTGGAGTCTTGGTTGAATCTCAAAGGTCCAACCGGACTGTTGCGCCACCTATGTAAGTAAGGCTCCCTATTCTGTTTAACTTGGCAGTTTAATGCAGTCAAAAAATTCGGGAATTGTTCTCTGATTTGTAAAAAAAAATGTTTCTTTTGTTGTCAATAAAAAATCAATACCATTCTACTGGTGCTTTAGTTGCATTCAATAAACTCTCAGCTCCTTAAAGAAACATTTTGTTTACTCACACGAGATATTTTCAATGACATTAAGAATATCGTACTGCACTGCTGTCCAGAATTACTTTCTTGTTCTTAATGGACAGTGTATGGTTTGTTCGTAATTTACGTGCCAAATTAAGGTTGGGCTCAAATTTCAGAGCCACCTTGTCCTCGACGACAGTGCTTAAGGCCACTTCTTTGTACACTGAGGACAATATATACCTACATAAATTCAAGTATACAACATTTCCGGTTCAAAAGTCACTCACATCAATTATTATAGTCAAAGAACTGTTTCTGTATATAAGAAAACCTGAATTTACCTTTACTTAGTCGTTAATAGCCTTAATGTTTGAGAAAGTGGATATAGGCTATATAGAACTTGGCAAGAATTATTGTAACTTGACTGGCATTAGCTACAATTAAAAATGTATTGACCTTAAGGTTTTGGTCTCTAACCGCACATAAATACTAAAATTATAAAATATACATGTGACGTGTAATATAGAATGATATAGACAATATCTCTGTCAACCTGATAGTCGGAGTGGGTATTTTATTTCAACCAACATACTTATCTTTTCTTATACTAAAGTACTTGCTGCGATCTTATGTATGTTGGGCTTGATATGAATAAGCGTGTCGCTAATTATTAATCTATCGCAATTCATTCCATGAGTAATGCTGACCTAGTTCAATTTCAATTTTTTTCCTTTTTGAATCGAACGCAATTTGCTATAATACTCGTATGCCGACCTTCGATTTGGTCTTCCTCTTCTCAATGAAAACAATCATACCTACTGGTATTAGTCTGAACTTGCTGCAGTGCCTGTTAACAGTGTGTATAGTCTTTTAACTTTATTATGTAGAGCCTGTTGTAATTCAACATTATTGTTGCTTCTTGGTTTCGTAGAATATGATGACAGAGATCAACGTCATTCGATGCAGCAATGGGAATGCACGCGAATAAGTATGGATATATTCAGTAGCAACATGTGTACGTACGTAGGTACGACATGAAGATACTGTAACCAAGGTGCAAAAAGAAGTATCTCAACAGGTATGGGAGTTTTGGACAGGTTTTTTTTAACTTATGTGAGCAGATTGTTGACATCACTACTCAACCTTGTGGGTACTGTAAGGTTAGTCTGCGAAAGCTTGATTAAAGCAAATGGAGGTACCTATACTCCTTCGTAAGAACAAAGATTTCTTCAACTCAAAAAAGCACATTCATGTTACAATTATTGCGAACACGAGCAAGTTTCGTACTCAACCAAAGCACTTAAATGGTACTTACATACAAATACCTATGATAGTGGTACCATTTACGACAGGTAAAATTTGAGCACAGTTAAGGTACCCGTACGTAGGTACAATGATTTCATACCTATATGCAAGTACATAAAATTTAATTTATATACGATACACACAACACAAACCCGTATTTCATATCACAGGAACTTGTCATATTATCAGAGACAGTCAAATATTTATTTACATATTTCAAAACATTGATTGACATTCAACTCATTGAAAAGTAAGAGTAAGTTGTATTGCCGTGCGAGTTGATTCACATGGCTGTCATATAAAAAGTAAAAATACGAGCACACCAGTGTACCCAGCACCAAGGAATTATATTTATGTCTGTTTTGCGCTTGCTTCGGAACTTTTTACTTAGAGAAAAAATGGTAGTTATACACTTGTGACATACCGTAACATGGGGTTACTTTGCTCCGTTTTTTTGCACTATTTTTAGAATCCTCTTAAAAGTGGTAGACAAATAATTTTGATCTATTATTTGATCCACCCCGTTTCATTAATAAGATATGAAATAATGCAGAATGCTATGAAAACTGTTTAAATAATAAATAAAATACTTTTTTTTGCGGTTGAAAAATGGGGCAGTTTTCCAAGGGACGGGGTTACTTTGCTCCATCTGACACTTTTAACTATATTTCCTTTATCTAAAGAGGTGGAGCAAAGTTAGTATTGTATTTTAATACTACTGATTCAAAGGATCGTATCTGTAAAAAAAATAAAAATATTATAATTTTTTTTTTTTTTTTTACAAAAAAACTAAACAGCCTTTTTTTATTCCAATTAAATGCTTATAGGCAGGGGCGTAGCTACCGCCGTATCAATTATACGGGGCTCCCAACGTGCGTAAGCAAAAATTAATAAAAACTTCTAACGGTGTTTCCATTAGAAGCAATTTTACGCAAACTATACTTGACCATGAAAAGTCACAGCAGCATATTAATGCATTAATAATTGGTTACATGGAAATACAATCGATACTTTATTGCAAAGTAAATTCAATAGTAAAATTACATTGAAGAAAGATGTATTGCATCGTATAATTACTTTAGCATCTTTTAATCTACCTTTAAGAGGCCATGATTCTGATTCTGGAAATTTTATGGCAATTTTACGTTTGCTATCTAATTATGATGCAACTTTAAAAGAACTTCTTCCAAAACCAAAAGGCAAAATAAATTATTTAAGCCCTACGATTCAAAATTAAATTATTAATTTGCTTGGTACCGCAGTTAGGAACAACATTATCTCAGAAATTAAAAAAGCTCCATTTCTGACAATAATTCTAGATACAACACAAGACTTGTCAAAAATTTACCAACTTTCTGCATTTTTTCGATACATCTCGATTACAGAAAATTATGATAATGTGCCTAAAGAATTAATAATATGTGAGTCCTTTTTGCTGTTTACAGCAGGATCCGATTGCAGTGCTGAAGGACTTAAAACTGAAATTTTAAATACGATTAAAGAATATGGAATTGATTTGACTAAATAAATGTAGAGGACAGGGTTACGATGGAGCAAGTGTTATGTCGGGTGTTTATGGAGGATTACAAGCCCTAATAAAAGAGCATACTCCGAATGCCGATTTATGTTCATTTAGTTTTAAACGATGCTGCGAAACATGTTCTTGAAATGGCGACTTTTTTCGATAATTTAGAAAAAAATATATACTTTTTCTAAATTCAGTGAAGATTCATCTGAAAAATATTTAATTAGTATGTTCTACCAGATGGTCTTCAAGGAACGACCCTTTATTAGCGGTAAAGAAAAATTATTTAAGATGAACGTGAAGAATGTAAAAATATAATTAACATTTTAGAGAGTTATGATTTCTTAGTGCTTGACACATTTTTTTCTTCACTATTTGAAATCATTAATCCTGTTTCTAAAGCTCTACAGCATGAAAATAATGACTCACAGAAAACTAGTATTTTATTAAGTAATCTTTTGAATAGACTATGTGAATTAAGAAATCAAAATTCATTCAATAGTTTGCTAAATGAGTCCAAAGATTTAGCAAACGAGTGGAGGGTAACAACTGTTCTTAAAAACGAAACAAAAGGTGAAAGATAACGAAGCGTTTTTTGATGAGTTATCACAAGATGAGAGAATTTCAGACCCGGAATCCTATTTCAAAATCAATGTTTAATATTGCTGTTTAGATATATTAATTTCTCAAACTAAACAAAGATTTCAGAGCCTTTGCGACCTGAGTGTATGTTCGAAATATTACAACCGGAGAAACTCCTGTAATTTTCAAACGAAGAGATATTAAACGCTTTCGGAAAACTGTCGGCTAAATACAGTAACGACATATCAGTTAATCTTAATGACCAACTAAAGGCTCTAACAACATGCTTAAAATCTGAAGTTCAAAAAATTCATTCCATTAAGGAACTCATTGAGTTATTGCTGATAAAATTCAATAGTTTTGCATCCAGTTTTCCGGATTTTCTTGACCCTTCCAGTTACAAGCGCAACTGCTGAAAGAATTTTTTCAAAATTAAAACTGATAAAAAATTACCTAAATTACCTAAGAACTTCGATGGGACATGAACGCCTGTCAGACCTGTCACTATTGTCCATAGAGGCAGAAACTTTAGAAAAACTAAAGTCATCATCAGCTATAAATCATTTAATAAATCAGTTTGCCGAAAAAAATGCAAGCAGAGTGTATATTTAATTTTAATTGTTTGTAAACATTTTGGAAAAAGTGACAGATAGATAATTATGATGAATAAATATTTCTTTAAATTTTATGCAAACATTTTTTTTCCTAAGGGCCCCTAAACAAATTTGTATACGGGACCCCGCCAAGGCACACTACTGCTTATAGATTAAAGAATAAAAACAAAAAACTTTATAAATTCTACTTGAATAAGTTTAAAATAAACATAAATAATAATTTAAGAAAAAAACACTTTTAAAAACAATAAAAACATAGTAATATAAAATAAAAAAAGGGATTTTAAAAACAAAAAGAGTTCAAAATAGTAGTTTACTATAAAAATAAAAAGTTTTAAGAAAATATGGGACTAAGCTCCTCGACGGAAAAAGTGTTCTTATTCCAAGCATCCGTGTACATTTTCTTAGCATTTATAGATAAATAAAGTATCAAGTTTTAATATATATAAACTTAAAAATACAGTAACCATAAATTTTTTTATGTTTTCGCTCCTGGGGCAAAGTAACCCCAAAATCAAAAAAATGCGGTCACATAAAAAAAAAAAATAGTTATTATTTATTTATTAAACAAACAAACGCCATGTGTAAAGTATTAACAAAATAATATTATAAATAAAAAAAAATTACTTACTTTGTTAAAGCTCACACAACTATTTGTACACTACAAATTTTCCACTGAAAAAATTCAACAAATTTCCTACTTGAGCTACACAGGCCAATTGCTGTTTACCAACTGCCGGCAGACGGTGCGTTGCAACATGTGGCAGATTTATATGTGTGTATGTGTATAATACGGTAGGTTTGGGTTATAGAATGTAACATGTCTGAGCGTAAATCAAGAAACCAACTCTTTTCATCAGTGGCGCAAAGTAACCCCTGCTGGGGCAAAGTAGCCCCATGTTATGGTATGTCACATCCTATGTTTTTAGTCCATCTTCTTCAGCATCCGTGTCGAGCTTATCTTCACATGCAAACTCCACAAGATTGTTTGCGATGTTTGCTGAAGTTTGGTTTACCTAGTTTGTCTTGCCCTGTTGTTTTTCTGCTTAATGAGCCAATCTACGACCATGCATTCCTCACTTTCTGTAAGGAATGTGGAAGGGCCCATTCGCTTAAGTCCGTCTGCGATCTTCCCATGAACCCTATCATGAAGGGTAGTTATGGGAACACCAAACTCCCTACTCGCTGCTCGAATGCTTAAACCACCCTCACGAATAGCCTTTGAAGCGTTTGCTAGTGAAGCTTCACTCTAAGTCTGGTATTTTCGTTTCATTCTGTCTGAAATAAGTCATTTTCCAAAGTAATTTATGAAACGATGAAACCTGTTCGGACAAAGGACACCAAAAAACACTAGTGTTCGAATAGGGAAACTCGAAAAGACTTGGTTCCCTATGATCGAACGGTCAAAAAATAATAAAATTACTATGTTTTCAGATAAAAACTTTTCTAAAAAGACATAAAATAGATATAAACGAATAAAACAAACATTGAAAATAATCATTTACCTGAATTTTCAAACAAAAAAACACACCTTCCTCCGACATTACAGTTTTTTTTTCTACTGAACCCGCACTCAAACGCACTCCCTAAAGACTCAATTTGAAATGCAATTTTGAAACGTTAACAATAATATTGTACTAGTTGATATTGCAAAAACGATTAAAGGTAATACCACAATGTGGTTGAATGTACGAGTGGAAAATCTTAAAAATACCTATACAGCTTTTTACAAAAAGTGTTCGACTACTGGGAGTGTTCGCAATTAGTCGACCCTACCCTACTCGCTCGCATAGTTTGTTAACATTTAGTGAATATTTCTATTAGATAAAGGGCAAGTTGTAGTAAAAAATAAACAGTTTGTATATTAGGTAGGACACCACGTCTAACCTTAGGACAAGCTTTTCTCACATCACAAGTCGCAAACATTTAAAGGTAGGCTTGTGTTCGCATAATACATATATCGGTGCGAAGCTGAATGAACATTCCGGAAAATAAACATATCATCGGTCATGCGTTCATTATTGCTATGTGTCAATTTCAATCCGTATATTTCAATGCAAATTTTTGCGGGCGTTCCTTCATCTGGACAACCTAGACTTAAATTACTGGCAAACTAAACTTGTATTATTCTCTTTTTTGGAAGTAGGTACCACACATTATTTTCTCCCAACAAACTGAGCCCAGTATGAGTTCTTCCTTTCTACGATTCTTGAGTAGAGGGCTGCCATGTCTGAGTTCGAGGATTTGTAGTATTTTCAAATTATTCAAAACGTTGGTGGACGTTCCGCGCCGTGGTCAAAAAGGGGACATGTCCTCCAAAAAGAGGACGCATGGCAGCCGTACTTGAGTATCATCACCGTTTTAAATTAAAAATGTTTTGTTGTGAAAAAATAAAAATTAATTCGCAATTTATAACTTAGGGTAGACTGGGTACGGTTGAAACACAGGACGGTTGAATCAACACAAATATCTCAGAAGCTGTTCGCGCAATGTGTATGATTATTGAGAGAAAATGAGGCAGAAATCAGTGCATTTACGATATTCAGCCTTGCTTCTATCGTCGTGCTGCTTGGCTGCAGAGATGAATGAATAAAAGAGATGGATATCTTTCGTACGTTTATCCCCCCAAAACCCATTTGTTTACATTGTTGTTTTTGTAATTTCAACCCCCGTCTGTGAATACGTGTGAGCTACAAAAAAAGTTGCTAATGACAGACCACCAATCAAAATTCAGAACGGCCGGCCGAATGTCATAAAACAGCATAATTTTGTATTCACCATATGGTGACACTCTCTTTTAGATAGGTCTGTTCGTTAGATATACGATTTTTCGGTTACCTCCAGAATTACCCCATTGTATTATTCCGACTGGAAGGAACAACTTATTTTATACGTAAAATTATTAATTGACTATTTAATTTTATACGCGGATGAATTTATATATTTAAAAGAGTAGTTGGTGTACTAGGGTTCAAATTATAAGAACTTTGAAAAGAAACATTTCGAAAGCATTATGTGCTATCTATCTGAAAAATTGCGATATTTACTTGTATGGCAATTATCTATTCTTGTTTTTTAAATAAAAAAAAAAGTTATAATTTAATTCCACATGCAGTAGGCTAAAATGAAGAAAAAAAAGAATTAAGGTTTTCAAATAATATATAATAAACAATAAAAACATTTCATGCCGATTTATAGTAGATAGCCTTGACTAAAATGTTGGATTTTGTTATTTATTTGCAAATTGATTGGTAAATTGTAAATAATTTTAATTTATACAGCCTGCTTGCGTTCGATTTTACAAGAAAGCTTTTTTCATTACTGTGTTACCTAAAAAAAATGTAATTTGAATTGTTATTCGTAACTATATCACCCATTTTTGATAAAAGGCAGTGTCAAAGTGGTAGAAACATATTAATTTATATTCACTGCATGCAAATTAACGGTCAACCGTCAAAATTCAAATTTTCCTAGTGAACATACCCAAAACAGTTTTCCAGGATATTTGAAAATTTTATGAATTTCGGCGGTGAATTCACCAATTTTCCGCCATCTTCCGGGTGAATTCACGAACTCACTTATACTAGTATAGAAATGAGAATGTATGAGTGACTTCATGAATTTTTCGGGAAAACAGCTTGTAGGCAGCCGCCTTTCCACTGGAAAGATATATATCTCTGTATTCCATTATCTTTGCTTGGCTGCGGACTGAAAGCTCTTCATTTTTTTGAGAAGCTAAAGTAAGTTTTTTGTTTTTTTTTCTTTTTCTTTGTTGTGTGAGTACTATTCAAATGAGAGTGTTGAGTGTTTTTTTATTGTGTGCAGAAAAGAATGTAGAATATAATAAAGTGATATGCAGAAACGTTTCCGTATTGTTTATGTTGTTCTGTAACTTTTTTTTGTTAGAAAAGTGGCTGGGGACAGTTGAAACATTTTTTATGGGGACGGTTGAAACAATGTGTTTACATGAGCTGAGGTTCTAATGCCACATAGCCTGCCTCCTACCCAAGCTGCTGAAGAACCTTTGTCACTTCCACCTCAAGCAGAGATCCAGCAGGAAGATATTCCGGTACCGGAAGAAACTCCACCAGGAAGACGCAACATAAATGGACAGTAGGTACACAAGCACTACTTTCAAGTGGTGCTAATGTGTTTTCCCCGGAAATTGTCCGACCTCTACCCAAGGCTCTGGCAAGAAAATCGAATAGAGGTCGAAAAAAAAGAAAGTCCACGATCTACACTGACACCCCGGAGAAGAAGAAGAAATACAAAAAGAACACTAGAAAAAATAAGACCCCACAAGAATCTTCAAGCTCAGAAGACGAGGAGTACTATTGCCTCATTTGTTTGGATCCGTATTTTGAGAGCAGATCAAGGGAAAAGTGGGTGCAGTGCATCACATGCAAAATGTGGGCCCACGAAGAGTGCACCGAACGTGGCAACACTTATGTCTATCACAACTGCGACTCAGATTACTGTGAGAACTAATTTTTATTTACTTTTTT
Source organism: Cheilosia variabilis (assembly GCA_951230905.1). Classification (NCBI taxonomy): domain Eukaryota; kingdom Metazoa; phylum Arthropoda; class Insecta; order Diptera; family Syrphidae; genus Cheilosia; species Cheilosia variabilis. Next base: position 55,785,698 of record OX579676.1, read on the forward strand.
ATTTTCAAGACTGAAAAAAGTTCCTTTATCTTAATTTAATGAAGAAAGTTTTTAGTTTTTACTCATTTTCTGTTATTTATTTTTTGTTCATCTCTTTTTAATTAATTAATATAAAACCTTGAAAAAAAAAAATATTGTTTAAGTGTGAAATAAAAAATTAATTAAATACGTTCGAACGTAAGATTTTTTTTATTTGAACGTGTTTCATTGGACCCCACTCTTTGTTTCAACCGCCCCTGGTATGGGGACAGTTGAAACAAATTGACTTTTCTCATAAAAATTGATGATTTGGTTAAAAAGCACACTATGAACTCAAAAAACCAATGTGCATTAATAGAAAAAATATTGAACTTGCATTTCGCATAACTCCATTATGGCTAGTCTTATTAATGCTTATCCTATGGGCGATAGAAGAAAAATTGTTTCAACCGTACCCAGTCTCCCCTATATCTTGTAATTGACGAATCAGAATTCAGAGTTGTATTTTGTAATTTGTTTTCCTCCTGATATCTATGAGAATAATACGACGCCAGAAGACACCCGGACTTGTCTTGGGTGGTATTATTGTCTACGCTGAAATTCGAAATACACACGAATTATTTAGAAGAACTTGCCATTGATACGAACTTTAACAATCCTTTTCGATTAGCTACATATTTTAGAATCCATTCCAATATATTCTTCTTTCCTAATAGCGAGATTCTGAAAAAAATACAGATTTATATACTTACTTCACCTTTTTTTTTGTATTATTCAATAGGTACCTACTTACAAAATTCCAGAATGCTTTATGATCCATTGGTTATTAATAAACTCACCATCCCTACAAATTAGTTATACTTAAACAACTTTAACCAAAGAGTCATGTCCCACAAAAAGGAGTCCAAGGCGACTAGAAACGCATGATCTGAACATCGCCCAATATCGAAATTTTATAGAAGATAACTTTAAGGGTGGGTATAGTTAAAGTTAATTTTATTTTGTGGTATCAAAGCTTCCGGCAATCAAAATAATGTGTCCTCTAGGTCTATTTCTTAAATATCATTTACAAAAAAGTTTGTTGTTCATGTAGGTACATATAAAGCTCAAACTGGTATAATAATCGGCGTTTCCAATCAAACGTAACATAATCATACGAACTTCTAACTACTTCTGAAAACATATGTCAAATTCGCCTAACAGTATTTATTTTCCAAAGTTCTTAAAGACGGCCACCCACTAAAATTACTTCCAATTTTATTTACGACTGAGTTCAAACAGCATCATTGATCAGCGTTATCGGGGATATTTTTTTTTAAAAAGAAGAATACTTTTAAATTCGGAAAATTTGTGTAACGAATCTAATACTATGTTCCCACCAACGTGATTTAGCCAAAGTGATTTATAAATCACGAAAGGCGTCTCCACCGAACGTTATGTGTTTAAGTGTGAAATTTTTGTCAACTTTGACATTAGGTGTCCAAATTTCAATATTAAAAATTCGTCCACTACGGACCAGATAATTATTTTTTTTCTGTTGTTTCTGTTTTGTTGCCATACCTGCCAAGAATAAAACAATTTTTGGTTGTATGTAATTAATAAAAATATCAAAAACTCACCGAAACACGAACACAATTAGTAAATTTAAATTTGAAATAATTTTCTTGACAGTTTCTTTTTATTTTTTGTTTGCTGAATAAAGTGCTGAAGTTAAAAACAGGTATGTTCGATTTTATTTTGTGTGTATTTGCGATGACAGATACGTAATTAAAATTTAAACACGTATAAATCACGTAAATATTAATAACGAAAATGTATGCTAAATCACGTAATTTATAAGGTGATTTAGCTAAATCACGTTGGTGGGAACATGGTACAAGGCATCAGTGTTATTCCTTTGGTGTTTTTCCGCTCTTGTTTCATCTTCTGCTTTAGCGTAGTAGACAAGTGCAGATATCTCATTCCGTAAATCGGCGAACTCGGATTCCGCTTCCTGGAAATCGTAGCTATTCTCCTAATCTCTCCATAGACGCTATGCTCTTCCCTCTAAAAATAAAGCAATTAGACCGTCAGTTTCAATCTCAAGTTGTACTTCACACAGAAAAATCACTTATTTAAAATCGACCAACATTCGGTTACAAATTACCAAGTAGTACTGTCAATAGAGATTCTACAGAGATTACATTCGATTAAGCTCGGTTAAAAATAACCGATTTATCAATTTCCTTGAATTTTCTCGGTAAAATAAAACAGGGGCTGTTCTGTTCACAGCTGATTATAGCCTATGTTAGGATTAGGATCAACGACCATCGCAATTTGCTCATAATCTCAATATTTCTTCCAATGATTATGCTTTATGTCAATTTATGAGAACTGTCAACTGAAAAAATGTTTAAAGGAATCTAATCTTATCCGTCGCATCCATTATTGTGTAGGGGACCTCTATCCTCATCTTCAATAGACTGGCGTATTCTATACATCTGCCAGTTGAAAACGTCAATGAAACCGATGCAACAGATTGTATCGGTTCATGCGTTATATATATACGTTCATTGTATTATTGTAGTTTTCTTTTTGTTCGCACAATATAGTACAAAAAGTTTTTGTGTAGCAGAACCGTTAAAATGAATACATAAGTAGTTCTTAAAAAAATCTTGAACAAACAAAATTCAAGAAAATCACTGGTTACATCTCATTAACGCGCAAAATCGTCTGGTTATTGAATTCCCTGGTTAACTGACTTACCCACTGATTCTCTGGTTAATATTTTGCTGAACAAACACTTTCGATGGTTACCAGCTGGACTAACCGATGATTAAATATACCTTACGAAGATTGAGCAAACCGGGCCTAAAACTCTATACTAATTTAACCAACTGATTAATATTAAAGTAGAATCTCGGTTGATAACAACTGATAAAGTATGAATTTAACCATTTTATATCGGTAGTTTTTATCAACGAATACACCTTCTTCTCAACAGAGACTTATAGTAAATTTTAACCCATTTATTTTTTTAACCGAGTTAAAATCGCACTCGGTTGGAGCCAATTTTTGAGCGTACATAGCACTTCAATGCTCTCGGGTTTGTCATTGGTATTCTTGGCACCAAGCGCAATGATAACTTCCGAAAGCGAACGTGTATTATCTCTCACGGAAGTCGCTTTTTTAGCACAACGCGCAAAGCGTGTAAGATCCCTAAACTGGTCAACAACCATCCCTCCTCCGGAGTGCACCTTTCTTATAGCATTACTGATTCCACACCGAATCCATCAAATGTATAGTTTAAATTGTGTGTAGTAGACTTAATCAGATTGTGAAATCTCTTCCAATCTTCAATATTATTACATCTGAAATGTGCCTATCGGTTCATATAGTTCTTTAAATACAACATCAGAAAGGCTAAAGTCTTGTGAATATTTGCGACCGACGAACCTCAATTTGTTAGTATACCTATAGGTATGCATCGTCTTTTTCGGTTTCCACTAATGTACAATATTGCAACAACCCCATCGACGCATCAAAAATTAATAATATTTTTTTTAATAACCTTAAAATCGCAAATAAATACATTTGCGGAAAAGCTAGTTAATTTCAAGCAACAAGCACCACCCACGTTCAGTGAATTAGAAGTGCACTACTTATCATTCTTCGTTGCACATGAGCCATTAGACTTTTATATGTGGCAGTGGGGTATACCAAAGGTCTTGTTGCACATTTTTTTGCTTCAGTGGATTATTGCAATGCTTGTATATGTAACTTAAATGTTAAGTTTCCCGATCACCCTAAAACTGATTTGAAAATGGGTTTAATTTAGGCCTGCCTAACTGCAAATTGGTAGTATACTGTATACCACATAACATGGGCTTTATCTCACAATGGCAGTACTGTTGATTCAAATTTCAAACCTTCGTGACCATACACTCATGTGCAACCCAATTTCTTCTCAATTCGATTTGTGTTTTATTGTATTACCCTATCCTCTTAGTATTGTTTACTGAGGCGACATTACATTTTTGTTTATGTAAAGCAGACATATTATCTTCGCATATTCCGGGAGGCTGTTGTCTCGCACACATATCTCACTTTCGGCTATTTCCAACAAAGCCGCTGCGCCGCTACAGATATAATACGCCTAGAAATACTTGATCGGTTACTTGTTTGGTATCATTACGAATTTGCAGGTACAGTAAATTGTTGACTTGCCAAGGTTTTCCGTACTTCGGTATAAAAGTAATCGTGTTGACACTGTTGAAGGCAGTTCAGTTGGATCGGTTGCTGGAATACGATTGTTTTTACTAGCGAATAGAGGCTTACGATAAAAAGTGCTAGCAGTCTATTTTGCAATACTCAAATAAAATAAATTAAAGATGTTTAGATTTGTGAGTGTTATTCGTTAGTGCAAATATATTCTCCGATTGTTGTTCAAGTGTAATTTTGAATATAAACAATTTTAGGTAATTATATCTGCTCTCGCAGCGATAGCAATGGGTCAAGGATATCATCAAAACCCAAAAACTGCTGCTATAATTAGCGAACAAAGATACTTGTCTGGCGATGGAAAGTTCGGAGCAGCATATAGTCAAGAGGATGGAATTAACTTTAAGGAGGAAACGGATTCTGACGGAACACGTCATGGCAGTTACAGCTATGTTGATCCAACTGGTCAACGTCGAACAATTTCTTATACTGCTGGAAAGAATGGGTAAATAATATATACCTACATGTAAATTAAAATTGAGCAACTATCGAATTATGTGCAACGTAACTAACCGTCACACCCATTTTACCTGAAAGTGAGCTATGTTAACCCTCACATCCATTTTGGTGTGGGACTAGTGCACAATGGTGCATGACGATAGTTGTTATTGCAGCAATTGACTAGTGGAAAAAATGCACTTACACTTTCAAATTAACCTTTTACAATTCTTGTTTATAGATGAGTGGAACTTTGTGACGATACAGATAATTAATTTTATTTCTTTTGTATTTCCGTTCACTAGTTTCCAACCCACCGGTGACCATTTGCCAGTTCCTCCACCAGCCCCCGCACAACCTGCGCCAACTCCAGGATATCAACCACAGTCACAATATCAACCACAAAATAATAATTACCAAGCCCCTGCGGGTAATGACAACTATGATGACGGAAGCTACGACACCCGTTACAACAATCCTGGGTTTGACCAACAACCAAACCGTGCACCACAGCCAGCATACAATCCAGTTCCTAACCCACCTCAGCAACCATCATACAATCAGAACTACCAGCCTGCCCCACAACAGTACCGGCCAGCTCCACAACAGTACCAGCCAGCACCACAACAATACCAGCCAACAACTCAGAATCCACATAGGTTCCAACCTCCTGGAAAGCTTTCGCTCAACCGTACTCCAGATGGATTTAGCTACAGTTTTAACAAGGTCTAGAAAGCAATAAACTTTTTTTTACATCTAAACTAATTGAGTCTTGTTTGGTGGTTGGCAACAGCTATTTATTATCGGTCATACATATTTAATTGGAATTGTTTGATCTATCTGGAATGTGAAATGTGATTCATATATATATATATTTGCATACCTGTATATACCACACGACGCATTCTGCTAACTCTAACGGTAGGTAGTTCAATATTTTTTTTTCTGGTTTGAATTGAAATTGCTAATTAAGATCAAGACAAGGATAAACATATGATTGCAAATAGTTGCGCAATAGCTCAGCTTTGTGGCAGCGACTGGCGAAACTGAGTTCTTTGTGATCTTGATCGCAGGCGGAACATAGAAATGGGAGCACATAAACCACTGAATAGCATTCTGCAAATCGTAGAAAAATATTTTCATTTTGTTAGAGTTATGTGAATGTCATTGTTAAAAGTAAGCTAAGAGGCTGCGCACGCACAAATTCATGATTTGTGAACTGAGAATTTTACTTTCAATATGCATCTCCATGTATACAGGAGATACGTAAAGATTTTGCTTTTAACACTAACCTTTTTCATCCGGTTTCGAACGAGTTGTTGTTTCTGTGTCATGAAACTACTGTCACGTTTACTTTTGTAGCACTTATCTTTTAAGCGGCTTGTAAAGCTCTTAACTTTGAACGACTTCGTCGAAATAAGTTATTGACAATACTCATAAGTCATAAGCCAACCAGCTTGATATGGACATAGGAAATTCCGTAACTTTCTCAAGGCCGAATTTAGAATCAGATCTGTTTTCTGAAAACTGCAGATGTGCGGTGCTATAGTTCCTTAATTTTTGCTCACCCAAAGAGTTTATTATTTATTGTTTCCTTTTTAACCAAAATTTTATTTTGTAAGCAAAGAATTCATTCGCTTACAACCCCGATAAGGGCGAATCCCCTCCAACAAGTAAATAACAAGTGTGTAAACTGCTTTAAAATTCTAAAAAAAAGGCTTCGCGTAACCGTATCACTAAAAAATCGCTACAGTCCAGTGATTTACCTATGATTCCGCGATTTGCCTGTAAGTGGAGAAACTATTTATAGTGACACTGCGCTACTTGCTGTGGGAGCAACTGTCGAAATAGCGACAAAAATACTTCAAACAAAAAACAGTATCTTAGAATGGACTACAAAATGGCAGATTAGATCAAATGAGCTAAAGTCAGTCCATATTAATTTTACATATAAAAACGTAACACGCATTCCAGTATACATAAACAACAATGTAGTGGAATATTCAAATACTGCCAAATATCTAGTCATGGTTCTACATGCTAAGCTGCGTAGAAAGCTCATGTAAAGAAAGATAAAAATGAGTTGAGCACGCGATACCTTCAAATGTATGGTGCGGGGAAATAGATTCAGGGGAATTAACTCCACATGGTAATTAAAACCACCCTGATTGGGGAAAGTCCTTGACAAAAAACTTCATGTCTTAAAAATTTTCTCGTTAAAATTTTCTAATGAAAATCTGAAAAGTAAAAAAGAATGCAGCAATGCACAATTCTCTGACATAAGAGGAACGTTAAATATCCTTAATTGGTAAAATAAAAACAAAATTAATGACAATCGAACAACGCCTGCAAATTGTGCAAATTCATTTTGAAATACTGAAAACAAATAAAAAATTAAAAAACTTACCGCTGAGCTAAGTATATCTATAAATAGTGTATTCCTTTAAGAGAAAAGTTCCTTGATTTGAACTCTGAAGAGCTAACGTCGAAACCCAAAAAAAATTCTGAGTTTATACATAAAATCCCAAGTTCACTTTTCTATAACTGCTACTATTTGGGGAGTTGACTAAATTCAAAGTTGACCAACTTTGGGTTTTCTCAACTTCGGAATATTCAAAGTTAAGTGTTTCAACTTGGAGTGAATAAAGGAAATTTCTCAAGCTGAAAAATGAACAAGTTTTGTTAAACTTCGAGTGAATAAAAAGGGCTTCAGTAGACTTGGGACAAAAGCCATATTCCCCTCCGATGATAGATCCAAACTGGACCTCCAGAGTGCACATCATTCGAGCCAGTCACGTTGCCCATATGATCATAATTAAACAGTAATCGTATGATTTTTTTCCATTTTAAAGTTGCATATCTACCCCTAAAATAAGGTAAAGTTGATGTAGGGGCAGTCAGTTTTCTCATCTCCAAGATGTGCCCTATCCAAAAAGAAGGAGATCCTTTAAACTTTCTCAACTGAGGAACTATACTGCCTGCCTTACAGTGTAAGCGCCTAAAACTATTTTCCAAGAAACTGCAGCTTGTGCAAAATGACGGTGGAGAATAGCCGCTACTCAAATGAGGACGAAAACAATTGCTGTCAAAAACAGAATTTCAATAAGTATGGATGGGTTGTCATATAACTCCTTTAACATCATGTACTTAATAACATTTTGCGGAACTCACAAGCATTAATGTTGGCAATATTTCACAAGATTGTACAAACATAACATTAGCCGTGTTTTTTTGAGCTTCGATCTCAGCAAAGCAAAGTAAAGTAGGATTTTCATCATGCAATTACAACAACTACGCTCTAATTGACACTTCGAGATTCGGTTGCAGTTGTAAATACATACATTAAATACGGGTTCTCATATTTTTATATTTATAAGTTCGTGAGGCTTAGTTCTTCTTAATCTACGGATATTATATCGTACATTTAAGACGTCTATTATTTCAGGATAAATATACATCTGCAGACAGTCATTGTGACGAATTGCGTACTTTTTAATTACTTCCGTTACAAGATCAATCTGCAAATCACGATGCAAGTCATTATTTCTAATATACCACGGGGCATTTACTATTCCCCGAAGGACTTTGTTTTTGAATGTTTGTATTATTTGTACATTTGTTTTCTTTGTGCAACCCCATAATTGGATACCATACGTCCAAACAGATTTTAGTATCTGATTATATATTAAAATTTTATTCTCAGTGGACATTTCAGAGTTATGTCCTAGCAACCAATACAGTATATACCCAGATACTTAGCTGTGTTAGAATAAGGAACTACTTGGTTATTAATAAAAACAGGAGCGTTCGTTACTTTGACTCATTAAGTCTAATTCGCCATCGTTGGGCCCAATCACATATCTCGTTAACAGAATTTTTTAGTTTTTCTGTGGATTTAGTCACGCATCCATCAGTTTATAGAAGAGCAGTGTCATCTGCGAATGTAGCTATCATCACATCTTTTGTATGTGGTATATCACCACATACAGTAAGTACAGGGTTGGTCCCAGAACACTTCCCTGTGGAACTCCTGCTTGTAATTCTTTGAGTTCAGAATACGCTGAAACACAGCGAACTCTACAGAATCTATTTGAAATATAAGATTTAAGTATCTCATAGTATTGTCTTGGTAGATCCTTATGAAGTTTATACTCTAAGCCCTTATGCCAGACCTTATCAAAAGCCTGAGCAACGTCTAAAAATAGTGTAGAGCAAACGTGCTTTTTAATTGAATCTAATGATTTTTCTATAATATTTGTTATACGATGTACTTGATCTATTGTCGAGTGTTTATTTCTAAACCTAAACTGGTGGGTGGGAATAAGCCTTCTTTGTTCTATTATTCTGTCTAGTCTTTTAAGAAGCAGTTTCTCAAAAAGTTTTGATAATACAGGTAAAAGTGAGATTGGCCTGTATGAGGTGACTTCTGATTGAGGTTTACCTTGTTTAGGTATAACTATAATTTCTGCTATCTTCCAATGATATGGAACATATCTTAGCTTAAAACAAGCATTAATTAAAAGCTTAAGTTTAACCAATGCTATGAAGGGTAGTTCCTTCAGAATTTGGGCATTTATAAGATCATAACCTGGCGATTTTCTATTAGAGAGCTTATGAATGCATGTGCTGATCTCTTTAAGTGAAACGTAAGTGATTACGTCTTCATCTATCCTATCAAAGAATTCAAGGCGTTCGTATGCCACACTAGGTGGAAAAGGTTTAAAAAAGTTGTATTTTGCCAATGCTTGTTTACGTTGCTGAATAGTTGGTGTACTATCTTCTGCCGCCTGTTGTATATCGGCAATGAATTGTTCCACTTCGATGTCAATATGCCTTGTTGTGGCCAGTGGAGCTCTAAGGTTATAAAACCTTCGAGTATTTTTTAAAATTACACCAGTTTGTTCTTTTGCTGGTAAGTCCTTTCATTGCTTATCTGCTCTACTGACATGCCATTGGCCGTTAGGATTACAGGTGTATGATCCGACGACAAATCATCACTGTTTTCAACTCTTACTTCTTTTCTATTGATTCCTTTCGTTATGAAGAAGTCAATAAGGTCTGGTATTTTTGCTGGGTCGGATGGCCAATAAGTAGGCGATCAAGTGGAAATAAAGTTACAATTAAAATTTCGCCCTGCTTTGTAAAGCTTCCTGCCTTTCGTCGTTACTAATCTGGACCCCCAATAGGTGTGTTTTGCATTGAAGTCACCTCCAATGAGTTAGTACCTAGAGCTCGGAAAAGGTCGTTAAGATCTTCCTCTGCAGGCGAATGTCTAGGTGGACAGTATATAGCAGCTATGTTAAATTGCTTGCTTTTAGTCGCAATGTTTATTATCGCTACTTGCATGGTTTGTTTTCCTATTTTGGGCATTTCATAGGGTTTTAAAATACTTTTTTACAATTACAGCACTAGTCTGGCACTGTCAGAAGGATGGGGAGAGTGGTAACAGAGGTACCCAGGAATTCTAATTGTTGTTCCCTGTTTAAAGTGGGTCTCAGAAATCAGGCAGTCTTCAATGTCTTCATTGCGTAGAAATACCTGAAATTCAGAGATGTGTTGGTGTAAACCATTTGCATTCCAGGTTGCGACTTTTAGGTTTTCAATCATTGTTATTTTGTTGATTTTTTCCTTTGGAAACTTCTTTGCTCAGTAGCTTAATAGCTTTATCTTGATTATCCAATCTTTGAATAATAGTAGAAAGCATTTCCTTTACTGATATTTCTTCTTCTGTACGTGTATTTTTCACAATTTGGGAATATGATTTGTTTTTCACAACTGGTGTGTTTGTTTTTGTCGCAATTGGTATTTTGTCGACTTTGCTGTTTTCGACATTTACCTGTTTCTTGTTTGTATTTTTAAGAGGGTTCTGTTGGTGTTTGGCAGTACCTCTATTTTTCTTTTCTTGATATTCTTTTGCTGCCGGACAGCCTCTATAATTAGCTGGGTGGTTTCCATGACAGTTGATGCATTTTACTTTCTCATCTTTTTTTTGTGGACAACTATTTGTTGGATGTTTTCCTTCACATTTAACGCACGCAAAATCTCTTTTGCAATAGCTTTGCGTATGCCCGAAAGCTTGGCATCGTTTGCATTGAGTTAAAGAGTTGGATTTTCTTCGAAGAGGTTCAATCTTGACTACAATATTCATTATTGAGTTAATAGCGTATACCTTTTCAATATCTTCATGATTGTGAAAGGAGAGCATAAAAAGGGGTAATTTTCTATTTCTTGTAGTTTTTTCCCCTTCATTATCTGATGTTTTTTCTTTTTTAATTAAGTTTTTGGCTTCTATAATTTTAATTTTTTTATTAGTCAAGTCTTCGACAATATCATGTTCATCACACGAGAAGTGAAGACCTCTGACGACTACTCTAATTGGTCTAGTAGCCTTATTTTCATATGTGTGCCATTGCAACTTCATTTTTGTTAGCTCATCAGTGATATATCTATAAGTGTCACTGTCATCAACATTTATTTTCCAATTGTTGTTGTTATATGACGTGAGCTTGCACGTTTTCTTAGATTTTTGCTCAATAATACTTTTTAGCTCACCAAATCTGTCTACACCAGAGATCATTATTGGTGGTGGTAACGGCTGTCTTTTCAAGCCAATGGTTTTCTTTTCAGTCCTTTTATCTTTCGCCTTAGCTTGGAAATTTGCATGTTAGTTGCGTAGCCACATTGTCAAAGATTCTGGCAGATGTTTCAGGACTTTCTTCTGCCTTTCGTTTCTTCGTTGGTCTTTTACTTTTAGTCAGATGTCTTTCTGTCTCTAGTGCAAGCTCCTCTTCATCAGTGAGGTATTCCTTTTGTTTATCTTGCTGAACTGATTGGAATGGTTGGGCAGTATTGTCCAAAAGGCTAACCTTTTTTTCAAGTTCTTTTATCTGCTTTTGCAAGCTTAAGACAATTTCTTCAAGATTTTTCCTTGCTTTAAGTTCAGCTTGCCATTCAGTGTAGTAGCTGCTTGCATTTAATTTCGCTTGTGAATCTCTTTTACGTTCACTTTCAGCTATATTGGTTTCATTTCCACATTTTACTTTTTGAATGTTCGGAATGCTTACAATTATAGCGCTATCTTTGGCCGTATGTTGTTTTGGCGCGACCATTTTTGGTGGAGTTCTCGGCGTGAGTGAACTCCTTTTGGAGCTTTGTTGAGGAAGCAATAAATGGTCCCCCCCAGAATCCATGGGACCGACCTCCGAGGAGGGTGGATTTTCCAGTTTACCTGGTCTGCCACCTGGGGTATTTATATCTCTTGTTTTGTTCATTGCCATAATTTTTTTTTTTAACTGAATCAGTTTTACTATGTAGCTCAGTAGGTTCTACACACAAACCCCCTACCAGGAGCACCGGGTCATTTGTTTTACTTTTTGCCGCATTGTTTTTTGCGAAGTTTTCGTCTCCGCTTTTATGGAATTTTAGTCGCCTCTTACGACAGGCATGCCTACCTCGGGTATATTCTGTCCCCTACCCGAAAAACTAATGATGCAGTTTCTTTAATAGTTCACAGTGCACAAGAGGTTTTTGTTTCTAATCCGCAGTAAAACAGCCAGGGTTCGGACTTTACTGCAATTGCAATAGGAAGTTATAGGTACTTAAATGCGTCTTGTTCATATATTTAAAATTTTTTTTTATAGTCGCTCGGGTTTTTTGGTTTCTTAAATTAACTTTTTTTTATTTTTATCTTTATAGCCTCTGACACTCCGGGGAAGACTACGAATATTATGATACCTCACTCTTCAAAACCGGTCAAGCCGTTTAGGCTACAGGGCGTCCCGTAGGAACATACATAGAATACGCGCAAAACACATAACCCTCCCTGTCAGCGAGCGGCTTAGAAATTTATTAATATTATTTCTGCGTTATTTTCATATATTAAGTTATTTTTCATAGCTGTCCTCTCCCTTGAGGCTAAGTTCTTTGTAAAGGTAAACCAATTTGGCAGCACCAAATTGAATTCAACGTCGTGATTTGTGTAGACTTTTTCCTTTCGTTTTGCCTTTCGCAATTTTCATCGCATACTTCACAACAATCCCGTTGTTGTTTTTTTTTTTTTTTTTGCCAGTAAACGGTGACAAGTACATAAGAGGTTCCGTTCGGTTCGCGCGATTGATGTTCAATCTTTCGTTCTTGTTTCTTAGTTCGCATTTCGGTGGAAGGTTGCTGCCAATTGGTGTCCCCTGCTCTTAGAAAACCTTTGTAAGTTTTTAAGATTTTGCTTTCGCTGTTTAAAGTATTTTTTTTTAGAAAATAAAATCAACTTTACCAGGATATTTATTTTTGGATTCTTGACCAAGGTGGACGTAGTCCAGGGCGCAACACAATTTTATTTTAAAGAATTTGGTATTTGGTAACCATCTTGGAAATTGGTGAGAAACTTGTTTTTATAAATGGCAGGTAATAAGCGCTGTTGCAGTGCCGAGAAGTGTCGCAAGGCGGACACTCAGTTAATGGTAAGCTGTGATACCTGCAGGCGATGGTGGCACTACTCGTGTGCCAAGTTTGACCCAAGTCTGTACGACACAGCTACGCCCTGGTTCTGTGGTGAAAGTTCTTGTCAAGCGCTGGCTGAGGAAGACGCAGGCGCCGCCGTGGAGGAGCCGCCAGCCGGAGAAGGGGACGCAGCAGCCGGTCCATCTACCCAAGACGATTTGGAAGTCACTTTGGATGTTTTGATGGAAGCAGCCGCTGCAGCTCAGGCGTCCGTTGCTCAGAAGGATTTAGAACTGGCAGCTTTACGTAGTGAACTTAAAGAAATTAAGTTGAAGTTGGAAGATGCAACTGCAGCGGTGGCCGTCCAGCCGCCGGTCGCCGATGCTCCTAAGCCTGCCCTTAGTCGCCCGTTTGTTAAATTTTCTGATGAGAGGCTGGAACTGATTCGTAAGATCCAAGCCAATCACCAGGCTCTGCTAGGAAACACTGCGCAAAACCGGTCAGCGGGAAACCCTGCTCATCCACTTCAGTCTACTCCTGTCAATGCGAATCCCAGCCGTCGAGTCAGTTTTGAGGACTCCTCTATCCAACAGGCAGACATGTCAAGTTTGCTAACCATTTTAAATCGGAGCAACGTTCAGGATCTGCCGATATTTTCTGGCACAAACAAGAGAGAATGGCCGTATTTTGAGGAGGTTTTTAGATCGACCACCATCGAGGGAAACTATAACGGAAAAGAAAATGTCGCTCGTTTACGCAAGGCCTTAAAGGGTGAGGCTTATCAATTGGTTAGTGACCGTCTAAAATACTCTTCTGACGATGCCGCCATAATGGATTCTTTGCGAGCTATCTTCGGACGCGCTGACGTGTTAGTGCATGGCTTAACGTCAGACCTTCTCAAGCTCCCGCCGTTGAAGTCGACGTGCGATCCCAATCTACATTTATGGGCCGTAAGGGTCAATGGATTTGTAGCCGACCTCAAGTCAATGAAGAGAGATGACGATCTTACCAACGGATATGTGCTCACTGATCTTTCCTGTAAATTAGGCGCCAGCCTGTATCAGGAGTGGCGAAAGAGGCAGGTGGCCCTACAGCGCGTTTCGTTACAAGACTTTGCGGATTTTCTCACTGCGAAAGTAACTGATCTACCTCCAGAACTGGTCAAACCTTTGGAGTCTGCAGCTGGAAAAACGACGCAAGCTCCTTCGAGGTCAACCCATCGAGTGCTGACACATCAACCAACAACGTCACAAGCGGATAGGGTTTTTTGTGAAATGTGTGGCCATAAACAACACATATTGGATCAATGCGAGGTTTTTAAAACTTTCCCAGCAGAAAAGAGGTTGGCGTACGCTCGAGAAAAATTTATTTGCTTTACCTGCTTGGATACTACGCAACACGACTGGAGAGCTTGTTCCAAGACAAGGCTGTGTGGTCTAAGTGGATGTGCGGGTCGTCATCATCAGTTGTTGCATTCGGCGTTCTCCAAGGAAAATGTTTTGAACGTCGCCGCTGAGCCTTTTGAACCTCTAGTTAATTTTAACTCCTCCCATGTTGAGCCTAAGCTGCCTATTTTATTTAAGGTCGTGCCCATCCGAGTTCATGGAAACAACGGTAGCTTCGTGGACACATTTGCCTTTCTCGACGATGGCTCATGTCTGACCATGTTTGAGAAGGAGCTTTTTGATGAGCTCGGTCTGGACGGTACACCGGAGGAGCTGAGACTTCAATGCACCAAGGGTGTTTCTCGGGTTGAAGACGCAATTCGTACCAACCTGACTGTATCTGGTGTTAGCGGCCGTAAGCGTCATATCCTAAAGGGAGCTTATTCCGTCAAGAGTTTGGACCTTCCCAGCCAGTCGGTTGACGTCGCTGCATTAAAAGCACTGTATCCACATCTGCGTGGGCTCCCCTTGTCAGATCTTATCAACGCTAAGCCAAAGATTTTAGTGGGGCTCGATCAAGCAAAGTTTTTATTAGGTCGCGGTCAGCGTCATGGGAAAGATGATGAGCCGTGTGCACTTAAGACCCTGCTAGGTTGGATAGTTTTTGGACAGTCAACTCCCACTGTCAGAGCATCTTGCTTTCATCAAGTATCCAGACCCGCTATGCATCTTTCTTTTCACGACGCGATTAAGGGAGAAGATGAATTGCATGATCTCGTCAAGCGGCATTTTTCTACAGAGGAGTTCGGCGTTATGGCTCCGAGAGGCGATTTAGTCAGCAGAGAGGTCGTTCGCGCAATGGACATAATGGAGCGGACGTTAAGTCTAACGGATAACCGTTACGAAATTGGACTGCTATGGGACTCTGACAACGTCCAGCTTCCTGACAGCTACCCTATGGCCTTGAATCGTCTCATCAGCTTGGAGAAATCGTTGAGGAAGAAGCCGCATCTGTTAGAATGGAAAAACAATCACATGGTGGAGCTGTTATCAAAGGGTTACGCGAGGATCGCTACTGTGGAAGATTTGGAGCGCAAATGGCCTCGGGTTTGGTATGCCCCAACGTTTATTGTCGAAAATCCAAATAAATTCCCTCCAAAACCCAGAGATGTAGCGGATGTAGCGGCTAAGGTTAAAAGCATATCTCTGAACTCCCGACTGTTAAAAGGGCCAGACAATCTAGTTCCTCTTCATGCAGGGCTTTTCAAATTTCGCGAGCGTAAGGTAGCTGTCAACGCGGATGTAAAAGAAATGTTCCACCAGATTCGGATCAAGGAGGAAGATCAACAGTGCCAGCGTATTTTGTGGAGAGACGGTGACAGCTCCAGACAGCCTACTATATACATTATGGAAGTCATGATGTTCGGACCCAGGTGTTCTCCTGCATGCGCTCAGTTCGTCAAAAATCACCACGCCAACTTGTTTAAGGAGATTTGTCCGGAAGCGGTGGACGGTTTGGTCAATCGAACCTACGTCGATGATTACTTCAACAGTCATGATACGGTGGCTCAGGCGGTGGCTGTTACTCGGGACGCCATTCGGATCTGTGGGTCAATGAGTTTTAACCTCGTGGGGGTTCAGTCCAATAGCCGCGAGCTCCTGTCGCAGATGCCGGATTATCATGTAAAGGCCAAACTTGTAAGCGTGGATCCGAACGAGTGCGAGAGCTTCATCGCCAAGGTCTTAGGCATGTACTGGCATCCGACTTTGGACCATTTCACATATAGGCTATCAGACAATGAGCTGCTGCAAGAAATGCTTCATACGGACTTCAAGGTGTCGAAACGAGAGATTCTCAGGACCATTATGAGAGTTTTTGATCCTTTAGGACTTATTTCCCTCTATATCATCCGTGGTCGCATCATTCTGCAGGAAGTTTGGCGGGAAGGTTTTGATTGGGACGAACCTGTATCTATTCCTCTCAAAACCCAGTGGTTGGCTTTTGTTAAAGAGCTTTATAACATCGAGAATCTCATGATTCCGCGACGATATTTTTCATGGCCTCCAGATGAGTCAAGGATAAGCCTCATCGTATTTGTTGATGCTT
The DNA here is from genome assembly GCA_951230905.1 of Cheilosia variabilis. Classification (NCBI taxonomy): domain Eukaryota; kingdom Metazoa; phylum Arthropoda; class Insecta; order Diptera; family Syrphidae; genus Cheilosia; species Cheilosia variabilis. The sequence goes on from OX579676.1 coordinate 55,802,303, forward strand.
CGGAGAAGGCGTTTGCTGCTGTCGCTTATTTGCGTGGCGAGCATAAGGGATTAGTCGAGGTGTCACTGGTAATGGCAAAGGCAAAGGTCGCGCCAGTGAAAAGTCTATCCGTTCCAAGACTTGAGCTTCAAGCAGCAGTCCTAGGCGTTCGTTTAGCATCCAACATTAATTCCTCACACAGCATAAGGATCGATGAAGTTGTTTTTCTCTCCGATTCCAAGACCGTGTTATCATGGATCAACTCTACGACATTTAAATTCCCATCCTTTGTGGCAGTTAGAGTTGGAGAGATATTGGACTCAACTTCTCCGCGTCAGTGGTTCTATGTTAAGACCTCGGACAACGTTGCAGATGATGGCACTAGATGGAGCGACCCAACTATGGGGAACCAAGACGTTAGATGGTTCACTGGTCCAGCTTTTCTGAGGTGTCCGTTCGCTGAATGGCCTGTCTCTCCGAGCAAGTCGTCTGAAATTTCGGAAACCGTCGACATTGCCAACAAGATCATCATGGTTCACACGAGGGAAGGGAAGATAAGCTTTTCTGCTTTCAACAGGCTGTCTTCAAGGTTTCAGTCGAGGTGGTCTGCTTCGGTCAGAGTCATCGGTTTTTTGCTTCGCTTTAGAGACATTCTTCGTAAAAGGGTCGTTGAAAAAGATGGCTTTATCACCCCCCAGGAATATCGCCGAGCAGAGGACTGGTTATTCCGAAAGGTTCAACACGATGCTTTCCCAGTTGAAATTAAAACCCTGCGTGCAGGGAAGTCGGTCGCCGGCTCGAGTCCTATACTCAGCCTTTCACCATTTCTCGACGACGAGGGCACAATTCGAATGAGCTCGAGAGCTCAAAAGGCAACGTCGTCGTATGCTTCTCGTAATCCGGCCATTCTACCAAAGAACCATGAGTTAGTAGATCTCTTTGTTCAGCATCATCACAACCGGAATTTTCATATTGGAACAGAATCCATAATCTCTGCGGTACGTGAGCGTGCTTGGGTCATCAGCATCCGAGGAGTTGTTCGGAGGATCAAGTCCAGGTGCTGCATGTGCAAACGACTCAGAGCCAAGCCAATAATGCCAATGATGGGTCAGTTGCCCCTGGCTCGTTTGTCTTTCGATTCCAGACCTTTCACTCATGTTGGCGTTGACTGTTTCGGACCGCTGCAGGTCAAATTCGGAAGAGGAACTGCGAAGAGGTATGGAATGATTTTCACCTGTCTTACCTTTCGTGCTGTGCAAATCGAGCTTCTGAACGACCTTAGTTTAGACCAATGCACTATGGCGCTGCGACGTTTTCTTATAAATAGAGTAGTCACACGTTTTTTGTATAGTGACAATGGGCTTAACTTTGTCGGTACAAAAAACCTGTTGGAGAAAGATGTCAAGGAGACGGAGTTAGCCTTAAGTGAGCATGCAGCCAAGTACGAAGGAGTTCTTTGGCGTTTCATTCCAGCCTATTCTCCATGGATGGGTGGAGCTTGGGAACGCCTTATTCAATCAATCAAGATTAGCGTGGAATTCATTCTAAGAGGAGTCGTCCCACGCGAAGACGTACTTCGTAACGCCCTTATTGAAGCACAGGGTCAAATCAACTGTCGTCCACTTACCCATGTGCCTGTGGACCCTGAGGATCCTAGGCCACTAACTCCAAACTCTATGCTGTTCGGTGAGGAAGTACGCGATGTCACGGCCCCTGGAATTTTCTACGAAAGTGATGCATGTAGCAAGCTGTACAGTCGGCGATCTCAACATCTTATGGCACAATTTACCAAGCGGTGGTATACTGAGTATTTGCCTGAGATAACGAGGAGGTCCAAGTGGCATAAGGAGACAAAGCCAGCAGAAGTCGGCGATATAGTGATTCTCGTTGAACCCAATGAAATACGCACAGCTTGGCAGTTGGGAAGAATCATAAAGGTGTACCCCGGTGCAGATGGAATTATTCGCACAGCTGATGTTCGACTATCAAACGGTGCCATAAGACTGAAGAGATCTCTGGGCAGGCTCGCTGTGCTTGATTTAGAGTCTGCAAACTAAGTTTTAGACGGCCCCCGGAATGTCAGCGAGCGGCTTAGAAATTTATTAATATTATTTCTGCGTTATTTTCATATATTACAAGTTATTTTTCATAGCTGTCCTCTCCCTTGAGGCTAAGTTCTTTGTAAAGGTAAACCAATTTGGCAGCACCAAATTGAATTCAACGTCGTGATTTGTGTAGACTTTTTCCTTTCGTTTTGCCTTTCGCAATTTTCATCGCATACTTCACAACAATCCCGTTGTTGTTTTTTTTTTTTTTTTTGCCAGTAAACGGTGACAAGTACATAAGAGGTTCCGTTCGGTTCGCGCGATTGATGTTCAATCTTTCGTTCTTGTTTCTTAGTTCGCATTTCGGTGGAAGGTTGCTGCCAATTGGTGTCCCCTGCTCTTAGAAAACCTTTGTAAGTTTTTAAAATTTTGCTTTCGCTGTTTAAAGTATTTTTTTTTAGAAAATAAAATCAACTTTACCAGGATATTTATTTTTGGATTCTTGACCAAGGTGGACGTAGTCCAGGGCGCAACACTCCCTGTGTCCGCAGCCGGGTAAAAATTGGTGGAATGCAGAAAGCTAGCATTCAAGTAGTGAAATGATCGCCGCAATTCATACATTCATCAACTACCCTTCAATACTTGTGAATTATTACAAACTACAAAGAAAATGCAAAAACAATAAAATCTACTTGCAAAATTTGAATTTTTTTTCGAAAAATCGACTGTATAAATGAATTCCCCAAGTCCGAATCCTGAGCACGACTTGAAGCGGGCTACAGAAGGAAATATTAAATAAGGTATGTGGCCAGTTAACCTCATGCACATTGTTCGGCTAATATATAATGAATCCCTATATTTCAATCTAGAAGGTTGAAAGTGCTTCTTCCCTCGATTTAACAATCCAAGATTCTTTGATGGAAATGTGGAATATAGCGCCAAATGAGTAGAGTTAAGAGTAGGTAATCAGGCTAAAGGACGTCCAACTGTTACCACTGTGTTAATAATAGTACTAGTACTAAGTCCTAAGTTCCCACACATAACATACTTCCCACTTCATTCTAATCCTATCGAAATATCTTCCACATCTTATGTAGGCACCTTTTAATATAAATATAATATAATGCTTCCAAATGTAAAAGAAAAGCTTAGGTGCGGTAATCACTACACTTAAATACATTTTCTGGTTTGAATTTTGGAACTGATGACTTTTTTGTAAAACCGCATCAAATGCATTTTGAAACTAAAACTATAGATACTATGTTGGCAGCTCCGCTTGCCTAGCCTAGCAATTGAAAGTTTACAAAAAAAATTTACATTTACAAAAGCATCGAATTTCGATATTTGGATACGGTAAAATTGTACGAGTATATTTTTGTTTTACATTTTAAAGCTATGTAACTCCTTATGTCTACGTAATTTCTAATCTAGTTTAGTGCGCCTGTATAATCATTTTAAGTTCACAGAAAATATACAAATACGAAAATCTAATAAAATTTAACTTAATTTTAAATATAAGGTATTTCGGCTCATGTTCGTTTAGTTATGCGTACTCTTAACCCATTTTTGGGCCGCAAAATTAGCTCTCCTAAGAGTGTCAAGTCTTCACGTCGATCCACAGCTTCAATTTTATAATTGCGTAATACTTTTGAGAGCACTGCTTTCTCTTCTAATATTGCGAATTTTTGTCCAATACAATTTCTTGGACCAGCACTGAAGGGAATATACGAAAACGGATGTCTGCCATAACAGTTTTCTGGTAGGAAGTTGTCAGGATTGAATTGCTCTGGTTTTGGAAACACAGCTGGATTTCTGTGCAGCATATACGTCATAATAAGTGCGGTTGTGCCAGCAGGTACTGTGTAATTTCCTATAAATTTATAAAAAAAAATGCTTTAATTGCTATTTATTTCAAATAAATGGTGCTAAATGTTACATTGATTAAAGCTATATAGGTATCTGCATTTAATTTCTAAATTTATTTTGGCAGAGGGATAACGGATTTTCTTAAAATTGTATATTTAAGTGTTGTTTGCAAAACCGAAACTGAAAAAAATCTGAAATAGATTTTATTGTGCGAGTGCGAAAATGCTGATATAACATATAAGGAGCATTGACTCATCTGATTGAAACAATCGAATTGACATTTATAAGTCCCTCGATAGTCCAAAATGCAGTGATGCATTTTTTTATGCCATTGGCTCTCACAACAATATGTTAGGTGTTATGCCTTTTCTGCCACCTAAGCGGCGTTTATTGTTTAAGTAGTTTATCCACTACTGCAACCTAAAATAGCTCTTTGCATTATAATTCAATGGGCCGGTATTAAAGCCCGATTGTTTTAGGCGTTTGAATTTTTTTTGTGATGTTATAAATGCTATTGAGAAGAACTTAGGCGAATGATACGCAACACAGAAATCTGGAAATTGAAACCAGCTCATATGGAATGCCAAGTGGTGAAGGACAATTAAAAACAAAATGATCGCAAACACAAAAAAATAACAATTTTGTTATAGGGCAAGCAGAAGCTGATGTTCGTAAAATGCAAGAAAATTGTTTTCCTCCTAAGGTTGCGTAGATAACTTAAAACATTATGGCTGATGATAACAAGTATCCATTCAGCAGCTTTGCTGGGTTTGTTCTTTATACCATTAAAGAAAAAAATCAGTTCCAGGTAAATTTTTACACACAACAGAGAAGTCCAAGATATTTTTAAAGGATTGACCCGAGCTCGCCTACACACACTTGTCAAATTTCAGATTACAATGTTTGTTGTTTTGTTAGGAACAAACACTTACAAATATACCGTAAGCTACTTTGCGCCTGCATGGTTACTTTGTGTCAACCTAGCTTTTTTAAATTCAATCTCACTTTACCAATACTTTCACATAAAATATGCACATTTTTTTTAACGGTGCAAGGCTACTGGAAAAGCTTTGCAGTGATTCTCTAACATTCATTCATTTCTTTGTTTTAATGTTTTTGAATAATGACATGAGATTAAATATCAATTTTTTTGGCGGAAAAGTGCTAGTGCGACGAATTTCATCTATAACCAAAAAAATTACTACGGAATTGAAGGTGGGTAATTTTTCTTTATGATTTATTTACGATGAATAATATTAAAGTTAACATAAGTAAAACCTATTTCAGTCAGGAAGCATTGAAAAACGCCTTGCAGGAAGCCCGAAGTGGAAGAAAGAAGAAGATTTAAGACGAATTGTCAAAAGCTATTACAGGCCTGGCCCTGACAAATCATTTATGAATCGACACAAATCTTTATGATGTTTTCAGCGTCCTCGATATATTTTATAAAAAATAATTTTTTTTAACGCTTTTATTTTTTTTTTTTGTAAATAAAAATCCTTCAGTTGTTTATTTAAAAAAAATTGTTATCATGTGTTTTAACGGTATATGGGGTAAAAGGCTTACATGTTTAAAATCGTAAGTCCTTTCGTTAATTTGAGAACGTTTCCTTCATTGCTTGATGCTTAAGATCAACATGATATACCTAACATCCAAACCTAGCACAAAGTAACTCCAGTTTACGGTAGGCTTAAATGCAAATATTTTGATTTGGTCCATTAAAACCTTCATTAATACTGTAGAAAACATATACAAAATGGCAACAAAACACCTCATATATGATAATGCAATAGACCAATTCCAATTCCTAGTTTTGGGGGTTCAAGTCTTTCCGTTCTATAATGAAAACCAACATTAGCCTTTTTCGAAATTTGAGGTGCCGTATCTAAACATCAACTGGATCGAATCCTCGGAATATTCTAAACGCACATTATCGTAGCTAATGATTTTTTTTACAAATATTCCCTTTCTTATTTCAACTTCAGGATTGCCTTCTCTGACTTCTTAACCTAAGACCTAAGTGATATTATGTACAGTAATAAAATTACCTATTTGAACATCTTCAGATATAGATCTCGCCATCATTGGAACACTCGGGTAAAGTCTTAGCGCGTCTTTAATACAGCACTCTAAATATTTCATATCCAAGAGATTAGCCATTGTTGCTGGACAATCTCTGTCATTGCTGAATATATCATCTAATTCTTGCACCACCCGATCTTGAATCTCAGGATGGCTCCCAAGTAAAAATAGCGTCCACGAAATGGCAGCGGATGTTGTATCGTGACCTTCAAACATAAACGTGTCTACTTCTTCTCGTATGTCTTCATTTGTTAGTACAGCCCCATCCTTTGAAGCTTCGATTAACAAATCAAGGAAAGCCAAACGTCGCTTCTTGCCAATGTCATCATGCGGGTAATTATTTTCAGCATTGTTGTTGTTGTTGTTATTGCGGATTTCGTCCTTTCGCTCCTTTATAACTTTATTTGAAAAGCCATGTAGAATATCAATATACTTTTGATGAAGTTGATAGTTCTTTGTCAATCTGAATATGAAGTCCCATTGCAGCCACAGTTTTGACTGTCTGCTTTGAATTATTTCCCCAATTCTGTAAAAAGAAAGAAGTTAGTGGGAGTCAATGTCAAAATTTTAATAAATTTTGAAAGAAATAGTCGTTAAGATCAGTAACTTGAACGCATTTATCACATTCTGGGTCCAAAGTGAAGTGATCAAAAACAGACGAAACTAGTAACTAAAATCCTTTTGGAAAGTTAGTTGTATGACCTAAATACTTCAACACACATAACTTTTTATTAGTACTATCAATTTTTAACTTAATTTGATCACTACGGTTGGATAATATTTGTGTTCAATATATAGGTACATATAATTATATAAGTGAAATGCGTTTTAAAAAAGGTGTCCGATTTCATTTCTTTTGGAATGGCGGGTCCTGGAGTCCAAGTTTCGAAGGCTTTATCGGGCGCTAAATAGACCCAAAGGTAACCCTGGCTGGCTACATGCAACCGAAATCAAAATGAATCTTTAAATACCATGTTTCAATTTATTCATCTCTTAGGTTGATCGATCATCATTTCTTTACCAACCTGATTAATAACCTGGGCCCTATTTCACCAACCACTTTTCATTTTGCATTTTGCAATTTTTCACTTTATCTTTGCAAATTTCGTTTCACCAAACGCAAATTTGCAAAGAGGAAATTATTCCTTTGCAAAGTTCAAAATGTTCCCTCTTTGCAAAATTCGTTTCACCAAACACAAATTTTCAAAGTGCAAAGCATATTTTTGCAAAGTGCAAAGTTTTGTCAATTTGCAAAGAATTCGTCCATTTCGTTTCACCAAAAAAATTAGATTTTCACTACATTTAAAATCGTGAAAAGTTTGTCAATAATATGCAAAGAAAAAAAATCATTTGCAGTTGATTTTTTGTTGTGAACAGTTGGTGATATAATTAAAAAAATATACAATGAACAGTTTCGAAGCACTCTTTGAAGACGAAGAGGATACAAATAATGTACAAAGGGTTTTAAAATTAAGGAAAAATTTTGAAATTGGAGATCATTTTTCAACCCTGGAAAGCTTTCGTTAAACGAAGACAAGTATTTGACGTGTTTTGTCAACAATTGGACATAGGCTAAGTTTTGACAGCGAACGAAATAATTGCTTAAGTCCTCTGCAAGAGATTCTATGCACACTACGTTGGATTGGAAATGGAGGGCAATATCACGGAGTCGCTGCTATGCACGGAATAAGTAAAGCTACAGTCTGCAGAGTAGTACAACGAGTTTCGGACGCAATAATCGAGGAATTGCTGGCAACCACCATTTGCTGGCCCTACCCAATTTTTTGCTCAAGGTGGATTCCCTTGTGTAGCTGCGTAGACGGTTTTTTGTTTAGTTATTTATAGTAAATTACAGTTAGTACAGAGTTCAAATGAAGGAGTGAAACTCTATGCAGTATATTTTACTTGTTTTAATTGTTTTGAACTTGAACGCTTTATTTTAGGATATTATGTTAAATATTGCTGAAATTTCAGTTTGAATCGAAATTCATAGAGTATTAGAAAACAATTTTTTTAAGCCCAATAAACAATTTTACGACAATAAAACTTGCTCTATATTACGTGTTGGGTGCAATTAAATATACAAACATACACGCATATGTTTTTCACTTTGCAAATTTACAAAACACGATTATAAATGCAAAGTTCTCTTTCTAATTGGTGAAACACTTATACTTTTCACTTTGCAAAAAAGTCTGAAAACTTTGCAAAATGCAACGTGTTTATATAGCTTATCCAAAACTACTCTCTGACCTTAGATTAAATTAATGCATATTTCATATTGTGTGCACCGAAAGCGGCTGAGGAGACATATTTCCCAGACTCCACAAAGAAAATTGCAATTTTCTAAAGCTTGTAGTTCAACGCGGTGGTAAAAATGCAGTTTCCGACAGTGAAGAGAGCCGTTTTTATAACATAGTTTTTCTTAAGAAGGTGCGGTACAATACTAAGGTATAATAAAGTATACTAACTAAGTGACAGTGGCTATTTCTATTGTCTGTATTTCAATGCATGGATTTGTATAAAACTCTGGTTTAAGATTGAACCAAATATCTCAACTGTATCGAAAGTTACAGAGTGGTGGTGTAGGTTCTTTATTAAGTGTTGTAAAATATTATATCTTGGTAAGCTCCTAAATAAAGTTAAAAAATCTATAGTAGAAAATACATTTTTTGCTAACATGTTTAACTTGTATGAGGAAAGTGATTTGCTCCGGTTTCCACCACGGGTACGCTGGTCATCATGATTAGATTAATACATACATGAACATAAAAAGTTGCCGTACACTTTTTTAGTATTTATTATGAAATTAGGAGAATGGAGTACCTATTACATACTTATAAAAGATTTTCGACCATAAGCGAGACTAGTTGATGTGATTATGTGAAAATAAGTTCAGAATAAATTCATTTTATTTAAAATTCAAAAAACAGGTCTTAATGCATCACCCATTATTAGATATAATCATTTTTTACCTTCACCTTATATTTATATAGGTATTTCGTAGGTGACATTATGTACTTTTGTTCAAAAAATTAAGCTTGGACACTAAAAATGATTATTTGTACTGCACAGTGTGCTTAACTGGGACAAGATAAGTACAGCTTTCGCCTAAATCTTTTACGCTTCGAATGCTGAACGCTTTTGGAAGTGACTGTCTATTAAGTTTATCTATGGAAGAAATCCGGAAGATTTGGAGGATATTCTAATAATCTATAAATAAAAATTTTCATGAAAGACAATTTTCTGAGAGACAAAGTGAAAAAACGAAACAGGTGCAGGAAATCTTGTGCAAGGCTTCATGAGGCAAGTAGTAGAACAGATTCGGAAAGCATTTTTCTCATGGAACCTCAAGATTTTTATTTTTGGGTTCTTTCAGAGTCTTAACTTTCAAAAAGTTTTCTCGCGTGTTTTTCAGAGCGTTGTTATTTTGCGTCTTCTAATTTTTCCATTTAAATGGAAAATGTACCCAAAGAGTTATGGAAAAAATTCAAAATTCCTAGGAAAAGCTTGTGATGTGAGTTCTTTAGCCTAACTAAGTAGGATTAATTTTTTTATACTAAAATTTATTTTTAAGCGTGTTAGCTGGCAGTTAATTGAAAAGTGTCTATTATAATTATTGAGCGACACTTAGACCAAGTTTTTTTTAGATAAAATTGCTTTTAATTAGTGTGAAGTTATTTTGGTTGACTATGGTTTTGCGCTATTGTGTGATTGTGTCGTCAATAAAATATACCTGTGATTATTTTGAGAATGCTGTAGTTATATGGAAATACGGGCGACGTACACAGATTTTATATTCTCCTGTCAATATTTGTTTGGGAATACTTTTGCCAAAATAACTTTATAGATATTAGAATATAAATTCAGTACTCGCTTTAAACTGTTATTCAAACTTGAACTGTCGCGTCGTAATATTGATGAATGAAACCGACCATTATAATCTATTGCGTATCGTTTCTCAACATCTGTTTACAGATATATAAAACTTAATGACAAGTGTAAGAAAACGCGCAGTAGCATACTGCTAATAATTCTGCACAAAGGGATGCTTCTTATGGACGGCGGTGAAAAGAAGGAAGTTACTCACCCATACACAGCTTTAACATAATCCGATTCACTATTACTTTGAGCATTTATGCATCGTCCCATTGCAGTTTCTATGGATCAAGGAACATATTTTTAGCTTGTATCCCTTAATAATTACAGGTAGATATACTCACCACAAACAATATCTAATGTACACAGAGTAACATATGGAAAAATATTGAACGAGTCCGTATTAACTTCGGTTTCCAGCTTTTTCGCCAGGACAGCACTTTGTTCATTGAAAACATCCAGAAAGTCATCCAATATTTTAAAATGGAAGGCAGGAGTCAGGATCTATACACAAAAAATATTCAAGCAATCGTCAGCAGCATGTATATCCACGAATTTACCTTCCTCCGCGAGTGCCATTTTCGGCCGAAACTTGTCAACAGCCCAGTTCCTAGCCAGGGTTGAAGGTAGTCATAGTCTTGGCTCTTGTCAATATATTTTGAAGTGCTTAGAATAGGCTTTGTAAGTAAAGAATTGAAATCGAAAAAAATATTAATTGAAAACAAAAACGGAATTAAAAAAAAAAAAAAACATTTAAAACAAGGAGTCACCAGTAACATCTTCCATTTATTTGAGTAACCATTTGTAAATCACTTGAAACCCTTCACCACATAAAATGTTCTTTGAAAAAATAAATACCTCTACTGTCTCCGGATTAAATAGAATAACGTAAGGGTTTAGTCCCTGCCAAGCTCTATTGATGCCGAGGCGGGTGCCCCACAATTTTTGAGATCCGGTCATTCGCATAAATAGTTCTGTTGTGCATCCAAAAGTAAAGTTTAGTCAAAATAACATTCATGTTTACATGTTACCAAAGTTTTATACAATAAGACGAGGCGTTAAAATGTATCTGTCAACCCATATGCGAATTGATGTGTGTGTCTTTAATTGAGTGCGAATGAATATTGTGATAACATGGTATGATGGTCATATGAAATGGTTATGTATTTCCGCAAATTTCTTGTAATTTAAGGATGATTCTTTTATTGACCAGTAAAGTCTTGTCACGAAGGTTCAAATCGTACATATACACAATTAGAGCTAGATTTTATTAAACTAAGAGTGTTTCCGAAATTTATAAAAAACTTTGGCCAAATCCTCCATCACCGAGCGCCGAACTTGACGAGTTGTGGGGGCTGAGTAATGGTAAAGATTCTCGAGACTCTCTCCAGATGAACCATGAAACCAAAGGGTGCTCTCCTCTCCCCTTCCTTCCTTTCTTGTCCCGCTCCTTCCAACATTTCCTCTCTTATCCCATCCTATTTCCGCCTGGGCTGGATAAAGTTGTCATACGACCCGTGCCGATTATCAACCTGGCTGAGGGCCCAGTTTCAAAAATAGCTCGAGTCAAATACGGAGTATCCGGATACCTGGCGACCTCCGGATTAGCTAGCCCTATCTGTGTAATGCCGATCTCTGCACAGACGGACCTCAATTCTCCGCTACTCGTGGGTACCTATGCACAAAATCAAAGAAAAAACTTAAAAAAAAACAAAAAAGAATGAGACCGGTTCTCCTTCAAAACCGGGCAGTAGTACGGCGACTTCGCTGACTACTGGTTCAGCTCCTGCGGCAGTGAGCGGTAGAAAAATCGTGACTATTCATGATTCATCCACTGTGAGCAGCTGTAGTGGGCACAAAAAAGAAGGTGCACATCCTAGCAGTGGTGGGATTGTGCACTACATAACCCTACCACTGCTACCAGAACAAAAGGTTGCAAGATCGCTCAACCGTCTCCCAGTGGGACAGGGCGGCATCGCACTCCCTCAAAAATGGCGTACAGTAAGCGCCGCTATGCTATCAATATCCTAAAGGTCTTCGGAGAAACTTTGAAGGCTGATAGGACCGCTGAGCTTATTAGCAAAGCGGAATGGGCAGAATCTTTCCTAAAGGAGGACGCACTAATGACTAGCAAGGACTTTACGTCCAAGCGCCAGAGATCATTGGAGGGGACCGCGCCGGCTCCCAAAAGACCTAAGGTGCATAGCACCGTCGCCCCCAATAGGTCATCCAACGTCACATCTCAAAAGTCGTTTAGTGACGTCCTTAAAGACAAAATTGTGATCGCTGTGATCGATCGTAGCGACGATGACGGCACGATCTCCCCTGAACGGTGGCAGGTGGTCAAGACGAAGCTTTCAGGCAGCTTCTTGAGCGTCATGAGGGACAACCCGGGACCACCTCCTATCACTTGCGATGGTGGATGGCATCAGGGCCATGTGAAACTTATCGCCTGCGACGATCAGAGATCTAGTGATCTCTACAAGTTTGCTATAAGCAAACTGGGAGAAGTTTGGCCGGGTGCGAAACTCGACGTCGTTGCAAGGTAGGATATCCCAAGCAGACCTAGAACTCGCACCTGGATCCCAGCCGAACCCTCCTCTAGTGAAGAGATTCTCGAGATAATTAGACTGAGCAATCCGTCACTCCCGACTCACAACTGGAAGGTTGTTAAGCTGGAAGAGAAAAGAGGTCTCTAAAGGTGCGCTCTTATAGTTATAAACAAAGAGTCGCTTGCTCCCTTGTCGCTGACCAAAGGTGCGATTAGATTTGGTTTCGAATCTATCACCCTAAAAGTCTATAAAAAAGACGAGGCTAGATTCAGGCCAAATGCCTCCTTTTCCCACAGGTTCAGAACCTGAGACCCTAACCCTGGAGCATCGGTATCTTTCCCATCGCTAGATGACGATGCCTCCAGCACAATTACTCCCACCATGAACCACACTTTGTCGGACATGGATGTGGAGGACTTCAACAAGAGTCTTCTCAGCGAGGATGAACTTCTTGGTTCATCTTCGGAAGCGGAGGAACTTAATAACACCGTGGTGGAGGTTCATCCGCCTGATTGTAGCAAGAATGCTGCAATTAGTGCAGATTAATCTCCATCACTCGATAGAGGCTTCGGCCGCCCTTATCCTCCGCCTCTCAAAGGGTGGAGAAGACATAGTCTTGATTCAGGAGCCATGGTTTGACAACAGCGTGGTTCGTGGACTCGAGACTCCTGGATACGAAAAGCTGTATGTTACTGATAAAGGTAGACCCAGATCATTATGTACTAGCGAAACGTAGCCTTAAATTACTTTTACTCCCTATTTTCAGCGATCAAGACGTAACTGTAGCTAGACTAGTGACTGCGAAAAGCACGTACTGGATAGCATCGGCATATCTGGCCCATAACTACAAGAGCCCTCTCCCTGGGGACAAACTAGAGAGAGTGATCGCGGAGGGGCAAAGGTATGGGGAATCACGGACATTAATGATAGAGGTGAGTCACTTTTTGATTACATTTTAACTACAAACCTTATAATAAGTAATGTAGGAAACGAACCTACTTTCATAACAAAAAAACCGACAGGACGTTTTAGATATCACTCTTGTCTCCGATACTGTTAGTCAGTTGATTACCAATTGGAAAGTATCAACTGAGCATTCCTTTTCAGATCATCGGTATATTTAATTTAACGTAGCTGATGACCCTCCTTGCCAACTTCCGTTCAGAAATACTAGGAAGACAAATTGGCTCAAATACAGGGATACTCTGAAACAATCAATTAACTCAGAGCTTTTCAGTCCCCCCTGTAACGCCAACGAGCTTGATCTGAAAGTCAAGAATCTTACGTTGGCTTTAAACAATGCGATGTCCTCCTCCTGTCCTCTTATTATACCAAGGGAAAGAAGAAGCCACATTGGTGGACTTCGGACTTGGGACTGAGGAAAACTTTTCAATCGTGCTAAAGACGCAAGAAAAGCGACTGACTGGGATTTCTACAAGGAAGCCCTAAAAATGTACAAGAAAGAACTAAGAAAAGCCAAACGAGCATCTTGGAGACTCTTCTGTGGTAAGAAAGATACTCTCGACTAACCCAACAATGCCAAGTTGTCTGAAAAAGACAGATGGCTCTTGGACGACTTCTAGCGAAGAATCGCTTAATCTGCTGCTCGACACCCACTTCCCAGGCAGCTCAAAGGGTGTTGCCCATACAGATCGAAACAGATCAAATTTGCAATCTACCAACTTACAAGGTCTGATCACTAGAGACAAAGTGCTTTGGGCGCTACATAGCTTCAAACCATACAAATCCCCGGGACCAAACGGCATAATACCAGCTGAGCTACAAAACACCTCGGATATCATCTTGCCAGTGCTGATGATAATCCTAAGAAGCTGTTTAGATCTGGTATACATCCCATTGTTATGGAGAGAAGTTAAAGTGGTTTTCATACCCAAAGCAGGTAAATGCTCTCACGTGAGTCCAAAAGATCTCAGACCTATTAGTCTTTCATCATTTCTCCTAAAAACTTTAGAACGACTAATTGAAATCCATTTACGCATAAGCATTGACAAAAGACTTCTGTCAACGGCGCAACACGCTTACTCTAAGGGTAAATCAGTAGAAACGGCCCTACACACGCTAACGCGTTCCATAGAAGATTCGCTTCGTCATAAGGAGTATACAATGGTTGCATTCCTAGACATAGAAGGCGCTTTCAACAACGTCGACTCATTTGCGATCGCTGGTGCTCTGACAGCTCTGAACGTTGATGCCTCACTTGGCGAGCTGATCAATTTGATGCTCAATAGCCGAATTATCAACTCAAGTCTGGGTGAGAAATCTATCAGAAGATCTGTCAGTAGAGGAACCCCACAAGGTGGCGTCCTATCTCCCCACGGAAAGAATTTTAAGATCAAATCAAGAAAAATAAGCGCAGAATCACGAAAAGTTTGTCTAGTTTTAGAGCTTAGCTAAGGATTTACTGATTCACGACTTTTTTTTCGCAATTCTAGAAATTGTACGAAGTGAAGATATTGACCCTCAAAAGTCGTGAATCAACACTTTTCATTATCAATAATGCGATCAAACGAGAAAAACATATTGCCATAACCGATCGCAAATTGACACAAATAGTTATCAATTTGATATTACATGGATCGTAAATTGCAAAAATAATTCGTAAATTACCACTTTTCTGTTGTGAATTACGATTTCCTCCCTTAGCAAAATACAACCATTTAGTCTTGAATTGCAACTCAATAGTGTTGATTTGCGAACTAACAGGGGTGGATTTACTACTTCAGTAGTTGCAATTTACAAATTCTTAGTCGTAAATTGCAACTTATTTTTATCAATTTGCAATTCATATTTTGCAATTTACGTTTCTTGAGTAGTGATTTGAAGAATCGCCGTATTAAATTGAAAATGTTTTGTCGTGAAATTAGAAAACTTTATTCTCAATTTGCAACTTATATCTTGTGATTTACAAATCAAAATTCATAGTTTTATTAATTAGGTTTTTTTCGTATTCCTCCTGATATCCAAGAAAATCATACGGCGCCATATCGTCCGGAGACAACGGGATTTGTCTGGGGTGGTTTTTCGGTCTATTTAAAATACAAAAAAAATATTTAGATGAACTTGACATTAATACGAACCTTTACAATTCTTTTCAATTACATATTTTAGAATACATTCCAATTGATACTTCTTTTCTAATAGCAAGATGTAACTTCTGAAAAAAATACAGATTTATATGCATAGGTACTTCAGGGTTTTTGGAATTCAATAGGTACTTACAAAATGTATTCCAGAATGCTTTATAATTAGTAGGACACTCACTATCCATACGAATTAGTTATATT
Organism: Cheilosia variabilis; assembly: GCA_951230905.1. Taxonomy (NCBI): domain Eukaryota; kingdom Metazoa; phylum Arthropoda; class Insecta; order Diptera; family Syrphidae; genus Cheilosia; species Cheilosia variabilis. The sequence continues at coordinate 55,818,011 of OX579676.1, forward strand.
TAAATTTAAACAACTTTAACCCGACTGCTTTAAACAAAGATTGAATACCGACTGCCTGTCTCTGCACCGCAACGCAATGTGTACAATGAAGATTTGGCTTCATGATTACAGCTGTCTGTCTGACCACTTACATACATTCATCCATAAAAAGAAAGGACTTAAAAGGATTTCGATATGGACTATGAACTGTGCATAAAAAAATCCACACATCAGGTAGTTGATTCCATGGAAATTACAAAAAATATTTTGCAATTTACGACTTCTCTACGTCAATATACGTCTTCAGTTTCATGTGTTAAATTATTACAAGATTTTATTGATTCATCATTCAGTTTTGGTAAATCACCAAATATTTTTCGCAATTTGAGATTGTGAAGTGGTGTTTGAGAGATTGACCTATTAGAGTGGTAAATTGCGCCAAACAATCTCGCAAATCACTACAAATAAAAGAAGCTCGAATTGATACTTCTAATCGTAAATTACAACAAACAGAATTTCGTATTCTCCGCCGTTTTCAATGTCAAATTACCAATTTCTGTATCAATCCATGAAAACTTCGTTGTGATTTGCGACAAATATATAAATCGTAAATTGCAACTCAAAATTTTGCAATTGGTGATTTTCAATTCTTTCCGTGCCCTTCTCTGGAACTTGGTAGTGAATGAACTGCTGATATGCCTGGAAGCGGGAGGTTACAATGTGATTGCCTATGCGGATGACGTTGCCATTGCTGTGTCAGGAAAGTACCTAAACACTTTAAAAGAACTCCTACAACACGCTCTTAATAAGCTAATAAAATGGGCAAATAAATGGGCTGGGAGTAAACCCTCACAAAACTGAACTTGTCCTCTTCTCTAGGAAATACAAGATCCCACACATTGACCCTCCATCTATAAATGGCACTAGTTTGAAATTCTCAAATGAAGCTAAATACTTGGGTCTCATTTTTGATAGGAAGTTAACATGGAAACCTAACATCCAAGAAAGAATTAAAAAGGCCACTGTGGCACTTTTCTCTTTCAAAAATGCCATAGGAAACAAGTGGGGTTTACAGCCTCGTATCACTTACTGGCTATACATCTCTGTCATAAGACCGATACTTACGTACGGTGTTGTTGTCTGGTGGACTGCTTTGGACAAAGCGACTTATCGCGATAAGTTAAGCAAAGTCCAAAGAACAGCTTGCTTGTGCATCGGCAGGGCTCTTCGTACTACCCCTTCCGCTGCCCTCGACATCCTGCTTCATCTGACACCAATTGACATCTTCAGCAGGCAAATGGCAGCTTCTGCAGCCGTTCGCCTCAAAGCTACCTCACAATGGACCAGGAAAACAACTGGCCATGCCGCTATTTTGAACAATTTTAAAAACATCCCGGGAAACTACACCGGAACTACAATTTGATAATAACTTCCAGGTCTTCATCCCCTCTAGATCATTCTGGGAGGGGAAAGCTTTCCTGGAGGATGAATCGATCCATTTCTTCACATTTGGTTCGAAAACTGTGGACGGTGTTGGTGGCGGTGTCTTCTCCGACAGACTAGATCTTAGTCTCTCCTTCAGTCTTCCTGATCACTGTAGCGTTTTTCAGGCGGAAATAATGGCGATTAAAGAAGTCTTATCCTGGCTGAAAGAAAACGTGATATCTGCTAAAGATATCCGCATCTTCTCGGACAGTCAAGCGGCTATAAAGTGCCTGGTATCAGTCTCTACAAACTCAATAACAGACCAAGACTATCGTTCGTCTCTCAGAGAGATGGCGAGAAGTTCAATATTCACCTCTGTTGGGTGCGGGGGCATAGGGACATCCCAGGTAACTGTAAGGCTGATGAACTCGCCAAACACGAAACAACACTACCTATGCTTCCAGATAAGGACTACTTAGGTATCCCAATCGCTACGTGCAAACTCAAAATAAAGCTGGATGCTATCGAAAAAAATCGATAAAATCTTAGACGGACAACCGGCTCGACATGTCTAGCGACAAAACAGATCTGGCCAAAGCTAGATCTAAAACGTTCTAGGCATCTGATCTCCCTCGATAGGAAGCATATCAGTGCTACAATAGGTGTCATCACAGGACACTGTCTCATAGGCAGGCATGCGTATTGGCGTATTATGTAATGATTTTTGCAGAAGCTGTCTTGACGAGGAAGAGGAAGAAACTATTCTTCATCTCCTCTGCACTTGTCCGGCGCTCTCACAAAGACGAAAACTCCATTTGGGAGAGTTCTACTATAATGATCTAAACGATCTAAAAGACACGGCCATTCGCTGTCTCTTGCGCTTCATTAGAAGCTCCAACTGGTTCAACGAGTAGGAAGAATTAAGCAGATAGATTCATGTGGTATCACAAGGGACCGTATAATGGTCTAAGTGTGTCGGCTAGCCGACAGCCACTTCAACCTAACCTAACCTAACCTTGGCCAAAATTCTTGTGAAGTCAATGTCGTGGAAATATTTGTTCACATTAAGTACCACTAGTCTAACTATTACTTAGTGAACATTTACCACATTTTCATCGAAGTCGACTTAAAAAATTAATATATAAGTTCCTACCATTTTTCACATCACACTTATGCCTATATAAATGTGAAAGTAACTCTGCCTGGCCCGCGAAATCGAGGATTTGTAAAGTATGCCTGAAACGAGGGACTGAACCAAGAAATATTCTCAGGACAGATATTCGGATGTTTGTCAGACGTTCAAGGCAGTGGTAAAGTGAAAAAAAAGCCTCAAGTGATAATATTTGTTTTTTCCCCGTTGTTGAGAGAAACTGACTATCATTTCAGTGAGCCAATGAGTAATAACGGTGCAAATACCTTCATATTGCAATTAAATTAAGCTGAAATCTGAGAATATGAATTGCGTGATACGGTATGTTTAGGCAAGAAATGTTTTACAAAATCGAGCAGCTTTGGTTATGATAAGTGTTTTCAATTTATTTGCTGCAAATTTATTAGACACAAATTTATTCTACTTTCGGAACGAGGTACAGAGTAGGACACTAAAAATCGCGACCGATAGCTATCTTGATACTTTACAAAATATTAAAAAGCCGTTGCAATATTTAAAAGAAATCGAATCATTGTTGGCTTTTAGTGGCCGCTAATTGGATCGGTCGTTCAGAGAGAAATAAAGAAAATAAACAACAATTATTGAATTAAGAATGCTTATATTAATCTACTATAGCTGTACCCACCCGGCTTCGCCCGTGTAAAATGTGGTTTCAGAACAGTTGATGGAAACAAAATTAAGAAATTTGCTGTCTTGTTGGGGACAAATTTTTTTGGCTGTTTTGTTTCTATCGACGAAGATAGTGATATTTGCTGCATTACTTACCCTGGAGCACTTTACATATAACTGCCCGTGCTTGAAGCAATTCTTGCTTAAATCAACTCCCGCATTTCTTAAAGTTTGATCCTGTTACTTATGGATTGTCATTTCAAAACAAACAATAATAGGCAATCGAATCGGTTTAAACTGAAATGAATAATTACTGTGAATTATTTGTATTCTGGTATAAACACCGCATCTCTTTTACCACACCCAGTTAAAATGAAAGCCTCATGTCAAGCATTATGTTGCTTATGTTATGGGAACTCCAACTTTTAATACCATTTTATGAGCATTGAGGCCATGGGCTGTTAAAAACGCTATTTAAAAACTCTACTCTATAAAAAACGAAATGGGTAATTGATCTGGTATCACTGAAAGCTATACCTATCTGATATTTCTTTCATAGAATTTTTTTTTTTGTAAGCAAAACAGAGGTAAACATATTTTTCCTACATATTTGACATTTCTTTTATGGGTTTTTTTTTCTTACCAAACCACACAGCATACTGCCTCTGTCTGTCTCCCTCTCCGCCACAGGAATAAAATAAGGTTAAAAGAGATGTGAATATATTGCGCGGTTATATCCACTCACCCAGGTGAAAATAGTACAAATGTTTCAAATTTTGCCTATTTATTTAAAAACTTTTTAAGTTATTGAATTCATGGATATCCTAAAATGTAACCGCAGATGTCCTCTATAAGCTGGTGTTTACTATATTTAAATGCTCCCAGTATTTTCGAACGGAAAGCGTGACAAAGAAAAAAGCGAAACCAAACGATAAAATAAATTACTCTTGTCAAATTTTTCCGGAATTTATAGCGATATAGAGTTAAAACAAAGTGGATATTGTGGGCCTATTTATCCTCTATAGGACTGATAATAATGCATCAGAATATATTCAATAGTTTCTAAGATTTTTGCATTTAAAGACATGCAGTCAAATTCAATCTTAGTCGAACAGAACTACACCAATTTTATTTATATGATTATTTTAGTTTGTAGTTTGAAGGTACCAGCAGAAACAAAGTATTCCTTAGTACTGCTTTTTACGATGAAATTCTTTAGTACTTCCTTTTACGTAGAAACAAAGTACTTCTTTAGCACTTCCTTATACGCAGGAACGAAGTTCTTCTTTAGTACTTCCTTTTTCGTAGGAACAAAGTGCTTCCTTTTACATAGAAACACAGATTCAAGGCAGTACTTTTTCCAATATGTTAGAAAGAGATGGGTGCTTCACGGATCCTTATGTACAGAAGGTTTATAATTACTTCTCCGTACATTTTTCAGTAGTAATATTAGTACTTCTGCGTTTGCAGGGACATATTTAAAAGTCGGAGGATATTATTTTGGTTAGTCTTTGTATGTAATTTCCGATTGGCAATTAGTTCTTAAAATTAGAATTAGAATGTGTCTTGTTCACATATTTTTGGTTCTTTTTACAGTCAATCAGGTTTTTGGGGGTTTTTCATACATTTTTCTTATTACATTTTCAACTCAGTAGTCAGTACCTACGCAATCTTTTGCCTATAGGTACAATATACATTCATACTAAAATACCTTTAGCTTTAGAGCTGCAGAAGTTTTTTTTGTGAGTGAAGAGAATCGGCCGAAACGACGAGAGTACAAATTTTAAAAATGTGTAGGTAATATCAATGCGTTACCTTTACGTTAAAGACTGACCAATTTAAATCAACCGATTATGATATGTTAGTAGTTAAGTAGGGAGCTTAAACTTTCTGATGCGAAATAAGATTGATTAATGAATTCTTAGGACCTATCAATTTAGTAGCTTATCAACTAAATCTATTTAATATTCCATCGGCTACCGTCACGTGCGGCACGCTTTAAATCGGTGCTGAAATGGTCTCTATCAGGTGAAACTTTACGCTATTGTCTCCGATGCTGAGACTGTAACTTTAATGCTGAGACTGTAGCTATTTCTATTTTTAAATGCCTACAATAACGCCAATTTGTCCCTATTACCAACTATTAAGCTGCAGTGGCACATTTACAACGAATTCATATTTATATGATGCACGAAAGTAACAGCTGGTCTGAGTTAGAAATTAATTTCAACAGAAACACAAAAAATAACAATTCATGGTAATAGGTAGGTATATCACTTCTTATACAAGTTCACAATACGAAGCAATTACATACAGTGAAATGACACTCTTATGACCCTTTCATATACTACCGGCCAACTGCAGTTTAATATCTAATGATATTTTTCAATGCAACTTTCTCAATGACTTTCAAAATTTGAATAGCCATTGTAAATGCAGTTATGGGAAATAGGTAGGTACTCTATCAATCTCATGACATCAGTAAAATAACAATCTATCAACAAAACCTTGTAACGGAAACGAAAAGAGTTTGAGGAAATTATGAAACTCTTATTATTTACCGGTTTCAAGTAGGTAGGTATATGTTGCTGATGAAGAAAACAAAAACCCATATGTACATAAAAATGCAACGATATTTACCTTCGAACAGAAAAAAAAAACAAATTAAACAGCCAAATATCTTTAAGATCTCGCCCACAAACAAATGTGTTTCTACTTTGTACAATTTTCCAGCAAATATTTCTTCATATATGGACGGTGAGCGCAACAATGCGACTTTTATTTACCTACCTGTTAATTACGTTTCGCTTGGGTTTCACAATTCTACAATATTGGGGCGACTCAAGTGAAAAAGAAAGTTACAAAGGTATTTCTGAGTTAAAGGTACACGAAAAGTAAGCGGAAAGAATAACACAAAAAATTATAATTAGAAAATGGACAAATTTACATCGGATATGTATAATATAATAATTACCTCAACTGTGTGATGGTTAGATAAGACGACCCATGGTCGCCCGAGCCATCCACTCACAATACCTTCTCCAGGATTAAAAATCTCACCAGCAGAAAGCAAACGTGAGAACAATTCTAGTATAAAAGAAAATTAATGTTAATAATGATGAAACTGATTAAAATGTTTGAAACACATATGAAAGTAACAAAAGATTTTGGGAAATTGAAAGAGAAGTTAAACAGGCAATCTGAAGAAATATCTCCGCCGAAGCACACAAAATAAAATAGCACAACCATTTTTCCAAGTAAACCTAAGAACAACAGTCAATTACAACAATAGCATTCTTACTTGACGCCTCCGAAATTCACACTAGGTATTCATTTCAAGAAGAAGTGACTTAGGAGCAGCTTAATTCTATAGGGGAAAATGTGTAGTTCTGGCTGGTGAGCTCGTGATACTGCTAGTAAACTGCAGTAATCATTTTCAGCGTTTTATTTTACTTTAAATCAAACGAGACATACGACAAATATGCCAGTTTATTGCATACTGGTATTTTGGTTGTAAATTTCATTGTAACGTGAGGTAGGTACAATCTAAAATGTTCAGTCATTTCCATAACTATGGTTAATACAATTTAGTTAAATAAAACCACAATGATATCGATACGCGAATATTAACGTATTTAACGGAAAGAACAGTCCCATATAAAATACACTGCCTGTTTGCAGAATAATTATACGGGTAGCTTGTTCTCTGATTTAACTGTCATGGTCATTTCAAAGTTTTGAGCAATGAGTGTGCTATATCTCAATTCATTCAACGACCTTGACAGTGTTTTTACACTTAACCTAGCAACGGTCAACGGATTCACAGTCAGTACAGATAAGTAAAAAGTTAATTTACCTTATCTGTTGCATCGGTCATATGCGTTTTTTATGGTTTACCTCCCATAAGCAGGCAAGAATGCTATCTTTCAGTAGAATACGTTGCCGCAACGTACACGACGCATTCTGTAGGTAGGACCCTTAAAGAAACTAACATTTTAGCAGAATGGAATATATCAAAATGAATAAGACGTTCACTTCTTTGCTTTGACGGCTGCATCGAGATTAACATAATAACGGGCGGAACTGTCCAATAATATTCGTCATATAACCCGTGCAGAAAATTTTCTTTCCCGAATTATTTTACAGATAGACCCTTTTTGATTCAACAGCCGTCGCCGTTTTAAAGTTTCTACAAATGAAAGTATTTTACTTCAGTTCCTTAATTCTAACATGAGAGTTTTACCAAAATATTTCCACCATTGAATGTGTTTTATCTTAATTTGCACAAACTGTCAGTGGAAATTAAGTCATACGAATATAAGTCTACTATTTATTCTATATAATTATTATATACCTATTTTAAAAAAAAAAACGGCATAATCGAATTGGACGATTACCTTAAATAGCAGTAAGGGAAATACGCTAAGACTGTCCGGATATGTCCCTGTTCAATTTTGAACAATTTTGAATTTTTATTATACTGGCTAAGCAAATCAATTCAAAATTTAAAAATTCAAAATAAGGACATTACGTATACTATACCTTGCACGAAGTGCCTTACAAAAATGTGTATATGTATTAACTTATAACATAATTAAACAAAACAATTTCTCAGGTACACATAGTAAGCGTACGAACCAAGCCAGTGTGTACCTTGGACTGCAAACCAAACTAGAAAACAATTTAACAGGCTACAATAAAGAAAACGTATTGAATGGTCTTAATGCTTGGCTTTGGCCAGCCTACAAATTTCGTCAATGGTCATGTCATCTTCTCCGCTACAGTCTGCTTCGCAGCTGTCATCATTTTGTTCCACAGGTTTTATTTGGTTCACTTTTTGTGGTTTTTGAGTTCGGGGCTTTAATGACAACATAGTAGGTGCTCAAAAAGAAAAACTATTATGTAAAATAAAATCAAACCAGAAAAAGTACATTCGTGTACCTTGGACCGGTCCATGGTACACAGAAAAAAATTGACCAAGGTACACCACACACACTTTTTTTATACAAGTGGCTCTTATTTATTTAGATACAATATCTGTTTTTTTTTATCAGCTATGATGCATATAGATCATCGATTTGCATGCACTTACAAAAACAGCACATGATCCTGCTTCTCATCGAGATGACGAATCATGATCTGATCCACTATTTCCCACTAGGTGGCTTGTTTTGTTTTTAAATGCTGATGTGCCTGTAAACGATAGCCACATAATCACGTTGCCACAAAAATTCAATTGATTTTTTCGCATTCGAAAGAACTGTCCGTCCGTATTCCGAGTTATTTTATTTTTTCTCGTTCTATAAAGGTATGTCCATAAATATTTTTAAAACATTTAAATCAAAACAATTCTTATGAAATGTTTTGCTGGTTTGGACCTAGACACCAAAAAAACATTTGTGAAATGTTTCACTGTTACCCAATCGTAATGGGAAGTAATTTTTGTTTTACAAGTTTCCCTGCAGAAAGCTTGGAATGCCTAATGAGTAAGTGATTTATTTAATACGATTATTTGAATTAAATCGCGTGTCGCGTGATTCCCGAGACCAAAATTACAAAAATAAAAACTTTACTCGCTGCTTTTAGTCCTACTACATTGTTTTCTTCTAGTCCAAAAAAGGATAAAATTGAAACCTTTCATAAAATACTAAATTTGTTTCACAAAAATATAATAGCTGGTGGCAATATATATGAACTTTGTAATACGCTGTATTATCTGTTTTGTTTTGGAAAGCAACTGTTGCCACAATTCAAAAATTTAACTTCTCAATGATCCGTCTGGTTTTATTTTCGTGATCTGATCCGGATCAGATCACGCTAATAATAAAAAAAAAAAGTTAATAAATGTAACTCACGGACTTCACAGCTATACAAAAAATATCAATTGTAAGGTAAAAAAACAACAGTCGCGCATTGCAGCTGCTCAATACACGAGTAGCACACTTCCTGAAATTCCTGAAAAAAATACTTTTCATACACGAAAACAGTTCTTGAGAATTTCTATCCAACTACTGCGAAGAGAAGGCGGCGACTAAATGAGCCGACATGAAACAACATGTCAAGTATAGTTTTGGCGGGAGTACCTACTAATTTTAAAAGGGTAAATGCACACGTTATAGCTATTGGTCCGAGGTATACTTGGTCCAAGGTACACTATCCTCCCCTACCTATTATAAAATGTTTAACCAAACAGAAAGCTAAATTTCATTTAAATTACAATAAAATTATTTGCAAACATCAAATTTTCGTGTCGAACTTCTGTTTACTAACTTTCAGAATGAAAAATAAAGCGTAAATATGGTAAGAAAAATCACATTGTGCTAAATTGGCCTTAAGACACTTTACCTAAGCGACATTATGCCAAATGTTAATATTTGGCTTAGTGTCACTTTCAAAAGCGTCATTATGGAAAGTTACCCAACGCAACCGGTATTTAACTTATATTTGGCAAATAGACAGAAAACGAACACATTTTTTTCACATACATGCGGAAAAGGAACTACTCGATTGGAACTCGACAGTAAGCATTGACTGAGCTTTCTATAAAGCATATTACTATTTGTTTGTTTCAGAAGCTGTCTGATACTAGAAAGTTGGTATAGCCCCGCTGTACGATCAATGGTTCGCTCCGTGGTCAGCCTCTTAGCCTGTAGAATTTATTTACTTAAAGATAAGTAATTTGTAGAGCTCTTCCAGTTTGTTTCCATTACCATGATTTAAATATAGAATGCCAACCGCTACATTCACCCCTTGGCCCATATAAACCAATAGGATGCAGGTTTGACCAATTTATATTTAAACTAATTTCGGTCTCGAAACATACCAACTTGGTGTCATATTGAAAGCCGTTCAACGTTAATTTAATATGGCTTATTCTACAGACAAATAAAAATAAAGTTTTAATCATATAACTGACTATACCTGCATCCGCTCTTGACATTGGTTGTTAAACTTGACATCTAAAGGAAAAACTAAAAAATAAATAAAATACCCGCAAACCGAGCGTTGATCTCTTTCATTAATATTCAAAGAGCTATGTCATTATGATAATTAGGAACTAGTTTTTACTTCCTCAATTTTTTTGGGTTTCGGACAGATGAATTTAATGGCTCATGATGACGGTTTAATAGGTACGGGCATGTTTCAGACTTCTTGTGCAGCAGCCAAATAACCTTGACTGTTGAAGTTATCTACATTATTATGAATTCATATTGAAACGAGTTTAGCGCAATTATTATTACGGCTTAAATTTATGATATTACTCAACCAAAATAATTTAATTGCATTTTGTAGACGGCCCTAATTTTTACATTCACAAGTTTTTGAAAGGAAGAAGAGAATTGTAATTAGATATGCATCTTGTCACAGCAGATTTTAGTTCATTAGCTGTCTGTAGTCCATGAGAAAACTTTTACAGAAACAGATTTGTATGGATGATCGCATACAAATTTTTAAATTGATAAAAGCCGTTAGTTGTATTTATAGACACGAACAAAATGCTAGTGGAATAGAAATAAAAGAACAAAATAATGTAGACCTGATAAATTCCAATTTTCTAGTGAGTAGGTACTGCCAATTTTTTTTTAATAAATGATATATACCTACAATTTTATAACCATATAGTGTAATATTGTCGGCGCAGTGGCTAGTGTGTTGGTCTTCTAAGCGAGGGGTTCCAGGTTCGAATGTAAAAAAAAAACAAATTCCAAATTGGTAGTTTTGAAGAATTTGTGACAAAAAGTATTTAAGCTATATCATAAGCACTTTTATTTATCTTACATACCTAATTGGAAAGTATGAAAGTTGCAATAACTCGCAATAACAGTTCTTTTGTGTCGTGCATTTCCAGTTTCAAAATTGGAATATATTCGAAGATGATCTTCAAGGGAGTTTCTATCCATTGACTAGATTTATTTGTTATATAGATGTTAGGTTGGGCTAGGTTAGGTTGAGTAGAGTTGTGAGATCCTTACAAAAGATCGTCATTCCCAGATAGTCCTTACTGTTAAGACCTAAACCAATTCGCCAAGACAACTCAATTTTCTTACAGAAAATGATTTCAATCTTGTTTGAAAATTCCACCTCCCCAAATTGTTGTTAAAAAAGTACCTTCCGAGGTGCTTCCTTGTACTCCGAACAATTCCTTGTAGGTCCTCACGTTACGTCTTCATCATTGGCAAATGCCCTGCTTCAGAAGAATTCGATGAGAGAAATATTCGGCCAGTCTTCTATAAGCTGTATGTATAGGGTCAAATATAAGATTGATTGATGTATCCCAGCAGGTGCTAAAAGTGTGCTGGACTACTAAGCGAGAGTTCTTCGCCGCAAAACAAAAATTTCATTTACCAACTTTTGGGAACGTCTAACAAACATCCAAGATCAAGAACGTCCTGGAAAGGGTTCTCAATTGAGCGTTGAGACCTTCGCACTCGGCATTAAATTGTAGTTTGCTTTTATTAGTCGCTCGTCGTATGACGACGATATACAAAATTCAACTAAGCCCATTAAAGGGAAACTTATTTTGTTACATTATATGTAGTAATTAGCCATTGAAATTGACAAATTAAAACATGTTTTATTAAAACAACTGGTTTGAATGTTTTTAGCCAAATCGTATTTTATATGTATATAAACTTTCAGTAAAATTTTTGTTTAAGAAATCGCTGTACAATAAAAGAAATTAAATTGATGTTTGCGAATTTGAAAGAATGTTACCCCTTCTAAAGGATTAATCAAAATATTGCCGTTTGCTTCAACAAACTGGTTGGTAAGAAAACTTTTGGCCTTCTAATGGTTTTTAAATGGCAAAGGTGCGGTGAACAGCCACAAAAACGAAGTGTAAAAGCACGAGGAATTGAATAAAACGTAAAACGTAAGACAACGCTTTGTTTTAAGCATATTTTAAAGCTGCAAGTTCCAATTTAAAAAGAGTTTTACAACATTTTGTAAAACGAAAATCCCACAAATAACAACATTAAACTGAGAGTACCGAGACTACTGACAAAAAACATCAAATCTACAGTCAAATTAATACAATTCAACAAGCGATTGTACACACTTACAAAACTACCTTTTGAGACTTGTAATTCTGGAATAGGAAAAATAAAAATATTTAAATGTTTAATAAGGAAAATCAGAAAGTACAAATTTGTGTCAAAACAAAGCTTCGTTCTTATTGCATGATACAACAGATGCGTAGAACTAAAAACAGTCAAATTTATAGTTTAATGTGTGTGCCGTATATGCACTTGTGCTTTTCTTTCTTCCAAATCTTAAAAGATTCTACATGAAAAACTAACCTTTTAACCGACCTTTTGAACATTTCAGTGTTTGAGCGAACCTTGGCTAACGACGTAAGCATATGTACAACAGCTGGACGTCCATTCTAATCTACCTAGCTTATAAGTTTTGTCTCTACTCCAAAAGGCTGTAACATTTTTATTTTTATATAAATACATGGCCATGGCAAAATAATTTTTTTTATTATGCTACTTTCCGCAGAGTTAGCTTAGAGCTGAACAAAAAAGCTGAAGTATTGTATATAGAGAACCATAGTCTTATCTTATATTCGCACTAAACATTAGTTTGCGAGAGTTTTTTATTTTCTGACGAATTTTAACAGTGATTTTAAAAAATGGCAGAATAGTGAAAAAGAAAATCTATAAAGTGTTGCAGTTGGGATGAATAAAAATATTTTTTTTAAAAGTCTGACTATTGGATACGAACATTTCGTTTTTTGTTTTAAAATATGTTGATTGCTATATTTGTTTTTGAATTCTTGTGTCAATAGTATGATTCAGACGACAAAAGGAGAAAACTAAAATTAAAATAATAGATGCGCGTTATCTCAACCTCATTACCATAAAACTTAAGCGCTCATTTTGGACGATCAAATCTCAAATTAAAATCAGACACACACTTAATTGCCAGCAAGAGTAGCTATGTTATTATTCCGGTTCTGAAAACTACATAACTTGAAAAATAGGGGATATACAAATAAATTTTTGTCTACACATATTATCTAGTGGACTTGAGGAGTTTTTTGTAGAGCTAGATTTATGCTGGTAAAAACTGGTATCTCTCTTAGGGAATAGAATTGCCAACTATTGTCAATGCCGAGTTCCTGGTTCCCGTACAAACTAGACCACTTCCATTATACGAGAGATGAAGTGGTTTAAAAAGCGCACCAATGAGCAATATCTGCATGTACTTCCATTAACTACGATACGCGACCGCAAGGACATGACCACGCAAAATAGACTGCACACATAGGCTGGGCATTAACCCTCAAACCGCAATGACATCATTGTATAGCTTTTAATTATGTAACCAGTAAATGCTGTATTAGCGCGAAAGAATTACAAATTCTTGTATTTTTTTATTGTTTTTTTTAACAGGTAACCAAATGTGCATTGGTTGCAGAAATGCATGCTGAACATCGCCGTACAATAATTTACAAGATATAAGCGCTATCGATTGTGTGTCTCAAAATTTGGAATATGTTGGGCAGGCGTTAACACAGTTTTCTCGTTCAAATACATTACAACAAAATTAATTTTCATTTCTTCTTGTATTTCAAAGTGCGTCACAGGTCCAATCTGTATAGTGTGTACCAATTTATTGCATGCATTTTCATTAAATTTGTTATGAGTTTCGGCGGAGTACGATTTATACCCATGTGACTGTTCTTCCCTAATGTAAAGGAATACATATTTATATATTCTCAAAGAGAAGCCCACATCTTACCACGCTTATAACACTGTTCCTGTTCCTGAATAGACAAGGATCTTGCCGAGGATATAGACGACATAATGTGATTAAAACAACTCCTATGAGGTAAAGAAAAGGAATAAAAGATACACTTCAACAACATTTTTGAAAATTTTCAAAAATAATACATATCAAAGTACATATACATAATTTTCTTAAGGTTTATTTCAGCACAGGACCACTGTCTCAGCAAAGTTATAAAATGTTCCAAAAAACAACTCAGTGTGACATTTGTATCTAATAAAATGGTATAAACTTGTTATGCTTTAGAGTCGAAACTAAAAACGTTTATTGGTAAGGCCCATTTGCTGTCAAAGTTTGAGTAGAAACAAAAAACAAAACAAAAAACGTTTAATAACTAAAACGATCAAGAATTCAGTGAATTTTAAAAATAATTGAGTTTATAGTCTTTATTAAATATTAGTATCCTACGTCAAAAAAAGGACCATTCTTAATTCTCAATGCGAAAATCATACAGCTCTAGAAACTAGCTTTTTGCAATTATGTATATGATTTTACCTTTTCACAGGAGTGCTGTCAATTAATTTTTACTTTAGTGGAATACCTAGAGTACATTTTAGAAGCGTCAAGTAAAAAAAAACAGCACATTTACTAATTTTGAAAACACACCGGATAAAACAAAACGTTTTTCATTCGAAAGTTAACAAATTTTTTTTTTTTGATACACACCAAGCGAAACAGAATGTGACAAAATACAACGTTTTGTTTTCTTCATTTTGTTGTATGTTATAATAAAACAAATTTTATTTGTATATCCATATCCTTATAGATATGGCTTCTTGTCTTAAATCTACGTATTGCCATTTCAAAAGAATCTGCTGTAGGCCAACTAGGAGTGATCGAAAAAAATGCATGCGACCCAGTTCCGCTCTTTATTTTAGCTTTATGAAAATGCTCCAAAAGCAGTAGGTATAGTCGGTCTGCACTGTAAATAATTAGATACTTTTAATGTAAATCTATGGCGAGAGTGTCGAAACCTGCTACCTGTATGATGAAATACTGTATGCGGCTGATACAAATAGTTTAAAACACAATATTGTTTTACTGCTTAAAAGTGGTGAAAATTACTCTGCCTTTATTGCTATCATACTGATTTTCGGTCTGTCGAGGTATTTAAGTAAGTGCTAAATGGGCTACTGATATAATCGAAGGCGAACCTGCTGTATTGGTGTGATTGTTGTTCTATTGGTCAGTGAACTTTGAAACCTAAATAACTAAAGTACAATATTGTTAGGTACATCAAAACAAAATGTGTTAGAAATAATCCAATCAAAATCTATACCTGTTCGGACAACTTGTCTTTTCTTTTTTTTCGTATTTAATCAGTATATCGTCCGTTTGTGCCGAAACACAAACGTGTTGTACCTACTTATCTTAGTTAGAAGTAATATACCGTGTATAGTAATAGTTAGTAGGTGCTGACAAAAAAGTAGTAAGACAAACTTTATGTCCATAGATTTAGATTAAGTTTGATTCGGTAAAGTCGTTTTCATGCCTACATAATACACAATACATCACAGTTTTGTCGTATTGTAAGAAACAAAATTTGCACTTCACTAACAGTAAAACTGGTCCCCAGAAATAATTAAAGTTATGCGCACACGTAAAAAAATGGGAACCTGTTTTTTACACATTTATCTACTTTAACTTCAAAAAATATTTTGTCGATCACGTAGGTATAGCAAGATGGCTCGGACAACGTAAAAACAAAAAACAGAAGCAAAAAATTACGCGATTAAGGTCGAATTTTCCTGCAATCACTGTGTGTTGTCTATTAAAGTTCATGAGCCGATCAAACGGGTTTACGTTAATTGAAAAATCCAGCCTAGAAAATTGAAGGGAGAGTATTATTTTAATGTTTTCTGTCAACTGTTCTAGTATTTGTTTGTCAGTTCACAGGCTTGCACAATGCACAAGTATGCTTGATCACTTGAAGGGTACATTCCGGCTGAGTGTTAATCTTTTTCCACCTTGTTGGCAGGTCAAATACTACCAAAGATATGAATGGTTGTCATCTACTTTTCATAACTGAAATGGTGTCTTCATAAATTAACCAAAAACGATTTACAGATGCAGTTTTTTTTCTAAATGATTGTTGAATAACAATAGCTAAGGTTACGCTGGGTATGAGGACTTTTATATGACAGTATGCAGTAGATAGACGCCATAATGGAACCTTCGCGATTCTTCGAAAAATTTTAAGATAAAAGTCAAAAGAAATAACCCCAACACTTTTCTTTGAAAACACTTAATTTCATTGCAAAATCAAATTATGTAGTCCCACTTAGTTCAAGAAGCTTAGTTCTTCTAAACGATCAAAAAAGTATTTTTCATGGAAGTTTGTTCTGTTTTATATATATTTTTCCATAAATAAACATCAAATATTAAGTAACCCCTTATTTTACAATTGGAGTTAGCAATTTTCTAGCAAGAAAGCGATTATCTCAAAAACTCTTTTTTGACATTCGCTACTGCCACAATATTCCTTCACCTTCGTAAAGTGAGTCCTCTCGGCTTGTAGGTCACCGCGCAGAGTCTGCATATATTCGTATCTGAGAGTCTGAGTCTTTCGCCATCTTTCCAGCAAGATTCCAACGTAATCTCTTTTGCAGTTGGTTTAAATTTGTTCGTTGAAACGTCAAACAAATATGTAGGGAATAGTAGTAGATTTTTGATAAACGGTTCACCGTCCATACTATATATTTTGATTAGCAGCTTTTACAAACACACTTAATTAAAACTACTATACAGAAGGCACTGAATGTAGTGTTTTTCTTAAAAAATAAAACTAAAAGTGTCTTCTTACATGACTTTTATTTGAATTATTGATTATTTGAATTAAATCCCACGATGTAAGCTAAGAACACTGTATGATCATGTATGACAAAAATATTAAATATGAACTGTAAATTTGAAGAATGTCCACCACGGACGTAATAACATTTCTTTTATTACAACTTCCCCATAAATATTTTTTTTTCCTTCTTCAAACGTATTCTCACAAATAGGAAAACTATGAGATTTTATTGTCAAAATTTGCAAAATGGGAATCGGGTAGGTGCTCGGGAGCTGGACGTCTATCGTAGTTTGTGACTGACCGACTCAATGGAAATGACAAATATCAAAATATATAAAATAAGTGACGAAAAATGTTCAAATCGCTTTAAAATAGCGTTTAAACAGCATATGAAAATTGTAATCGTAGCGGTTGGCTCAAGCAAAATTTTGTTTCTACAGATTTTGATTTAGCAATGGTAGGTAAATAAACATTTTCAAAAAAAATTGAGTAAAGGTAAAAACGATTTAGATCCACATTCTTTCAGAAAACTAACACTATTTGCATTGCATTTTGACGGAATGGATTTTCATATTTGAATGAAAATACAATTGCGAAATATTTTGGCATTCTTTCGATTTACTTTGTGACAGTACACAGTACAATACACGAGATGGAGATGAAGTTTTGTTGGATAGCGTAAATGAGTTGTTAGTTTTAAGTTTGTTAAAATACTAAATATGTACGTGAATGTACGAAAAAACCGAAGTAGGTATATTATGGACCAAGCGGAGTGCCAAATATAAATTTATAACAGAAGAAAGGTAGATGTGCTTCGATAAGAGTAAACTCAAAAGCCTGATACAGTCCACCAAAGAAAGAAACAAAGTTCATTATATTAAAATAATATAAGAAACGAAGTTTCTTATGGCATATATGCGAAAATGTATATGAGAAACAAAGCTTCTTTGATGAAAGCAAACTGATTAAAGAAACGAAATTTTGTATTTTTAAATTTTGATTAATCAAAAATAAGATTTTATTTATTTATTTATTTAAGCTTGGTCCTCCACACCCTGGAAATATACACCACCAACTGGCGTGTCTGCACGTATTGAGATTGACCATTACCACCATAAAAAAAAGTAAAGCTCATTTCATTACCAATAAAGAACTGCAATTGGTAAGTATAAACATATACTGTTTTAGCCAAATGCCTCGGATAGTCAATTTTCTACCATGTCACAAGGACGCCATAACACATATTATCAAGCGGCTCAATTTAAATCTGCATAACCAAAGATTTCGCCGAAGCATTAATTCAAAAAAAAAAAACTGAAGGCTATACCGCAAGACAAATAATGTCTATTCATAGTTATAGAGCTCTATCAAAATACAATCAAACACAAACAAAATTCTTTGACACGAAACCGCTTAAAGTTCTCATTCCCAAACATCTTTATTTCAAGGCAATCCAGCAAACAAGATATATACGTTCTTGATGTGGTTAGCCGTGGACCAGAAGTCAAAAGTCTAAAGAGCAAATAAAGAGTGGCTACATGTGTGACAACTAACAACACTACTCTTGCGCTGCAGCAACACATGCATTTTGGTTGCTCATGGACAGATGGTTTTGGCAGCTATCTAAATTAATAAAAGGTCAACACGAGAAAGTAAATCCACGTAACGTACCTTACATAATACATTAAATCGCATAAATACCTACTGCACAAGAACAACTCTACAGTATTCATTATCAAAAATTATATATTAAAAGGCTGCTATGCAATCATGAAACTGCAATCTTTCTAATACACTTTTCACTTCCTCTTTTCAAATATTTTTGACCTCGCCTGAATTAGCATTTCGAATATTAGATAATGCAGCCATTGTTCGAGTATGTCTAGTTGCAAACAGAAACAGGTTTTCGTTGAAAGTAAAATATGTGGTTAAATAATAATAGCAGATACTTTGTGGAATATCAAAAAATAGAGAGGTCAATGAATTTCATTAACAGATCGGATGTGGAAGTATCTACAAATTCAAGATTAAGGTCAAGTTGATATTATTTTATTTAACATAGCCATATCAAATATCCGGCTACAAGAATGCATTCAGGTTTAAAGTTAAAGAAAACTATGTACATAGGTATATGAAAACCATGAATGAAAATGTATATTTACAAGCAAGGTAGAAGATAAAGATGTTAATATGAAAATGGTTTTAATTACAAATATCAAGTGTGGATATGAGAACAAACTTACCGTCATGGTCCACATTCATTTCAATGGCATTTCCAAGAATCGGCAATGAAGTTGGGCCTGGAATTTTCTCAATTAATTTCACCATTCTTCCTCTTCTTTTTTTATAAACCAAAACGAACACAATTGCAATTACACTGAGCACTATTGTTGACGGCGAGAACATTTTCAAATATTTCAACATGTTCGTTAACAAAACACTCGCGCTTAATATATTTGACATGTTAACTTAAAAAGGAAAAAATAAAATAAAAATAACAACGGAAGGAACACAATTTGAATCAATAGGTATATACAAAAAAAGAAGCAATACAGCCGGACGATTCGCGAGACGAATGGCAAAAGCCGACTAATAGCAACTCCACAACCGCTCAAAGATTTAAAAGAAGTGCTACAAAGTTTGATTTAGTCGGAGAAAAATGTGCTGACGGTCACCGAATTAAATAAATCGCGTCGTTGGCATTTGTGGGCTCACTCAAGTTCTATCTATCTGCTTCGCACACGGCGAGATCTTGAAGGCAAATGTATGGTATGGGCATTATTTGGGACAAATAAAAGCTTTTTGAAGACAGTCCATAGCGTGAATGCATATCATGCATGTAGCTTCATATTGAATTTATGATGACCAGATTCAACTCGGCATATACGTTGGTATTTGTGTGTATTTGTTTATGTGTTTTATTATGGGCCGTACGGTAGTAGAAAAATAAATTTAATTAGGAGATGATATATGAGATTCATTTAATAATTGTTAGTATGTATTCAATTGTCTTCTAGTTACATTTTTTTTTACGGACTTTTACATTTATGCACATATAGATTAGTATTGAAAGTGACGTATGGAATAGGTCGAACATTTTATGCCGAATGCGAGCGCCTGAACTGAAAAGCTTTCTGAGAACAGTTTTATTTTTTTGTTTTTCGCAATGGAAGAAAACGCAACAACAGCGTAAGTAGTAAAGGTTTTGCTCTATGGTAGCGTTTATTTGTATTTTCTGGATAATATTCGTATGAGCGATAAAGCACCGCTATCACACGTAGCGCCCTAGGTGACCCTCTCCATACCAGGCACTGCCTTATGTCCTTTGTGGATCTGTTAAACTCATTGTAGTTTTAAGACTTTCATTTGTGGTTACATTAACTGTTTGGATTACAGGGCCCCACGTATTAGCCTATTCATTGCACACCTATCTTAGAAAACTAAATTAGACTAGTGCAAAATAACACAGTTCCCAGTTGCATTTGTGATAATATAACAACCGGTAGATATATTTTGTTGTATATGTCTTGACTTTTACTTTCATTCAACATCAACGTTCACCCAGTTCGCTCTCCCTGAAAGTAAATGGAGCTTAATACAAAATGTGCCAGCACAATGGCGCTAAAATAAAGCTTCAGGCAGAGAACTGTTATTTGTTTTTTTATTTCTCAGGCACCAACGTCTCTCTGTAAGAACATTGGATTCGACAGACTTGTCACAATGCAAACGCTTAAATAAAATGAATTTTTAAAAATGTACCGAATAAATAACTACGTAGGTAACACCTTATTTTTTTTTCTAACAAGGAGCCTTATAATAAAAGCAAAAATATTCCTCCTGAAAACATTTAGAATACAGCATAGCGAGGATGATGCAATTCCATATAAAAGAAAGTGACGTTCATGTGTGCACTCATAACTCGTGTCTTAAGGGTGTAAGATATGGGATGAAAGTTTGTATGGGAAACCGCTCTTTGAAAACAATAAACTGGGTGTAAAACGGGGAATGTCACTTCAAGTACAACAAAAATTATTTTAAATCTTAAGACTGAGATAGGGAACAACGCAATCGGAGTTAGCAGAGCAGCACATGCTGTTTTTGTGATCTACATTGGACATTTGTTGATGATTCAAAAAACCGCCAGGCGACGTGGTTGATCCACTTGACATTGCGCGATGCTACAGGTGTCTTTTTGGTTTCTTCATTCCAATTGAATTAAACGGACTTGCTTTTGCTTGCGGTCAGATACGAGCATCTATTATTAAAATCAAAATTGCATTGTGAAGAGTTTCACCAACGGCTCAGTTATATTTGCTATACTTCAGTTTAACTTTTGAATAAGGAACTTGAATTGTCCAAATAACATGAAGCAGAATTATTATTTTCATTACACTAATGAATTTGGGCGGAACGAAGTTCGCCGGGTCAGCTGAAATTTAAAATTATAACTATTAACTATTTTGATACAGGTTTAGTTTTTCTAAATAAGAATTCCCTGTGAAACCTTATGTTCAGTAAAATGTTATAGCTGATTCATTTGGCAATAATATTGATGGAAAAGTGTTAGACAATTCTTCAGAGTTTACTGATATACAACTATGTTTCAATCTATGTTTTCAAATCTATTTTAACAAATCTGTAATGCTTTAGAGAGAAGGAAGAAAAAGTTTAATCGCAGTAAACATCATGGAACTTTCAAATACATCGGTCTATTAAAAATGTGTGCATAGCCATGTATGCAAATATTTGTTTAAACAATTCGTGCGCAATAGGAGAAATCAATGGCTTCAGATCGAACTCGTTAGCAACGGAGAAAAATGTTTGTTGAGACAAAGGTCTGTCTGGGACGGTATAATATAAGTTTCAACTTCAAATTTAAACAAAAAATACATAATCATGAATTCCATAAAGCCAATTTTAAATTTGTATCCCAAATGTTCCCAAAAGAAGCGATATCGTCATTGCATAGTTATAGCTAATGTAACACTTCATTGCAAAGATCTGTCTTATCTTTTGATAAGTTTTTATTTTGTCTACGAAGACCGAATTGGTTTAAGAAACACAATTTCATTTTGAATCTTAATGCCTGAGTTGTGAAACTGTCTCAGGAGAGTTATGCTACCTGACATTGTTCACACCTTCTCGAGACTTGGCGGATCTTTGATTTCTTTGCATAATTTTTCAACCTAAACGTCAAACTGAACTCTAGAATATTAGGTACTTGGACTGCTCTTAATCAAATTTCTTAGTTGGGGTACATTTTCCTGGGCCCTAGATGCAGTAGCAGCTAGTATTCTGATAATATGAAAGACATTGGTATACCTTTAATCTGAGATATTTTGTTTTCTTCAATCAACATACCTACTGAAAATATTTTATATGCCTATGTATGTGTTCAAAAAGTGAAGATTATATAGAAAATAAAACCTACTAAAGTTGCGGTGATTTTAATTAAGAATTGAGTTCCTTTATCCACTTATAAACTTCCATGTGCAAACAAATCCAAATAATTGCCAAAGCTGGTAATTGCTTACCCACTCACTTGTAGTTCCCATTTAACAACATACAGCTACCGCTCATCTGATAAATCAAGGTCGCTGATCGTAGTAGCAACTTCCTATCGATAACCAGATATTAGCGATTAAAGCTTTACAACTTTACCAAATCCATGCAGAGGTCACCAATACTTCTTGCACTTTGCTTGCGAATACAATCGTTGAGAGCATAAGCATCATTGGGTTGGGTTTATGTTATGCTAGAAGCTTCCGAGGAATTTGGTAGTTTTGCTTAAAAGCTTTGGTCGATTGAGTTGCTGGTAGTTGGCAATAATTTACTACTAATTGTATTTCAAAAGCCGGTAATGATTTTATGAAATGGCAGCAGGTATCATTTTCGAAAGTATGTGCTTTCCAACATTAGCTCATAGTTTTTAGGGTATATTTATCGTAAATGTATTTAAAAGCTAGTGGGATAAATAAATTCGCTATTGTATTATGAGGACCCTGAGCCGACCAATCAGGAAAGTCCCTGACTTTCATTGACCAACTCACAAGAATTTTCAATATTGAAATGAAATATTCGCATGTGGCCATGGCCATGTCCAAGCCCATGACACAGACATTTCCGTATAATTGGATCACGAACAACTCTTTCGGTCATCAGTAAGGCAACCATTATTGGTAAATCCGGTCTAGAAGCAGTTTAGTGCTATCCTCATATTGCAAACAGGGCTGAGTATCATTTATGTTTATTTTAAGATATTCAGTCAAAATTGAAGCTAGCTTCAAAATATAAATAAAAAAATGTCTATGAATCGACTTAAAGCAGAAAGAACCTGTATTCGATTCATTTCTTTCTCGATTACGTAGCAAGAGACAAATATTGTATTCGTACAAAATTTCGAACTCGAGATGGTTTATCAATTATTCTGACATTACGATGAAAGAAGAACTCTAAATTCTGTCCGTCTGTCTGTCTGTCCGTATGCTCATGAGGCCTACAGTATATGGGTATGTGTATGGCCTATAGTTCGGAGCCGTTTTTTTTGCAAGGTAACCTCAATATTCATGGTTACTTCCCATACAAAATGTTCATACCAGTTTGACGTTCGAAAACGAAATAACCAAATAATATTTGAGCTTAAATAGATGAGGTTAACATGACTGCATACCCAGTTAGAATATCGAATAACGGTAATTCTGGCACTCGGACATATCCCGAAAACGGTTCATACGATTGTATCAAAAATTCTTATTTAATAGCAAACTCAGTTTTTGTGTATATTATCGTACAATAGATTTTTGAAAAAAAAACATTTTCTAAAAACTTGGTTTTCTTTAGTTTACCTCAAAACTGCACTAACGATTTTAACTAAAATCCATACTCAAAGTAAAATTTATGTTTCCAAAATTAATGCGTCCTTAATTTTCAATTCGAATCACCGAACACGCTAATTAAAGAAACTGCTCATATCTCGAAAACCATATTTTCGATTGGGAAAAAACTTGAAAAGCCAAGTAATGCTTACATTCCGAACAATATCTCATATACTCAGTTTCAGGTAAATATTATTAAGCAAAAGTATTTCTCAAACTTAATATTGCAAAATTTCTTATTGTTTTGTCTGCATAATTTTGCAGAAACCGGTCTAACAATTTTGATCAAAATATTTAATTAGAATAATGATTATATTAATGATGATTCTAGTTAAATTCCCGTACCTAATATTTCTTAAAAAATCAATACGTTTTTTAATTATTTTTCAAAAATGACTACCCAAAATCCGATTTGGCTTTGTATATTTTTGTAAAGCTCAATGCTGTACTGCCAATAAAACTGCAATTACACAAATTGACGACATTGACCACGCAATTAGCGATATTAACGACGCTATTTTCGACACCAGTGTCAACAAAAAAAGTATTTTATTTATTAAGTCTTCTAGACTTAATTTTGTCATTAATCGAACTTAAAAAATTCTCGAAAATTGTAAAGTGGAGATGTACTAATGTCGATTATAAGATGACAAGTGTGTCGATTCCACACCCACCAACTGAAAGCTTATGCTAATGGTGCTTTCAGTCCATACATCATCCGAACTCACCCAGAAACGCGGATAAAATGGTACTAAAAATTAAAGATGAAGTGATTTAGGTGGGAAAACGGGAACAAGTATACATTTTCTTTTCTAGTGATGACACGAACCTTTCACTTTCTTCTGCCATCTACCTATAGATAGTGTAAGGTTCGTCGAAATCATATTGGCTCTGAAATATGATTTATCAAATACACAACCCGTTATACATTTAGTTGGTATAAATACAATTTTAAGTTTAAGAAGCAGTGCAAATTCAGATAATTAAATAGGTAGTCAATAAGCCAATAGATGAAGCTACTGCCGAGTAGTGTCTGGTCCAATTTGCTCGACAGAAAAAAATCTAAGTAGGAAATCGAGAATCAGAATCCAGCCCTAGGGACAGAATTCACGAGATATCATCCTAAATTTAGATAAAAACACAAAACCGAGATAACTAAGCAGCACTTTATCAAACACTTGCAGAATTTCAGACTTCAGAAAATATATGTTAAAAATCAGCACCATCTGCGGTTTCAACCTAACTAAGCCTTAAATGCAGGGTTTCTGTATTGGTTTGACCAACTAAACAATTTCCTATGAAATATTCAGTCTAAAGCTTCGCCATATATTTGGTCGATAACATTTTTAGTTCAAAAGTTGGTTTCACATAACACAAATATCGCAACCCAGCGATTTTTTATAGTTACCATTTAGCAGTCAAAAAAATTAAAACACTTTCTACAATTTGTTGAAAGTGTACCTATGTAAGGAAGGAACTATCGTCGTATACAGAATAATCTTTTGGCATGGGATTGTTAAAAGAAAATAAAAAACTAGTTTCAGAGTGACTAAATACTTTTCTGTCATTTCTGATCAGATCATGTTGCTCCTTTTTCGAATCTAACCAGCTCAAGATTAAACAAGCATACCCAATTATTGTGTATTTTATATCAACCAACTGTAAGCACCATTGATAATGGGTGTCGTTTTTTGAGCATCTACTCAACAAAGCAAAGAAAAGTAAAATCGTTAACACGCAATTACAACAACAATGCCCTAATTGACATTTCCTAGATTTTATCTCAAGTTGAAGTGACTTGACAGTTGCAGCTTATGTTGAAACCTTTCGGGTGATATGAATGCGAGTGGCAACTGCTAGCCGATACACAACATTTTATACCACTCGTGAAAATATGTAACTAAAACCGTTGCTGTGCGAATATCTGTGGCAACAAGGAAGAACAGCATAAGTCGACTTATGTCAAAATTGATTTAATGTTATGATCGGATGCACAGTACCCTCTTCTATACGTCATATTTTTTACATTCAAATATCTTTTACGGTTGCAGTGTTATGGATCAGGAAAAAACGCATAAGATATGGGAAGGCATCTGAGTTCAAACTTTTAACCTTCGCTACTGAAAAAAGGCTAAAAATGACTTATGCTGTTTTTCCTTGTTGCCACAGATATATGATGTGGCATGTGGCCTATGTGTGTTTAGGCCGACGGCGCATATCGCTTGGTAGGAAGAAGGAGAGGTCGTTTTACTATTATTTTTACAAATTGACCATTCTCTCAAGTAGTCCAGTATACTAACCACTGAGCCAACGTATTCACAAGTCACAACTACTGATATTTAATGTTCTATAGCACCTATATCGAAAGATAAAATCTGACCGGACCAACTCGATTCAATTATTAGTGGGCAGAAAAAAAATGATCAGAAGCTGACCCGGAAATCTATGAAGTCGTAACTATGCATTGAACTCAAATTAATTTCAAGGAGTTTCGTTTCTTCAACAGAGCGGTTCAACTTTCAAAAGGCATTTTAAGTATTTAATCAATCTTAAGCAGTACGAAGTTTTTCGGGTAAGCTAGTCTGAAATACAAAGATGAAAAACAAAAATAAAATATATACAGTGAAATTCGCCTATAGCGACCTCGGTTATAACGACCATGTGGATATAACGGTGCAAACTCTGAGTCCCTTGATTTCACACCATATTTTCCATACAAATTCAGCCTGATACAGCGACCTTGGATATAACGGCGATTCCGTATATAGCGTCCGATTTTTACAACAATTTGAATTTTTCCCTCCGGATATAGCGACAAATTAAAAAAATAATAATCATCTATCATTTGCCAGTGCAAAAAAACTACCGTTGGTTTCGTTTGCTTAAATAGCGTCTGTTTTTTGCTAGAATTTTAATTTTTTCTTAGCGACGAAATAAAAAAAAACATCTAAGTTGCCTGTGCAAAAAAAATGAGTTGATTTATTTTGCTTGTTACATGTTTTTCTTTTTAATTCTGACTGAATAATAAAACTATGAATATATATAATATATTAGTTACATACAGATTTCACTGTAGTTTGTCTTTATAATCGAATTACTCCTTTCTTACTGCAGCACCAATTTTGGAATTAAACCTTTATTTAATCATATAATCTAAGCGTTCCTAAGAAGAATGTTTTTATTTTCACTTTGACAGACTTTTTAAAAGATAAATGTTTCGGGTAAATTAATTATGCTGATTAATGCGATGTTACAATTAAATTCTTTAGCTTTTCCTAGTTCTTTATAACATAGAATCAATTCTTCATTCTTCAAAACTTGATTGGTTTGAAGATGATAATGATTTTGTATTTTGGTGATAAAATTTTGAATATTTTGAATATATATTATTGTATTTTGAATATAAAACAAACTTATAGTCGAGTGTTCGTTTTTGTCCTGTGCTCTTGTTATTCTCTACATTTGTTCCGCTGTGTCTTATTTGCATAACGGCCGCGTTAAAATGTTGATATAACACTTTTCATAAAACAAACCATTATAACAATGTGCATGGGAATAAATAAAACTATATTCGAACTTAAAACTTAAACAAAATCTTTTTTGGAACTATTGCAAAATGGAATTTTTTGAATAGTAAAATGTGCATGTTATTTTTTATTTTTCAGCTGTGAAAAATGGCACTGATTATTAATGTAAGTAATAAAGATCCGATACAACAATTTGAATTCAATTAATAGAAGACGAAAGATGTTCACCTTCACGTAGGACCCGTAAAACACTTGACCGTATGTTTAATCATTTAAATAAATATAAACAAAAAAAAAAAACAATGCTAAGCTTTCACTTTAAGGGAACAAATATAGAACTAAGAGGCAAAACGCGTATGTTTGAAATGTTGATAGCTACGGTTCATACATTTCAAACGTTGATTTCTCGGAGCTAAAGTTGTTAAATTAAGAGCATTATAAAGCAAGGGGTTAATAACCACGCTGCACTTGCAGTTCGATGACGAAAAAGTTGTAGCGGTAGGCAAATGACGAGAAAACCAATTATATATACCACTGATGGGTTTCATTGTGCAAAATGAGTAAATGTTTATTGTTTGGCAATTTTTAAACTGTTAAACAAATATTTCATTATATTTAAAACTTATAGGCCCATACAATTCTTAGGCTCCAGATTTGAATTCTGCTTCAACATATCTATATTAATATCTATGTAAGATTTGTTAATTTCTAAATAACTCTTATTAAAAACACACAAGCTTTGGATTACGAAATTATAAAAAAAAAATGTCGAATGGGTCGAATTTTCTCAAAATTACAAACATTACAAACTTTATAAATGCTGTATTCGTAAATTTGGGGAGGATGGCATGTGCAAATTAATTTTGTAAGAAACTGCTTTTAAATAACCAAATATTTTTTTAAGTATGTAAAGACAAAAACTTGAGAAAACAGATTGCGTATAGAAATTTTTTACCTCCAACAATCAATTTTTCAAAATGCTCAAAAACCATATAAAAGCGAGCCAATTCTTTTCAGGTAAGACTCCATGTTCAACAAAATTAGTTATTTAATTTCAATAAGATATAATCTTTTGTAGTACTTAGTGTATTTACTAATTAGAAAATTTGTTTATTTATTTAATGGGGAATGGGAACAAATGAATTGTTCTACTGCATTGGCTCGTTTTTTTTTACAAAAATTCTAAGATTAAGTTATATATAGAAAAGTTTCTAGTGTCTATATATACATACTTTAAGGAAAATTATTTTCAAATCGCGATATTATCAAAACTAGATAAACTAAAGCTATAAGAAAAATATTAGTCCCACAAGAGGCATCATTTTTTTAAAATTCAGCCTATGCATTCTAGTGTTGTGGATACAGGATGCTCAGGTGGAGTGTCTATAACGGTCGATCTTCCGCCAACGATATAAATCATCAGGTCGATCCCCATTGGGTAGATGAGAGGCGTCGGACTTGATCCAATCATAATAGACGTTCATTTATTAAGTGTCTTTCGACAGTTCAAGGGTGTCTTCGTTATTGTGTGTTTCACTATGAATACAAGATATTTACATAGATGAGAACATGAGACATACAATCCAATTGATATTGTAAATATTTTCTTGTTCTAATCCAACACTGCAACGAGCAATAATCAATTTCTATCTCTCAGTTCCCAGTCAATCTCTCCGGCGCATAACCTTAGTTCATTTCGTTTTGTACAGCCGAAATTTAATATTCGTAATTAGATATCAATTTTCTGCATTATTACGCTTATTTACTTTTAACACTCTTTTAAACAACACAAAAAGAGCAACACAAGTTCCAACAACAAGACGGAAGAATATATATATTTTTTTTATTAAGGCCACGTGTTTGCCGGGATAAAGTATTTGATCACGCCTCAGTATGCACGTGCATTGATGCCCACCCATGTGCAAATATTTTCATTTCGTTAGTTCCACACCAAGTGAAATTGGATTTGGGTGAAGGCATCGGCAACGTTTCTAGTCACTGAAAAAGGTTAAATAGAAGCGAATTTGACGTTTGATTTGCTCCTTTGTAATTCTGTTTGGAGTCACGTGCCGGACACATTACTTGGTACATAGCACTCGTCTTTTCACAAACCACTTCCTAAAATACTTGCTCATCTTTGTTTCTTAATTTTATTCGATGGTTAGTAAAAACGCATGAGGTTACCCATATCAGGGGGAGGTAAATGACACATAAACTTCACTGAATCTCGAGCCAAGGGTGATTCTACTGCTGCCTCTGCTCGTGCTCATGCTCATGCTGGAAAAAATACACCAGTCGTTAGGGGTGTGAGGCTAAATGTTGAAAAGGTTAACTATTGTAATCGTAATCAGATTTGGTATTTTCTACAAAGGGGGAGCATCATCTGTTTTTATTTCGTGATTACTTGTGTTTATATTAGGTATGTGATCGCATAATTATTTCGATATATCCTTTGTTGACTATTCTGATTAAAGAAGAAAACAATACGTGTTGTGTTTAGATTTTCTGCTCGATAAATTCTTGGTTACTTTAAATAGAAAAGTAAGTAAAGTATAGCTGCGACGAAAAATTTGTTCGGAATTTAGTTGATGCACGTGTTTGATGCAATCACTTAAATAGCAAATTAATTTCCCTTTGACGAAAAATACATTTTAGTTCTTTTATTAAAGTGTGTGTAACATAATTTTTTTTTTTAAATGCGCCATTTAGGCTGAAGAGTAATTGCTAACATAGTGGATATTTGTTTCCAACAGTACGAAGCAATTTCCCGCACTTCAGGAACATCGCTCACTATTTTGAAGGAACACTTGCTGGAGCACCTTATTTCAATACGATGCGATTTGGAGAGGCCAGCCGCCAGCCCGCTTTTGTGATTGTTTTGTCGGGTTCTTCTGATTTCCTGCTTTTATGTCAACCGTCCAAGGACCCTACAAGACCTGATGGCCAATATATCCGACGTGCGTTATAAGGGTTATAACAAGCGCCATAAATCGACTTATTTAGTGTAAGCCACGCATAGTATTCAAACTTGAGTAAAACAAATCTTTAGCTACACTATAGTGTTTGGCCATTGATAGCAATTCTAAAATTATAGTGACCTGGCATACACAGCATATTGGAAAACAAATAACACATACAATTGCATCTTTGCACAATCTTCCCAGCAAAAAAATCAAACGGAATTTGTGGTGTTTAAGGCAAGGATAGTTGTTCTTAACTATTTGTCTTCGCCTGTTTGTATACAAGATTATAAAAATAAATGGAAAATTTTAAATAAAAAAAATATTGCAAAAAAATAACTAAACAGATGTGAACAAGGCATATTATGTATTTGAGTAGGTATATCTAACTATGTCTTTGGCAGTCGCAGGCTACGCATGTTTTTGTTTGGCTGTGTAGGAAGTCTTCGGTTGTCAATCAGTTAGGTATACTTGAATCTGTCTTGTTCACATCTTTTTTTGGAGTTATAGTCGGTTTTTTTTTTTTTTTAAATAAATTTTTTTTTTAATTGATTATTTGTAGTTTAAATAATAATTTAAAAATAAATGAAAATGCACAGAAGGAAAAGAGCAGGACATTGATTGGGCTAAAAGGGAGAACCGAAAAGTTTTAAAACAGCAGATCCAAGCATAGTTCCTTCATTAGCTTAGAAAATGTAATACACAATTTCTAGACTTTTGTGGTTAATTTTACTTTTTGAATGTGTTTGCGTTACTGAACCTCCATCTAATTAGTTAGTAGATAAAATCAGTTATCCTAATAACACAGTGCACGTCAACGGATAAAATCAACATTATCCGTTATATAACTATCAGTGAGGTGTTGATGATAATACATACGTCATCTACGGCCAATGTCAAACAACATGATTATCGTGGCGCTCAACACCCTTTGATGTGTGAATAAGCTTTTTTTTTAACAAAACTGGTCAACGTGTGCCGTCTGTTTGGTTTTAAAAGCATTCCAGATTCAACAGTTGTTACACACATCTCGTGTTATGTTTGGCAAATTCCACCCCTATAACATTTCACAAAATATCGATTACCCTGATGCTTTTCGGATAACACATACAAAAAAAAAGTGTATGGATTACATTATGTACTTTCATTTGGGTAACCATCGGGCAGTGTGACCAATTCAATATTTGAAATCATGCTAATTTCAGCAGTTTTTGTATAAAAAAGTGCTAAAATTTTGCTGAATATTTTTTTGAAATCAAAACCTGCTTAAAACCCCAAAAAAACTAACAAAAAAACTGTTTTTCAGGAAAAATAATATATATTTCACAAAAATATCATTAAATAAAAATCACTTCGTGAACTCTTACGATGGATTATCTACATAAAAAACTATTTTAATTCCATTACGTTCAGTCTCTGTTCGTTGAATAAAACAAAATATTATTATTATTAGCTGAATTCGTTGAATGGCTGTGTTCAGTGTTCACTGTGAAATGAGAACTGTTTGTTTGTTTGCTTTGATTTTATTTTATTATTTGAATTCATAATTTTGATATACCAAAATCCTGATAATTCTTCCTGCTACAGCATGAAATCATGCTAAAAAGAATGCTGGCATGATTTGAAAAGGCTAATAATAAAATAAACCTGCTAAATTTAGCAGGAAATATGATAAATTGGTCACACTGCCATCGGGCAAGCAGAGCGTCTGAAGCAGATGTAGTGGACCTTCACTGATGAGACTGGAGTGAAACGCATTCTAAGCGTAAGATGCACATAAATATTCGTTTATTTGATATTTGATACTGACCCGGCGAGCTTCGTACCGCCTAAAATTAATTGAATTATTAACATCCCTTTTGATAGTAGAACCTCTCTATTGAACGAATGAAACTCCCTTGGAATGAAATTGAGTTCAGTGCATAGAAACGGCTTCATAGATTTCCGGGTCGGCTTCTTGATGGTTTTTGTTCGCGCTAATGATTGAATAGAGTTGGTCCGGTCAGATTTACTCAATCAACCAAAGAAGAATGTGGGCAATCGGCAATCCTCGCTTCCTGTTCAAAACAATTGTGCTTAACGATGTTGGTCGCTCGAAGAAGACCGGGAAGTAAGTATCACCGTTCGGATAATTTGTTTTCACTTAATATAGGCGCTATAGAAAAATAAATATATATAATAAAAATCAGTAGTTGCGACTTGTGAACACGGTGTTTCAGTGATTAGTATCCTGGACTACTTGAGTGTACGGCCACATATGCCACATGACATATTCTTAAATGCTTGCGATTTGCGCCCACCACCCCAAAGCAGAGAAAGAACGGAACTATCGGCCATCCACAGAAATTTCACTGAAATTGGTTGAGCGGTTTTGTAGATCGACAATCTGAGTCAGGTCCAAAACTATCGTATCTTTCAATCCGCAACCAACCATATACATTCACAAAATTTCCTTGAAATCAGTTTAGTGGCTTCAGAGATAGACAAAAGCGCCACCTATCGGGTCCAAAACTATCTTGTCCTTTAAGCTGCAACCAACCATACACATCCACAAAATTTTATTGAAATCAGTTGAGTGGTTTCGGAGATTGACTACAGCGGCACCTGTCGGGTGGCCACCAAAATATCCTATCTTTTAAGCTGCAACCAACCATACATTTCCACAAAATTTCATTTAAAGTGGTTGAGGGCTTTCTGAGGTCGACAACACATGTATGTTCACTAAAATGCCAATAACTCGTATAACCGCATACAAAGACCGTATATACACATACAAACGTTGGTATTGACATCACCTTTCATTTGAAGTTTCCATAAACAAAATTGGTTCACGTATTAAGAGAACATCAATTCAAACACAATATGACATATTTTGATATATGTATATAGAAGGACATAGATGAAACATGAAATGTGCCTACAGCGCCACCTGTTGAGAATTTTCCAAATTTTCTTTTGTCCTAAACCATGAACCATCCCTGGTCAAGACAAACCAAATAAAAATAAATCATTCAAATACTCAACGCAATTGATTTTTATCTCGATTCTCGATCCCATCCTCCGTTCCACTCAACCGCACCAATCGCACTCCATCGCCATCCATGGTGGCCGTGGCTAGGCCAGTGGTTGATTTGATATTGGAATGCAAAAATTGTTATTTGTAAGTATGAGGTAGTATATACACACATTCATATACATAATCTACATCTACCCAACTGAAATAAAAAAAGAATTCACTCCGCAAAACCATAAACACATGAGCACTTGAGCAGATCAAATCCATTTGACTCCAGTTCCGATTCCGAGTATTTATATGAGAAAAAAAACCCTCCCGCTCTCTCAAAAAATACGAATATACCTTGAAAGAAAACTAAGAAGAAAGCACCACTAAGATCGATTTGAAAATATTGGTTAATTAACAAATAGTTAAAAAAGGAATTTCGCAAAGGATTTGTTAATATTGCTCAGCTGATATAGCAAATAGAAACTATATTTTGGACTTAAAAGATGCGCATTTTAGATATCTAAAAACTGGAATTAAATCCATTCCAATAGATGAAGGAGGAGTTCACTTTTTTTGTGTTCAAAGTCTAATTATTGAATTTCTTGGACTTCCACAATCAAAATCAAATATTTTTAAATGCACGAACTTGCATTCCAAAATTTCAAAATCCGTTCACCCGTTTGTTGTGTAGATTCTTACAAAAAAAAATAATCACTTTGTTTTATATTAGGTATTAGGGATATAAACAGTTATAGTTTTATGGCACTTTGACCAATTTGTATCATCATACATTTTATTAGAATCTACATCAAAACCAATCTCGTATGTATCACCAAACAAAATAAATTAATGGAAGCAAAAAGAACCAGTTAATTTAAAAATACATTATCAGTGCCTTAAATCACACGGTTGCAATGGTTAATTTGGATGGCCCCGACTTCTTTAATGCTTAACATTGGATAGAATTAACAGGCAGGAAAGCGGTGTAATGATTTGGGGAGCAGTACTATTTTACGACACAGATAAACTGAAATCTGAAAGCTCACAAATGACCATTTACTTGCGGCAAGCTATAAATTCATACTGCAGCGTGTATAGTTTCTTTATGATTTATTTTGGGTGGGTTTGGTATAGGCACCGATGAATTTCGCATTGGGGCAACCTTGTATTCAAACCGCACAGTTAACTAAACTCTGAAATCAGAGTCAAAATGTATATGTTCTGCTTTAGCCACCTTATTTACCTGAGAAGAACATAACGGTTAATGCTTGGGAATAGCTCTCTCGGAAAGTTAACGAAGGAGTCCGACAAACTGTAACCAAGGAACACCTAAATGAATACTTTTTATACCTTAAATAGAAAGCTCACTACCATTTGAGTTTATTACAGGAATGACTGGATCTTAAAAAGATACATATGTATCCTACTTTTGACCGATATGAACTGTTTTTTTCAATAGATTTTTTTTAAATAATAAATTTTCCTGAAAACGACGAGTATTCGTGGAAGTAATATAGATTTGGTATAATAAAGCGTATGCAAACTCAGATTTAGACTTACAGAACAAAAAAGGCAATTTAGAGAGTTTGCCTGTTATGAAACATTGTTTTAAAACGTCCAATAAAATTAATATGCGCATACTCATTTCGCACGTACTTACTATTCGTTTCTTCTTATCTACGATTAAAATGTATAACCATATGATAGGTAGTTCAAGTATCTATCATACCTACACATGTTTTTAAAAAGCTGCCTGAGTCATGATTTTAAATATAATTAGTTTTATTTTATTTATTTATTTATTTATTTATTTTTTTATTTATTTATTTGTTTGTCAACAAAGTACTTGGCCTTCCTTAGACATGAGAAAATATGAATTTAATTAGTAACATAGTACAAATAATGAAATAATAGACAAAATTGAGGAAAAAATTATGTTAATAAAGATAATACAGAAAAAAAAATGCAAGTACAAAACTAATTCAAAATTGAGCAATACAATTACAACTGGAAATAATTTAACAAAATGGATTTTATTAATGGTATTGTCATATTAATGTCAATTAAATACGCACAATCATTATACAATAACATTAAACCATTTAAAGAGGAGGATCTACCGTAATTAGTACGAGAATGAGGAATATAAAAAAATCTGTTATTACGCAAATTAAGTGATGGAACATTAAGACCCAAAAGACTTAAAATATCAGGACAGTGAATCTCCCCAATATGTTGTAGTGGGGCTGAGTAAGGGGGTAAGTTATTAAAATCAGACCAAGGAAGACGTCTGAGGGCAAACCTAAGAAATCTCTTTTGTATTGCTTCGATTCTTTCAACATGAGTGTTGTAGTATGGACACCAAACAATGGACTTATATTCCAGCAACGATCGAACAAACGACAAATATAACATTTTTAGGGCGTAGGGGTCGGTGAACACCTTAGCATAACGTTTAAGCATTCCCCATGCTCTATTGGCTTTATTTGAAGAAATATGGCCCAATAATGCCGCCGGCCCATAAACCGCACCAAAGAGTGGCTTTTTCGGGATGCATTGGTGCAATGCTTCTGGCTGATCTTCACTCCAAATGCGGCAATTTTGCTTATTTACGTACCCATTCAACCAAAAATGAGCCTCATCGCTGAACACAATTTTTCGATAAAAAAGCGGATCCTCGGCCAGCTTTCCAAGAGCCCATTCACCAAAAATTCGGCGTTGTGGTAGGTCGGCTGGCTTTAGTTCTTGCACCAGCTGTATCTTAAAAGGCTTTACGCCCAAATCCTTCCGCAAAATTTTCCACGTAGTGCTGTAACAAAGGCCTAACTGCTGGGAACGGCGCCGAATCGACATTTCGCGGTCTTCTGTCACACTAGCTGATACGGCCGCAATATTTTCTTCACTACGCACAGTACGTAAACCTGTTGGTGGTTTAATGTCCAACAAAGTAAATTTGGTGCGAAATTTGGTCACAATCTTCCGAATAGACTGCTCAGAAGGTCGAGAATGCCGATCATAAAATGGAAGCAGCGCGCGATGAACATTTCGAACCGAGCACGAATTTTGATAGTAAAATTCAATAATTTGCAAGCGTTGTTCATTTGTAAGACGATCCATGGTTAAATTGCAAACTAAACTGAAGCTGTTTGACAGTGACACAAGGTACTAAACACACGTCAGCTGTCAAAACCAGTATTGCCAAAACCAAACCAGCTAAAAAATCACCCTTTATATTCATAGTGATAAATGTAGGATAGTTTACTATCTAACTTACCCCTAAATCTTTTATCAAAGATACACGCGGAATAACATTACTGTCGAAGGTAAGGCGAGGTACGACGGGAGAAAGTAATGACCGAACATTTACTAACATTAAGGGACAAATAGTTTTTAGTGCACCACAAAACGAAGTTCTGGAGATGTGCATTCAATGTATCTAAACTATTAGAATCATTGCAAGAAGAGTATATTTTAAAATCATCGGCAAACATCAGGATATTGCAATGTGGAACAAATTTGACAGCATCATTAACGAATAAAATAAATAAGAGTGGACCTGTGACTTCCTTGAGGGACACCGGATGTTACAATGATTTCTTTGGATAAGTGTCCTCGAAACTTGGACAAATTGGTAGAAATTGGTACCTGTTTCCTAAATAGGATGATAGACATCTAAGAAAGACTGTAGGGAACCCTAAACGTTCAAGTTTGTAAAGAAGAAGCTTGTGGTCAACTCGGTCGAACGCTTTACTGAAATCAGTGTAAATGGCATCGACCTGATTACCTCTAGATATCTCACTAATAACAAAATTTGTAAAAAGGAGAAGATTAATAACAGTGGATCTGTTTTTTACAAAACCATGTTGGTTATTGTATATTAAGTTTTTACAAAAAAAATTCAACTTGTCAGTCACCAACTCATCAAACATTTTAGGAATGGACGATTGTTTACAGATCCCTCTATAATTTTCAATATTATTTTTTGCTACCGGATTTAAATATTGGGACAATAAAAGAATTTTTCCATAGGGAAGGAAAGATACATTGAATAAGTGGCAAAGTATGGAATGTAAAGGCAGGGCACACAGGATTGAAATTTAGAGCCAAATTTCCAAGTTTACTCAGTATCATATCTTCGGGAAAGACACCAAAAATAGAGGAATGTGGTGCACCTAAATAAGAAAAAAAGTGTTCTATATCTATAACTGAACCGGGATTTGAATACACTGATTGGAAAAATGTTGCAAAACTATTG
Organism: Cheilosia variabilis; assembly: GCA_951230905.1. NCBI lineage: Eukaryota > Metazoa > Arthropoda > Insecta > Diptera > Syrphidae > Cheilosia > Cheilosia variabilis. Next base: position 55,855,404 of record OX579676.1, read on the forward strand.
CAGATAATGCGGGGATCATCTATTGACTGATCATCATAGAAGAAAGAAGCTGGAAACCATCACTATTCTTTTGTAAATTAACAAAATTCCAAAATGACTGGATTAAATGTACCAAGTGAAGCCTGGGCAGGAGTCTATGAAGATGTCACATATGTGTGTGAAAAAAACAATACATTTTATGGTTGTGTGTTTTAAAAGCAATTGAACTTTTTTTAAGTTCTTTTCCCGTCAGCCATCCACAAACATTTTTCAAACTTTTAATACTTTCTAGTGTACATGTCTTCAAATCTAAAATTTCAGCTTGGATACTGCAGGGCGGAAAATAGAGCCACTGTATTTCGAAAGCGATACTAAAATGCTCAAGCCTTAGGTGAAGAGTGATTTCGATAGTTCGCTTGTGTCACCTAGCGATTCCAAACTAGGGTGCTCCTTTTCGCGAAATGGAGAAAAAGAGATTGCTGCAATTAATACAGGTTTAGCTATATCACTTTTAGGTCTCCCCGGAACATTATTTGCTCTTCGTTACTGATTTGGCCAATCTTTAATAATCCTTCTAAACTGATCTTCAGCCTGAATGGAATGGAAGGCCGAGTTAAACATTTTGACTGAAAATTATACAGGCCTTTCTGATTATCACTTCTCCCCTTCACCTTAAATAAAGTATGTGTCATATAATAGATAATATAACATGTAGCAAATTTCGCCATTGTTTTAGTTTGAAAAGTTTAAGCTGGATAGAACGTGTATTATTTCTTACAAAGTATGTATATTTAGGAGCAACTTAAGAACTTCAAATATGTGCTCTAAAGTAACGAACAATTTTTGGAAATATTCAAATCTTTTTGCTATCGATTTGAAGAGATATAGATTATGTCTACTTATTAATTAATTTTTATTTATTAACTATTAAATATTAAAGTCGCCGTTAATCAATTATGTAATAACATTTTCACTTCACCACTATTCTCGTAAATTGATTATTTGGTACGTATGAACAAAAAATTATCAATTAGTTAAACAAACTATTTAGTGATCAGTCATCGACCTAAAATGCGTTTTCGTTTAGTAAAAAACTGAGTTTGAAGACTTAGCAAATATTGCCCTGTACTTATAATCATATTTAGTGTCCAGTACACATTTTACGAACTTGGCGAAATTTTCCATATTAGGAACCCATTGTGCCTTCAAAATTTTTAGTGTGAAGGTCAAACATTTTTATTCGTAAGGGTCACTGAGTAAAAAGTGCATACAGCATACACAACACACGTGGTGGTCGGTTACTGATTAGTCCACCCACCACATCGCAGTTTAAAGTAAGTTTCACTTTAATTTACATTATTATTTTTTATATAAGTATCAATTTGATTCCATTTCAATTCCAATTTATTTGGCAAAGCACAAATATCTTAAACAACAATCGAATAAATTTTACCTTTCCCTAGATTGACAAGTTTTGCAAGTGTTATTTGATTTGTTGGTTTAAACGTATTTTGAATGCATGTTGCTTACTCCAATTAATCATTCGTAACATATAGGAAATCGAAGGAATGTTCCTGTGAGGACACAGCGGTTTCATTTGAAAAGTTTACTTTAATAAAGAGAAAAATACAGAATTTTGGGATTGCATTCCAGTATGCGGCTGCTTGTTTATTTTGGACTGTTTTTACAATACCATCACTGAATAGTTTCACTGAGAAATTGTATTAAATATTCACAGTTTAGAAAATCTATATTTAGAAAAAGTTTCCAAATACTTCCCGACAGACATTTTAACAAAAAGCCTACAACGGATTATCTTGAAATAATAGAGGAAAAAAAGTGTTTGTTTGTTATAGAAGCATTTTCGACACTCACGGAGCTGAAATATATTCGAAGTACATATCTTAAATAGTCCATCATTTTGATCTATATTACCAAACTGTCAGCTATATTGGAGGAATTAGCCGGAGAAAGGTGATGTCGTCAACTGTTCAGCCGCATAGATCACAAATTAGACCTATTACAATAATGCCTTTATTGTTGCTTGGATATATGTATAAACATGAGGTTTTAAAATATATCCAAGCGCATTGGAACTCAAATTGGTTTGGAATTACTGTACTGAAATAGCATGCCATTGTATAAATAAATTTAAATTTTTGAATGATGCTTTAAATAGATAAATTCCTCTTCACCTTCCTCTTTATTTCAAAGTGGCTCTTTTATTTGTTTATTTTTTTACCACTTCTTTAGGAAAAGGCGATCGTTAACGTTGAAGCGTCCCAAAATGCTTGCAGATAGGTTTTCCATGTTAGTGATGTGTGATGTTCCGGGTGTTAAGTGTTGTTAATTCAGGGCCGCCGAGATAAAACTCGGGCCCGCGACGGAAATGTATCGGGCCAATGTACATATAGTGAAGGAACTCAAAAGCATCATAGTATGAGTATAATAATGAATGGCAGAAAAGTTTTAATTCCTAAAATGTTTATAGATTCTTATATATACTTTTAAAGAAACTGAGAGTTTTATTTCGAAACAAGTACTCTTTCCGATGCACCCAGGTCTTCTTCAGCTTCGATTCACGAGGAGAAGTCCACTGGTCTCTGGTTTGTTGTCATGAAGCTATGTTTTTTACTTGTTTAAACATCGCCAAATACTCCTTTGAAGTTTTCAAACGATTGCTTTAATTGTCAATTGTGAACAAACGCGGCACTCTTCAAGCGCCAGAGTGCTTGGTCTGGATAACTGGAGAAGCGTGCCCGGGATCGCGAGGATGGAAGGTTGCAGTGTCTCAGGCAGAGATTCCTCACGGGTCGGGAGACCATTAAGAAGAATACTCCCTTACAAAGGTTTACAAAACAATCTGCAGCTTAAAGGACAATCATTTTGAATAATATACAACGGCTGCCTACTAGTTAGCAGTGCTATTTAATGAGGAGTTATAATATCAACGAATGACTTTAGTTCCTATAACACAAATAACAAATTATTATACTGCATTTGATTCTCATTTGTACAGTAGATCCTTCCAAAACATTTCCGACATTTTTCCACAATAAGTGTTTGCTTATCAAGTAAGCATTTTGCAGTACAATCGACCTTCCTGCTAATTCAATTTCACAAAAGAACCTACTATTTTTAGTCATTCCATTGACGTATACATGCATTCTCTGCCGTAATTCGTAAATGTGTATTGTTTAATTTTTGTATAACAAAATAAAACTACCGACAGATTAGACTGCATATGTGTTAAAAGAGGTGTCATACCGAAAGTTGGTCATACGATAAGATATTCGGCAATTTTGAATGAAAAAGTGCTGTCACCGGTACCATAGAGCGTTAAAAATCAAATAAAAATTATTGATATATTAATCCCAAATAATCTACCATAAACAACCGAAATCTAACCTACACATTAGCGGCGAGCTTTTATCTTCAAAAATTGATGGATTACTTTAGTTTACATTGCGGCACCCTAAGTTTATTGTAGATAAGTGGACGCCAACGGTTTTGATTTATTTAATGTTCTACAAAATCAATTAATGCAGAATTATACTCGTACATGAAGAGAATCTGATTTTCATACCGCTCTGATATTATGCCAACGTAATATGGCATTGGCATATCGTGTCGGCGTTCGAATTGAACCCACTGTCAAAAAGGGTATTTTTTTTTGCTTTTGTAGGTTTTTTTTCGGTGAACAAAGTGAGTCAGGATACTCAATTTGACTGAAAGAAATCAGAAGATTTTTAGATCGTTATAAATATCAATTGTACCTATAAATGCATGCCTATAGCCGCCTCCAAGATAATAAACAGATTAATTTATTATTTCGATTGTTTTGATTATTATACAGCCACATAAGTAGAGTATATAGCTTATCAAAATTGGCACTTCGTATTTTACAATGACAATACATTTCAATAAAATCTGAAGTCGAACTGAGTTTCGAAATGATTTTAATATATATCTGACAGCCGAAAGTGAAATAGGGGACGGATAAGATATATTCAAGCAAACTTGACAATTCGCAGAATTAAATGTTTTAATTTAATGTGATAATACTTGGAACATAGTTGTACTGAAGTTTTTTCTTGGAAAACCTAAAGAAAAATAAAAAAAATAAAAAAGCATTCCCATGGTAAAAGTGAGACTTGGAAAAAGCACTTCATTAATGGTCGATGACTGAGAATTAACGTTCAGTTCGGTCCCCCTGGAATAATATCAACGTAGTTGTCTTAGAATTGATCCAGCATAGGAATCATACATGAGAGCTCAACATTGCTGCATTCAGCGCTCATGAATAAAATACCGAATTTTCTAAACTGTTTCAACCGTTTCAATAAGACTTCAGCCGTAACAAGCTGAGTTCTTCGAACATATAATCTAAGGGCGATTAATACTTGAGATTTGTTTAGTTTAGTTTTCTTCGCTCCCTGTTCTGAATTCACCTACTGACAGTCATACTTGCTCCATCTGCAGAAGATGTCCTTCTCGTTTAGAAGTTTAGGGTTTTTGGACTTGCCTTCTTAAATGATATTACATTTAAGATGGTGAATGGCTTGCCAGAACAACATATTTCCGGATCTGTTGTCACTATTTACTACTATCAGCTGACAAAAAGAGATAAAATTTATAGAAAAGGGATTTTTTAACGTTTAATCTGGGATATTCCATCATAATCTTCTGGCAACACTGTTCGTAGGAGATCTGCAGTAAAGCCAAAGTAAAGCTAACATATTTAGATGTAAAAAAGGCTGTAGGTCCAGATGGGATCTCTACCATATTTTTGAAAGGATATGCGTCTTCACTGGCACTACCTTTATATATTTCCTTTTTAATAATATCCCTTGGGACAGGTAACTTCCTTAACGAGTGGGAAGTGTCTTAGACATAATTTGCTATGGCTTTTATAGCGTGCTGATCCAAAAATTAAAATGTCTTGGGTTCGACACCTGTTAGACTGGGCTCTAATCGCGTAATTTATGAAACGATTACCGTCCAAACGATTGAACAAAACGACATCGTTTTTAGTTTGCTTCTTATAATATCAATAGAATCGTTCATCGTTTTCGTTTTCAACAGTTTGAAAATGATTGTAAACAAATTTTGACAGCTAAAAAATCAAGAAATACTTGAAATTTGTTTTAAATTTTTTATTGTTGTGTAATTGGGCATTTAATGCAAAAAGGCTGGGTAGTTTGGAAGAAGGTTTTACTGGTAACAAGATTGAAGTAAACACATTATCAAGGAAGTCGAACACAGATAGTAGTGTGATAAAGACAAATTCAACCAACAAGTAAGTGAAATGTTTAGCGAAAGTTTACTTAGGTATTAAACAATACCCAACAGTGTGCAGGAACCGACCAAAAGTCCAATTAATTACCTTATGATACTTGATTTGACTTGATTCTTGATTTCACATTTTCACATCACATTTTCAATAAATGCAATTTTATTAATGCACTTTTTTCTATTTCCATTACTGTATTATAAAATAAATAAATAAAATTCATTTGATTAAGAAAAAGTGCAATCACCATTTTTTTGCAAGGAATGCATTTTTCTACAACTACGATAAGAGCGAGTCTCCTCCAAAGAAAACATAAGTGTGTGTCTTCCTTTAAATTTTTGTGGGTTTTTATTTTTGAAGTCGAAATTAAGAGGACCTAAAACGTCATGCCGCGCTCGAATTCATAAATTGAGAGGCTTTACCAGAAATAACTGTTCCTCGGATGTTTGTCAGTCGTTCGCGAGAAATGACGCAATTGAAAAAAAACCTTAAGATGTAATTTGTGTTTTTCCGGGGATCAAACATGAAACTTCAGACGGTATAAACGGATTATACTCGAAAACTCAAGCGTGGATAGATTTCCATGGTCCTAGTGGTTAGATGCCATAAACTCTTTACTTTGGCACATAATTTCAACAAAAAAAAATGCCTATCCGGAATAATGCACCCATATCCTTAACACGAAACTTGGCAAAGTAATTTAAAAGAGCCAGTCGAAGATTCATGACCGACAAGCAGAAATGGTTCGACAGCGATGGGATTTCGAGCTGGAAAAAATTCGTTTGCGTTTCTTTCGTTTCCATTGGAACAGAAATTAAGAGTTGTTGTCAATTTTCATAAACAAAAAAAGATTTTTTCAGAGTGAGAGCAATTTTGCGAATCTCGATTTCTAAGCAAGATTTCCACCTACTTTCATTAACACCAACACATTAGACATTAGTTAAACATTGAAGTAAGTTAATATTTAAGTTTTTAGGCAACGAGTCTGGGAAAAATAAAGAAAAATGTGTGTTTGGCATCTGCAATGGATATCAACATAAACGAATTGATTTTTGTAAACGCAAATTACAATTTAAGAACAGCTGACTTTTATATCACGCAAATGCAAAAAAGCAAAACAAAACAATAAAAAAACCAAAACAAAAGCAAAGCGACTATTCTTTACCCTGCCAACTCTCAAATCTCAGTTTGAACTGTCTACCACTTCTTTCTTTTAATTAACACGAATCTCTTGTAGTAGTGTTGTCTCCCCATTGCTTTGCCTTCACTCACTGCTGTTACAAATAATTATAAATTTATAATTATGTAAATTTAGAAATAGAAATTGCCAAATTTTCTGGACTTGAACCTCGAAATCTTCGCTTAGTAGTGCAATAGCATTATAACTAAATTTTTGTACATTTTACAAATCAAACCCAGTTTTATAAAATATCAATTTTGAATATAAATAATATAAACACTATATATAATTATGACAGAGCTTAAGGGGTAATTTTGTAAGTAATTGGAACTGCTTGGAAAATTATTTAAAGGAATCTTAAGTCTTGAAACGAAATCAAATAAAACATATCAAAATGCGACATCTGGTCTGACCGCTTTTAAATTTTCAGGCCGATGATTTTAAATGTTTCTTATCGATAAACGAACCCTAATGCTACGCTGCATATAGGTAAACCAACTGAGGCTAACAAATTCTTGTCTTGTTACTGCAATTTTAAAAAGTAGGCGGGACGACTAATTCACATTACAATTGTCGAAATAAAGATCACTCAACGAAAGAACTGGCACCACCATCCTGAGCTTGAATTGTACCTATCTAATTGCTTTTGAAAGTGCGTTGATTGTCGTATCTCCATTTAGATGGGTCACCCTTTATCCCCAATGGTATTGTCGTTAGGGTTTGAAAACTGCTCCCGATACGGAGTTTTTTTTTGTTTTTTTTTTTTTAATTTTTTCGTTAAAAACGAATGTTGGGTCTTTATTTACTCTTCTGTGCAAGGTGTGCCCATGGTATTGTAAGCGTGTCGTGCATCAATAAAAATTACTCTGTGCGTCTTATCGCCAAACAAACCTCCTGCGTTTCAATGTGTGGCTGTATACCGAATAGTGCTTATCAATTAGTTTCGGGTACATTATCAATCAATTTATATTATTATCGATGTCATTTGGGGCTTCGTCTAGACAGAAACTTTTAATAGTTCCGACATAAGTGGTGCCTTTGTCGCCTTAAATTTTTAAATCCCCTATGATGACTTTGACATAATGCCAATGACATATAAATTGCCCCTAATATTGGTTAGTCTCGGCGGGAGTCCCAGTGGTAAGCATCGTCAACTTTTCCCAACGAAAAGTGTAAATAATAGGTTGCTTTTCTGTATAAATCCCAGACAGGAAGTAGTTTAGCTTACTCAAATAACTCTGACTCTTAAGTCAAATTCTCGTGAATTTCACGACTGAATTTTTGTAAAAAGATCTGCCCAAGTGATAAGTTGTAAATGCATTTGCATTCTTTCTGTTTAGATTACAAAGAACTCTTGAACGCAATAGTTTTGTCTTTTGTTGGCAAAAAGCCAACTCACTCGTAGTCGCATCTGAAGAACCTATCCTGCAAGAGCCTATAAGAAACCGCAGAGATAAGCTTAGCAATGCAAACACATTTTCCGCATGTATAATACAACATCAACTTTTGAGTCGAAAATGCTGAGCACCGAAAGGTGGAATCAAAGAAAAAATACAATGTTCCAAGAACTTAATCCCACCTAAACTTCCAGATACGCTTTAGCTTTTAGCTAGACTTGTAAAAGAAGAATATACCATTTCTGCACTACGCTAGTAGTGAGGATAGGTACTTATTAATCATCTGAACATAAATTCTCCTCTAATAATAAGGATAGTTTGTTTTTTGTATCTACGCTATTCGATTTGTGATTAGGTGAAAAAACTGAAGTATATTTAAAAAAAACAGAATTGGTATCTCTCTTAGAGGCATCTGACAGAGTTTGCCATCATACCACTCTTTTAACAAAAATTGACGATTATTGGATTAATGCGTCTTTACTTCAGTTGATTTGTAAGTATAAGGAGTTTAGTTCAAGTTCATTTGTATTTTTTCAATATTTCAGATTTGACTAACCTGAATCATATTTTTTAAAGAAACAAATATTAAACATTCTCAATAGACAGAAAGGCAAAAAGTAAACCGCCATTATTCGTCGCTTGCATTATTTATGCCTCACCTTCCATAAGCCAACCCATTCGCGTTGATCGGTTGTGACAGAAAAACCCAGTCGAACAATTGCATGTCAGTTGTCTAAGTTGGACCTCAACTGACTTGGAGTGGATAATTGAAGGCAGTTGGCCAAAGATCGAGCTAGCTGAAGAGGTTTATTGGTTAAGGACGATCTACAAAGATCTATTTCATTTAATAGAAGAAGATTACATTTTTATTTATAAATAGATTTTAACGTTTTCCGATTGAGCATTTCAGACTTTGAGATAATCTACTGGTTCTCCAAACATTTATGCTAATGCATTAAAACAATTTAATTCAAAATCCTTTCAAATGAACGTTAATAAAGTTGAAAAAACAAAAGGGTAGGTATAATTGTTCTTTGCATTTCACATTTGAAATGTGTCCCAAAATTCACACAAGCTTTTAATTTTGCGGTGAAGACAGTGTGGCACTTTGACAGTTCAGGGTTATTAAAGATTGAGTACCACACGAAAGAACATTTTCATTTTTAAAAACCGTTTTAAAAGTAATGCAACTTTGGTAGTAGCAGTTGCTAATTTTCTCAACTATCTAGGAATCAATGAAATTCAGTCACACTATGTAGAAAGCCAACGGTCATAAAAAGATTCCACAGAAGATGGCGCATTTCAGAAAAAAATTTTGAAATTTAAAAATAAAGCCTGTGTATTTTGAAGCTGATACATACGAAGAAAACTTATTTTTTAATTTTGTGACCTATTAAAATATTTGTTGGATTATATACAAAATAAGGTCAATCAATTTTTATTTTGATTTTCAAAAAAAATATCCGATATGAATAAACTATACCGAAAATATATTAGAGGAAGATTTTTTACTTATTTTGAGACCACTAATAGAGAATAAAAATCTGAGTTGTTGTATCGCTTTCCTTCCACAATTATTGCTGTTTACTTCTTAATACCGTATTTCGTTTTTGTTTTACTTTGTTTTTCAATCACTTCGCCCTACAATAATTTCGCATTTCTTTAGCTCTCTTTTTACTCTTTTGCATTTTCGTTAAAAATACAATGAGTTATTTAGGTCAATGTTATCTCACTAACGGACTATTTCGATTTTATTTTTATTAGAATCTATCGTTTTGTCTGCAGTGTTATTTAAACTGTGCGCGGCAAGCTTCTAAAAACAATTTTTAAAATATTAAAATGAATAGGTAACAATTCGATTTGTATCGTTTTCTTTTTTATTATTTTAATAACAGTATGCGATATGTGGATATTATGGTTGGTATTCATTTTATTAATTTTTAAAAGAGTTTAGTGTGGAATTTAAAAAAAAAACGAATAAATTCAATTTCTTCAATAACTAACTTCGCCATCGTTTGTTTGACAAACAATAATTGAAATCGAAATAAACAAAAAGCGAAATAACTAAAAAACTAAACAATAAAAGGCGGAATGAGCTTAGAACGAACTAAGTCAAAAACTAAATATTTTTTTCTAAACAAATATGTATAAGCCAAATAATTGATAAATCTGAATAAAAAAGACGAAACAACAAAAAAACAAGATAACTAGTAACAGTGCTATCATCGGCCTGGCCGATGCTTTGATACCCTCCACTGTATACAAGTCATGCAAAGTTTTAGGCATGTGAGGTAGTACGTAATTACATTGAACAACAGACAGACACATGGGCCTAATATTGATTTTGTATGGGAGGTACCAGAACTACTTGACCGACATAGCCCATTTTTAATACCAACTTGACGACAATAAAAATAAGTCCTTTCACCAAACTTGATTCGCCTAGGTTGATTCCTTTGGACGCTATCGTATTTTCAACAGACAGAGAGACACATGGGTCTAATATTGATTTTGTATGGGAGGTACCAGAACTACTTGACCGACATAGCCCATTTTCAATACCAACCTGACGACGATAAAAATAAGTCCTTTCACCAACTTTCATTCGCCTATGTCAATTCCTTTGGGCGCTATCGTGCTTTCAACAGACAGACAGACGGACATGGCTAAATCGATTCAGAATGTGATCCTGATTCAGAATATATATACTTTATGGGGTCTCCGGTGACTCCTTCTTGGCGTTACAAATATAATGACAAAGTGAATATACCTTTCTGTGGAGGGTATAAAAAAGACGAAACAAACCATACCCGTCGTCTACCTCCATTTGGTTTAATTTGGACCAAAGGAAATCGGTTACAATAGACATTCATCCAAAAATGCACCTCGTGGTAAAAATTAGTTTTCTCTCCCTTCTACATGCTCCGATCCAAAGCATGTAGAGGTTAGTTATTATATATTGGTAAAAGGCGAATAATATGATTTGTTTGGTTAATAAAACTATCTACTTTTTACATAAGAGAAATATATTAGGACAAACATGGTTATGCATAAATTCACCTCTTTTCGATATCATTATATCAATTTTATGTGCACATTTTTCTTAAATAACTGATAAAAGTTTGGTCAAAATGTTTTTATTTTTCTACAACCATTCTGCATTGACATTTTTAAGCAAATGTACAGTTATTACTAAAAAAAATACTAACCACATGTATATAAATAGTTTTAAATTTAACGAATACAAATGCCAGCCACTTTGCCCACAGCGGAGTGGAGTTTTTTTGATGTAAAGGTGTTGGTGATTGTTAACCGAACAGGTTGCCTTGAATTTAGCCACCAAACGTTGCATAGTCGACTTTGAAGGGCCATCGCGTGCATTGCAAAACGGGCGCCTATATACAATTTATTTTCGATGTGTTTCTTGTCATCTATGTGGACATTAAACCTTCGTTTTGATCTATATTAGATTCCAGGACAGTTGGTTCATCATTAAACTCCCAGCAATATCTGATCATGCTACATCATAATTCAAGTACGCCCTAATTAAGCATATAATATTGTAAAATATATTGAACTTAATATGTGTTCCTCATATCTTGGTAAATCATATTAATTGCTTTTATGTTAAACAAATCTTAGAGCTAAGTAGTAAAAGCATACTTGATTTTGAGTTCATATCGTAACGTAACCACAATTTTCCTTTTTTCCGAAATTTGATTTTGGAAAGAACTCCTTCCATTTTCATTTGTAATCTTTCAATTTAAGACATTGAACCTTATTGATCTTTTTGAAGAAATGTTTGAGTCTAATTTGCATATAAAAGTAAGCTTAACGCTTTTAGAATTTTTAAGCATCCGGATCCGATTCGCATTCCTAATCCTCGTAACGCCTTTGAGTTAGTACATACTGGAGAAAAATTGAGTCAGCTTAAAATTGAGTTAGCTTCGAATGACTGATATTCGCTTATGCACTATAATTTTATTTCCTATTTTGGTAGATATGCTTGGCAAAAAAAATTTGAGATTAAATGAGGGGATTAAATGAATTGGGATTAAATGATAGCGATTATATGGCAACAGTGATAAGTGCCGACGCCGAGTTCGATAGAAAATATGGCATTGTTTCCGCATTTCGCCACCGTCAACATTTCTGAATTACAATATCAATCAGACACCAAATCAGTTTTGTTTTTCTAAAGATCGAACATTTTTAAACTCATAGCAATACCTGAAATGTACCTAGAAAGAAAACTCGAGCTAAAAATTTTAAAATTATTTCTAAATCGACAAACTCTGATTTTTTTCATGTTAACCGCCAGAAATTAAGTTTAATTTTTACTCTAAATATTCTAATACCAGTATTTCAAGACCAAAATAAGATTAATAGAAAATAATGGTTTGTTTTAATCTATTTGATTTTGAAATCCCCCATAAAAAATCAAAGAGGTAAGAACAAATTAATGTTTGACTCTCTAACCACTAGACGAAATAAAATTATTGTATGCTGGAAATTCAAAAATGACAGTTAAAAGATGTCAAAAAATGTTTTTTTATTGTTTACCTTCTTATAGAGCCCCAAGCTCCTGTGTGACCAAGGGCTTCCAAAATCCGAATAGCTTAAGACGACCTTGCCTATTTCTAGCTTCTCCCAGTGTGAGTATTTTTTTTGCTAATGGCAGGGACCTACAATTTGATGTGATACTATCAGTGATGCCAATCTGGGTCGTAGAGTTTATGTCCGAAAAAATGATAAATAAATAAATAAATAGTTGGCGCAGCAGGTCTGTAGGGACCCTAGGCCTAGCTTCTCGCAATCATTCGTTTGTGTGAGTTTTTCATTTTTGGGACGAATGGAAGGGATCTACAATTTTATGCCGGGTCCAAACGGCTAATTGAGAAGCTCCTTCATGACAGTTATACTCTCGGAAAAAACCATAAGTTGGAATTTGGGTATTTTCGGGATGAAAAAAATTATGCCTCTTTTGGTAAAAGAGATAAAAATTGCATATTTTAAAAGGAGCAAACCTACAAGGTGATTAACATTTTTTAACAGAATTTTGTTCGATCGATAGGTAATTAAACCATTTTTAATCTCTGTAATCCAAGGTTTGGGTTTGGTGTGAGTAAATAAAGTAGATCATTGGACAATAATCATGTCGCACACTTCTAAATGAAAATTTGTGATGCGACTTTGATCGCAGAATGTACCAGATTTATTAATTTGAAAAGTAATTTGTATGAATTGATTGCAAAAATAATTCCCAAAAATAAATGCCTTTTTTCTAAAAATAATTCCTCAATGCCTCAAGCACCGGAATTATGCCTCACTTGGCACCACTTGATACAATCTATAAAGAACTGGATTATCAATTTTCTATTTTCACCACTACACGATCAAAGATTGGCCCTAAACAATCATTTGTGACTGTTGTTAAAAACTGCAGAGATAAAAATGTTAAATGCATAAATAACAAACAAAGTATATTGCATAAATTCTTGTTATTTACGACGGAAAATTTTGATAATTTTTGATAATTTTTAACAGAGTTTCCTTAAACAAGTTGACTCGGTTATTTTAGTCCACTAACTCTGTAGGAACTATATAAGCAGTAGACATTACTTAGCAGTTTTTAACCGAAATTTAGTTTATTTTAAATAAGGGATTTTTCTGAGTGTAAGTCGAAATTGAGTACCAATAGGAAAGCTGAAAAAGTGGCTCAATTGGCTTAGGTATACAAAACCAATATACATACCTGCGGATCCGGCTACCTTTGTCACGAAGTGAGTGGCTATAATTCGCGGACTTTAGACATGTCTGCTGTGGTCACCAGCCCTTAAATTAATTTAAATTTACCAGAGAGACATTGAATATATATATCGCATTGCCATACTTCTTATATACGCCTGCGACTTCACGACTGAAATATCATTTCCCTACTTCGTTAAGTAAAAACAGCGATTGAATTCCTAGTCCTGATATCCATAGAAAATGTATGCAGCCCAGAGAGGCACTTAACCTTAATACGCCACTGCGTAAGCCTGTGGATAACTCACACTGAAATGCCAATTAATTCAAATAGTTACTGGTCAAATTAACTTTCAGTAGTACCATATCTGCACATTTTCTTTCCTTATCTTCCGTACCATATAAGTTAACAACAATTAATTATACTACTCCCTTTGCGAAGCATAATGCTCAATGTCATTTTACCAATTACTAACTTATTATTTAGCCACGTTTCCTCTTATTATTATTTTTCTCATCGACAGTAACAACCCCTTTGGTTGCTTCTTATAATTTGTTCTCACAACATGCAGCTTTCATTAGGGTTATGGAACTTTCTACGAATATCATTGCTATGCTTCCGACGGCATTTTGAGCCTTGCTGTGCTTAACCTTACGAAATGGCTGTTTCTTGTACTCGTATCATCCATGTGTTGGCGTTATTAGCTGACCTTCTTTATCGCATAGATTTCGTTATATGCACATAAATACATGCTAAGGGGTTCTTCTATTTATTAATTCTATGGCGGCTTGCATGTCATTTTGTTGGGGCGCTTCTCATGTGCGCTGTCATCCATATACCTCCGAGTGTACGAGTGTGTATCCATGTTTACATTATTCTTGTTGACTTCTTTGTTTGCCTCTAACGTCTAACGCCTTTTTATAGTATCGTTGTTTCAGATTATCGTTATATTACTTCAACACAGGCCAGGACCGTGAGTTTACTTTTGAGCTCTCTGTTTTATTCAATTTTCATTAACTTTTGATCAAAGGTCTTTCCTTCTCGTTTGCTAGTTCCTAAACAAAACATACTATTTGCCCTTTTTGTGGTTATATTGCTTTGCCTACTGAAATTCGTTTTCCCTTCCAGTACATTTTCCCTCGTTAATGTCATTTGAATCTGTGTTACAGATTCTGGCTGTGTATGTTTGTGCGATGATACTCTTTATCATTGCAGCGGATGGCCTCAATATTACGCATCTGTATTATACAACTAGTGTACTCGTATCACTGCTCCTCTCTATTTTGGAATGTGTACCATTTGTCAATATGTCTCGTTATTAGACCATATGGAGACTCGAATTATTCGTGTGGATGGTTTTGTGGTGAAAAGGGGTTTTCCACTGAATTCCATATTGCACGCAGTGTACCGCAGTTCTTACTCAAATGCTACGTGCAGGGTGGTTTTTCCATTCAAACACTGCCGGTCCTCTGACTCTGAACTATTTTACACTGACGATTTCACTATGCCATTTTAATCTTGCATTAGTGTGTCGATGATTTATGAGGTGAAATTTGTGGTGGATTGTGATCATTGATGCGGGAAAGGAAAAAAAACAGCCCATTAAAATGAAAGTGAATGCCTTACGTAATTCGTATTTAGTTTGTTAGGAAATTTACAATAGTAATAGTAAAAACATAGACCGGAATTTTTCTTGAGACAGCTCACGCTGAGAAACTTCTTCTCACCGGTGCGCCTGTCTTCAGACACCAACGAACTAGTATTGAAATTCGAAAATAGTTTGCTAGCTTGATCAATTGTCATTCCTGTTGTCTTATGAGAGTTAGGACATTCATTAAAAGAAAATCTCATTTCATGTAATTTTATGGATATGAAAGCAACAGACTTTGGTAGCAATGGAAGACGTCTGCAGTTTGAATTTGAATTGAATCACAAAGAAAATTTGAATGTTGATAATGAAATTGAAAAAAGTACCTAGGTATAACCAGTGAAACCGTTGACGGTAATAACTCGGAGCTCGGAGCGCTATCGCAGAGAACTAGGTATATCGACGAGGTCACTACGAAAAATATTGTATGCTATTAACCCTTACTTACATCTAAACGGGTAGCAGATGCCCGCCTTAAAGGTCCGCAGAGCTTATGCGACATTAGATATCGAAGACGGGGCTGCGAGCAGATAGCGCAAACACAATGCTGAAGTTCGGCTTGACTTATGGAGCTTAGGCAAACTTATATAGAAAATGTGAACAAGATGGTCACGTAAGCAAGTAGCAGATAAAGCCGGATGAGACAGATAAAGTCGGTTTACTTTTTACTTGTCTGTCCGTTGCATGCGTTGACAGCTATCAAAGTGTAAGAGGAAGCATTGCTGGAAAGTGACCTATCTCTTTTAAAATAAACGTTGCGATCAATTTTGCAATAAAAATATCGAAGTCAGAGTCAAACCAATAGGGCGGATGTGAAGAAACACAACTTTCGGCAAAGGATGTTCGCTAAAATCATAAACACCGTATTTGCAATAGGTAGTATCAATATCCATTTGATGCGGCAAGGACGTTGTCCATTTATCTTTTCTCTGGCATGAAAACATAGTCACTGCCATGGGTGACAAGAAGAATCTCATAGTTGATTTGAGCAGATGATTTTTTTTCATAATCCAACAAGCAGCGTTGTGCTGGGTAATTTGGCTCAAATATTTCAGATTCGGATTAATGCTCCGAGCCAAAGAGAAATGGGTCCCATTTCTCTGAAAACTTAAACATCATTCTCTTTACCAAAAAAATGTTAAAAAATAAA
The DNA here is from genome assembly GCA_951230905.1 of Cheilosia variabilis. Classification (NCBI taxonomy): domain Eukaryota; kingdom Metazoa; phylum Arthropoda; class Insecta; order Diptera; family Syrphidae; genus Cheilosia; species Cheilosia variabilis. Next base: position 55,871,800 of record OX579676.1, read on the forward strand.
TAAACATAATCAAGAAATGAGAATTCACTCGACTGAACGCCATCACAATACAATATCTGGTTCAAGCGATTCACCAGGTGAACGTATAAATTTTGCATTTATATGCGTAATAAATCACAACAAACTCCCCATCTCCGTTTTCATTGAACTATAGTTTGGCTCAAACCGGTGTGAAATGGCTCGGAGAATGGCTCTTTCGTTTTATCGCTCGTGTTTGCTGTAGGTTAAGACAATTCTCTTGCCAGAGAACATTTGACATAAAAACAGGTGTACAAGTGACCAACTCGGTAGAGGAAGGCTTTTTTGACCATCATGTTTAGGCAAAATTAAAAGGCAAGGGCAAGCGTCTATGCGGACGCCAACACCAATTCCTAACTATAAAACTTCTTCAGAATTATAATGTTTGTACCTGTCACTGCGTATGTCAATAAGAGGTCATGCTGGTTTTCTGTCATTTTATTCAATAATGAGACAAATAAAAAATCGAAGGGAGAAATCACGATTTTTGAAAATATTCAGGAAATTCAAATCGACAGCCATCAATTTTTATCAAATTTGTCAATGTTGTCTTTCACAGCGTATATAAGGATGAGCTTTTCAGAGCTGAGGTAATATGTTTGTGCAGGATGAATTTAAAGAACCCTCGCTGCTCCATACATGTTTGGCAGTCAAACCCCCGCACTTTTTGATCACAAAAATGTATTACGTGATGCGCTATCATATAATTTTTAATAACATAAAATACTTGAAAGACTCGTACAAAACTATAACTACGAATGTAAATAAACTTTGCCTTCAAAAGATAGCATTAACTTAATCGGAAGTACTCGGTGAGCTTTGAGGGAATAACGACAAGGATAGGTCAAGCGATGACTAGAAGCTTGACAAAATACTTTCTTTACAGTCAGCATCATCGGCCTTGAAAAACTTCGCAATGATCATATTATATCGAATGAGTTTAGAGGATAAAATCAAAGTGATGTAGTGACCCCGAAACTGCCGGAAAAACACAAACTAGACCATAACCAGTTCTCGAGAGCAGCAAACAAATATCTGAGAGCACAATTGCCCTGAAAAGGTCCTCAGTTCAGATTCGGTATAAAATTATTGTTGTCCCAAAATTAGAACTCACAGAAACAGAAATGTTTCCGAGAAGCTCGGCACAAGAAACTGTTGCATTTTGACATAATATTTATTATTTTTCATATTGAATTCGTATAGATTTGCACGATCGGAGAAAAAATTTATTTTCCCGTTATTTTCCCAAATAATTACTGTAGTCAATCTGTCGAAACATTAAAAATAGCCTTCTAAATTAAAGTGAGTAGTCATTTTCAATACTACGAAGGTTCTAACTTGTTCTAATGGCAAGAACGGCATGGATAATACGGGTAGGTATCTATATCATAAGCGAATTATCTACGTTCGGAAGCAGCTTTAATGTAAGGAGACAAAACTATTTTGTATAATTAGTTTGGCATTAGTAGTTAGCAGCTCAGCTAGGTACTAGTTTACCTTCTCCGTTCACTTCTGCATATATAATGATACAGTCTCTGTTGTCCAACCCTTTTAAGAATAAGGCACACAGTTGTCGTTTCTCTGGGCGCATAGTACTCCTTCTATCCAAAAGATCTGGTCCTTGTTCCACTTTGTTTTTTTCTTCAAATAGTAAATAACTCATTTTTGACGGATAAAGGATGACAAATTTTTTAAAAACTTGTTTTTCGTTTGAAATAAGTAAATGCACAACACTAAAGAATTCATATATAACGAATGACAAAAAAAAGTGCCAAATTTCCGAAAGGAACTATTTGAACGATTATTGCCAACAAAAGCTATTTGCAACCGTTTTGACCCCATCTCCGAGTTTCTGTCATACCTATATGGCTCGCATTCCGACGGCATTACTTTCTTTTACTTTGCAAATACAGACGTCGGCGCACATCTCAAATCCGTATAAAGAGAGCTAAATACTTTACTTACACAGTTAGGTGGCGCTAGAGTCAATAACGCACCGGCACCAGCTCATGAAAGAGCTTCTCAATTAGCCGTTTTGAATCGGCATAAAAGTGTAGATCCCTTCCATTCGCCTTAAAGTGAAAAACTTACAGAAGCTAGATCTATAGGATCCCTTACGGACCTGCCAACTATTTATTTAGTTATTTTTATTGATGCTATACAGCTTACAGACTTGGCTGTTAAGCCTCCGCCTCCAAAACGAGTCAACGCAAATGGCATTGGAAATCGTTCACTAATCTGTCTTTTCAGTCTGATCAACGGTAGCTCTTGAATAGCTCTGTCGGATGCTGACTCTACTTATTTCCAGATGACAGAACGTGAGGTTTGTATAGGCCTAGCTTTCAGTCCTCCAAATTGGTTTGCGGCTTCCATTGTAACTTCTCAGTTCAATACAAATTTCGCCATTCCATGATCCGATCTTAATCTGAAGACTGGTAGATGAAGGCTTGCCTTTTGCAGTTGTCAATGCTCTCTAGCACAGATAGAATGAATGGCGATGAAGATATGTACATGCGGATTGGCTTTTATAAAGCCCTGAAAGCTGACACGGTAATTCCGCTGAAATTGATTACTTACTTAGGTGGACCTCGACCAATTGTTTACTTTGAGGCCTAAAATGATGTACCACCGAAAAACCAACAGAGAATGCCGTGATTTACGATGCGAGCTGCAAAGTGAGTATCAGGTTGATAGAGATCAATTCCCTTATGTACGATTCGAACTGCAAAGAGGGAATTCAACTCTATCAGACTGATGCCCTCTTTGCAGCTCTAATGGCATTCTCCGTTGGCTTGGTATTTTTTATTGTGTACGTCATGTAGATGGACATCTCATAAAGCTCTGTGACGAGTTGGTTCCTTACTGAGTATGCGGTAAGACTGTTCTGCAATGAGATGATGATGGTACAGCAGACAATTTAAAAAAAAAATTGGCATATCTAATTCAAGTCCAAAACTAATAATGCAGCTATACGACTGCCTTTCATTCTTTTTTTGCATCCAACTGTTTAATATCGTTTTTGACTATACCTACCAAAAGTAGGTGACCTTATAAATGCACAATGAAACACCGCAGCTATAGCCGTAACAAAAAACAGTACTTAACAGCGTAATCACCTAGGTGGAGAACGCGGGGATTTGTTTACGTGTAGTGGATACTGTGCTTCTAAACGTCCCATAGTCAAAAGACATTCGAAACAAGCGACCAACGGTGTCGAGTTGAAAATGCGGTTAAGCTATGTTCACTAAATGTGCGCTGACACTCCTCAACAAGGTATCATTGTGCGGCGAATTTGTATCTACCTAACATACCTACCATTTTTATTTTGTTTGTAGATGCAATTTGCATTCTATCTGTTTCAATCTGGTGTTCTGAACTATAAGTCCAACCGAGTCCATATACGTGTACCACCCATTCGGTTTCGGGTTATACGAGTATTATATAGCTATTGAGATAGGTGACTGTGAATAAATTTACTTTTGATTAGCACAAACTTAACTCCGGGGTTTAGAGTTACCATACAAGCCCTTAAAGTGAAAATGTGTGTACGAAACAACTAGCTTTATAATTATTATAATAGATATATTATGTACCCATGGAGTTAGAGAAGAGATCGATAAAGATACGTGCTGTAGGAGTGTTTAGAACGAATAAATGGAAGTATTTCGGCATTACTCAGTGGGTGTCTTTCCGCATGCTAGTCTTATTTAAAGGGCGCAAAGGACAAGGTATAGGCACCTACCTAATTGAAAAACTGGTTAATCTGGTTAGCAAATGACCGTAATGCTTTTGGATTAAGAGTCGAACTACTACATAAATTCATAAACGTATTCTTTGCAGGTGTTATAAATTTGAATTGTCTCCCAGAAGTGGTTAGCTTTCGTACAAAGAGAGTCACTGTTCTTGAGTATTATTTCGATATGTAACTTTTCACATTCCTGAATTTGTAAAATTGTATTTTTCGATACTTATCATAAAAAATTAAGTTAAAGTTCTATCTTGATATCGTTTAAAAATATGAGCAGCGGCTGTGAAGCAATATTTTAAGACGGTGTAAAACTTAAATCTTCGAAAAAGAAAGAAATGTAAAGGTAGGTAAGCTATAGGTGTGTACCTATTTCAGATATAGGTACATAAAGAAGGAATTATAATATATTTGAATCCTTTCCAGTCTTGACTTATGGTATTGGAAAAGAAAAGACTTAGTGAGCCAACGGCAGCACCCTTTGGTTCCCAAGTCTTATGAGGTTTTTTATTCTTTCAGTGATAATTGGATGCGCTCAAATCCAGACAGATATACAGTGACAGTGGTATTTTCAAGGAACGGGACATTTATTAAGGAAAATTTCATCACAAACCTCCTTTAAAGTCTGTTAAATTTCGTGCGTTAGTGCGTTATGTTCTTCTTTACAATTTCGATCGAGTGAGCTGCAAGTTTATTGCAAATCGTAACGAAAGTCTAAAACGTATCTGGTAGTTCAGATTTACCACTGCTACATCATTATCACGAATTAGCCTAGGGGGTAGTGTATTGGACTACTATGTAATGTAGCAGGACCCATGTTCGATTCTCAGTGCATAGCATGTAAGTAAAAATGTAAATTATAACAAGTACGTAAATGTAAACTCCATGAAAATTGCAAAAAGTCTTTGAAAATGTTTATTAAGAAGATAAAAAAAATAAAAAATAAGAAAATGGAAAATTGAAAAATTGGAAAAAAAAAATAAAAATATTTTTCTTGTTTATATTTGAGCCTCTACAAAGCTTCCATAAAGATTCGGTAAGGCCCTACCAAAATAATAACCTACCGCTGATAAATGTGAGATGCTTCTTTTGGGAAGCAATAGCCTACCGTGGATGTTAATTGCCTTTCAGACGAAGAAGTTATGTTTTCCGTAAGGTCTTACTTAAGCTTAAGCTGTTCAGAACGTCTTAAACAAGTAAATACCTGCATTAAAGTGCGCCAAATGTGTTTCCATTAGGCCTTATGCAGTTGATATTGCGGGAGGTGAAATAGCTTCGATAGCACCTTACCGAAGTCAAATTGTTACTTGGGATCCGAGAGTAGGTTCGGATGCCCAATAAAGCTTGCGGCCAACAATTTGCTGCTTTTACGGCTCAGTTCTAGATGTTATTGTTGTTTATTGTTTTCTTAATTTATTTTACATTGAATGTAAAGGGTTTTTCAATAAGAGCGCTACAAAAGATACAAAATAAAACAAAAAGTTTTGGATATCAATGAAATTCTTTATTCCTGTGAAAGTACGTTCGGTGCCATTATGTATGGAACTCGATTTCTTTTGCATGGCCGCCACGGGCACGCTTGCAGAAGTCCAGACGCTGAACCCAATTTTCGATGGTTTTCAAGTATAAATCGGCCGATACTGCTGCAATTTCACGTTCGATATTCGTACGAAGTTCATCAATCGTCGCTGGCTTGTTGGCATAGACCATAGACTTGACGTAGCGTACATTTTGTTTATTGACGAAGCCATTCAGCCAGAAATGAGCCTCATCGCTGAAGATGATGAAAGTCCGAATCATTTTCAAGTTGTTGCTAAGCCCAATTCACGAACATACGACGCTTCTGGTGGTCAAGCGGCTTCAGTTCTTGCGTCAATTTAATCTTGTAAGGATGTAGGCCAAGATCTTTTCGCAAAATTCGCAACAAAGACGTCACAGAGATGCCCAACGCTTGAGAACGACGTGTGAGAGACACATTTGGGCTTTCTTCAACTGAAGCCTCAGCGGCAGCAATATTCTCGACACTACGGGCACTTCTTTGTCTCACTGGCACGGGAACATTTTGTACTGTGCCTGTGGATTCAAATTTTTCCACTAGACACTCAATTGTTGATCTGCTAGGACGATTATGACGACCATAAATTGGACGTGGCGCTCTTAACGTTGAGGCCACTGACTACGAATTTCGGTAGTAAATTTTAATAATTGCGACTCGTTGTTGGCTCGTATATCTTTCCATCATGAAATGGCAAATCTAACTGAAGAGAAATATGTCAAAGAACGGCAAGAAATTCGGCGTCGTTTGCTGTCCCTGTTGCTCTACTTTTGTAGCGTCCCTGTTGAAAAACCCTTTATAATAATAATCTCAAAAATATTGTTTTCGGCTCTTCACGAGATCATGAGTGACTGCTTCAAAAGTATTCCTCCATTCTGAAGAAATTTTGAGGGTACCTTTTGAGGTTTGCGACCCTCCATGAGGGAAATCGAAACCCAGCCATGGGCTGTAAAAATTATAGTAGGTAATGTCCATGTACTAGGTAGCTGCATTCGAATGAACAACACTTTTTACAAAAAAGTTAGATTTGCTTGGAAAGTTTACCAGGCTAACCCATGTCATGAGAAATGTGCCTTCACAAATATTCGGTAATTGACAAATCGATATCCGAAAATTAACACTCCATATAAATCGTAAAAAGGATGACTTTTAGTTCAGCTCGTAATATTAATAGCACGCTGGCATGTGACAAGCTTATTAAACTTGCGGATACACGCTAATATCCGCTGTGTCGCTGTCGCTCAGATCTAACAATGCAATTACGAAAGATATGTCGGAACCATCTAGGGCTGAATCCTCCATATGATACCTAATAGATTCAAACGTTTCCATAATATCATCAGTAAAACAGTTTGACCGACAGAAAAGACCGTCATAAACCCGCAGAGTGGTAAGTGTGTGTGGACTAGTAAGCGAGGGGTCCCTGGTTCGATCCCCGGACAAAAAAACAATGTAATTATACATCTTAAGGTTTTTCCCCACTGCCCCACCTCTCGCGACAAACATCCGAGAGTATAACTATCATGAAAGAGCTTCTCAATTAGCCGTTTCGACTCGCACAACATTTTAAATCCCTTCCATTCGTCCGAAAAATCAAGAACTCACACCAAACGATTGGTTGTGAGAAGCTGGGCCTAGGTTCTCGCAAAACACGTGTCTATTAGTGACAGTTACATTTCTTCATCCTTCTACATGGTATATAGTGTGAAAAGCAACTAATCTACAAAATATATTTAGACCGACGTATACTGTCAGAGGCTTAGACTATTTCAGTTACGCTTCTTGTTCTAAAAAATGTACCCTCAATCTAAACCAACTGCCTCGTAACGAGACTAGCTTCTCGAAGTAAGTGTAGGTATGTGCGGTAGATATTCAACAGCAAGGTCTCCAGTATTGCGTAGAATTGCACATGAACCTTTTAATTCTGCACTTAGTGTGTCTCCCAGAACAGCCATAGCCGCGCTATGTCAAAATGTATGCTTTTTGCATAAGTCTTTCGTATGGATTAGTAAGAGATTTTCAAGGCGTTTTCCATTAAATAATAAGTAAAGGCTATCGTCTACAGCCAAGTGGATTTATTGGGCCTTACCTAATAAAATTAATTTTTAACCTTACTTATACTTTTGTGTAGGTCACAATATGCAATATTATATTTCAAATTTCGCCATGGTGAGTTCGAACTAATTAACCTAGGTATGGATAATGATTATTAGCATCGCAGATTTAAAAAAATGACTCACATTCCGACTACCTAGCCCAAATTCAGCAATTCTAGCAAACCCGAGGAATACAAACTTTTTGAGTAATATCTACATTTGTCAAAACTATTTTGGCTTTCTTGAACTTACTTAGGTACAACATGCAACAATTCAAGTACAGAACTACCACTTTTCTATAAGCATCTTAGAGCGACGTTGAAGGGTTACCTATAAGTTCGGCCTTCCCGATAATATACTTAGCTACCTACCTCTTAAAAAAAAATCGAACCTCAAATATCGATTAATAATGCAACAAGCCCTCTATTTTAAATAAAAGCATGGCATATCATCTCTATGCATCCATTTATACCTCTTCCTATGTATAGCATTTGTCAATAAGGATCACACATAGGTACCTATATAATACAACGTCGAGTGTCTATAGCCAACAAAAGTGCGGTAGGTATCTATATTTATATCAAATATACCTATCTATAAGCAATAAATCCTTTGGCTAATAACAACATCTTAAGTAGAAAGTCCTGTATGACAGCATCATTGTTTCTTTCCTCAAAAGGAATTTTTATTTCTATTTAGGACTGCGGAAAGCGGAACCTAAATAAAGCAGATGAACAGCGTAAATACTTCCCAAAATCGTACACTGTAGGTATATACATACATATGTACGACATAGGACGTAAAAGTACATGAAGTTATATGTAATAAGGATATATCTATACCTATACCTACCAAAAAAACGTGAAGTCGTACCTATCCACAATTAGGTACGTATAATGCTTAAAATAAAACACCATATGTAAATTAGGGCAAAGGAGCATTGTCGAGTGGATTCAACAACATATTATGGTAGGTATGCAGTATGCTGCTTGCGTACGCATTAATGCCAATGTAACGGCATTCATACAAATTAAGAGCCATCGAACATAGGTTATGGTACGTATGGAACATAATAAATTTGGTTGATTGTTCTATGTAAGTCTAAAAATACGCTTTCATTTAATTATTCCCACTAATCGACGTCTTCAAATGCTTTGGGAGTTTATATTATACAATCTTGAATATCGATTTATTTCAACGCTAGATAGAGCGAAATAGTTAATGTAGATGCAGAGAGAGAGAGAGAGATAGGGATACAAACAAAAGAAGACGAAGAAAAAAAAACCATTAATATACCTACCATTTACCAACAAATTTAATTCTCTTTGTAAGTTTGCGCTACCCGAACCGAGCCCGACAGCTTCATTCAAATGCATACGATTTATGCAAATATTATCATGAGTTCGACCGAGCTATGCAATGTGAATATTTGTCCGTAGTTACCGTATCCATACGTACCATCGAATCTCTCTCTCTCAGTAGCTCTATAATATTTTAATATATTTCATGGACGTACAATTTTCATTTTCAGATTTCAATTCTCTCCACTCGAGGGGTTGTTTTAAACTACTGCCTACAAATACAGAAATCGTATCTATGGTAACCCAAGAAAACAACAGGGAATATGGAACGAAAATAAAAGAAAACCAAGTTCATGCGCGCTGTGTCCCGACTGTGGCTACGCCCATGTTACTTATCAGCAAATCCCATTCAATGGGCTGGCTTAGTTTAGGTTACCTATGTATGGGAGTGAAATTCACGTTTTCATTTTAATTTTCAGATGGAATATATAGGCGGCACCCGGTTGCCAGGCAATGGCCTGTTGGATCAACCAATCAGTGGCCATCTATTCTTGAGGGTGTTTTTGGAATATTTGCCTTTTTGACATCATTGCCTCGAAATTAATTTAAATCGATATTTTCAGTATTTATTAATTAATTTCTTCAACATGATTCAAAATGCTTCGTAAATCAGCACTCCACAAGATACATAGGGACGAGTAGGTTGGTAGATTTGAAATATATTTTCGATACCCACTTTTATTTTGTTTAAAAGGACTACCTATACCTACCCACCCCTACCTACTTACATTTTATTTGAAAAATGTCATTTTTGGTTTGTTACTTTATTGACTGCAGGATACCGAATTTGGTACGTGATGTTTCTAGGAATAGGGGGGGTAGAGTGGAAATATAAATCATATGCCATCAAGGTGAAACAAGTACCTAAATAGGTATAGGCATATTATAGCCACTTCTTTTAATTGTAGGTATAGGTACTTAGGTACCTACATACTTATGGTATATTGAAAAATAAATTAAACATTTCAATTAGTTGATATCTATAGATACCTACCTACTTAGGAATGGAGTGTGTTTAGTTACACCCAACCTACCTAGGTATATGCTAATAAATTCAAAAAAATGCGTGGAGTAGCTTTGAAATGCATTTTATGAAATGAACTTGATAATAAGTAACTGCCTAGGTCGACCCAAGTATCTCCTTGAAACTGCGTTAACGTTTTCGTTTCAATTTCCTGAAAGTTAAATTTATGCTAACTTGGTACGGTAGGCAAATAGCCAGTACCTAGAGACACTTTTATACCGATGGGTAAATGTGTCTCTCTACAAGGTATAAGTAGGTGTATAGATAGATATACCTACTCTTGAAGATCTAATATTAAGGACCCATTGTCCGTTGTCGTCATAACATAATGAGGTAGGTATAAGTATTGCACTGAAATTTCTTAAGATCTTCGAAGCTTGCCATCACTGATCTGAACAGTTTATGATGTAGGTAATAGCTCCTTAGACATACAAATTAACAAATTCGTCATTAGAAAGTGCAAAATTAAACTCTAAGGACGTCATTAAAACGATTCACATTTAACAAAAGTGCATGTGAATCAATTTGAATTGATTGAAAGAAACAAATCCTGGCTGTCAGCTGTCATACTTTAGAGTCGACATAACCAGCGGCGATTCGAAACTAAGTAATTCATTATCAAAAGTCGAATTAATGGTTTATTGCTTAAGATAACGTCATCTTTTTTAAGGGCCCAAATGCTAAGTTGAAAATAAAAGTAATGTGCAGCGCGAGTCGCCAGTAGTCGAAAACTTACCAACAACTTACATTTATTGAGTTGCTAGTTAATGTAATGCACATTCATAAATAGAAACAGAGAAAAAAGAGAGGTAGCTTACATTTTTACTAACTTTTTTTACATCTGAATAATATTAAAAAAAAAAAAAAAACTAGCCCACTTATATTCTTACAGTTTGCAACAGTCGAAATACGCAAAATGCCATCCTTATTAAATACAAAATAGTGAGGGTCACAAATCCAATCATTTTTAACATTTCCTTTAAATAAATGTTGTAAGTCCCAATGTATTTATAAAAGGCAAGAGGAATCCAAAAGAACTTATTTCGAAGTTTGGCGGTATGTATACATAATGTAATTTAAATAACTATATAAATTAAATGAAATGAAAGTATATTTACCTACCCACGGTTTGGTATACATTTTTTTTAACTTATTTTTCGACGGGGTATTTCGACAAATTTAAGAAAATTTCGAATGTCTTGTTACCTATCTACTATTTTTTTGGTTAATATTGTTAATATTGTTTAATTTTGTTAAGATTGTTGTCTCGGACTCCATACCTATCGTGACCTGACCATAAATCTAATAAAACAGCTCTCTGGGTGTTAGAAAACATGTTCGTTGTCAAATTGAAAACTAGCACGCTGCATAAATTTCAATTGTTTTGAAAACTAATTGAAAATTTTACAAAAAAAAAAAATTGCAAAGGTTTTCGCCAGTTTTAAACAAATAACTTTTAATTTACGTGAAGTGCCGATTTAATTTTGACAATCAAATGTATATTTTCTGCGTTTGAAGTGAGCGGCGTGACCATGGTTGAGAAATCGAACACACTGCGACTATACTATTCCGCGTATAACTTTGGTTGAGTTATAGGTATTTGTATTCTGGCTTGAGTTTTGTGAATGTTTGATTGTGTAATTTCAATAAATTCTTATCGAGTGAACTTGCTCTAGCCTGGGTCAATATTCGAAGTATTGAGTCAGGGCTATTCGAGGATATAGTTAAGTTCTAAGGGTTTCAAAAATACACACAACTGAGTTGCCATTGGACATTGAAAGCTGCGGACATGAATGGGCAAAAATCTCTTGCTTTGATTTTCCACCTCTACCTGAAGGCTTACAGACCTCATCAGCCGATTTGGAGGTAAGAATATGATACTTGCAACCAAATCTGATGCCGAGCTCATTCCTTATACGTTGCATTGCATGGGTAGTTTGCTGAAATCATTTATAAGGAACCTCAGTATACGACGGAGCGATTCGGACTTCACTGGGCTTGGTCATCTTAAACGCTTGTCCATATCCTCTATACATGCACAGGATGATAAAGATGCTTCAAATCCAACAGCTCTCCATTACAATCTTGGACATTGGCCACCCTTGATGATTTAGAATTGGTTACGGAAGAACGAGAGATACGATAGTATTTTAAAACATACCTACTTGTAATGGACAGATATGAAATTTAAAATAAAGGAATGAAGCATTTTTCGATTTTAATAAAACGGGTATATATTGTAATTCATATTAAAGAGAACCCACACCAACACAGTGGGATGCTGGAGGATTTGACATGGAATCATACTTAAATCAAATTTATCTACCTTTAAAACCAAGTTTATAAATTTCGATTCAACCATAATGCATCGTAGATTTAAATACATTCAACTTTAAAAATACTATGTTTTAACTTTAATTTGACAATGACTCATAGTAAAATCAAATGTATTTGACTTTAAAAACACAATACAAATACATTTTGAAGTAATCACTGTGTATTGTGTATTCAAACAAATCCAACTTTGAAAATACTTTGTTTAAGCTTTAATTTAACTTCGTTCAACTATTGATTCAAATTGAACCCATTTTGAACAAGCATTTTTAAACTTTTATCTTACCATGATGCTTCGAAGACATAACCTCTTTTAGACTTTTAAAATATCACGTTTATTATTTGAAACAAAAACAGTTCCTGCTTTTAACTTTAAAACCTATATAAGTATTTCAACTTTGATTTTCTTGGATATTTTACATTTTTCCAGTTTCTGTAGCGCTACCTATGTAGCGTATATATTCAACATTATTTTGTATTCTTTTTTGCAAATGAATAAATGGGTATTTCTTAATAGAAACTATTTTTTTGTGTTAAAAAGAACACAAATATCATTCTAAATGGTGTTTTAGAAGCGTTCATAAAGTGGACGGTGACAATAACGAGGTCGAATCGATAATTTTGGATCTTCCTTAAAACTGTCCTGAGTGGATGTAAAATTCTCTTCAGTATGCACTCTTCTGTGTCTCGCTGCCCTGCATCTTTCAAATAAAATGTTGTGCGAAAACGGTCTGTGATGAATAACGGTCTCAGATGTTCGATTACTTCGGGTGCAAGTGCTCTAAAAATTTGGCACACAGAACAACTAGTTCGGAACCAGATTTCTGAAATTTGATAACGTTTTTAAAGCGTAGGTAGTATATGTAATAGTATTGTAAAGACTACTGAATGAAATTAGTCGAACAGCTTGCAATCTTGAATTTTGTTTGACAGATATAACTGTTTGAAGTTGGTATTGGCTTAAAAACCACTTGGCTATAATTTGTAAAATTTAAACAGAAGCATAATATTTTGTGAAAAGTGTTACTTCTGACCCGGCATACGTATTTCTAGGTATGATTTTATCTATGCCAGTTTTGGGGGTTATATAAACAACCCAGTTCAGTAAAAGTTAATATTACATATTTAGTAGCAAAAGTTCTATCTCTTTTTTATGGTTTTGCAAATAATAAAATAGCTTGCATTGCATTTATTCATACTGCAATTACAAACGTAAGTACATACATTCATATTATCTACTATATACGTACATAACGTAGGGATGTATCAGATTACTGTGCCAATTTTGTTCGCAGTCATAAAAAAAAAACCAATCCCAAGCATCCCTTCAGGACACGGGACACCCACCGCCACCAGCAGCAACACCAACCTTCTCTATACCTACAGCTTTAACACTATACGAGTAGCTGGGCATAAGAATGGGGACAACGTTACAACGAAAAAGAGGGCTGATTGTTCCACAGCAGTCAAATTGCCTGATGGTGGTTGCAAGAATGTACGTTGCATTTGCCATGCTTTTTTACCCTCGGCAAGAGCATCCCAAACATCAATAACACCTTAATGAGAAAGAATTAGCAAATATTGAAAAATGTTGATACATTCGCGGCGGCAATGGGTCCCTTTGAATTGTCCACTCTGTCCACATTTCAGCAGAAGTTATGCAAACGTTGAGCGCACTCGGTGTTTTTACGCTCCAGCTCTGCTCCATGCATTACGCCAATGACAGGAAAGTCGTTAACTGTTCGCGTCAACCAAAATCACATCGACAAAGTTGTAAGAGATCACACACATTGCAACCTTGAAATAATAATCTATTTTATGCAGCATCCCGGTGTGATAGATAAAACAAATTACTGTTGTTATCGGCGGGTGTCCTGTTGGCAGTGCATTGGATTGTGTAAAGTACCTATATGAACCCGGAATTGTGTTTTTTCTCAGCTAGTATCGAAGTGTAGTAGGAGCTCCTTGTCGGTATGGTGTAACAAAGTTGCTGCAAAAATCTAAAGGGTGCTTATGTTAATGCTCAGAAGGAGATACTTTGTACTCAGTTAAGCAAGTGATAACAAGGTCTACTCCATTTAAATTCTAGGAGGATGGAGTGGGTCCAAAAACGCAAAGCATATAGTGAACAATACGGAAAACAAATTCTCACATAGCTTCAAGTTATGTTTTCATTTTTATCTAAAATCTAGAAGTTGGGGCTGGAACAGAACTGTCTATTTGTTCGATTCGACACTGACCCAATGTATTGATGAAGCTTTCCCTTCATACGCTAAGTCGACCACATGGCAACTTAAAGCCACACCCAGGATAAGGGCTCTGTAGAGCTTCTCTTTTGTTAAACCAAAGTAGCAGCACCTTGCAAAGGCATACTTCTTCGGCCGATCTTCACTTGGGTGTCTCCGAGAGAGATGAACTCATTACATACAGCGTTGTTGGTGCTAAATAGTGAAATATCTTTATAAAAAGAGAACGCCTCTCTATATACTGCACTTGGACATCACATTCAGTTCCCCTGATAATAAAAGAGAACGGTAGGCTAGGAAACCACCACAACCACCCATTTAGCTTGGCTCTATAAAGCTGAGGTTCAGTCTGGGTGGACCCAAGGAGATCATCAGAGAAGATCAAATTACTTATCAATAGGTCTCCCTACTCCCTATTCGAAACAGGCTGCGGTGCAAAATCCAACTCCGCACACCTACGACGATTCACCCCTATGTCCAACGCCCTTGTTGCAATGTATGGATTTAATATCGGTCCACCCGAACACAGCTATATGGAACAGTATATCACGATAGAAACGTAAATTTCACACTTTTGCGTACACTCCAGAGTTTGCTTACATGGACTCGATCAATCTTTTTCACGCGAACGAATGATTTGCCCTATGTTACACAAGCAAATTTCTTCGTGCACACGAAAACGTTTGAACGTTTCGCCTTACAGAATGCCGACCCAGCAGATCTATTGAGCTCTGCTACTAAGGACTTATTGACATTCGTTAGGGAGGTCACATATCTCTTAGATTAGCCTTTCCCATTGATACAATAGATCTTTCAGGTCGCAGTGTCAGCCATCGGGGCATGAGATTTAGGCTTTAAAAAAAATGCAGAGGTTTAAGGCCACGCAGTTCCCTTCTATGCACCGCAGCAGCCTTTTGAAATATCACCTGCAAAGGCTATGAGTTTTCTGTTAAAATCGACCACCATTATCCCTCTATACATTCAATGACTGATTGGAACAGTTGGAATTTGTTCAAACCTACCAGATACCAGCACGCATCGCATCATTCTGTTTCCATTTATATATACAAGGTGGCGCAAAAATAACCTTCCGATGTTTTTTGGCTGTAATTTAAAAAAAAAAATGAAAAACTTTGATTCTTCTTGTGGATTATTTTTATTTGGTCTTTTAATTTTTTTTACATCAAGTCGAGAATATGATGTCATGTAAATGGCCGCCGCCACAGTTGATTGTCATTTGAGCCCTTTTTATGGCATTTTCCATCACTTTGGCCAAAACTTCCGGCGATAGGTCCTCACATTCTTGACGGATATTGTCTTTAAGAGCTGCAAGAGTCTGAGGCTTGTTGACATAAACCCGCGACTTCAAAAAGCCCCACAAAAAGAAGTCTGGAGCGGTCAAATCAGGCGATCTTGCTGGCCAGTGCAAATCGCCAAAACGGGAGATTAGGCGCCCGGGAAATGCATCCTTCAGCATATCGGTTGTGGCACGTGCAGTGTGTGCCGTTGCACCGTCCTGTTGGAACCACATGTTTTCCAATCCCAATTCATCAAGTTGCGGCAAAAAGAACTCGTTGATCATTGCTCTGTAGCGCTCACCATTCACAGTAAGCCGTCTGGTCGATGTCGACGGCGCTTCCATGACATCTTCGGCTACAGCAGCAATATTCTCTGCAGAACGGCTACTCCGGGGTCTGCCACGCCTGGCAGCATCTCGTGTTGTGCCAGTCTCTTCGAGGCGAGCGGCTAAACGTCGCAGTGTTTCAACAGTAGGCGTTGGACGGCTAGGAAATCTGCGACGAGATTCACGTTGTGCCAAAGTCCCCGACCGATTATTGCTCAAATAAATAGTCACCAATATTCCGCGTTCTGGAGCAGTGTAGCGTAACATTGTTTATTAACGTGTATTTCGCATGTGTTTACTACACAAATGT
This sequence comes from Cheilosia variabilis, assembly GCA_951230905.1. Lineage (NCBI taxonomy): Eukaryota > Metazoa > Arthropoda > Insecta > Diptera > Syrphidae > Cheilosia > Cheilosia variabilis. Next base: position 55,888,113 of record OX579676.1, read on the forward strand.
CAAAACAGAACTGACATTAGGGGCCAATCGCAAAATTTATAGCATTTTCTGATAGGAGGATTACTTTTGCGCCACCTTGTATATATCCGTGTGACCATAATTGCTTTAAGATTTGTTTGGACAATGGTAAGCAACTCCTGCTGAAGACTTTGACCCTATCGTGTCTATTTCGGAATATCATTATGTAGAAATAAGTTCAAAAGTCCAACATTTTTGCTCCATTCGTGTTCTGATCGGGGTCTCCATTTCTCCCAGTCGCGTTGGCCCATGTCACTACTCCTAAACCTAAGTGCGAGTTGAAGTCATTCAATAGTAACTCATAAGAATCCATATCCCCAACATTTTTCAAGGAAGCTGAGTACATCTACTGCAGATTAAGTATTTAAAACCTTCACTAAATCTAAAGTTTGATATCCAAGCTTTTTTCGCCATATATGCCTTAGGCTATGCTCGGATTTTAAGCTCAAGCTCTAAGATAGCAACTCCCCTTCTAATGGTATCCACTCCTATACCAGCCTGGCACTAAATACTCGTAAGTATCCACACTCTCGCCTGAATCTCATTTCATGCTTCTCCTGACATCAAGAATTTCCATAGCCATAAATTTACTTTTTTGAGCTCATTGAGTGCGATCTGATCATGATCTCTGAACGAAAAAAGAAGCACAAATTCAGTGTCAGAGCTAAAACAGAAGCACAAACTGTGTTTGACAATTCAGGCTATGTTCGAAACGACAAAAAAAATGTTGCTTTACTTTTGACTTCGAATTCATTGGGCCTTACCAATAAACATTTTTAGTTTCGACTCTAAATTTTAGTAGTTCACAGTGGCTATATTTTCCATATAAATTTATCGGCACTTAAATTTATTATTAGTACGGCGCAATATATATAACGTTCTTTAAGTACAATTTGCTAGTCCTTTATTTCCCCTTAAGACCAAAAAGGGGGGCTTTTGAAAATGTAGATTCATTTCATTTCATTTTTTCATTTTTTCGTAATTTTCTACTCGCCGAATTTCAACTGAAAAATTAAAAATGTAAACTGACAACTAAGGGAAAGTGACAGTTCAAAAGTTTAACAAGTAAAACTCTATTTATTTTCGTCTTCAACGATATCGGAGGAAGAAGTTGTAAATTCAGCGCATTCAAAATGGTAAGTTTAAAAGGTATATCTTAGAAACAATGCAATTCCAACCTATTTTGTAGATGTTGCATTCCACGATAATTTCAAAATGACATTTCTTGAAATTTTTGTAAGTAAACCGGTCAGGTACTTCTCTTGAAATTGAGAGATTCTCTCGATTTTGAATTTTTGACGTTTTTCATTTTTATATGCTGAAAGTACACGAACGAACCTTTTTATAAACAAATTCACGGTTCACGAATACATTAGAGCATAAACGAAGGAGGGGGATATAAATAAGGTGGCCTGGCAATTTTTGATGTTGACTAAACAAAATTAAATCGGATTTGAGAAATTGCTGTCAACAATTATTACGGTTGAGATGTCTATATCTTCACTTCTGTATACCAAATGGCGCTTTAAAGAGCTCCAACCTCCAAGCAAAAAACCTCTCAAGAACACTTATAAGTTATAATGAAATAAACAGACACTTGGTAATGGTTTTAAGGAAAGACAAGGGCTACTTCAGTTTTTTTTCAGCTTCCTTGAAAAAAACAGCTATAGCTCCCTAACTTATACCAACATATTAATAAAATTTTAAAGTTCGTCTTTTTGAATGTGAATTTAAAAGCACGCGTTACGCTAAAACTACTCAGTCATCCCCTTACGATTTTCCATAATAGCATTTGACCTAACATGGAACAAAGTACAGTATTTTCATTTCATCGCAATCGTTAAATTTACTCAGAAGATATACTAGGTATTTTAAATGTTTTCCTAAAAATGGCATATATGTCAACATCACTAAGAAATTTTTCCAAGCAAACTTCACAGTTTCAGATGTCAGCTTACAGGTGTCACTCATTGGAGAATCTTTCCACGAGGTAACAAATACGGTAATTGTGTGTCGCGATGTTTTCGTTCGTTTGTTGCTGTCAAAGATTGAAGTACTTAAGAGGGGAATAATAGATAATACTTTCAGTATATAAAGGGGCATCGACGCATATATCAATCGTCGCGTTTGTAATCATATATGTAGACTAAAATAAAAGACAAATCGTGATACTAATAATCATTTTCAGTGTCCAGGCTTAATTTTTCGAGCTCACAATGGCATAATTTTCCATACAAAATTGCATATTGTGACCTAGAATTAATTAATAATCATTTTTAACCTTCACACTAATGGGACTCTTTATTATAGTAGTTCACAGTGTCAACATTTTCCATACAAATTTCGCAATTTTGAGCTTCCGTAAATTTAAAGTCGAGACTAAAATTTCTTATTAGTACGGCGCTATATGATTTACCGAATTCAATTCAAAACTATCTATTGATTGATACTCAATGGGAACATCTTTTTGTCAATTTAACGAAGCTTAAAAATATTTAATCTGAATATAGCCGGGCAAGTATATCTACGTTATGGATAGATTATGCTCCTATTTTGAAATTGTCTGGAAACTGATCAAGGAACACCCTTGGATTGTTTTTCCTTGCTTATCTCTTGTTCGTAAGGGATACACAGAGGGGTGATCCTGATGCTGTTTTATTGTTCGACATATGTTGACTTATCATTAGAAATTGCAACAATTTCAATACACTCCCTGTGGTTCAATAGACACCAATATATCATAACCAAACAAAAGGACATTTAACAATAAATAGCAAATAGTTTGTTGAGGTCAATTCAGTAGCTCTTTCAAAGAAAGTTATTTTTGTTGGCATTGTAAGGGGTGGTTCTGGTTTTATGAATTATTCGGGGTATTTTACGTATTAGATTTTGGCATAATGATGAAACATGAACTCGAAATATTAAATATTCAGTCATTCAAATAATTTGTATTGCTTATTCTTTTGTTATACCGATGTGGAATAGTAACACAATGCGCCGTACTAAGAACCAATTTTAGTAAGTTATCCAAACCACTTGATGATCCGGTCAAAAAATGGAACGTTATTTCTCATTTCTCTTAACAAAAAAATATATAAAACAAGTTCTACTCATCAGTTTTTTTTTGTCAACAAAAACATCAAGAACGCTTAAGCTCGACTTAATTCAATTATCAATAGCGAAAGTAAAATTAGTTCTATAAATATGTACGGCTATGTATGCGAACTGAAAGTTTCATGTGATAACATTCGAAATTCGGCGAGTAGAAAATTACGAAAAAATGAAAAGAGGAAAATGGGTTTCTCTCTCATTTTTTTCAATTTTCTCCGTACGTGGTCGCATTCGCACAGTTTCTTACCAAATTTTTAATAATTTTACGCTAAAAGTACCCGAACGAACCTAAAGACAAACTTCGGCGGAATCGAAGAAAGATTACTTATGGGCTGTAGAATCTTTACCTATATATGAGAGTTCAATGAGGTTGCGATACGATGCAAATATTTCATTAAATCAGAAATTACAAAGTTAGCAAATTCCAGAAAAGTAGAAATCCCATGAAGAGCCTTCTCTTTGATACCAAAAGGATTTTAAGACAAATTAAAATGACGAACTAAAGCAAAAGAGAAAAGACCAAAGTATGGCCGAAGCATTTTAAAAAAAATACTGCGAATCTACATATTCAAAAGCCCCCTTTTTGGTCTTAAGGGAGAATAAAGGACTAGCAAATTGTACTTAAAGAACGTTATATATATTGCGCCGTACTAATAATAAATTTAAGTGCCGACTTTGAATTTGCGGAAGCTCACAGTTGCGAAATTCGAATGGAAAATATAGCAATTGTTATACTTAAATTTACAGTCGAAACTAAAAATGCTTCTTGGAAGGCCCATTGAATAAAGTTTAAACTGAACTAATAAAATTACAGTTTTTTGCAGGCTTTCATTTCAAGTTTTTTTTGAAACAAACATACCCAACCCGTATTCGAAAGTCAAAATGTGTATCCTATATTAAGGGCCACTATAACCAAACATGATGAGCACTCAAACAATCTTTATATACCTGGTCGTATGTTTGGGCGCAGTGGCACAGTGGCTAGTGGTAAGTGTGCTCGACTACTCTGGGAGGTTTTTCAGGTTCAGCCCCAGAAAAATCTTTTTCAGCTCAGCTGCACGGATTTGACGTACAAAAATTAGGTATGGCCCTTACATTCATCCCAAAAATAAAAAATTATAAAGAATATAGGGGGAATGGTGAAGTAGTAAACTGCCGTAACAAAAATAAAGATTTTTTTAAGCACTTCAACAATTATATTTGTGCTTAAAAAATCTCAAAATTTGGGCGCGTAATACTTTGAAGCCCAGGGGCTTCCAAGGCGCAGATCTGCTGGTTAAGGACAAGCAAGGCAATCGAATATCTGTATTAAATCTGCAGATTCCCTTTTATCTCTTTGTATAGGAAGGACAACCGTGTCAGAGTGTGTTGGGTACCTGGGCCTGGGCACTGGCCGACGTACTAAGCAAGGAAGGAGCGGAGCTCCCACTTAGCACAACGTTTGAGGGTACACCCAGAGAAAAAATAACGTAAGTTCAAAGAAAACCACTTCGACTTAAATATTTTTCGGAATTATTTAGCATCGACTACGAAAATTTGTATGTCAAAGTGGCATGACATTAATTCAAATTGTTATAAATATTATGCAAGTAAAGTAAATCAATCTCAGCGGAATAATAAAGTTAAAATAAATGATAGGAATTCTGTCTGGTCATTGCATGCCATGAGACTGGGCTTAGGCAATACAGATACATGCAGGTACTGCACAGGACCTACAAAGTCGCGGAGGTTATTCCCCACCTTCTCTGGGAATGTCAGATCAATTTTCGAAGCAGAAGAAAACACCTTGCAGGTACTTCTATCAAACTTAGAGGAGGTTCAAACAAAATTGAGACGCATGTAGACGCCTGATATGATTTTCCTGCGAGCCACATCACCAAACACTTTATCGTGCTCTTAAGTGAAATTAAAATCTGTGAATCCTCCGAAATAGGTCCATTGATATTGAACTATTTACTACTACTTTTACTTAATCTATATATTTATTTCTTCGACAGGAAAGAAAACTTGATTAAAAGGAGATTCGAGAACAGAGTACATTTTATAAAAATTGGAACGTTAAACATCCATAACCGTATAGTAAATGTCTTTGAAATGTTATCACCTGAAACTTTCAGTTCGCATACATAGCCGTACATAATTGCATATACATATATATAGAACTAAATTTACTTTCGCTATTGATAATTGTATTAAGTCGAGCTTTAAGCGTTCTTCATGTTTTTGTTGACAAAAAAAAACTGATGAGTAGAACTTGTTTCATATATTTTTTTTGTTAAGAGAAATGAGAAATAACGTTCCATTTTTTGACCGGATCATCAAGTGGTTTGGATAACTAACAACGACGCGACACTGTTTACGTCTCCGGCGTAGTAGTTTTGCTTAAGTGGGGAAAAATGGTCATACTCGTAACTTATACATATTTGAAAAACATTTCAGAACGACTCGAATCTCCGAGAATGGAAAAACTTAGAGCTTAAGTATCACTCGATATTGATGGATACATTTTTCATTCATATGTTACTTCCCGATATAGATAGGTATATGCATAAAGACCACCGACCACTCATCGGGGCTGACACTACTACTACGGATGGCACAACGAAATCATGAGGGAGGAAAAATTATCTGGGTGGGTATACGTACGAGTATACTGTTTCGGTGTTGACGTTAAAAGATACCGAATATTGATTTATAGCCACAGTAGCCGTAGGAAATAGGCATTCCATCGATTTTTTCGTTGGCAACCCTTAAATCCGAGATGATCACAATATCAGCATCAACGCTTAATACCCCATATGAGTTGTCTTTACAAATCAATGATTGAATACTACCAATAGTTAGGTAGGTAGGATAACGATTCATTCAGCTAACTACATATAGTTGTATACATTTGAATTTTGAGAAAGCTGACGCGGATATTGATGTTATTGACAAATTTGTTGAATATTCCATCCAAATTGTTCGGGTCAATAGTGACACAACTTAAATAAAATCTGCTTCGCTGTCAAGTCACATTCGTTGAAGTCTGATGAAGAACTATAGCAGATAACCCTTTAAAAACGCATACGATATTGTAGGAAAAATATCCAGAGAATAAAGTCTCATATTATATACTCGTAATATGTTCTATTTGATTTTACGTTGAATAGCCTTTCATAAAGAATATTCCTTTTCAAGTTGAAACATATTTGATTTAAATACGCAATGTAATTTTAAATTAAGTCAACCTAAGTAAAACGCATTCACTTTTACGTTAAGACCGCTTATTTAAAATTTGTAACATGATAATAGTTTGTTCCAATATTAAGTTTTGAAATGACATCCACATCCACGTACATTCAAAGTGTTGCATAGTTAATTTAACGTTGGTTTAAATCGCCTACCACTTCAGAACTTTGGATACTATATACCTACACAGTCTAACAAATATATGTATTAGTATTCAGTACCCTCCGACTGCCAAATAGGTAGTTATAGTTACTTAAATGCGTCTTGTTCATATATTTTTAGTTCTAGCTTTTTTTACAGTCAGTCGGGTTTTTTGGTTTTTTAAATAAACTTTTTTTATTTTAATCTTTTTAGCCTATGACACTCCGTTGAAGAATGCGAATATTATGATACCTCCTCTTCAAAATCGGTCAAGCCGTTTAGGGTACAGGGCGTCCCGTAGGAACGTACATAGGATACGCTCGAAACACATAACCCTCCCTGTGTTCCGTCGGGTAAAAAAGAGAGTCCGAGACAAAACGCAGGTTTGGGGAACAACAACATTATGGATAGTGTTCCAAGACTTGAAAACACCTTGAATCGAAAGGCCAAAAAGGTAGTTTCTATATATATAAAAAAAAAAAACCACTAAAGCACTTGATGCCAAACTCTGTCAAATGACATTAAAATATCTTAAAGCGACAATATTCGTTTCAGCCGATTAATAGAGAGATGTGTTCCGTTTTTCAGTGAGCTATCAAATCATCAGATTTACCGTAGGTACTCTCGAAGGTCATTAGGGAGCCTCAGTGATTGAAAATACTTCACAAGCGGATAGGTTATTTTACATTCCCTGAATTTACGTATAAATGTTTACCATGGGTCTGGAATTGATGGAAGAAGAAGGTTAGCGCTTTTTAGATCAGGGCTGAACAAATACTGTTTTCCACCTTCTCGGAAAAACACCAGAAGAAAACTGCAGGTAGAAAAGCTAACGTAAAGGTTTTGATAACGTAAAAAGAACACCTCTCCATAACAGTATGAGAGATACAGTCTGGACTAGTGGATTTATTTGTGCTAATTTCAGAAAGTACCCTTGCCACTATGCATTTGCGCAATGTGTGTTTTCTATATTATATTTGATTCTTTCAAGGTCTCAATCTCAAGTACACGTGAAGGCCAATCATGCACAGCCTGAGAGCATTGATCTGGCTACAGAAATCAGCTTAAAGTCATATCTAAAGAACTGACCAGCTGTTGTGTTGTCGCTATATTGCCAGCTATACATCTTGGTAATGTGCATAATGCAGGGCGCTAAAAGAGAATTAATATTGTTTTGTTACTCAGAATAACTACCCCATGGAAGATTAATTGTCAACGAAAAACATTTGGAGTACCAACAGTTGAAGAGATTTCTTTATTAGTAGTAATTTAAAAAAAAAAAAACATTATCATTTATGCATAAAATAGTATCATAAATGTAAATAATATAGTCAAAATAAATACAATACAATTAGTGCATCTTACCTATATATTCGTGAACTATTTTCGTAGTCAAAAGTACTATGTAGTATAGCTAATAGTGCTGCCCTGATACACGTGAATTGTTTTAACCTGTTTAGTGGCTCTGGTCTGAACAGATATGAACAAAAAAGTAAAGTTTTTTGCTTTTTGCGTAGGTATACGGACTGCCTGTAGCTGATCTACTTATTTTTGTATAAGGCTGTTCTGAACTGTCTCTTATACGATTTTAAGCGCATGCCTTTGAAGATAATCTTTGTTTTTAGGACACAACGACACATTCTATAATAGTTATCTGTTTTCGAGGTTTTCTGTGAACCGGACTATCTATTTATATGATAAGGTAGGTATAGGTGCATATTATACTAGCTCCACTTCAAAATGTATATCTTTAAATTAATTCATTTAGTAATTCCGTTGGATTTAAGCTTTAATTTTTAGTTTGTTGCTTTTATTATTTAAACCATTTATTCTCAATTTCCGCAATCTTTGCATCTAAGGATATCTTTTAAATGATAAAACCAATTTTGTAATCCTAAAAAAAATTGTGAAATTGAGCTCAAAATTTATTAGAAAAATACTTATTCTTATTTTTTCGACTCGAATTATCAATCAAATTTACAAAAATTAACCAAACAGTTCCGCACTGAAATACTTCGCATTATAAAATTATACTGTGGTACTAAAAATCATTTTTAGTGTTCAGGCTAAATTTTTCAAACTCACAATGGCGAACTTTTCCGTACAAAATTGCATATTGTGACCTACAAAATATTTAGTGTGAAGGTTAAAAATGATTCTAGTAAGGCCCATAGCCTGAAAAAAAGTAACGATAAATCGGCTGAAGTTGTGGCTCTCAGTATGATTTGTCTATGCTGCTGCTTGTATGTGCACAAAAATATAAACTTCGCGACAGCTTTTAATATATTTATAAGCTAGTCATTCCAATTTAATGCATAAGCTGATGGAAAGCCAGTCAGGAAAATAATATACGGACTCACTGGCATTTAAGTGAGAGTTTTATTATCGAGCTGAGTATGGGTATAACTATATTCAAGCAAATGTAGAAGATTTAAAACACTCCGATAATGTCAAATGGCAAATAGTTAAGAGAAACTTTCACTGGCCTTAACCACAACATAATCTTGTTGGGAAGATTTTGCAGAGATGCAATGCCGTATGTAATTTGTTTTTTTGTTTTTCAATATTTTGTGTGTAAGCCAGGTCAATTTAACGGAGTTTAAGTTTTATTAAATTTAAAGTGTATACGTTAATGAACGAAAGGATCGATTGCTGCCTAAAATGTAACATCGCGAAATAAAGTCCAACTTATCAGTATAAACTTTGGGTAGATATGGCATACGAAATACTTCCCTACGTTTCTCGATCTCATTATTTAGGAAAGTTGATTTTTAATTGAAATTCCTTATTTTGTGCCAGATCTCAGTATTTATTCACCTACATCGAGTGATTGGGAGAACCACGTCAAATGGGTGTGGAACAACTGGTGCTAGGCCGAAACGTGTGCTGGTATATGACCCTGATGTGGAGTTCATAAAGTATTCAGCAGCTACTTATAGCAAATAACACTAATATCTGTGCCGAGTTACCTTTAATTTTCAGACTAATTTCGCATGAATCCCAAGAAGTATTTGCCGACTCATAGTTGAGACTATTATGTTACGAGAAAATATTCCGAACAAGTAACATTTAATACCTGCTATACGAAACACTTTCCATTCAAAAATACTCTTATCTAAGAATTTAATATCTGCAAGAATAGGTACGTTATTCCGATAAACTTGTTCCTTCAATTCAAATTTTTTTCCTAGGGTTATTAGACGTGTGAAGATGTAATATATATTAGTTTTTGATGCAAACATTTGCCCAGGAATTTTTATGTCATATAAATCCGGGCAACTTACATATACATCGATACCTTTCCGGAAGAACGTATTAAGCGACAATTTTTCAGCAATTGACTTTTTGGCATGCTCTTATAAATTGTGCCAAGCGCCACGTTTTGATCTTGGTTTGACGTCTCCACCATTGATACTAACGACACTAAAGAGAAATAAAAATTGTAGTATCGGACATATTTACTGGGTAGATATTTGTCATGCCCTGTTATTTGTTGTAACCACCAAAACTTTTATGCTAAGCGCCACTATACAAAAAAGGATTGTACTATGCAACACATCCTAAGAGAAAAAAATTTTGCACGTGGCGCTTAGTTTAACTGATATTGTCACTTAGAACATAGTGCCACCGAAAAGTTGTTCCATTGGCTGTCGCTTGAAACATTTTTGTCTAGACAAACCGTTACTTTGAAATATTTTTAGACTCGCCGCTATGTTGTCATACCATTTACCAGTTGTTTCCGTATTGATTTGAGTGAAGGTTAATAAACATTTAAATTGCAAAAATTAATCTTGTATTAAATCCTATCATGTCAATGACTTAAGCGCCATTTAACTCTGTATCAAGCGACAATTTTTAGACCACAAAAATATTCTAAGCGACAAAAACTTTTTATCTAATCGACATTTCGTTCATATAATAATTAAAAACAACTTGCGCTGCAAATCTCAACCAAAATATGCTTATTATTACAAAATACGCAAATAATTACCTTCACAGGAAGTTTTATTTGTTTCCTGTAAAATTTTGAAAATGTCGCTTAATACATTCTTCCGGGAAGGTATATCGACATACTCAATATAGCACATTAATATTAGTGCTATATTATCGCTTGTACCTACAGATTCAGATTAAGATTTTATTTTATTTAGTATTCTTACAAGTAACACAATAAAATAGTAACTTCTAAATAACTTCAGATCTTGTCTCGAACCAGTCTGACCAGCCCCTATTTTGTAGAACTCTTTTGAAATGCGATCGGGTTCGCGTGCTGTTTTGATTGGTGGGTTTTTTAATGCTGTTTCCAGCTCTCCCATTGTTATATCACGGTTTAATAATAATTTCACGGCATTAAGGTGTGGCTCACAATTAAAATCCAAGCCTTTCAATTGCTTAATTTTGCCCCAAAATGTTTACTATTTCTTGTAATTATGTACTCCCTTTTACCAAAATGTGAAAGAAAAACAAAATCGATAGGAATTAGTCCCTAGTAGGTAATTAATTTATGTTCGATATATCTTGTTTATGATAAATGTCTGTTTTCCGACAGTACCAAGTCGTTCTGAAGAACCAATTCTTTTAAACCACCAGTTCTCCAGTTTTGCATTGCTTAAGAAAACATGTGATATTTTTTATCATAAATCATGAATTGATGATTTTGGTATTACAGATGCAATCTGTTTGCTTAGTGGCGTAGCGTGGGTTGGGGCCGCCCGGGGCAGACCCAATTTATGCCGCCCCTAGTAATTTGTTCATACACTAGAAATAAAACTTTGTCTACGGTTTCAACCAGTTATACCTACACATATGTATGTCAATAAACTTGGTAACATTTTTCTTTAAAATTTTGTCAACTGTTGCTCGTACTAATTTCTAGCTAGTGAAGCAGAAGCAAAAATTAAGCCGAAAAATCTAAAATTTCAATTTTCTTAAGAAAGCAGTATTCGATTATTTTTAAATTCATTAATTAATAAACAAATAGTTTCATAAATCAAACTAGTTTAAAAAAATAGTTTTTAAATGAAAGGATGAAAGCATTTAATTTAGTTTTAAGTTAAAGGGAAATAAGTTATAAGTTAAGGTATGTAGGTACATAATGCAGGTAGGTATGTAATTATTATTTTTTTTTTTTTTTTCAGAAAATTCAATTTTCCTCCTTTTCATCAGGGCAAAATCTGTTATTATTCCTTCAGTATCGATGGTTTCTGCGATTTCCTCCTCTATAGCCATTATACCCAGATTAGATAGACCTAGAGTTCTCATTGTGGACCAAAAATGCTAACTTATGTGAGAAAACACTACCTATTTTGTTCTTATTAGGTACCTGGGTAATTAATTTTCAATAATAAAGAGCACATCAAACGAGACAAGACTGCAACTTCTATTGGCAACTAGAATGTTTGTTTATGTTTGGAAAATTCACTTCGTTTGAGCAAAATAAAGCACAATTACACGGACACGAACTCTGTATAGTAGAAGTTGCATATTATGTAGAGAGAGTGTCTATTCTAATTACATTTATTAGATATTATGTACCTCTAATACCCTAACTAATGCAAAAACCAAATAACTTATTCGCACGAAATCTAGTCTCCAGTTGGGTTGTCATTTCTGATAAAAAGTACTTAGTTGTATACTAGGCAGCAGCGTTCATTGGATTTTGTTGTCAAGCAACACAAGGAATGTGTGATTATTTACTGTGAAGCAATGTCAATGCTGATAAGCTTTTTAAATAAATTCGTTGGACTGAAAAAGGAATCGGTTTTGTAAATTTCATATATCTAAAATTTTAACAGCTTTAAGTTGCCGCCCCTAGCAAAGTGCCGCCCGGGGCCTGTGCCCCCCTCGCTTCGCCACTAGTTTGCTACCTTTTATCACACGGCTTTGAATCTATATCAACTCGTAATTTTATCAAAAACTTGTTTAGTACGTTTGCAAATAAAGCGCAGTACAATTGACCAATTATATTTAACAACTGATCATATTTGTGTCCGATTTTTACCTGGTCACAACCACCTAAAGGACATGTGTCGATCAATAGAATACCTGATTAAAAAAAGGTCCACATTCCACAATTTAATAAGGTATTAAACTTAGAATGACAATGTGTATGAATACCTATTTCTAAAGCACACCGATCTAGGTAGAGAAGTAGGCGCATAAGTTATATCTATACAATATGTCGAAGTTCCGAACTTAAAAATAGGTGCCTTAGGTATGTGTTTTTTAGACTCACGTTTATGCGTGAGGAATAAAAATGTAACAAAGAGGTTACCGTCAGATGTAAATATACTAAGGTACAATACTTGAGACTTTTGGCTAAAATAATTGTAGACTGAAAGATGCTAAGTGGCACACGCGTCTTACTTCGTTGTTTAGACGTTTCTCAGTGAAGACACCAATTGTCTACATGTCTAAAATCAGTATTCAAAGGCTACCTCTATACTTGATTGTATACCTACATCCCAAGCCTTCTTCCGATTTAATTTGGTTTCAAGTTCGATATAAGGTCGGTGTGTCCAAATATCACGCACTTTTAAGAAACACATGGTAACCAGGGATGCCCTTGTGACAATAGGCATGTTTTTTTGAGCTTCGATCTCAGCAAAGCAAAGTAAAGTAAGATTTTCAGCACGCAAATACAACAACTACGCTCTACTTGACACTTCGAGGACTGCCGATGATGGGTAATCATGAAAATAATGTCTCATAAGGTCAGCCCTACTCCTTCTCTTAATTATTTAACAAAAATTAATTTTAACATTTTAAGTTACGAAACAAGAAAAATAAATAAACTTTCAATAACATAAGAATTAGCACAAAATGCAAATACATACTTTTAATGGATAAGTATTTGTATCACTTTTCCAAAAACTCTTCCATTAATTTTTACTTTTTTTAATTCCTGCCTACCACTCTGCGCTTATAAGAACCATACGAAATCATATATATTTTCGCGCGAAGCAGCACCAGGATTGTTGTAAGTTGTCGTATACAAAAGAAATGCTAGGTAATATTTTTCGCTTAGAAGAAGACCAAAGAATTTACTATTGCGCTTCGGAGGCAGACTATTGGCGGTTAAGCAGTTTTTATTCTAAGACAACGGAAGATGACCCAATTAGGTACAAAATTTATTCCCATGACATTAATAAAATCAATAAATTTAATAGGTATAATCTGTCTACATGCAAACCAGGCCTTAGTCCTCTTATACATGTTTTGCTTAGGTACCTACTTATATGTAGTAATGTGATAAGATATTAAAGCCTTCGCAAAACATTTTAAAAAAAAAATATTTTCTTCCCAAAGCGCCAAAGTTCTATACTTAGTTCCTTTTCTTTTTTTTTTAAATATTCCATTTTTAAACACGCGTTTATATTAAATCTTAAAAACCTAGCAGCAGATATGGGCATTTGCCTTAGGTATATATATATATTTTTTATTGAGTCAGTGACTCCAGCTTTTCGTATTCGCAGGCCATTAACTATTTATTATTATTCATTATTATTATTCTTTATTCTCAATTCTTTATAGGTACCTACATTTATTTTTTTTATTTTTTATGTTCAGTATTCCTATTTCTATCTAAAATTCAGAGAATAGTTAGTGACATTCTTATTAATTTATATAAATAGAGATGAACGCCACTTCAAAATTTACAATGTGGGCTGAACATAATGTTAGTAGGTATTTACGTTATACATAGTAGTACTTTAACAATTCAAATGTGAGGAAGAAGAACAGATGGTCTTAACCCTGACATCATAGTATTTATAGGTACTACATAGGCGAGAATATTATGTCTTTAAGGCTTACCTACCCACCCTTTATCTTTATCAAAAAGTCATCTTTTTAACACACCTGACAAATATTAGAACGCATTTTTCGATTCACTTCTTATTTATTTCAATGGATGGTAGGTGGGTACGGTGCCCATGTACATAAATACCTATACATGGATTGATACCCTTTTGGGTAGGCCAGGCATATTATTAAACAGACATTGTTCCTTATCACAATCATTACATTCACTCAACATAGCTCTAAACTGTGCGCCATTGTTCATTGCTGGTTGAGCCTAACCACCAGCAATGATTCTAAAAGGGTTCTGACGGGGTATAGATGCCTTATAAAACAACAGCCACGCCAGCATATGCTACGCATGTATCTATATCTAACTATATAGGCCGTTTCCTTGCCATTTTCTGCTTTCAAAAAGGCTAAAAATATGAACTCCCTCAAGTACTCCAAGTCTCCATCTCCATTACGACATTTCGTTCAGATTCCAAAATAAGTGATGATTGTTAACATCGCTTCGTTTTCTCTCTATGCATGTAGGGTAGGTACCTAGTATACCTACCTACGAGTATTCTCGTGGTGAAAGTTTCTTTATACACATTTAAGGAACAATTCTGGGTGATCTATTTAAATATACTCCATTAGAAATGGTGAGACATTACCAGAGAGAACATAAATAACTGTGTTTGCGCTTTTATGTATATTAACTTATCTATATCAAATGAAATAAGAAGCATTTGAATGTTTTGCTTGTGACGAAGCACAAAAGCAATATGATTTTACATTAGAATCTCTTCTCTACAAGTATAAAATAAAGCAGAGAAAACGAAACAAAACAACACACAGAAGAAAGAAAAACAACAGCAACAACATAAAATCACTACGAAAATAAACTCACATATCTAGCCCACCAAAAATGTTCACCCACACGAATGCAGCGGCAGCAACTATATCACTCGGCTTATATAAATAACAAAGTAGAAAAAGAAACCACGTGCAATACAACCACTTTTGCACTACGTAGCAAGTACGCAGCGTACAGCACCATACAACAGCTCTTCAGCCAGCTCAGTTCCACCATCATACCCTTCGAATACATCTCTCTGTCTTTCTCTTCCGTTTTCTGTTTCTATCTTAATCGCACTTCATTATCATTGAACGAAACGCAACCCCCAATATCAATGAATACTAGAGCGCGTCGTGTATAGGGGTGTGACTTATTAGGTTTTTCCCCCCGGTGCCTTTTGTTTCTTACACAAAAAAAAGTAAAAAAAAAAAACAAACACACACACTGCTTCTTCTGATAAAGAACGCAGGCGGCAAATGTGTTGTCCGATTATTCCCTGTTAATATCGTAAAATTCATTCAGTACGGTTGATGTTGCTGCTTTCGAAGACGGCGGTTATTTTCGTCGAAACCTTGGGTGAAAAAATTCGTTTTTTTTCGAATACACAGCACAACAACTGAGCTATTTTTGAGTGAGTTAGTAGCGCATACCCTGCTGGATAATTACAGTGGATTAAAATATCGAAACGTAAAGCCGTCGGATTAACCACAAAAGCTAATAAACTTGACAACAGGAAGTCAATTTGGCTAATTCGCTTATATATTTGCGAAATACATGGTTTTAAATCAAAAAATACTGCACTGTTTTTCGTATTCTAGAGAATGTGTGGAGTAAATTTTTATTCGAAATTTATTGAATATTAAATCGAAATTAAAGAGCATTCAATGCCAATAAATATTAAGAAATGTGTTATAAATAGTGAAACGCCGGTAGTGATGCTTGTAAATAATATTTTTTTTCTATTCAGTAGTGCTTGTAATAAATACATATTCAAAATTCTTTCCAAGTATTTAAAGTGATTTAACGGAAATAAGCTTCAAATTGTTTGGAAACAAAAAGTAAATAGTGTCTGCCTTTGCATATGTTTGAATTGTGAGTAATCAGCAGTTGCACAAACGGTAAGTTAAGTTCTTTTTAAGAAATTCGATTATGAAATGTATGTTTCGGTTCTGTCTTCTGTATAGTGGCAAAGTGTAAGTTTTGTGAGGCTTGCATTGAGTCGCGGTTAGTTGTTTCTAAGTTGTAAAGTGTGAATTAATATCGGCGTTTACCGTTATGTGTGTGTGCTACTACAGTGTCCTGTACATTGCAATGCCAGCTGCACAAAATCACAATATTTCTGTAATAATTGGCGTAGGATATATAATACCCACCTAATTAGCTTGTTCGATTTCAAATGGGAGTATGTAGGAAGTAGGTACGTCTACATACAAATGATGCAACAAAAAATTAACATTGCTTCTAAAACACATTAATCGGTGATATGGAAGGAAAGGTTGCAATTCTTCATTTTAGCCGGCGCTACAAATGCGCGGGCACTATACCTACCTTGATCCAATGGCACCTTAAAGTTCCAAACCAGCGCAGAATGGAAAAATTGGCTTGGTTTTTGTAAAAGGTAGGTTTTAGAAGCTATAGTTTCATGGTGAGTGCGGAGTTATAGGGTTTTCTCTGACGTGTATTTAAAAAGTTCGCATTTTTTGGTACCCTTACGAATCTTAATAAAGCGAGACGAGACCTCAATACATGACAGCAGTACACAGAACAGTGTCTTCGTAGTAGTACACCGCAACAGTTTCCTGTGCATTTTGTTCAAGAACGGAACGCCCTTCAACACACCAAATGCCAAAATGGATAAGCATTGGCTTCGCAGCGATTGGCCAATTTCAGAGATTTGACCATTGAAACTCTCACGCCGTAGTTTAAAGGTAGTTATACACTATACAGCCCTGATTCATACTTTAAAAGTAAAACTTTTCATATCCCAACGAGGGAATTGGAGTACTTTAGCATAGATTAACTATACAACACATTTGTAGGTGTTTTTAAAACTCTTCGGTTCGGAACATATTGAATTAGGTTCCGCGCGCTGTTTAGGGTTATGTGTGTAAAGCAATCAGATTAATTAAGGTCTAACTAAAAGCGTGACAGATAGAGAGAAGATGTATGAAAACTTACTGATTCGGTTCCACAGGTCGACGACTGGTATCCTTTAAGTTCCCTTAACCAAAAGCAGAGAATTTATTTTGTAGGTACTCAGAAGGTAAACACATATAAGAGGTTAGCGGATCAGGAGGGAAGAACTCATAATATTAGATCTTCGATTCACTGGCACCACTGTCCGCCAAACTTATTACTGGAAATCTGAATGCGACAATTTGAGTTCCCTCTTAAATCCATATTCCTCTATCTCCATTCCTTAAATTGCCGACAAAAACTAGTAGATGCTGTGCTGTCCTCTCGTACCTATATTAAATGCAGGGATTTCGTGGGTGTGAATGTCAAACTTGTATATAGTTTTCAGCCCACGTAGAAGCTGTAGAGGTGTATGCCATTTATTTTAGCGGTTACGGAGTACCACTGACTTCTTGGCAGAGCGTAATTTTACACGCTCGGCGCCTTCTTTGCATTTTTGTTTAATCAGCTAAAATCACACAATGAGTTTTAGGACTATACCCGTAAAACCAGCGAAACCGCAGTTGTTATCTGCGTTTATCTGGACCACCTTTATCGTATTCAGAGTCTTCTTGAAATTCGGGCATTGCATAAAATCCATCCATATGTGCCAGCTTGTATTTATTATAACCTCGTTAATTTACGCGTATTTCGTATTTCGTTTCCTCCATCAGTTGTGCATACTGAGCTAGTATGTAGTTGAGGTCAACTGCCATTTGTGCGAGCCACCTAGTGCGAGATCAATTGGAATTGTTTGAAATGGAAGACTTTTCGGCGAAAATGTTGGTGCCTCCATTCGCTGTATAGGTCCTAACCACTTTAAACAACTGATTCGTTCCTTCAAGTTCTTCAATATTTCAAAGACTATAAATATCTAAGAAATGGCAGCTTCCGTGTACCTACCCGATTTGCCCCTCAAATTTTGGAAGGAAATCTTCTCACGCACGTTCCCAAATTTCCTATCTGTTAATGTGTGCGTAAATGATGAAAATGAAGAAATTATACTGTTCTTTTGAGTACTAACCACTTAGTACTGTATATAGGTAAACCATTATAATTTTCTAAGTATATGCGTACTCCGACAACTGTGCTTCTTAGAGAGTTATCCTTTTAAAATCCTATGCAGACCAGACAGTTTGAGGGCTCAAATTTTCCGTTTTTTGCTCTCAGCCGACGATCTATCTATACTTTTCATAGCAGTAGCACGTGCGGTTATAAACAGAACTAGCAGAACTAAAAAAAGCTCTATCATCGTCCGGTCAGATAATCCCACCAGTAACGGTTTTGCCTGTTTATCGTCATGCTAAAATAGGTATCAACCGATAGCTGTAAGGGCTATAATTCCGAAATCAGCGCATCTGACTGGATCCCAAAGTCTCAGGTTGGAGACCACATCGGCCCACTTTGGCGCTTGTGCATAATTGATTTAAATTTCATATTTTGAAAAATGTTCCCAGTTTTGTAAGAAATGCAAAAAACGGTTCCATGTTGGCTGAAAAAGATGACAAAATACTTCTTTTTTGATGAAACCGATTAGTTTATTTTTACGTCACAATTATTACATACATCTTTTAAGATGAGTCATTTAAATATAATTTATGTTATATTTAAATGACTCAAGCTTGCTGAAACACTGCGATGCTAGTAATCACTTTTAGTGCCCCGGCTAAATCTATAGAACACACAATGGCGAAACTTTCCATACAAAATTGCATATTGTGACCTACAAAATATTTAGTGTGAAGTTAAAAATGATCATTAGTAAGGCTTACAGTCAATTAAGTCAATGTCCTCTACCTATACTTAAACGTCTACTTAAATCATATAGTCTTCGTTGAAACAATAACATCCCTTTCCTCCTTTGACGTGCTGATCGAAAACGTAAGTTATTACTTCTAGGCATTGAAATAACTGAAGTAGTCAATTCATTCTACATCGCCAACATTTTACTGCTCATAAAGTTCTCTTTATTAACGTCATAAAAAGCCCGTAATATGAGTAGAATTTCTGTTTAATACGATATGTTCACTGCCTCGTATAGTTTGACCAAAGTTTCAATGGCTTGCGAATTTAAAAACGTTTTCTCAGTATATGGTTTGTTCTTATGTTAGCCTATTGCTTTTAGATCGTATTTATGATTTAATAAACAGTAGTTCAGAAAGCGTCTTATTATTGTGTTCGTGTGTATATTGGTCTTAAATAAAAGGAGGTAAATATCCTTAACCATTAGTAGCTTAGATATTGCCAAGGCCAAAACTTTTAGCCCGTTGAATGCGGTTGCGTTTTTTAAGGTTACTTTAGCAAAAAGGGTCACTTAATGCTTAATTTTTTCTAAAACCAGGCGACTTACATTAAAAATTATTTCTTATTTCGCGGGATAACTACACCCCAGGGTGGACCTCCGCTAATACGCCTCTCCAGTTAGCTCAATTTTTGTTGGTTGAGCTTCCTATCCACTCCGGATTGGAATCGAATTACGAGTGAAGCCCCGTGATCGAGCGTTGAGTATATTTGAAGTATACAAGGCTGAAGCATTTATGCTTTAACTGTAAACCGAAAAGCCTGCAATTGTAAAAGCCTTGCTAGTTATCGACGTCGTTTTTAAATCGGCATAAAATCTACAAGCAGCCTTTGAAACGGTAGGCCTGGTAACTCATCGCATGAATAGACTCGCATGAATAACATCAGCAAATTATAACATCCGGCTCCAGGATATTAGCCCAGAATGAAATAGTTTCCAAATAAAATAAGTACCCTTAATATTGCGAAATAGATCCCAAATTTTCAAGCGTCGTTTACGTTTTTATTACATTTGCGCATTTTTAAATTCTAAGAACATAACATTCGTTTTAATGTGAATCCTATAATCATGTCAAATTCTGCTTCTACAGCAGAACGAATCAACGCTTTTGAGCGATCAACTGTGTAGCAATTTTAAATTGCATTCAGATCACACTTTAAGATGAGAGCATGATATAAATAAAAAGAATGTTTGGTGTCGAATATTGGCAAACAACGGCAAATCGAAAAACCTTTTGCGTTTTTTTTTAACTGAAATATGTATTTTTAAAATACAAACCGTTACAAAAAAAATATTTCAAACGCCTGTGCACAATACCTACATACTTTTCTTAGGCATTGGTTGTTGAAATATGTAGCAAACTTCAGAATATTGCCAAATGCATTTATATTTGCTTTTTAATTTTCCAAACGCAGTTTAAAACAATACTTTGTTTGTGGTATAGTGAAGCCACATTTGAATTTCTTATGAATGCTTCTTAATACCTGAATGTTACGTACGCATTTCGCCTTCATAGTCTGTTATAAACATATTTATATTAATCTCAACCGAATACCGCTCAAATGAACTACTGAATGCATCGATCATGCCGACGCAATAGAGATCGGAACCGTACCAAATAATGCGCGTGGCATATGTCGACGGCGACCGCAGCTATTGATTTATTGAAATCAAAATTTGACAAGATAGTCCTTTCAAGAAATAAATTCAATTCCTTGCGATTCGATACTCTGCGAAATTATCCTGTAAGCAATAAATATCAAATTCGTTATTAGACTTTCGTTATTATTTTTACAATTTAGGCTTTAAAAAAAAATAGATGTGTTTCTAGACTTTAATATAGCTTCAGATAAACTAACTACCTGGTGTTACCGTAATGAAAATCATATCGAAACATGGTAGGAAAATAACAGATAATTAAAATAAATGATCGATCTGAATCGGCTGAAGCGCATGTGAGTGTTCCAGATTTGGTTTTAAGAGTAGGTGCCTACCTAATCATTTTTATTTAGATAGAAATACAATACGAGTCCTATCTGTGCAAACAGTATAAATGAGTATGTATAGTCAATGAAAGGAGTAAAATGTTTTGAAAGAGACATGGACCTTACTAATAATCATTTTTAAACCTTCACACTAAATATTTTGTAGTTCACAAGGGTAATTTTATGTGGAAAAAAGTTCGTAAAATCTAGCCTTGACACTTAATATGATTATTACTTATTAGTATCGCGCAATGTAGTGACTGTGGTAGATGTCCAACCATGAAAAATCCATTAAAATTTTGAATTTAAGTACCGAACACGCGGAACTTTTTAAAAGAGTACTGCTATTTTATAACAACTTATCCCACAAGATGAAAAGCGAAAACAATTTCAATTTATTCAAACTAAATTTCAAAGAAAAAGTGTCAATTGAAAATACACATTGGGCCTTACCAACAACCATTTTTAGTTTCGACTCTAAACTTTAGTAGTTCACAGTGGCTATATTTTCCATACAAATTTCGCGATTTTGAGCTTCCGTAAATTTAAAGTCGAGACTTAAATTTGTTGTTAGTACGGCGCATTACCTAGTTCGAGCTGAATACTTATATCGTTTCTAATAAAAACAGGTACCTAATTACTGCAAAAAAATTTCTTAACTGTAATACAACAAGTTGTTGTGGTTATGCAAACCTCCTATTTCACTATAGAATACTTAGAATGGATAAATCTGATTGCACAGTTTGTTGTTCACATTATTATGTGGGTTACATTTTTTCAGGCAGGTTCCTACTCCAGTAAGTAGCTCCAACACATAAAACTTTGAATCAAGGCAGTAATTCTGAAAGATATTTTTAAAAGAAGGCCACTTAACTGGGTCTTTTTTAAAAAAGGGCAAATCTTAAAGCCTTGCCGTCCCGTATCAGTAGGCAGGCACCCATGTAAAGGGTTTTTCAACAGGGACGCTACAAAAGTAGAGCGACAGGGACTCTTTTGACATTTCTCTTCAGTAAGGTTTGCCATTTCATGATGGAAAGATATACAAGCCAACAACAAGTCGAAATTATTAAAATTTACTACCGAAATTCGGTGTCAGTTATGGTCGTCATAATCGTCCTAGCAGATCAACAATTGAGCGTCTAGTGGAAAAATTTGAATCCACAGGCACAGTACAAAATGTTCCCGTGCCAGTGAGACAAAGAAGTGCCCGTAGTGTCGAGAATATTGCTGCCGCTGAGGCTTCAGTTGAAGAAAGCCCAAATGTGTCTCTCACACGTCGTTCTCAAGCGTTGGTCATCTCTGTGACGTCGTTGTGGCGAATTTTGCGAAAAGATCTTGGCCTACATCATTACAAGATTAAACGCAAGAACTGAAGCCGCTTGACCACCAGAAGCGTCGTATGTTCGTGAATTTTGCTGAGCAACAACTTGAAAATGATTCGGATTTTCATCGAAAAATCATCTTCAGCGATGAGGCTCATTTCTCGCTGAATGGCTTCGTCAATAAACAAAATATGCGGTATTGGTCAGGCAGCAATCCACACGTACTCCATGAGTCATCATTTCATCCCGAATTACGGTTTGGTGTGGTTTATGGGCCGGCGGCGTCATTGGGCCGTACTTCTTCCGTGATGATCAAGACCGGCACGTTACTGTGAATGGGAATCACTACCATTCAATGATAACCGAATATTTTTGGCCCCAATTAGATGATATGGACTTGGAGGACATGTGGTTCCAACAGGACGGCGCCACAAGCCGCACAGCCAATGTCACAATAAATTTATTGGAAACCAAGTTTGGAGAACGTGTTATCTCACGAAATGGTCCAGTCGCTTGGCCTGTGGGGCTACGTCAAGTCTATGGTCTATGCCAACAAGCCAGCGACGATTGATGAATTTCGTACGAATATCGAACGTGAAATTGCAGCAGTATCGATCGATTTTGTTTTATTTAAAAAAATTTAGCGCTCTTATTGAAAAACCCTTTACTTTTATAAAATATCAACTACTTCAAATGTTTGTCAGGTACATTTAGTAGTTAAATTCGATACTTAGGACATAATGAACGCAATATTACTAAAGCTATGCAAAACTAAGCAAACGTATTGTACTTTTCTGTAACAGTTTGGATGATAATTTAAAATTATCATTACCTAGTTTTTAGCCGCGTTAGCCGTCTGTCAATAGATGTCAGTCAAAAAACCCTAGTCAAAAAATGGTAACCGTAGAGAAGCAATCAGTCACCTAATACCTGCGACATTAATATGTTTTGTTTACCTATTGCCAGAAATAAATGTTCCATTCAAGAATTGATGCAGTTCCATTGCTTTTCATTACGTTCCTACGAGATGCTATTAAACATCATATAATAAACCTACTACATTTTTTCATTTTGTTTTGAAATTGGTTCGCTTTAAATTGAACCAAAAATAACGGAAAAGTTTATGGGTATGTGGGTCAAACCACTTAAAAACAAGTTAGATTTATCCTGGATCATCTAAATGTCAACATTCAAATATGTATCCGCAACAAGATACACACATACATCGTCTGGCTCTGTGTACATAAGTGCGGGTAGGTATCCATAGGTATCCTCCAGTTTATTCCATTCTACCCGTGGAAATTGTTTTTAATGGTTGTCCAGTCACAACACCAGCAAAAAAAATCCCCAAGTGTTACCACTAACACGCCCATTTCAACAAGGGAATGGAATTTTGAGCTAACGCATGGGTTCCTTGGTGCATTTTTATCTACATCAATTTCAGTTCCCTTTTGGAACATATGACATTTTGCAAAGCCCGAGCGCATTCGTACTCGAACTCTGTTTCTGACTTTTTTTTTTGTTATCCTCTGTGGGCTGTGACTCCTCCTCGACATTTTATTACTTACCAAAAGTACTATAAGGTTCATTAGTATGTAGTAGTTGTAGGTATTCAAGGATTATAAGCGCAGTCGTGTGCTTTTATTACAAAGTTCTGTTGTTAAGCTGTGGCTTACAAAGGTAACGAATTTAGTTGTTCGAAGTGAAAACTAAAATGGAATCTGGAAATTATATTTCACTATAAACCATTTTACCTAAAGATGTTTCATAATTATTTTAGCTTTATTTATTTATTTTTTTATATTTTAGCTACGTAGATACCTACATATTATGTAAACATTTGGGGATTTTTAAGTTCAGTCGGAGTTGCATCGGCATGGGAGCAAAAAAGAATGGAAACATTGGTATCGTGGTATTGATTCTATACTGCCAGCAACCGACGCTAAGTGTGTCAAATAGATGTCTTTACATCTGTTACGTAAAAGAATAGCCGAAGGAAAATAGTTAACAACCACCTTCACTTATACACGTTTTTTTTTGTAACTTTGTGCAAAGATGTAATGCTGTGTGTAATTCGTTTTCCAATATGTTGTGTATAAGCCTAGTCAAGTCACTATCACCCTTATTGCGAAGATCAACTATCAACGGATTGACGTTTGATAGAATTTATCAATTCAAATAAAAATCGGTATTGGGAAAATGAATTGATAAAATATTGTGCTATTGTGAATGCCTTCAAAATAATTCTATTATTGTGAATGGGAATGTGCGTCTGACAGATGTTTGTTTTTTTTTTTTTTGAGGAACGTACAAAAAAAATCAGAAAAATTAAAAACAGAATATAAAATGACTTTAACTGAACTATATTTTGATGAAGAGTTGTATGATCCTACTATCCTAATAAAATTTATCATTTATTTAATTCCACACTTTTTAGTTATTTCTTTAGGTAACACGAACTCATCAACTGCAAATTTACGATTGAAAGAAATATTGACAGCTGACAAGAAAATCGATGAAAATTGTTGTTCGCAATACCGATTTTTTTCATTCACAATAGATTTTGTCAAAAAAACTCACAATGTACCTAACAACAATATTGACAGTTGACAGTCACAATACTATTTAACAAAATTGATTGATGAATTTCAATTATTAATTGATAGATGATAAGGGTGTATCACTATAATGGTAGAATTTCTATCACTGGGCGAACTCTAGTATAGCTGGAATTGTTTTAATGGCAACACCGTATGTGAAACTTTTAATGTAGTTGTGCCTCTAAAACAATAATGTATAGGTAGGTATAACATACCTCTATAAAAAATTATAAAAAGAGCTCATAGTTGTCAATAAAAAATTATAAACAAAAATAAATGTCATTTAAATTTAGTAAAATATTCATTGAAGTTGTGCGTATATACTCGTAAAATGAATTCGAATTTAGATTGTTTAGATGTTGTTAGATTAGATGTTCTTAAATAACTTTCGCAGAAACATAACGATACATATACCTAGATATGTTTTCTTTGTCATTTGCAATAGTGTAGTTCCCAACTTCAGAGTCAAATAGGAAACTAAAACAGATTTTATATGGCTGTAGCATAATTATGTTAAAAAATTACTAAATTGCTACCTTTAATAAAGTGCAAAGAAAGGAGGATAAATGCATAGTAGAATTGAAAAAATGATGTTTAACAGACGTATTTGGGAAAAGCTGAGAAGTTAAGGTAATGGAAAATGTGCGCTTTTTAACAATATTTGGAAAAAAAACTACTCTGGCAATTAAAAACTTACTTTGTTATACTACAAGTTTTCTTGACGTTTGACCCAAAAACATGGCCGCTTCGGTGAAAGGATAAGCTTCACGAAACAATCTATAGTTCCTTTTGTTGTGTGTGATGACATAAAATCAATCTGGGCCTTCGGTTTGCGATTGTTTTGGTCAACGAATGTCATTTTTGTATATTTGTGCATTTTTCAGTGGAGTTTCCCAGTATCTCTGCGTTGTGTGCAATGGTTCGTCTAAAGATAAAATTATTTAAACGATTACTGCCGTTCAATAGATATAAGAGTCTTCGATTATCATGATTAAAATTGCTACAATTAATTTTTAAAAGCAATTTCAAATAAATTTTGTTATAACCGAATGACGATGCATTCATTATTTTAATAAAATCGAACAGAAGCGAAATTCCACCCTATAATAAGAATAAACATTTCATTAATTTAGCAGTCCTGTACGGTGGAAACTGAAAGCCTTCGAACGGTACTCTTGGTTGTGAAACTAAAAGCCCAAAATATATTCATCCATAAACTTTTCGTAAAATATAGGTAGCAATGCTTTAAATTTAAGTTTCATAGAATTGCTCATAGACGACAAACTAAATATTATTTTTTAATGTATGTCTCGAATGGCAGCTCGCTATTATAATAGCCAATGTTGCTGTACTATATTTAACAATTCGAATATCAGTTGTCCATTTAATCAAATTGTTGTCTTCACACTCCATATCGAAAACAGAGCATTTTTATCATAAACAGCATATATATAAAACTGTCCTAATTTTCTGATCCCACTCGGTTTCAATTAATTTTTGGAACTCGCTTTCTAATTCCTAATGATTTTCGGCATGTTTTTTTGGGCTTAAATCCCAGCAAAGCAAAGTATGATTTTAGGCACACAATTACATAACAACTACTATGAGTCTAGAAGTGTCAAGTAAAGTAGAGCGTAGTTGTTGGAATTGCATGCTGAAAATCCTACTGTACTTTGCTTTTCTGAGATCGAAGCTCTAAAAAACAGGCCTATTTATAAGGTTTTTTTTTTTTTTTCTTAACTTTATTATAATAATTTCTTACCAAAAATCAGTAAGATTTTGATTGAACTATACGGCGTATGTCATCTTTTATGTGGGGTATGTAAGCATTGAATAACTTTGACATTTGTCAACCGACAGACTTTTGGAAACGTCAATTTTAACCTTGAATCGCTTCACACCAATATCAATGCGGCGAAGTAGTGACGCTGTACATTGAAAATAGTCGTTCAGTTGTGTTAACTTAATGTGCATACCGTCGAAAATATCGTGGCCAAAAAGTACCGTCTAATAACACTATTCGCAGACTATATAGGTGCGCGGATGTTGGCGCATTAGCTCTGCCCACAAATGTATAAAAAGGTCTGGACGGTTTGCTGTCATAAAATGGCAATGTTAACAGACCACATAGATCTCCAAATTTGACAAACTCCGCCATACGGACTTCTTTTTGTGGGGTTATTGAAAATCAAAGTCTATGCCAGCAAGCCTCAGACCATTGCCAAGCTCTAGGCAAACATTCGTGTAGAAATAATCGCTATACCGAGATACTCTAAAAAGAGTGATGGAAAACGCAGCAAAATGGGCACATTTTTTAAATCAATATTCACATACCGACTTAAAAGATGGCGCACCAGTTATATATGTTTAAATATGTATACATAATTATACAGGGTGTCCGCCGGGAAGGTATACTACTTTGTTTGTTTAAAATTTTTGATTAAATGAAAAAGAATGGATCTTATATTGATAAATGTACCAAATTGCACACCAGACTGTAACTTTTAACGGATGCAAAGGTGACTGATGAATAATTTGAGGGTTTTGTTGGCACGTTGTTTCTCCCAAAAATTTCACGTAACTTTATCATCGTCACAGTAATCGATGATTGATTTTGATAAAATGTTTTAACGATTAAAGCACGTTGGTTTATCGAATATTTTTCCATAATAAATTTGCCACATATCTACTTCACGACTGCCAAATATGAACTGTCAAAACTAATGTTTACCAAAATGGCGGCAAAACAAAGTAGTATACCTTCCTGGCGGACACCCTGTACTACATGTTTAATATGCCATATTCTGCTTCACGCAAGACAATGATGAAACCTAATCAAATTGTTCATTATTGGAATAAGGAACGAGTTTCTCCATGAAATGTATATGATACACAATTAAATTGTTTGCTTTAGATACTTTATTATTGACTTTTATTAATCGAGCGACGTTTTTGAACTTAGAAGATGAAGTCGGTAACTACTGACAAGGTAAATTCATTGACAAAATAACTATACTAAATGTGAATTGCATAGTAGCAACTGATTTTTGATAGACTCAAATATAATTTATATAATTGAGTTTCTAGTTCACCTGGTTTAACTGTAAAAAGACAATTTTATTGCCGGACAAGCAAGGAATGTCCATTATCCTGAGCATTATTTCTGTTTTCACAATTATTCCACTGACAGTGGGCATATTCAATTGACCGCTTATTAACTATCGACACATGAAAATAAAAGTGAACTATGTATTAATGTGCTAAGATTCTAGCTAATTTTCCCTGGTAAGGACATTTTTCATTCGTGCTCTAAATTGAGAACAGAGAGAGTCAAAAACGAACAGTCAATACAATACAATAAAAAGCAAATAAATTTATTTATAAAAGCAAACAAAGTGAAAATGGAGTTTGTCAACAAATTTTGGCATAATGTAAAGTGAATTAAAGTTTTAAATTATATATTTCCGAGCCTAGATAATACTTTAAGTTTTTGAATGAAAATGCGATTGTCAAAACTATCAATTGACATAAATGAATATATGAATAATGCCTGTCAAAGACAAAAACGAGATCTATTAGACTTGCTAAATTTTATGATACGAATAAATAAAAACCCAGCAAATTTTTCTATCCCTTCTTAGATCCTTTGTTCATAGATCTTCGCTCAGAATTTGTTAGAAAATAGTTCCACGAAACTTTAACTCTTATCAATTTTCACAGTTATCTGATAGATTTTAGACCCACGAATTTGCAGTTTCTGAAAACAACCAAGTAATACCTAGTGTCAAGAATGTAGTAAACATCGCATTTTTTAAGTAGGTATGTACCGAAATAATACTTGTAATTGTTAGCCACCTAGTCGTTGGGTTAGACAGCGAAACAAGTTCAGCTATAATGGGCGCAATGACTAAAGGAACAAATACCAACATAAATCACATGCTCATCTCAAACCCCGCATGCATTTCTCGCACAAAACAGAAAAAAAAAAACAATCAAGTCACAAATGATTGCTTTCACCAAGCAAAAGAATGAAGCATGAACCTACAAATCAATCGAATTCTTAAACTCACTAAAGTCGACCGCACGAAGAACGGAGTGTGGACAATTTGGATACAGAAACAATAATAGCACGGTGTGCGGCCGATAAACTCGTGTACATCCAACAAATCCCAATGATACCCACAGATTATCCATTCGAGTTCAAACGACTGCATATCTCTGTGGACCTTTGCTTCGCTCTATGACTATGACTATTAATAAATCACAGGCGCAAACTCTGAAAATTGCTGGCATAGATTAAGAACGTGAATGCTTCTATTATGGTCAGTAGTGGTGTGTGGCATGTTCTCGGATGTGTTCAGAAAATAGCGGATGCGTTTATGCGCATAATGAAAACCTTCAAACCTATATATGAATAAGCGTTGCGATAATTAATTAAGTAGGTAGGTATACGTAGTAGGTACTTAATATTTTTAGATTTATGGGCTATTGAATTCGTGTATAACATTTCAGCTTGTACAAGTATTTATCCTTTTATGAGTTGGCGGATAAGTAAGAAGCTGTTGTGATTTAATTAAGTGAGCACTTTTGACTACTTTCAATTTCGAGTCTAGATATATTGAATATTGTTGATCAAAACAGGGTCTATTTGCAATGTGAGTATTTTTGTTATAGCCTTGTTTTATCTACGCATAAATTAATTTATTAAATTGTAGGTATGTGAAGACTGTATAATATATTGACATCAGCTTGTTTCTTAAAACAAACTTGCCTAATTTAAACGGAAAGCAAACATCAATAATTTGTTTATCAGAAATACCCAGCGCTTTCTATATAGAATACCGCTAAGATATGTGGCGGCAAGTTCTTTTGTGGAATACCACATAGGTACATGTTCTTACATACAAAAATTATTCAGATATAGATAAAAATATCATAATATGAAGCTACTCATAACCCATCGATGGGTCCGTAGAAGTGTCAACTTGAAATAAATGCTATAGATTAAAATGTCAAACAGGTTTGGATAGTTTTTATAATGCGAAAGTGATGTTTCACTGTTTGCAGACAAATTTTGGCTTAGAACTTCTTAGAAGTGTTGATAATATAAAAAAAAAAAGTTTATCATTGAAGCTGTCAATCTTCATCTGAGTGCTTCAGAATTTCTTAAAGATTTTCCGAATCGCCCCTTCAAAAGGATATCAGTCTTTGTTTATTAGGTTGAATTATCGAAAATGTACAAAACCATTATGGTCCTCCACTAAGGAATATCAGCATAGGGTGTGTGCATCAACACTTGGAAAAATTATATAACATTTATAGGGAATTAGGAAAACGAATAGGGTGTGTATAGAAATTAACACTAGACTAGAGGTTTTTCGAGATCAAGTTGGTGAAATGTCTGACCACGGTAAAGCAAATTGCCAACAAAAATATGTTGGCAAGTGGTCCATCTTAACGTGAAATTGAGGACCATACATTGTGAGTTATCAAAATCCGGTAATATATAGGAAAATTATTTAGCTTTTACTCTGAAAAACGGCTATATGTACATGAGCTCTTCACAGAATATAAAAGGGGTATCCTCCTTTGTTGATATTTGCGTTTGTGAACAACCTGAAACCTGATACCTATTTCATGAAAAAATTTTATTTCGCCAATTTTTTTCAAATTCCGCCAATTTGCTTTCCTATTATAATGCTGCCAACCGTGGGGGAATGTGATAGAGTTCGGGAAAACACATTTTAAAATTAATGAATGCTAAATCAGATTTTTTGTATACTAGAAACATATTATAAGAAACATCGTTGTGTATTTTCCGCTTTTGGAAATCATTAACTTCGATTTCATGCGTACATTTTTCTTAAATAACTGATGAAAGTTTGCTCAAAATGTTTCTATTTTCCTAGAACCATTCTGCCAAATGTACACTTATTCCAAAAAAAAGTCACAGTTTTACCACAGCGAGTGTGCTGGTGAGAAGAAATTTTTTAAGCTACCCCGTAAAAATATAGCTTTTATACGCAAGCAATGTGCAACGGAAAATCGGCCGAACTTGGTGGTCTCAGTATGATTTGTCTATGCCTGATGCGACTCTGAATTATCTACCAAACTGCAACGAAATTATTTTTAACTCGCTGCTACTCGGCTCCGCCTGCCAAAATAATGTAACTACTTCAGATGGCAATAAATTTGCCGCCATTTTATTGAAAGCGCTTATCTTTACCAAAACTGATCTTTTTTGTAAAATCATAAATTGCAATCACTTGAAATTGAATCGCAAATGGCTTCAATGGCACTTTGAAATCATTTTTTGTATTTCAAGGTTAGCAATACAGGGGCCCTACTATGAAACCCGGTTCTAAAGTGAAACTGTTCGAATTCGCAAAATCGCAACTTTGTAATTCTATACAAGTAAATTATGAAAACGAAATTCGAACAGCTCTAGTACTGCCTAGTTCGAAATTATGGTGCAATATATGACCAATCAACCAAATTTTTCCAAGGGGTATCTAAAAGCACCCGAAGCCAGACAAAAATCAAAACATTTATGGACTAATTTGTCCAAAGATTAAAATGCTGAAGAGTAATAATAATCGCGTGATGAAAATCCTACTTTACTTTGCTTTGCTGAGATTAAAGCTCAAAAAAACACGGCTATAGTTCTTTTTGAAAGTAGAATCGGAAACAACTTCCGAATAGAACCGAAATTAGAATCGAATTACATAGTTGGGCCCCAGATCTGTATCCAAGTTATATATTTCAGCTTAATCTGATATCATTTTGAAGTTGGAATCATAATTTGTACGGATGTGGTTCATTGGCTCACTGATATGTCAGGAATACAGAACGATGGTATTCAGTTTTAACCCTGGTAAAAAGTTTCTTAGTTGCCCCTTAGATTCCTCATACTTCTCAATAACTTTCTCGGATATAAATCTTTTCTAAAATATGACCTTAATCGGTTCGGTGGTGTTCTAGACACCGCTTTCTCCAATTTTGACCAAACAATGCTTATGTCCTCCTGCAGGTTCCAGACTATCTCCAGTGCCAAATTGCACTACGATTGATTTACGGGGCTCCAAAATGGGGATAGAAGTAAACACATTGAGGTAATTGTAAGTATGCGTTTTAAATGAACTAAGCGTTGTTCTCATATAATTTTGTTTCTAAAAGATGCCAATTTATAAATGAAAAACGACACCTCCATGTTCCATCTTATTTATCAGAAGATATCATACATGCAGTTTAAGACGTCAACAACAAAAATAAGACATACCGAACCGACTATGCAAAGAAACATTATTTTTAATCGAATCAAAATCAAAAAAAAATATGGTTCAGGAAGACAAATTTGAGCTCATCTTCAGATGAAGACCATAAGTTTCTATTCCAAGCATTCAATCCGTGTGGACTGTAGAGTTTTATGCAAAAGTTCCTATTTTTGAATTGTAATGTTTAAACTTAAATTTGCAAGAATTTCCTTTTTAATTTATTAACTACAAAATCTTTGTGTCGTTCATTTTCAGGTAACACGTTGAAAAAAATCTTTTTAAAACACTAACTCTAAATTTTATTCCTTATAAAATTTCCTTTGGGGTAATTGTTAAATATTGCATTTTCGATTTATTTTCTTCATCAAATGTTTTCATTTTTATTAAGTTCACTTTTACCCCAAATGTTTTTATTCTACAGCCTTAAGAGGCTGAGTTCCTTGATTTCATTTAGAAAAAAAAAACAAAAAAAATGCAAAATCGTTTACAATTACCTCCTTTGACCCAAACACTTTTTTTTCGTTTCTTTCTAGTCGAACTTATTCTTTCTAGTCGAACTTATTCTTATTCTTGGGAGCGAAAATTATTTGTTCTAATATTTATAAAAACAAAACGAATCTTTCAAAAACAAGCTAATGCCAGTTTCAGGCAAAATAGCAAATAATTATGGCAGACTCTCGAAAAAAGTGCCAAATCCCAACTTTAGTCGAACAACGGTCACGCTGCCCCGACGTATTTCTTTTTGACTTCATCCCACTGAATGTACTTCCTTATAGCCATTTTATCCATCATGAGGTATGCGACTTGTTTCTTATTTTTTCTTTCTAATGATGCAGTTGTAAGATTTAATGCATCCAGTGACTTTTTAGTGAATCCACCTGTCACTTCAGTTTGGAATACTGAAGTTTTTTTATTTGAATAAAAAAAGTGTGAACAACTAGCTATACAAAGATAATAAATAAATTAATATTTGGCGCAACAGATTCATGTAAGGGTAACCCTAGGACTAGCTTCTTACATTCGTTTTGTGTGTTTTAATTTTTTGTGACGAATGAAAGGGACGTACAATTATTTTAAGCCGCTTATTTATTTTAGTCCGAACTGCTGAATTGCGAAGCTCTTCCAGGACAGTTATACTCTCGGACAGAGATGAATGAATTTAAAGAGATGAATATCGTTCGTATGTTTATCCACCAAAACCCATTTGTTTAAGTTTACATTGCTGTTTTAGTAATTTCAATCCCTGTAAGTAAATGCCTGTAAGCTACAAAAAAGCATGTTGCTAATGGCCGGCCTCCAATCCTTTTGCTTTTATGGACATATCGCTGTTCACTTGTTTTGTGTTTCGTTTTGCATTCGTTTTGTTTGTGTTAAGGGTTTGATTAAATTGAAATAAGAAAGTTGTAAAATATAAATAAAAAAAAAAAACTAAACAATCCTAAATTGGGTCTCACTCTCTAAACGCATATACCACAAGCAAATTCGTAATGAAAGTAAACTTGGTCTTTTGAGCTTCTTTGACGTTTGTTTTTTTTTTCCGCTGGAAAACAGTAATGCGTCTGTAATTTTGGAACATGCGTGAAGTTGGCTACTAGCAGTCCATATATAATAAGTAAATGGTTGCCGAAAGAACTTTTTTCGACTTGCTTCCGTTTTGTCGCCAGACGGTACCTTTCTGTTACTCTTTTTGTTTCTTGTCACTAGGCGCTTGAGGGTTTTTTTTGGGTTTTGTTTCTATTTCGGTTATTTGAGACGGATTTATATCCTAAATAAATTTAATCATTTGGTGGGCTGGTTAAGGTTGGTCTTAAGTGTGTTCAGAATAAGACAGGTCTACTGTCCTGCCACTGCGAAGAACAGAAGACTATAAAAACTATCTGCTTTTAATTTTCTTTGAATCACAACTTTAAACTATAGGTAATAGTCGATGGAAACACCGCATGACTTTTATTAATTGGATCTTCTAAATGCTTGAATGCTCGTACTTATAATAAAATCACATGCTCTGCTATAGACTATAAAACTTAATCTTATCTGTCCCAGGTCCCTGTCTCTACCATAAAACTAAACAGTAGCAACAACTCTTCAATTGAAAAGTTTTGTTCAACTGCAATTCAATTGCATTTAAAAGTGTTATTCGAGACGCTATAAAACAACAATTTATATAATATAATTGCGTAAGAGTTTTTGTCTGATAGTTAAAAAAATAAATGTATGTACAGGTAATTCCGATTGTCTCACATGTCTGTTAACAGTATAAATATACATTGTAGGTATTACGCATTTGTATTTGACATTTCAAAGACCATTTTAATACACTAGGTTGCCACTCGAAACCATAAACTAAGTATTTAATAGTACGTCAGCTCCCGCGTACCCAATTCACCCCACAATCCAAAAATCTTGAAAATTTCTCTTAAATTTCCTGTCTGTGAAAACTTGTGAAGCAGCAAATGAAAAATGAGTGAACTGTCAGGTTACTATGTGCAAGTATATGCGTGCGGCAAATTTACTTTAACATAGCACACATACTTTCCCACATAGGTAGTAACACGGAAAACAGCGAGTAGGCAGGTTGCCGGTTGGTAATTATTTTTTTGCTTTTTGAGTTTTGGTAATTTGGTAATTTTTATCTGGTTATGGTAACTTTTTGAGCAGGAGCACCAAAAATACGAGCTCGATATCACCTCATTTAAATGCTGCCTTGCTGTTTCTGAGTGAAAACATTTGCATATGCGTCAGCACCACCCATGTAAACCTGTTTTATTCAAAAAATTACTGAATGCACTCATTTTCTTCTTTTGACAGATGGTGAACTTCGAAATATTTTCTGTTTCTGTTTATAGCTAAGAGTACATTGAGACATGGATAGGTTAATTAATCATAATAATAAAGGTTTGTTATTAGAAGAAAGGCTCGGAAATGGTAGATGATCTCATGCCTTCTAGGAGCTGGTAATTTGTGCACAACGTTGTTAAATTGCTTAAAGACTGACAAAGTTCCTACTACGTTCCCTATTGAATTAAAAAGTCTTACGACTTATAAATGTTTGTTTTTAAACAAGCAATTTTAAAAATCAAATAAAATAATTTAAGTTTAGAAAATCATGCGTCAGCAAAAGTATTTAAAGTATATATTACTATTACATAAGTAAGTTAAGTCTTATTTATTTTATTTTACAAAAGTAGCCGTTGTTTTGACTAAGTTACTACAAACCTAATGTACCTAATTGAATATTTTTTTCATGTTGTGTGTAATAAATAAAAATAAAGTGCTATGAATTCTACACTAAACTTTAAGTTTCTCTGAAGACTAAGCAAATAAACGTTTTTACACTGCCATGCCGTATTTTTATATTATGTTTGTAAATCAAAGATAAGTCTTAGGATAGTGGTAAGGCATTTTCACATTGGCTCAAGACCATAGATGTATACTATTTTTTCTGTTCTTGTGTTTTATCAACGTCTTCAGATTTTAGGTAAATTTTATCTTGGTTTGGTAACTTTTTCTTTCAATTTTGGTAGCTATTCTTTTTTTGCAAGTGGCGACCGTGCGTGTAGGCAGTTTCTCTTAAGTTGGCTGTGCTGAAAGTCTATTTACTACTTAGTTTATGCTCGTAACCAATCTGGGTTTATGTATGAAACAAACTAACAGTAATGATACGCATTTTTTACAACTTTTATGGAATTTTTTATTCGTGCTTCTTCTAGGAGTCGCAGTCAATTTATGTAGTTCGTAAGTTTATTTTTTAAATCAAATAGGTATAACATTTTTTTACAATTAAAAAAAAACAATTGCTTTGGCAAATGAGGGCAATTCAAAATATTTAAACTGTATCGTGTTAAGCAAAAAAGTATTTTTGTAGAGTTTTAGTGTTAAATAAAGAACATTTTAAATTGTTAACACTTTGACTCATTCTTTCTCCAGTAACTTAGGTAAATTTAATTTTTATGTAGGTTTATAGTACTTATAATTGGATAGTTTTGTTTCGATTTTTTTTTGTGAAAGTAAACATATCTTACACTTACATACCAATTTAGCGTAGTAGTCTTAACTGATTCGGATGCAATTGATATTAATTAAATTCTACATTGCTCTTGCGTACGAAAAATTTAAATTGCAGTTATATTTCAATTTGCTTAAGCATGCGAAAACATAATTTTTTTCTTTTCCATAATAAAGCACAGTAATACTTGCCACACACAAACCTTTGTCGAAACGTCAGATGGGAAAACAAATCAAGAAACTTGTTTTACTTGTTAACAACAAGTTGACCAAAAGACACAAAAAAACAACGGCCCTTTGCTCATAGTGTGACATAAAAATCAAAACGTCGGTGATTTAAATAAGGCGTATATTTTGTAATTTGAATTAAGAAAATCGTTCGTTACGACAAATTTTCTCGGTTTTATAGGTACAAGCTTATTTCATCTGAGTAAAATAAATTGCTTATATATATTTAATCAAGTTCTATATAAATGTGTCATTATAGAACAGCTTTTAGCTTAGGTTAGATTCAAATTGAGGAATGGAAATTGTGCAGCCATTGTTAGTTTTTATTTTTTATTGACTTTATTTCATTAAAAAAAATATATATATATATTTAGATACATTTTGTTATTATCTGAAGTCTATTAGGTTTGGCGAAAGCCGTCCACCAAACGTGGACCCATTGTAATTTCCTTCTGCAACAACCAAAAATATGCACAAACAAATTTGTCTGTTTTGTTCAAGTCTACTGAAATCTACCAGGGCGTTTAACTACCCTGATTGTGTTTTTTGTTGACACCTGAACTATGGCCTCTATAGCTTTCTAAAAAGTAAAGCTTGGGCATTCATACAAAAGATCTCAAGTAAATCACCTTTTTGCAAAGTTTTCTAGTACCTACCAAAAAATAATCATACATAGCATGTTGACAAACTGCGATCTTTATACTACAAGTCACAAGCTCTTGTGAGGTTGATTCCTTGTGAGGTTTGTTGTGATTCGATAACATTTTTCGTATTCTGCGATAATGCTCACAACAAACCTCACAACAAATTAACCTCATAATGGTAAGATTTTAATTACACAAAATACTTGTTTTTTGAAATAGAATTTATAACACAAATTTTTAATAATTCAAAACAATGCTTGATAGACAAAATACGCGAATTTCCGACCATAAATATGGTTTTTAAGAACGCAAACATAATATACGACATCTGACAGAAATTAAACTCCCCACTCATTAAGTAATGTTAAAATGGCATGGAAATATGGAAACAGTGTCAGATGCAATATCATCATCACTTTTTGTCAGTCTTTATGAACTTTGACTGATTTTGAGTGTTGTGACCGGCTCCATAAGAGATCACAATTTCGATTGTTTTAGTGAGGTTCACAAGTTGTGAGTTTTCTGCCAGAATTCGAAAACCTCACAAAATTAATTTCACCTCACGTTGTGAGGGTTTTGTGACTTGTGAGGTATCAGTGAGGTTTGCCAGAATCGGGCTGTATGTGATTTTCTGTCCGTTTAATATAAATTTAACTTTTAAGAGTTTGATTTTTATACAAAAAAGTATCGACGAAAATAAAAAGGAAGTTTGAGTACGGTAAAAATTTGCAAACGAATTTTCTTTGGCTAATTTGAATGTGATTTCAACTAGCCGGTGCGAAATTCCTTTTTCCCTATCCTATCTACTTTATGTTAAAAAGAAAATACAATTGGGAACTGTGAAGAACTTTTTGGAAGTTTATAAGGATTTTTTTCAAAGATCATACAATTCGGAAATACAATAGGATGACCAGCTCTACTTAATATATGGCAAGATAATCGTCACCAGACTCATGTTACCTTCTCCAATGCAAAGAGATACTGTAGCCGCACTGTATGCACAGCTTAGACCATTGCCTTAATATTGTCAGCATTTATATAAGTTATAAGTAACTTAAAGACCTGCATCAAATAAGTTTTAGTCCAGTTCCACGAGCACGGCGACCCACCCACTCCGAACGTGATGAAGAAGAAACGTTTTTTTTTTTGTCCTACTTTTTCGTCAGAACATAATCAACAGACTCACAAATCCAGACTTTCACAGAGATGTTTGTTAAA
This sequence comes from Cheilosia variabilis, assembly GCA_951230905.1. NCBI lineage: Eukaryota > Metazoa > Arthropoda > Insecta > Diptera > Syrphidae > Cheilosia > Cheilosia variabilis. The sequence goes on from OX579676.1 coordinate 55,926,510, forward strand.
TTGAAATGTCCTCCTCCAACAATTACAAATCTTATTGTTGTTCTTCTACTTTTTTCCTGGTCGCTATAAAAGTATTCTATCCCAGCGATTCAAAAGTGTCTCACTTACGCACTATGAACTTAATAGTGCCACAGGGCTAGACATTCCTGAACTACATCGAATCTTTTCTATTTATTTTCTTTGACTGGAGTAAGACCCTGCCTTTCACTATTTACACCTCACCTATTTACTTAATACTGCATATGTCAAGTAAGTGTCAAGCTGATACTTTGCCGACGGCAATTACACTTCTGCTCATTTCAAAAATGACAAAAATATTGTTTACTTGTTTTTTAATTTCTTTTTATTATGCCTAATATAAAATGATTCAAGCAAGCGCATGCACATTTTTACATTATATGACTTTAGACATACAGAATGGTCCTAATTCAATAGCGGGGTGCTGTAAAACATCCAGATAAGAAATTAACGGGGAAAAAATCAAATATTTTACAATGGAGTTGTTGGAGATAAATAAGTTTACTTTTCACTGATAGGCAGTTTTACATGTTACCTACAGTTTGTGACCGTTTTACTGTTACAATGTTGTTCAAAGATTAACCCCTGTTCATTAAAAAACACATTTTGTATGTCATTGTCCTTCGTTATTTTTATTTTTGTGTTAAACAATTAATATTATATTGAAATGTGTCTGACTAGACAATAAATGAAAGCAAATATTTAAATGCATGCTTTTTGTGAATATGTAGGTATGTTGTGTTGTAAATAGTGGAATACCGCGATATGACCCACTTATATCGGTAGCAGCTAAGCTGATTAAAATTGCATGTGCAGTTATCAGACTCGTTAAGCGAGGTTGTGTAACGAGCCATAATCACACTTTCACCTGTGGTTAACACAGAAGAGTACACACATTAAGATCCGAGTATCCTTATTCTGTGCGAAAGCAAAACAAAAAGCCTGATTCCATTAGAGCAATTGACATGTTCATCAAACTATTTTATTTCGAAACAAGAAATGTTTTTCTATCCGAACTTACACATAACATATCCCGACTTTATATACATGGAACTGGTGCAATGGATTTATCCAAAGGCCCACTTCTTGTTCAAAGCTGATGGGTATACAATTATAATTGTGTTGGTTTTGTGAAGATTCAATCCACAATCAAATTGGTTTCCGTGATTCCCCCTTACAATATTCCCCAAGATGTTCGAAATCGAATGCGGGGGTGATTACATCCGAAAGCCTCCCATGTACTCAGGATGACTTCTAATCGATAAGAAAAAACTGCATTGAACTCGATTATGTGTACAGAAATACAGGCGATACATTTGGTGGGTGTAACCACCTATACTTTGTGCCTTTATATACATAGGAATATTATATTTGTGCCTTGTATGTGAATTCCTTCATATAATTGTGTTATTAAAAATCAAGTGTCTCTATAACTCTTCTTGTTATTATTTAAATTTCAACTTATGATTTCACAGTCAAATTATAATTCACCCACAAATTAATCTTCGTTTGAAGACCATCGTAGAACGATTTAGTGTACTCATAAATCGTTCTGCTGTAAGCTTTGAACGGAGATTCGCTATTAGGTTTATAGTCAGGTTTTTAGTGCAAAATCATAAATCTCGGTAGACATCGAGCAAAAGGAGAATCTAAAACAGTGAAAAAAATGATCCACCACATCGGGGTGGAATACATTTTGGAGTGAAGGCCACTTTAAATTTTAAACATATGATGACTTAACTCTTTTCTTAAGTTTTTTCATGATTGAAAGGAGTTTTCGAAAGATGTCTACACACAAAATAATTTCGTAGTTAGGCATAAAAAGTACTAGCTCCGGCATAATATGTACTTCGCTTTTCATCATATCATAGATTAGAAGATTATTTTTTCTTACCTTTTTATTTTAAAGATTTGATATGTATATCTACATTTTTCATATTATTTGGTAAATAAAAGCTCACTGACTTTAGGTGTAGACGATTGTGACAACAGCCTTCCAAGGTGGAACTAGTAGCATTTCAATTATTTTTACATTTATAAAAAAAAGTGAATTGCATTAAATCAAAAAAAATTGAATTTAGTTTTATATCTTTCTGCTTGAATCATTATTCTGCTACCCACCCAGAGTATAACTCTCCTGAGAAGGATTCCTAGTTCATTAATTTGAATATAAATTAAAATATTGATTTGTTGTGTGATGCTGGGCAGATAAAATGAGGCTTTTTTCGACAACTTTTGGAAAGGTCTTACATAATATTTTTGTAAACCCAATAAGTGCAGAGTTTAATTCCTTAGGCTAACTATGGTAATATATGCACCATCACGATAGAGGGGAACCACAAAAAAGCTGGATCTAAATTAATATTAAAGTTCATTCAGTGGATTGTACCTTCATCATTTAAAATACGGAAACACTTCACCAAAATACTTATGTTCAAATACAAACAAATCTTATTTTCAACCAGGGGCCTATTTCCCTATTTCATCACTACATTTCAGTTACATTTTTCTTTTACGCTGCTACAACTGGAAGTGTTGTAGTTGTCATGTGTGGACCAACAAAATGTAACTGAAATATTACTCATATCGTTGTGGACGTATTAAAAAAGCTGATAGTAGTCGCGGTTAACAGAAATAGGCCCCAGCAGCGTGACTAAATTCGCAATTTGACACTTTTTTGAGAGCCTGCTATTTTGTGCCTTTTTTAGTTGGAAAAGGCACTTCGCAAATTTCTCAAAACCTATTATTTCCAGAGTAGCACAGTAGTTTCAGAAATGACACTTTTTTCTCTCGGCGGCCCTTTATCTGCGACTTGACTCGTATAACATTCATATTCAAAACATACTATGCGACTATTGTTACCAGGCTTGAAAACGAGAAAAGAAGAATAGAGATTTTTAGTGAGACAATTTTTAAATTGGGGGCTCAAACTCGGCAGAACATTTTCTGTCGAGTTTCTTTCCACTCACCTCAGAGCCGGTTTTGTGTTGGCAGAAATGAAAATCTGTGAAGTGGACCAAACTGTAGGGCATCTTTAACTCTTAAGGCCCCAAAAATGTTAAATCCGGCTCTGATATGGGTCTACTCTAATCGAATTCAACTACATCCATAAAAAGTAGGTACTGTTTTGTACATTGCAGCGGATTGATGACATTTTCGAAGCATATGTATATGTATATCCAGAATAACTTTGGAAGCAAGGTTGTCCATTTTACTAGTTGGCATCAAACAGGGTTTTAATTACCACATCAGTTATCGAGTCAAGAGTGACTATAATGTTAATTTGGTATGATCGCATGCGAGATTGACTATTGAGTATCGAATTTCGGTATTCTGTCATCAGTGATCTTTCATACGGTAGGGTTGTGCACTCTTATATCTCTGAACCTTTTAATAAAACTGTAATCGAAAGTTTATGTTTGTGAAATATGTTGCAAGAAAATTATAATTTCATTTATACGACTTTTGTAAAGATTGCTTGTATCTCTTAAACGGTTTTGTTCAATGGACTCACAACGTCCCTCTTTGTGCTAGTACAATCGGGACAATCTTAAATGTGCAACTCTCAAATCAATCAATAGATAATTTTCAATGCGATTTATTTGAAACGAAAAGCCGGGCGCTCCTAAGAAACAAACCCCCTTTATCTTCTCCACAGCATGGATAAATGAACAGGTTTTGTGCACATTGCCTTCAAGATATATCGATACTAAGTTACTCAATAAAGTAGTGTTCATTCATAAAATTACCCATCGGCAGTCTGCGTATCAATTCTTTATCATAAAAATAAAAACAAACACATGTACGAGCAATTACAAACGGTTACAGGTGTTGTGGTCAAAGTTATTCACATAGCAATCTATAAAAACCTAATCTCTGGTCTGATGATATCTACTTAAAGTATGTTTTAAAAATGCACTACGAGTAGAGAAAAGTTGTTAATAAATGTAATCGCGCTTATTCCCCATACGATTTTTGTAACCTTTGCATAATGGTGCATACTCTTTTTTGCCCTTGAGGGCCATGTGTATATTAGTAACCTAACTGTGTTGAGCGTAGGCACACATTTTACTTGTCCTTTTATTGTGGGAAGCTATTATCACTGCACAAGATACGCCTAATTGCACCCTGGGGCCATGGTAACCGACACCCCTGTGGCATACGTTTCTTTCATAATATATCATCCAGAGCAGGTACATACAAAAAGAGTTAGGTTTTATTTAGTGAGGTTTTTAATTTTTTCTACTTTTATTATTTTGACTCGTTGTAACATAAAGGAAACTTTATAGTAACAGATATGCAAAGCTCTAGTACTTGTTGTACATAAATCTATGTTTTACCTATAATCTATGTACTTTAAAATTGATTTTATTTAAAATATTTTTTATTGAAATATATTACAGCAAATAAAATAAATTTTTGAAAGTTCGTCATATCAATATATAAATTGCTTAAATCTAGACTTCTTAAAGAACTTAGCACTAAATACTAGCACTTTAATCTATTTTGCACTTCGCATGTTTCAATCTACTTTATGCCTTTATCTGGATATCCTCTCGACTTAATTGAAATTAGGTCTGATTTTATATTCAGCGAAGCCACTTATTTAAATATTTTTCCGAATGACAGTGTGTAACAGAGTGTACTTTGTTTTCCGATTTAACATAGTACCGCTGTAGTTTTCGAACATATTTTGTTATCTTCCATTCTCCATTGGTTGCATAAAACTGATTGTGGAAATGGAATATGCAAGGAAATTAAATCAACTATCCAGTACTTTTCGGATCTCGCTCATAGTAGTGGGTTATGGGGATATTTTTAGCATGACGACGAATATGAGGTAATTAATAAGTACGAGTTCTGCCCAGTGGTAGAAATTCTACCATTATTTTCACCTGGCTTATACACAAGATATTTGAAAACAAATTACACAAAGCATTACATCTCTGCACAATCTTCTCAACAAAAAAAAATCAAGCGAATAAGTTGTGTTTAAGACGGTGATAGCGGTACTTTATTTGCATTTGCCTATTCGTACACGATGTCGAATATCTTTGATGGCTGTGGATGTGGATATGGGTTCATTGGCATAAGGAAATATGTAGTTAAATTCAGATACATATTTACCCCTACCTGCGTTCGCCCGCTGCACAGCAATATCTAATTCTTGTGGCGAACTTAAACCTCTGATAGAATGCCGTGCTAACAGTTCTAAGTGTTTATTTTTGAATTCGGTAGAGCTTTAATGCAAATGTATGCCAAATAAGGATTACTTTGCTTTTGATTTAATTTACTTTTGATTCAATTTACTTTTGACTCGTGAGTTTATTCAATATACATACATACTTACTTTAATTTGATTTGCAGACTACTGGAAAAATCCATAATTTTATATAGTTCTTATAAAATGAATGTAAGAGTAAACACCTAATGACATTAATTCGGGTTCTTGTGGCAAAACTCATATAATTATCGACCAATGACTGCTGATTTTTTGGTTTAACAACGAGGATAAGGTTAAGGTTGAAATGGAGTAAGGTCTAATACGGCATTATGGTTTAACTACGAGGACCATTTTTTAAGCGAGGCATTTCGCATAACAACAAATTATCTTGTGTGCGCAGTTAAATACAGGTAAATACAGAATCCATCGAAAGACCCTTAAACTCATTATAAATAGGCACTTGTTAAAGGCGTTTGATTATGTCTAACTACATCAACTCCCTCACCCTACCGATTACGCTGATGGATATTACATTTCTTTTGATCTCAACTTTTAACCTTTTTATCTACCTACACCTATATCAGTGCTAATCTATGTTTCTAGATAATAGTACCGCTTTAGTCTTCATTGTACTCGTCATCAAAGTTACGGTGGGCAAAGTCTTGGTTCGTTGACTCACATGTCAGATGTGTCGTACCTCGCAGCCATTTGGTTAAATACCGTCGGCAAATTCCGATAAGACGTATTCAAGAAGCTGAATTCAAAGATGCCACGCAGTAGTATCAGAAACTGTACCCCACTTGGATTATGTTGATATTAAACTCTCGAGTTTCGCGAATTAAGACCAATCATTTTGAAGATTTTGTGAATTGCATACTATTGTTACTTTTATTGCAAATTCCAGTTAACAATAATTTTGTGTATCTGTGCCTTAGTTTCGTAAAAATATGTTGTTTTTTTTTAACAAAACATAGTTAGGTGTAATATTAGATACAAATGAGTTTGTTTTTTTTTTGTAGAACTTGTTATAATATACACCATGAACACCATAGGTATTAGACATATTTTATTTCAATTATACGATTTAATAATCCGGATTTGTTCTTGTGTTTTTTATTTTATTTTATTAACAATTTGCAAATCATTAACTCAAAATGGTGAAGTGGCACAAAAGTTCAATATCCATTCCATAAGGTTAATGTAACTTGTGTGAGATAACTAAATTCTGATTCGTAAAAGTTAAGTTGGATCAAATGCAAATACGACGACCCCTTGCCGCGAGTGAGCTGTGTAGAGCTGACCCCCGCCTGGCCAGCTCATCTTCATGCTCGTAACCTGTTAAGTCACTATGCTCTTGTAACCAGAGAAGTATGACAACAAGCTCGTTCCGGCACTCCTGCACCATCAGCTTAGAGAATATGGTAGCCGAATTGATGGCTTTGATGGTGGCTTGGCTATCGAGAAGGATACCAATGTTTTGCTTTTGCGTTGTGTCACACCCTAGATGCGCGCAGGCTTCTCGGATCCGGCAAGCGATATGATACTAATATATTCAGTGATTCTGAGTAGACCCCCGCCCCCACACCACAGTTCATCTTAGATTCGACGGTGTATATGACCGTGTCGAAACCCTCCACTACTTCGTTCCTCTTCCACTGAGCTCTGGAAGGGAAAGTTTTTTACACTGGTAGCATCATCGGTTTAAATGAGGCTGGAACACGCGTAATTTTTTAATTGCAGAAGCATGGTTAAACCGAAAGTTGTCCCCACCTAATATGACAAGAAAGATCGGGTTGATATCATTCAAATCCTTGGTATCAGGCAATAGGCCTTTTTATTATGCTCAAATTATCTATATAGATCATGGATTTCCATGGTTTACAACAACAGTTGGATCACGTACTGTTGTTGTAAACCGTGGAAATCAATGATGCATACAGATCATGTGGGTAAAATAAAAAACGCCTAATATTCCCTTCTGTGGGACCAGTAAGAATGTGAGCAATAATAATTGGTGGATCGACATCTTTATATATTATAGGTATAGAGTTGCGAATTGCCGGCCCCTTAACGCGATTTTCCTACAAAATTTGTCATTGAGGTTTGTTTGTTATTAAACAAACAATTATGTTGATTTGATATTTCTTAAGAGATATAAAAAAAATTAAACAATAATATTTCAATGTAAAACAATGTTTTTCTTCATTTTTATGAAAAACACATATTTTCCTGTATTCGGCCACTTGGATCCCAATTTCGGCCACTTAGGCTCTTATACTCGGCCCCCTGGATAAAAAAAAAACTATTACTTACCAATTCAACTAAGGTATTAACTTTCATTCAGTGTTAAACAACAAACGAAAAATAAATAATAATAAAACATGAACAAAAAGGAAAAAGAAATTCAACCCAAAGCACAAAAATAATATTATAAATTAGTTAGGTAGGCATAGGTCGACTAGGTTAGATCATCGCATGAGGTACAAATTAAATCTTCTTTCAGCTCATTCAAAAGTAAAAAACGGGGTACATTTTAGATGAAACCACGAGTCACATTTATCAGAGTCAATGTTTTTAATCCCTTCGTCTTCAACGTCTGTAAGGACGTCTTCATCAGAGGCTGGGCATTTTGGAACTTTTTGGAACTTTTTGGCACTTTTTCCGCTTTTTGAAACTTTAGGTCCTTCTTGTTTTTGTAAAAGGTTTTCCAAGCCGTCGACGTCTTGAACCCATTTAGAACTAAAGACTAAATGTTTTTTCGCATGGTGAAAAAGAAAAAGAAACAATAAAGTAATAATACCTACTCACACCTACAGAAGCTCACCAACTTCACCTGCTTCTGTTTCTTCAATAATCTGGGAACACATTTCTTGAAATAAAATGTAGTCCGGATCAATTTCTTCTTTGTCGTTTTGAATTAAAGGGCTTAAACTATGTTGCCCTGAAATCTAAAAAGTATGTAGGTAACTAGGCAATAGATACCTTTAAATGCAAGATATAAGCTACCTGTGAGACTGAGCCGACCTGAAGAGATATTGTCAACATTTCTGGACATCTAGTCCCCAATTACATTTTTTGGTAGTGTAGCGTCTTGATTTGTGATAATATCATGAAAATGTGCATATGAGGGAACTCTTACCAACTCTCCGGCAAGATTGACTTCATATGTGCCTTCGATATCATTATTAACATCTCTTGAACCCACAGTGTCCACCGAATTGTTGTTACTATCTCCTTGGCCCTGTTGAGTTTGGCAGATTATATCAAGCACAATTTTATAGCTTATATTGAAATGCTTTTATCTAAAATGTTTTCAGAAACTTTGCTTTCATTGTCACTCTGGCTTACCGTCTCTAAAGTGTTTTGAACGCATTTTGAGTAGTCAACAGAATCAGGAATAAAGGGGTAAAGCCCGCATTTCTTAAATGAGTTTTGTACTATGGTAGTTCGATCTTTGCACACAATATTTCGGTAGTCTGATTTTGAACCCTTAAGCGCACCCACATCGGCCGGTTGCATTGTGTGTGGTATTGGGAGGGAGAGCCTACAAAAAAATCTGACTGGAACTGCAAGTTCCATAGACATATGTGACTTATGCCCATCAACCATAAGTAGAATTGTAGGTTTTTCTTCGTTCTCTAGCAACCAAACGTGGAGTATCTTCTTTACATATTGCAGATGTGTAGTTTTGCTGGCTTCGATGGCTTTTAATCATGATGGTGATCTTTTATACGGAGAAACGACCATGGGTGTAAACGTTTTTCCACATGCTCAAAAAGTTAAAATAATAGTGAGCGTCTCTTTTTCATTTCGTAAACGTAATAACGGGATATCCCTTTCGGTCAAGTACTTTTCCGGTTTTCGGAGCCAGACTAAAACCAGTTTCGTCGCTGTTTAAAAGTCTTGCAGGATCTTCAGGAATATCTTCCGCGTTTTCTGTTTTCAAATATTCTCGAAACCACTTTCTAAAACCCTCCTCAGTTATTACAGCCCGAGATTTTGAAATTGATTCAGGGCTACGAATACTTAAGGAAGGATGGCGCTTTAAAAAGGAATAATACAACTTTTTTACAGGTTTGTTATCCTTAAACCGAGTTCTTCGACTTTGCGAATTTTCTGAACTGTGTACTGTACAATCTTGCTCTCTTCTTCAAACGTAAGGACAGTGTATTAACCTTTTTGCCGGGCTTGTCTAATGCCCTGCCGTGAACACGGTCCTGAAGAGTGCTCCTGGCAATGCAATACAATTTTCCTGAATTTCAAAAAGAGCTTGCGTTAATTATTGTTCCGTGTAGGGCCTTCCTTTAGTTGCTGATTTCATTTTGAATAAAAATGTATTATGTAACTAAATAATTTTAAAATATAAAATATTTAAATACCTACTTTTATATCTCAATATAATATACATAATAAATAAATATAGTATAATTTGTTTGTTAATTTTAAGTTCATATTTTAAAAGGGGCAGACAAAGTTTCCATTAGTAAGCCGTCTTGTTTTTAAAAATAGAAACCAGGGGCCGAATACTGCAACCTTGCTGTATACTACGATTTTGTTTGCTCAGAGAGCTTTATGATAACCCAATCCTTTATTTTGTGCTTTCCACTTAAAAACAAAATAAAATATTGTGGTTTCCTATCTCCGGTCGGGTTGGCCGAAAAGAGGGAACTACTGCCCTATTACTGGCCCCATTGAAAGAATCGCAAACATAAACTTTTGTTTTACTTTTTAAAACTTAACACAACCGTGTCCCGACGATATCGCACAACAAATGACCTAAAAAGTATCATATTATGCTTATATAATGGAACGGAGAATGTGAAAACCAAAAAGAGACATATGGCAGATCCTTTTGAAATTCGAGCCAGAGAAGTACGACAACAATTTCACTAATTACGACGCTTTTCATGACATGTGGCCGAATACTGGAGACGGTCGGAATACGGCAACTCTACCTATCCCCACAGGACTCGATCATCTTATGAAGCCCCCTGGTGTATGTTGATAAACCAAAAGCTTTTCACGCCTAAAGAAACTAATATTCAGGACCTTATATTGGTGTGAGAAAAGCCCAATTTCGCTTAAGTATGCTGCTCGCTACGGTTGGACAGACAGTATGCGCTATATCATTGACATATTCTTTCGTATTGCGATTGTCACTTTGACTTTTGCGTAGCAACGCAGTAGGGAAAGATATTGTGGGGTTCAAATTTTGCACTCGCGATATAAATAGTGACCCAGTTTCATATATGGAAGCAATTAATTAAGTAGGAGTTGCTTAACTTAGAGGACGCTCATATTCACATATATAATGATATATAATATAATGCAATCGAACCAGAACTCCGTGTACTCTTCCTTACGATAATTTTATATTATATACATAGATGCTTATTTTGTTCTATATGTCAAAGAGAAAAGATTTTTTTTACAACACGTTTTATTTTCTTTGCAGATAAGTGCCTTTAGGAGCCCTCAAGCAATCACTATTCGCATCAGTAATTAAATTATGGAACGTAACAATGTTATGGAAAATATGAACGATTCAGCTGGGTTATGTCTTCAGGATCTAGTTGGAAGTGGAAATTCAACAATGAATGGCAATGCAGGCAATGCCAGTTCAAGTTCGGGAAGCAATAGCGGCAACGGCAATTCAAATTCCACAGTAGACCATAATATGCATAATCATCATAATTTACACGACTCGGGATCAACGGTTAGTGTTTCAGCGGCAATATCGGGCCTCATGCCCATCGGTGGAGTTAGTCTTAGTCAACTTCAACATTCTTCACAAGAGCTCGGTCATCATCACCATCATCACCACCATATTGTTCCACCGCACACGCCAACGAATATGTTGCACGAACCTCTAGAGAAGCTTAAAAGTAAGTATATTATTGCAAACTAGTTCATTAATATCGATTACCTTACGGTTGCGTTGCTGTGACAATGCTTCATAAAATTTGGGTTTCGCAAAATAACCGCTGAATGGAAAATTATCATTAAAGCATTGTCACAATGACATCCATGCATAACTTAGCATTGAAATTTTATTAATTGTATTCAAACTCACGGCGGCATACACTTGCAGAAGTATTTTCCTTTCCTATATCAAGGGGGATAATATCACGTTCAACAAAAAAAAAAGAAGAAAAAAACAAACACAAAGGGGTGTTTTGAATAGCTCCCTGTTATATAGAATCCGATCTTTCACACTCCTCAAATGAACACACAAAAATGTTCCGACTAATTGAACACCCTCTTTTTCAAAGTAATAGTTGAACGTTAGGAAAATAATATCCACCCTCCCTTGCGCATTTGTACAAGAAAATTCCCTGTTCGCTTTTTTGTAACGATTAGTGATGCAACTGATCGCATTATCGTATTACAGCATCAATCAAAATGTAATTTACCGCGTATTTAAAGTTAATTGAGATAAATTTCATTAAATGGCTAAATCAATATATGGATAGTATAGATAGTAACCATGTATAGTATATCCCTCTTAGATAGGTATACTTATATGTTTGCAGACATGCGTTTTATTTGATAACCCACACTAAAGTATAATTCGATTTGAACGCCACTTTACGCAAATATACATGTCTCATAATAAGAACATTTGTATGCTGCCAAGTATTATTTTGTTCCACTTCACTTCTAGGACTTCCACGTTCTCAGCATATTCACAAATCTGGCCATCTTAAGTCAGCTGGATTTACCCTGAACGCGAAAACTAATTGGTCTCTTTCCCTACCTCAAGCACACACCACACATTCTTTAACTGAGAACTCACTCGAGAAATTCCTGGCTAGATTTATCGGCTGCCCCTCCATAAATGTCAACTGAGAAAAACTTTTCACGTGACCAGTCTAGGCCAGTAAGACCTACTTAATAAGATTTTTGAACAAAAAACAAAAAAAAATATTTAGCGCAACAGGTCCGTACGAACTCTATGCCTAGCTATATGAATTTTTCATTTTTGGGACGAATGAAAAGGATCTGCAATTTTATGCCGAGTCCAAAGCTTGAGTAACTCTTTCATATGACAGTTATACTCTCGTATATTTGTCTGACGTTCGCGATAGACGACGCAGTGGGAAAAAAGCCTCAAGACAGAATTTGGGTTTTTTCGTGGATCGGGCCTTGGACCCCTCGCTTACCGGCAGTGGCTAATTTATGCCGCGCCTAGTAATTTCTTCACACCCTAAAAAAAAAACCTTTGTCTACCTAGACATATGTATGTAAGTAAAATTTCTCTTCCAAATTTTGACAACTGTTGTTCGTACTACTTTCTAGCAAGTGAAGCAAAAAATTAAGCCGCAAATTTTAAATTTTCCCATATTGGTTACTTTCCGATCCTCTCTATTTAGGAGCTTTGCCAATTAACGGTTAAGCGGAGTGCAAGGTTCGTTTTCCCAATGACAAGATATACGGAGATTTCACTTTCAGATCTCAATTATTCAAGGCTGTCTTGGAGGGGGAGCCGTATAAAGTTTTACTTGCAAAACACGTTTGATTTGTGGTGTGCAATTTCTGATTGAGGGATATTGGCCCTTATTTTTTTTAATGACGCGTATTCGTATTGCCGAATGGTCGACAAGTTTTTAGTACTGCAAATGAAGCTTTTTCCTGATGGTTTTTCACTCATCCATAGCTATAGAGTTTCAAGGAAGAAGCTAGGGCTATTTTTTCCCAACCAAGTACTCAGATATACCCTGGTAACTGTGGTCACCGAACCTTATTTTACCTTATTTAAAAGTTCTGATATATTTATAAGTCGCTGAAACTTGGATGAATATATCCAAAGTCGTTTGGGAGAAATATTCTTTGTCAGTCCCGTTTGCGTTTACGAGCTTTGGAAGAGAAAATTCCGCGACGACCTATACGAACTGTAAGCAAAATAGAGCTATTGTTAAAATATTGTGCTTCAGTCACCTAAAATGAATAAGACCTTAAACACAAACCCTGCCTCCCATATTAATTTATCAAGTTAATGTTCAATTGACGGTTTCTTAAGGCCGACTTTGTAAGCAATCATTTGATATACATTTTATTATGGTTCACCGTACATCCTTTGGCCATTTATTCGAATCATAAAGCGAAAATTTAACACCTAAGAGACTAACATTCAAGCGACTTCGAAAAGTGAGTTTGGCTACTGAGTTCTTAAAGTGATAACCGTTTCATTCTTGTCTTCAGTTGAGAACATATTGATTGACTGATTGAGATATGTATCTGAATCATTGATTTGCCCCCAAGGCACAAGTTATCCGATTAAGATTATTGAACACTTTGATAATCGAACACAGTTGGCTTTCTCTTTTATCGAAGCGTAGCATTAACAAAACGTATAAACTACACGCTATATAGGTACAGACGCAACAATTAATCGTCTATCGCCAGTGGTTTCATCATTGTAATCGGGTTTTAAAAGCGTCATCACTCATCACATTTTTTGTGAATTATTGGTTCGGTCCCAAGTTACTGCTTGCACCACCTTAAGAAATATTTTTGTAGTATTGCACGGCACGTTAGGCGCCACTCTTTCAAAATGACGAAGCAATAGCCCCATTTTATTGGTCAAATATCTGCCAATATGGTCGCTTTCCCTATAGCCAATGATTTGACCAATTACATACGATAAAATGCATTACCCACGTGCTATTTATCCATCATATTTCAAAACCTACACACAGCTCCTATGTGTCTGAATAGGAATAACGAGTACTTGAAAATAAAAATAATTAGACACCAATCCGTTTATTTAGATTTTATTAACAATCCGTTATTATTTGCTAATGTCAAGAAGAAACGCCGAATCAACAAACATTAAGTACACATACACACGCCACGTACTAATGTGTATTTTTCAGTAGTAAGATAACAATTTATCTGATCTCCATAAATTGTGCAATTCTGACCTTCCTGCATGTAATTCATGCTATTTGTACAACAAAATTGAAACGAAAGCGAGAGCGAGAGAGAAAACAAAATATCGCAGATCTACTGTAAAGTGTACGTACGATTTGGGGTCGAGTCGCGACCATATGTACGTGGTCCTTTAAAATATTCAGTTTTATTACAAATGACAGCAACGTGCTGCATGGATTAAAAAATGAATAATTAGTCTAGCACTTCTTCGGAAGCAAGGCACGAAAAAAAAGTAATAATTTTATTTTAAGCGAAGCATGGAACCGTTCCTTCCATAGAAAACATACGGAAACATTTTGAAGAGGGTACTTAGGATTCATTCAAGAGTGTAGCGTATCATATCATCCCCATTTGGTTGGTTGCCTTTGTTTTTCATTTCTAGGCACGTCACAGAGTTCTCACAAAACACACTTTATGGGTGAACCGGAAAATAAGGATGAATGCTTTAACATATCGCTGGCTCCCATGACGGAGTATCTTCTTTTTTTTCTATTTTGGTTTTGCGACAATTTCCGATAATATGATACAAAGATTGACTGACATGTTCATAATACCCACTTCTGCCTATTGATATCTCATTACTTGTGCTATGTAGGTATATGAAACCTAACATGCGAATTTATTCTATTTTGTATGATTTGTTTTGGGTGTGCAATGTACATACCAACATAGACATGGAAAAAAGAAACAAAAATATGTACCTACCCTTGTATTTCTGTGGTGAGGGATGTCAAATATGGTTTTCCAAAGGTGCTTAGAGATTATGATGTTCACCACTGATAAAGGCAAGGAATTATTACAAATGTATATCTACTTCAACTTTAATTTCCTTTATCTAGGTGCAATAAAAAGAACAAATATTCCCTTTTCTTTTGAGATTTCTTACAAATAATGATAAGTAATACTCGTATGCCCTTGTTTGTATAAAAATCGTGTCGTACGAGAACATAAAATGCTTTACAACAATCTTATCTAACTTGGCGAAACTACCATTATATAGTGTCTCTGTCTGCTATATTACAAATTAGGTTCAGCTGTTTTTTTGTTCCCCTGTTTCTGTGTTTTACTGCGTAGGTGCATATAAATGGTGTAGACATTGTAAAACCGTCTTTTATTTGATTTCTTTTTTTTTTTTGTGGTTTTGTTCTTGTTAGATTAAAGGTAGACTATGCTCAGAAGCACGTTGCTATTTATCTATTTATTACAGGTAATTGTATTTATTTGTAGGTGCCCTTACTTCAGAAAATCAAAACGTTTCCAACTAGGTACATGTCACAGTTGTTTTTCCTTGTTTTTTTTGTTGGCAAAATGTCAAATGGATATTGCAATAAACTTGCCCTTTTCTAGATGTCAAAGTTGAGCCATATGGATTACAATTTGTTCTTTCGAATATTATAATCATACCATTATCGTTGGTGGCGGACTTGTGGGTATTATAGTTTGTGGTTCCCCTGTATTCCTCTGCATTCATTTGGGGTGGCTGTAATGACTTTTTGGGTTGTTTGATTTTATTAGCTATGATCCCATATGCTTCTGATATATAAAGTCTGCAATCCCTGCACATTAAATGATATATACTGCATATATCTGAACCTGGGCAACACAATATACATTCATTGTGTTGAGTATTTATTATGCCTTTGAAATTATTCATCTATATGATTTGAGATCTTTATAGTTTGGTGGGATTTTAAAAATGTGTAGCCAACAAATTCCAAATCTCATTCCACGACAACGAGTGCTAAAGAACACTCATTAAAGAGATTTCACAAAAACAACATTAAAAAAACGGAACGTGCCTAGTTCAACATTTTAAAAAAAGAACAAGAAGAAGTGGATGACAGATGTTGGGAGTACACAGACACGTCGCCAATGAGGGAATATAAAATGTTTTAAAGATGCAGTTAAGGATTAGGAAACGTCTATTTTGGTATCATCCTTACTTGAATTGTGATTTTGTGTTATTTGGTGTTAATTTTCACAATCTCTTCCACTTTGGCACGATGGAAATTGTAGGAGTAATCGAAATTTGTTTGTCCCCTTTCACTTTAGGTTGACGTCGGAAGTCAACTTCACCGGATGACAGAATGACCGGTTAATCCTCTGAACTACAAATCAAAGAAACTGTCATTCGGCACAACAAAACGCATGTTTGGGATACAGAAAAAAAACATGTATATTCTTATTTAAAACAAAAAGTGTTCGTATGTGTACTAAATTTGTTGTGTTAAGTCGATAGATGACTCTATTGTGTATTTCAATCGTTGTGACTTGTGATGCATTGTGAAATTGTAATTGTTTAGTGTGTTTTCGCCATTATATAATGATGTAGATGCTGTGTATCACTTATTTACTTGGTGCTTGAGTAACCTGCCAATGGGTGGTCTCTGAACCTATCAGTAGAATTTTTGGGGTTGGATAAACCTTTTCCCCCCACGGGTATCACAAGGAGTCAATACTGACCTGTGTGTCGCGCGCAGTACTCCTCTGCAGCTCACTAACCTAACGTACCCTAAGGCCTTTGTAGGAGAACCATTGGTAAAGTCGAGTTAGTTCACTAAAGTTTGACAACAGCGATTGTTTGTAAATATATACAAACGAGACAAAGATTAATGAACGTTTGACGGAAAGCTTCTTATAATTTATGCTATTGACCCTGGGAGTAGGAACATTATCGAAGATTCGAATAACTCAAGTCTTTCATAGATTTTTTTTATGGCTGTTAGTGTTGTCCAACTCAATAGCTTTTGAAAGGGTGAGGTACGTATGGCTGGAATTCGGAAGCCTGTTTAAAAATGTCTACTTTGAAAAGACCGCAATTGTTTTAATTTGGGATGGAGGGCTCGTTTCGCTAGCGGTTCTAGACTTAATTATATCGGACATTATTATTATGTTCGGACAACATCCCATATGGTTAGAAACCGACCTATTTCTTAAGACAAATCCGGGCTTTTGCAGAATTATGATCTCTGGGCTTTTGTAGGTATTCCAGTCTGCATTAATTTGTGTGATTGGAATCATTTGTTGATTGAAATTCCGGACTTTTGATGTAGATAGAAGTTGCTCGCACAACTGAAAACAAAAATAGTGGTATCTATATATAGAATTATTATTAATTAAACAACGACAACCTCTCACTGTAGTTTATTTAGCAGTTCTTTAAGTGAAATAAGTTCTACATTTCCAACCAAAATTAACTATTTAATAATATTTCTCTTAACAGGAGAAAAAAATTTGACTTTGGCAGTGACCATGCTCTAGATACCTAGTAGTTAAACGTATTGCTTTTTACTCCAGTGTTGGAGCCTCTACGGGGAACACCAATGATAAATATCAGAGTTCCTCAACCAACACTACACATTAAAATGGCTTTCTGCTCGGTACTGCAATTAACCAGAATTCGAGTCCAGAATTTGAAATTAATTAAAACGTTTCCAACACTCTTAAGGTTCCAACCCAACATAAGCAAGAATTGAATTTTGTCCTCTCATTCCCACATATACAAAAATATGCTTGTTATTGGTTATTGAATATAAGGGTGCCTAGTTAACAATTAATAGTTAAAAATTATTGAGCAACAAATAGCTTTCGAGAGAATATTCCACGATTTTGCAGATAATTCTATTCTAGATACGGCACTACTGGAGCCTTAAGATATTAGATATCGCAACTGCGTCAAAATCAATTGTTGCCACAGCAGATCCATATTACACCCAAGACTTAAATTAGAATAGATTGCTTAAAGGAGGTGGAAGCAAGTTACCATATAACTCATGGCCACAAGTAAGCCTATTGCGATTTCCTCCAATAACAGCTCGCTCATGATACCGGACTTGGTGATGAACCCTAGTAGATCTTTGAGTCGGCTGTCAGATATTTCTTCTGCCTCAAGGTACAAATTATGCAGCATGTGTTCAAGTGTTTTGTCGGGTTATTCCCATAGTCATGACATCATGAGGTGTTTTTTGACTTGAAAATGTCTAGTAAGGAACCCTGTGACTATACAAATCTGCCTCCTAGTAAGGTTTAGAAGTTGTTTTGCTCTTGTGCGGCAGATATTTGGCATGCACATTTTGGCTTATCTGTTACCTTCAGTATTAGTCCAGTAATGATTGACCTTGTTTTTCAGCCAGTTTTTAATACAGAATTTAGCAGTGCTGAGGGGCAGTCCAACCCACAGAATAGACCCAAGGCTTAGGTTCTTAGATCTGTATTTCTGTCAGTTGTTCTCAAAAAAGTGGACCGCTGGAAAAAAAACCTTGCAAATTTAGTTGTTTTCGTTTGAGCTTAAAGCACACTTTAACCACTGAACCACTGCAAAGACAAAAAAATATAGAAAAATAAAAGATGCTCGACTAAGGTTAGGTTAGGTTAGGTTGAGCGGTGTTGTGAGATCATCACAAAAGACCAGGCACCAATACGGGCCCATCGCCATCCCCAGGGAACCAATTACGGTCAAAAAACCTAAACCAAATCGCCCAAGCAGTCAATTTCCCTACAGAATTTAATTATTGTCCCGATATTGTTGGACGAACCAACCTCCTCTAAGCTGTCAAAGAAGTACCTGCCTAGGTGCTTCCTTCTACACCGTGCAATTGCTTGACACTCGCACAGAAGGTGGGGGACATCTTCCGTGCCTTGTAGGTCCTCACAGTACCTGCATATATCCGTGTTAGATAAGCCTAGTCTCATGGCATGCTTCCTTAGAAGGCAGTGTCCAGAGAGTATTCCTACCGTTAATCTTAACTTTGTTCTACTGAGATTTAGTAGTTTTTCAGATTTTTTCCTATTTAATACGGGCCAGAGTGTCTTTGAGACCCTATGCCCTTCTAACTGTGACCATCTTGTGGCTGCTTTATTGGTGGTTTTCTCGAAGATAGCCCTTTTAGCAACAGCCATAGGTGGTCTGATACCCATAATCATTGTGTTTAGTGGGAGCTCCCCTCCTTCCTTAGCCAGAACGTAGGCTTTCTCGTTACCCTCGATATCGCAATGCCCAGGCACCCAACACAATCTGACACGGTTCTGCAAACATAATGCCTTAAGCATTGTGCGGCAATTCCTGACTAGTTCAGATTTGGTGGTATGTGATTCTAGCGCTTTGAGCGCAGCCTGGCTATCAATGTAGATGGCGATATTCTTGTTGGATATCGATCTCATCTCAAGTTCCTCCGCAGCTTTGAGTACAGCCAAAATCTCTGCCTGGAACACACTGCATGTGTCCGGGAGTCTCAGGGCCATATGTAGGTCCAACTCGCTAGAGTATATACCTGACCCCGTACCCTCACTGGTTTTAGAGCCGTCAGTATATACTGAGGTCTCATCTTCCTTCGAGACTAGCTTCCTATGCCAGTCTTGTCTGTCCGGGTACGACACATTGTATGGAGTGTCGAAATCAAGTGTACCAAGACTTTCATCCGCTTTTTCCGGGATTTCGGAGAAAGATTCCTTTAAGATAGTGCTGTGTCCTATCCTATTGTTTTTAAAGAGCCCGGCGTTAGTGAGCCGTAGCGCACTATTACCTGCATTAAATTGTATTTGTAGGTCCAGTGGTAAAAGATGCAAGAATGCTTCCAGTGCAGCCGTTGGTGTGGTACGTAAAGCACCCGTAACGGCAATGCAGGCTGTTCTTTGTACCCTGGTCAACATATCCCGTACATACTTCTTGTTCGCGGCTTTCCACCAGACAAGAGCCCCATATGTAACTATGGGCCTTACTACCATTATGTATAGCCAATACAACATTGATGGCCTAATACCCCATTTCTTTCCTGCTGTCCTCTTACAGATGAAGAGAGCGTTTTGAGCCTTTTGGACATTTTGGAAAATGGGCTTCCACAAGAGATTCCAGAACCTCCTCGCTGTTTTCGGCCCACGAACCGTCCGATTTCTTGATAAAGCTAGGGACGGCCGTGTCCTTGGCCAGTATTTTGCGGAGTCTGGAAGTCTCGCTAGTATCTGCTATCGCCTCGCAGAAAAGCTTCCAAGATTTTCTCTTGGATTGCCTAATCAAGTATTTAACTGTTTCTTGCTTTCTATGTACAGATCCCATGTGATGTCGTCCCCTACAACTTTGGCCCTATTGTAGAAATGTCTAACCTGCCTTCTTTTGGAGTCTAACTCCTTGTTCCACCACTAAGGCTGGGACCTCTTGGTTGGTTTCCTGAGCGGGCAAACTTGTTCGTAAGCCACCCTCATAATTTTGCCTAAGTTATCGACTGCCTTGTCTAAATCTAATGAAGTGTTAAGACATGGTACTCCATTTCCTAGCTGATGCCTAATTATGGATTCGTACCTATTCCAGTCGGCATTCCTGTTGTTCCGATAAGTATTCGTGGTCGACCCGCGGAAGCCTATTCAAAAGCGAATCCACCTATGATCCGATAGGGATGCCTCTTCTAGTACCCTCCATTTCTCGATTGTGAGGGTGTCAGTATGGGATGCGAGAGTGATGTCTAACACCTCCTGTCTGTTCCGTACCACAAAAGTTGGGGTGTTTCCCTTGTTACATATAGTGAGTTTGGTCGATAAGATAAAATCAAAAAGACACTCACCCCTTGTGTTAGTATCGCTGCTACCCCACTGCGTGTGATGCGCATTAGCATCACATCCTAGGACGAAGAGCCATTTGTCCCTGGCCATCAGCTGCCTTAAGTTGTCGGAAGGCACCGTCATCGACTCATACGGAAGATAGGCCGATATCAGGCACACCGGTTTGCTTCCCTGTTTTTCGCAGGAAACTGCGGTTAGATCTCCGTCACTGAAATTGTTCAAAAGAAATGCCCTTATATTGTTTTTTAGTAGGATGCAAGTCCTAAGTTTACCTTCGTTAGCTTTGAAGTAAAGCGTGTAATCCCTTATGGAGAGCCCCTGGATGCGATTATTTTTGTTGGTCCAGGACTCTTGTATCAGTACGGCTGAAACGTCATGCTTGATTATATAGTTGATCAAGCACGCCGTCGCAGCCTTACTGTGATGCAGGTTTATTTACATCGTCTCCATCATTTTGGGGTTCTTCCACCTCCGCTCCCTTGGTCACGATCTTGATCATAACCTTCCCCATGCTATATCGCACCATCCCCTTGGCCTTTTCAAGGGGTTGGAGCGATTCTTTGTTAAGGCTCAGCAGGAAGTGCTGACCAAATTGCCTTCTAGGGCCTGTTTTGATCACTTTCCATGAGTCGGCCTTAAGTTCCCTATTCTGGATGAGGAGAAGGCCGAGTAGTTTGTCGGGATACGTGTATGGCAACGGAACCCATACCCAGGCTTTGGGCGGGGAGTACTTTGCCAGCTCCGCCACAGTCACGCACTTAAGTTGAGCCCCGCTCCACACCTCGCCAACCCCCAGCACGAACTCCCTGAGAAAGCCAACGGACTCCCTGTTTCCACAAGCTACAACCTTGCGACCGCCGTCCCATCCAGCCCCGTCAAAAAGAAGATCACCACCCTCCGTGGAAGACAATTTCTTCCACAGAGCGTCCTGGAACTTCTCCTCGACAGTTAACCACTGTTCCATGGTCAGGCGTCCGCTCGGCTCCTGCTCATTCACTATGGCGACGAGGAGCTCATCCTTCGCGTCATAAACCGGGTGCACCACGGGCGAAGTACCAGCCTTCACCTTTTATGCCGCACTCGGCTCAACGACATCGTCGGATCTGCCCCTTTTGCTTAGCAGGGACTCCCTGACCCCCCAGACACGGACCCTTCCACATCCTTCTTACCCTGATTTGATGTGGCCGGTGCTAGTCCACTAATGGACGCCTTTATTTTTTCCCTAACTTGGACCGCTGCGGCCACGGTTTCCTTGGCCCGTTCAAGCTGCTGCCTATCCCAGGCGCTAGGCGAACTGACGTCACACCCCCTGAACTGCTCTATTTTGCGCTTCGCACTCTCGACTTTGCGTCGGGCATTGCGCATCAGAAGCTTGTTCAGCTGGTGTGCATTTTTGTTCGTCCCTGATTTTCCGACTGCGGGGGATCCGGAAGCAGCAGAGTACTTGCCTTCTGCGCCTCCCGTCCCCTTTGTCTGTTTTTTGCCCTTAGGGATATCAATGAGAGTACCAGCCAACTCGATTTTACCCTGTTCTTTTTTGGTGGGTGTACCAGCCGTCCCATCGCATATCCTATCTACGGAAGTGAGAGTACTAGCCACCTCACTTCCAGCTACGTTAGCGTCAGTGAGTGTGCAACCTGCATCCTCACTGTCACTAGCTAGCAACACCTCCTCAAGTTCCCTCTCCAGGCCGGAGATGGAAGACTGTGGTTCAGATTCATAAGAATCCTCTCCCAGCTCCATCGCCGGCTTTGTGAAGTCTGTACCCTCCCTTCCTGGAATAATTCCTTTTTTTGTATACGTTAATTTATTTTTGTTTAAGTTTTTGTTCATATTGTGCCCACGAGTAAGGCCGGAAAAAACAAGGTCGACCCAGGCAGCGCCGCCATACCTGGGCAGGGCTAAATACAACAGACCCTCGCCATGGCGTCTGAGGGAGCTCGTACGCGACTGGTTTTACCCCCAGCCTTTCATCCTTGGGTACGGTTTGCTATCTGCTCACACCACCACTGGAATTAGGTTGGATTTAAAGGTTTACTCCTACCTCAAACTAAATGGATCACGACAAACGATTGAGACGTTAGCGTAAATCCTTGGCTGACACTAACCAGTTGACTGGCTAGCCATTTTCAGGCGGGCGCCCAAGTGAAGGACCAAAAGAATGAGGATTTGTGCCCAGCCCGATGCTCGACTAAACTCTACCCAAAACCAAGCATCGACCTAAGTACAATTCAAAATGGACGACAAGGAATTTTTACACATTCTCGAAGACACAATTCGAGAATAACGTAGCAGGACCATATTATGCAAAATCAACGTTCTCAAGGTTAGTTAAGTTACCTTGTTACAGTAAATATTGTTCCCGGACGTGGAAACTGCTCCAAAGAAATCACCTAGCATACCTTTTTGACTGCACAAATGGCTGAGCAGTTACACTTAGGTATAGGAAATCATAATGTCAAAAATGCATCTAAAGGGTGATTTTTTAAGAGGTTTAGAACTTTTTTTAAAAAAAAAACACAAAAAATTCGAAAAAATGAATGAAATATTTATTTGAATCGATAGTTTGAACCTTGCAATTTAATGTTTAAAGATAATTTCATGCAAATGTTGACCGCGGCTGCGTCTCAGGTAGCCCATCCGCTGAGTCCAATTTTGGCATACTCTTTCACACATATC
Organism: Cheilosia variabilis; assembly: GCA_951230905.1. Lineage (NCBI taxonomy): Eukaryota > Metazoa > Arthropoda > Insecta > Diptera > Syrphidae > Cheilosia > Cheilosia variabilis. Next base: position 55,949,917 of record OX579676.1, read on the forward strand.
GGCCGGTATCTCACGAATGAATGCATGGATGTTGGCTTCCAGTGCGTCAATCGAAGCGGGCTTGTCCCTATACACATTAGCCTTGGCATACCCCCACAAAAAATAATCTAATGGTGTCAAATCGCACGATCTAGGCGGCCAATTGACCGGCCCGAAACGTGAAATTAACTGTTCACCAAACTCGCCTCGCAATTGCGCCATTGTTTCGCGTGCTGTGTGGCATGTGGCACCGTCTTGTTGAAACCACATATCATGCAAGTCAAGAACTTCCATTTCGGGCAAAAAAAAGTTTGTTATCATCGCTCGGTAGCGTTCACCATTGACAGTAACGCTGCGATTCGCATCATCTTTGAAGAAATATGGCCCAATAATGCCGCCGGCCCATAAACCGCACCAAACAGTGGCTTTTTCGGGATGCATTGGTAGCTGTTGCAATGCTTCTGGCTGATCTTCACTCCAAATGCGGCAATTTTGCTTATTTACGTACCCATTCAACCAAAAATGAGCCTCATCGCTGAACACAATTTTTCGATAAAAAAGCGGATCCTCGGCCAGCTTTCCAAGAGCCCATTCACCAAAAATTCGGCGTTGTGGTAGGTCGGCTGGCTTTAGTTCTTGCACCAGCTGTATCTTAAAAGGCTTTACGCCCAAATCCTTCCGCAAAATTTTCCACGTAGTGCTGTAACAAATGCCTAACTGCTGGGAACGGCGCCGAATCGACATTTCGCGGTCTTCTGTCACACTAGCTGATACGGCCGCAATATTTACTTCACTACGCACAGTACGTAAACGTGTTGGTGGTTTAATGTCCAACAAAGTAAATTTGGTGCGAAATTTGGTCACAATCTTCCGAATAGACTGCTCAGAAGGTCGAGAATGCCGATCATAAAATGGAAGCAGCGCGCGATGAACATTTCGAACCGAGCACGAATTTTGATAGTAAAATTCAATAATTTGCAAGCGTTGTTCATTTGTAAGACGATCCATGGTTAAATTGCAAACCAAACTGAAGCTGTTTGACAGTGACACAAGGTACTAAACACACGTCAGCTGTCAAAACCAGTGTTGCCAAAACCAAACCAGCTAAAAAATCACCCTTTACAACCACTGGCGAACGGAAGACAATAATTCTTTCTATGTGTTTTGGAAGAAGTTCTGCGGAACTTAATGAGATTATCCTTCGATATGCGACAATTCAATAGCCTTCCACAAAATTCTAAATATCTATTGAAAAGTCCTGTAAACCTTTTATATTTGCTTGCTGTGAATTTTTAAAAAATCTTATACGTTCACCGTACAGTATTAAAACAGAATCGTGTTGAACTATTTCATGTTTTCAAAAGCCCTTATCATTTCAGCTGCTGACCTTTTCTTCGAGAAGCTATGCCTAGTGTTCTATTTTATGGAATGCACAATTATTTTTCAAAATATTTCTCGAAGTGAATGGCTAATAAGGTATAGGAACCCATCCCCAAACAAGCCATCCGTTTCCATTTTGTACCCATACATCTAATCTCCAAAACACCTGAACTACAAAGCAACTCGTTCCTAATAATACAAAATGATTACCAAAAACCATATACCACAGTTTGAAACTTTTATTTGTGATACCGATATTTTTCCTCCGAAGTACCCCTTCACACATTACAACTCGAACTACCACTTTCAATTCGTTTACACTCGTGCGAGTCTATTCGAACTGTGTTACCAATTTAATGTTTTTAAGGGTTAAACTGTTATACCCCTTAGTTGGAGAGCTATTAACTTTTAGGTATAACTCACTGTCAGTTTTGATATTCCCGATAACTCAAAGTTCGCGAAAAAAAAACCCATTAATCCAAAAACCCTTATATCCGAACAACAACAGTTCCGACACCCAAGCGCAATGACAAGACAAAACCTTACATTCACACTCTTTTATCGTATTCCCTCTATGCTGCAAAATAACAACAAAAAAAAGAAGTTTCCCATTTGACCATCTGTTCCCAGAAGGATATATTTGCACATCAATGAGAAAAGGTACACAAATCAATTTATAGT